>OX638404.1:23053373-23703048 GCA_951813805.1 Limnephilus auricula
GACTCATACATTCGTCACTCCTGGACACATTTACCCCAAGATTCCCACCCATCCTTATTTTATCCCATAAATTTTCCTTTCCAGAACTTCCTCTCCCATTAAAAGACCCTCCCCAAATCTCCATAGATGACACAGGCCCTGAGGGATTTTTTTCCTCAGGGCTTCTTATGTGGAGCTAATGGTCTAATGAGCTAGAGGTGCAATCCTCAATCATGTATGGTATATTAGGATGGGGTGGCGCCCTTGATACATTTATAAAACCGTTACAAATAGTCCAAAATCACATTATCAAGGTTATATATAATAGAAATAGGACATTTTCGATGGACCAATTGTACAAGGAATCTCAACTATTCAGTCTTCGCAAATTATTTATACTGCAAAGCATGAAATATATTTTTAAAAATCAAAACAAATTCCAAAAATGTCAACCCAGAGTCAATTTTAGAAAAAATCATGTATGTTATATATAGCCCCAAACAAATACCAAACTAATACAAACTCACAGTAGTTTTATTGCACCTCGCACTTTTAATCTATTACCAAAAAAAAAAAATTCAAGTAGCAACTAAACCAGCTCAATACCTAAAAGAGTTGAAATTGTGGCTGAGTAATGTAGATATTCAAGCATTATTAATTTAATCTTTACTTCATTCTAATTTTCATTTTTGTTTCTGTATTGATTTTGTTTCTGTATTAATTCTTTTTCTGCATATTTTACTTTCTTTTCTTTTACTACATTTTTGTAGCTTACAATTTTTATTTTTTACTTCGATGTATTTTAAGTACTTTTGTCTTGCACAATCTTTAGACAACTTTTAATTATCTTACCTCTTTTATTTTTTAGATTTAAATCTTGGTTTATTTTTTAGATGCACTCTGTTATTTTTAGGTACAAAAATAAAATCTAAACACTTATATTACCCACGCACAGGCTGCGCCTTAGTGTGTTTTCCTTTGTTATTATTATTGAACTGTAATTTTATTAATGTTTACATGTAAAAAAATGGGAAAAAATAAAGGAAATAAATTAATGCAAAAAAAAAAAATGCCCACCTACAATTTTAACATATTTTCATATGGCCCTGTCTGCATAATATAAATTGTTTATTCATGCATTAATGATAACTGCGATAGTAAAAACACTAACGATCGTTGTTTTATTCCGCTTATTAGATAATATCACTATTATACATTCAAGAAGTCACAAAGTTCATGTTGACCAACACCACTACTGTCGCTCCTTATCAATAAGTTATTTTTTAATTATTTAATATACATTCACATATTATTATAGTACTTCAGTGGAAGAGTCATTAAACCTAAGAAAGTGTTTCATAAAATTAGAATCCATAGAAAGGGACATAAAAGCATTAGATAGTAATAAATCTGCTCGACCTGATGGTATTCCTCCCATATTTTTAATAACCTGCATTGATAGTTTGAAATATCCCTTACATAAATTTTTTAACAAATCTTTGGCATCTGGCTTTTTTCCGGCTCGTGGAAAAAGAGTTATTTAACGCCTATTCATAAAATAGGCGACAAAAGTGATATTGTTAACAGTCAAATTATTCCACAAAGAAAATCAATGTGGGTCCTTCTTGATTTTCGTTGGTATTTTTGGGCTTTGATTGGGATTTCTTGAAGCTTCTTCCGCATCCGAAAGGTTCCTCTTTGTTCCAGAAGTTGTATCTATCCATCGTGACCTGTAATAAATACTATATTATATTCCGAATGCATTTTACTAAACGCATAATAATATAAGTTGTGTTGAACACCGAATATATTGGAAATTAGCTTAAAAATTTGGAACTTTGAATTTTTTATTTTTTGAAATTTTTTAGCTGAACATTGAACTTATGCCCAATGTTGTTACACTAATCCTGTTTGCTAATTGTGTAACACTAATCCTGTTATATGTTTATTAATTGGAAAAATATTGGAACTTAGTGGATGTGCTTATAATATTGTACTTTTCCAAATAAAACATTTTTCGCTAATTAGAAACGGAATTCCTAATGAAAATCACTTTGCAAAATGAAAATCAACCGCAATCACCGAAACTGAAGAAAATTTCTAAAAAACGTAAGTTGAATTTATCTTTTTAAATTTTTTTTAAATTTTTAAATTTTTTTATTTTGTTATTTAAAAAAAAAAATTATAGAGAATACCTTACAAGAGTCCCAATTGCTCCCCTCTGGAGCCAGTGAGACTATGGCATCCACAATCGGGGTATGTTGTGAGGCTGAAGGTAAGTGGGGAAGGGAAGGAGATGGGGAAGAGGAAGGTGGGGAAGTACCTGGCTATTTAGATCTAGTCACTAAGCACGGCTAAAGCCATTATTAACCAACGTTTCAAAGAAGGTTTCAATTCTGAATGGTGGTCTTAATTGTGAAATAACACAAATGAATCAAATAAAATCGCGGGTTCGAAACCGCGACCTTCCGATTGGGAGTCAAGAGTCTTTACCACTAGACCACGGATGGCCGTCAATATCATTTATCATCATACATAATATAATTTTGACTTGTCAGTGTAAAAAAACAACATTGCTTGATTTATGTAACAATACATAAGATTCATGGGAATTCCAAAAGAAATAATTAGCGATAAACAATATAAGTAATATTGTCATATGTAAAAAAAAAATTGCTAGAGTTCAAAATTTCCCTAGATTTTGTGATGATTTCCCTTTTCCCTAAAAAATAACTTTCTCCCCTAGATCTAGGGAAATTTCCCCAGACATACCATCACTGGAAATGAGATAGGGTTTGTTGTGCAAAATCAGCTTACAAAACCTATACCGGTTCAGACACCAATGCGCTTTGTTGCTCTATCTATTCAAAGTAAAGTAAGGTGTTAATAAATGGCTGATCAATAAATAGTCCCAATAGCTTGACACGTAACACTAAAGTTTTTGTGGATTATTCCATTATTAGTAGTTCTCACATTTTACAATGTATCTTGCAAAACATTGTTAATTGTTACTGTAACAAGTAACAAACAACATGTACCTAAACCAAGGTGGTAGACATTTTATTCCGTTGCGCGTACACGCCCGTAGCAAATCAAAACTTTCCTCATTAATTTGAAAACGGGTAGAACCTGTGAGGTAGAAAAAACAAAATCGATTTACAGAATAAAGGAAAAATAAAAGAAAACCAAATGCAGCCATCTTCGAATCAACAAATTCGACATTGTTGATTCAACGAAGTGTGTATTATTTTACAGCTAAAATAATTTTCCCAACGTATCGCCACGCCATATTTTCAAGGAAAATAGAGGGAACAGTCGGTCTGATGCGTCTTATTTCATAAATAATATTATTAATTTATTGACATCTTGAAGATTTGTTTCCCATTCTGCAGGTGCATTGTGCATTGTTGTTTGATTTTGAGTAGTTTAGTGAAATAATATATCTGTTAAATATTCACTATCAAACATGTATAATTTATCGGAAAATATTACTTAAGGAATAGGTGCCGCTAACTTGATTCTCATGAAGAATTACAAAATTATAAAAACAAACCAACATAGCTTCTTCTTTTGAGAACATATCTTTGTTTTTAAATTACAATTTAGTGACAGCTTGGGTGTAGAAAATGTTTTCTCCCGAAACCCCTTTTCGAGCGATTTCTGTAGGTAAGCGTTGTCTTATTCGTACATTTCACATTCGCATGTGTCGTAAGTGTGTGTGAGCTTATTGTGAGCGGGACAGAATGACAAACGCGCGTGTTCCGCCCTGTGGTGCAAAGTCTAGCCCGGTTATTTTATCAGCATTTGATTTTTATTTTTTTTGCCACATTTACATTTTTTACTACAAATTATGTCATGAATCACCGGTTAAAGTAAGTAAAGATCGTTCCTGACATAATGTAATGAATAGAAAAAAAAACTAAAAAGATTCTACCTGTATGAAGTGAACTTATTGAAGCAGCTAAGACGAAAAGAGAATAAAACAAAAAAAGTATATGAGTAATAGGACAGCAAAACGGCATCTAAATTTTTACTCCAAATATGTTGCATAAATCCTTCGGGTAAGTGCTGTTTTTAATTTCACCTTAAAAAAACACACTGAAAGTGTACTCTAAATTCCTACTGCAAGTAACAAACAAACTACAATAATATTACAACACACCCCCCCATACACAGAAGCTCAGCTTAAATATGGGGTTATCCTCGTATCTTACATTATGTATATTATATTAAATTATTATTACATTGTAACCTTTTTTTTAATCAAATGATGTAACATCACTTTTCTGATGATATATTATAGGATCGTCCATCAGGGAGGCCGCCGCATCATCTGCATGATTTATTTAGTGGGAAGCTGAGCCAATCGGATACAGACGCGACAATGATGTTGGCCGATTTCCTTGTCCTGCTCCAGAAGCTAGCTAGTCAGTGGCGAGGTAAGGTTGGGAACTGGAAATGAGTTCACCCACTCTTCGGTGAACATCGTGGAGACCCTGCAGAACTTAATTAATTGCATAAGTTGCCTGTATATGTACATTATTGTAGCACATCCTCAGTTTGTCCCATTGCGCTGTTGGGTATTGCGTCCACAGTTCAGATGTGTACAGGGCAGTGCATTATGTCATAATTAAAGAGTAATTTTTTGAGATCGTCGCTACAGTAGTAGAACAGCCTTGATATCATTCCTTGCCGGTTGTTAATTGCTCTTCTTTGTCGATCCATATCTTCGATATCCTTCATGTCTTCGATTAGAATACGTCCCAGATATTTAACCTGTGAGGCCACAAGCAGTTCATTTCCTTCTAGATATATTGGAGGAATATTTAACGGTCTCATGTTGTGTTTGTAAACGACGATGACTGACTTTTTAGAATTATTGTACAACAAGTTATACAAACCATACATTATGATACAACTGATAAGGTACAGTAAATTATACATGTGCCTATTACGCACGTCCACAATGGCCACAGGCCTAAAAATTCATCAAAATTCAAAGTTAATTTTCAAGTTCTGAGAAAGTGTTTTTCATGATGGGTTGCCAGTTCAGTTATGTAAAATAACTGGTTAATAATGATTTAATAACAGAACTGGAATATCACCTTTGCAGATCTTGAAAATTCACTTTGAAAATGTTGAAATTCTGTGAATTAGCCCTAATCGGATGAGAAGTCTAATTATTATATATGAGTAAAATAATGAAAAGGAAGAAATTGTATAGAGATAAAGAGAAATTTTGAATCAAGAATACTTTATACTACCTACTTAATTAATTTATTTATTGATTTGGAACATTCACAGAGTATTAACATGAAAAGTTATAAGATTTACATTGTAAATGTTAATAATCCACCAAAAATGTTCACAAATTCAGAGTTTAAGATTTGTTTTCTCTATGTAGAGATTACAATTATAAATAACAAGATATAAACCAAAACATAAGGAGAGATAAGAAAAATATAACATAAAGATTGTGTGATGTAAAAAGAAAAGAATAATTAGAGTGAATAACAACCATTCGAATTCAACTTAAAATACAATAAACAGTCAATTCCAATGTTAAAAATGAAAATCCGAGTTCAGAACCAGAGACATAATCATAGACAGACCACAACTGATATTAGTTATTATTACGTATTTAGTTTACATCGCAATGATGTTCTTAAGGCCGGTCTCTTGCGACCAATTTCACAAACAATACCTCAAACATTACCATAAACATGGGGCAGGGTTACAACGTTTGTTGTTTTCCACGGGCCACGGAAAGTAAACACATTGTGGCCCCGACCGGCCCCGACTTAAGCGGTGTCTCCTCCAACGAAAATATTTACACACTTTATGGATAGTTAAGTCGGGGCCACAATGTTTTTACATTCCGTGGCCCATGGAAAACAATAAACGTTGTGGCTCTGCCCCATGTTTATGGTAATGTTTGAGGTATTGTTTGTGAAATTGGTCGCAAGAGATCGGCCTCTATAAAAACTTCACAACATGTTATAAAGTTTGTCGAATTCATATTTTAAAAGTTTCCAGCATAATATTTTTTAAAACGCGTTGGTTTCAGCGGAGCGGTGTTTTGAAATAAGAACGATCCTTCATTCAAGAGACCGGCCTCTATAAAAACTTCACAACATGTTATAAAGTTTGTCGAATTCATATTTTAAAAGTTTCCAGCATAATATTTTTTAAAACGCGTTGGTTTCAGCGGAGCGGTGTTTTGAAATAAGAACGATCCTTCATTCAAGAGACCGGCCTCTATAAAAACTTCACAACATGTTATAAAGTTTGTCGAATTCTTATTTTAAAAGTTTCCAGCATAATATTTTTTAAAACGCGTTGGTTTCAGCGGAGCGGTGTTTTGAAATAAGAACGATCCTTCATTCCTTCGTTTTGTTTAGATAAATATAATAATTGCATATTATTATTTCCCGCCTCAATTCAAATTCGTTATGGCTGAATCAGACGGTTCACTAATCGTTAATTTCTATATTTCATTCCATCTATTTCACTCGGAGTGATAGGCCCAGGCTGCACGAGCGGTGCTACCGCCGCGGCCGCAATCATAGTAAATTGTGTCTGCTGCGGTTTCCCGTGGCGGTAGAACCGCTCGTGTAGCCTGGGTCATACGTCTGAACAAGAAATGAAACAGAAGTGAAACGAAGATGGGAACATTCGCTCGAATAAACACGGAGTAAACCTTCACCCGAGTAAACCGTCTGATTACGCCTTTAGCACTTGTCCGACAGGCAGATTGGTTGGTTGGATTGGTGCGCGCGGCTGCAAAGGTCGCTACTTTATCGGCCAACTCTAGACTAGGTTGAGCGGGAAATTTTCCGGAAACAAACTGCAACGCGGCGCGCCGAATGAAGGATCGTTCTTATTTCAAAAAAACCGCTCCGCTGAAACCAAACGCGTCTTTGAAAATATTATGCTGAAAACTTTAAAAATAAGAATTCAAAAAAATTTAAAACAGTGAAATAAACATGTTGTGAAGTTTTTATAAGAACACCATTGCGATGTAAACTAAATACGTAATAATAACTCAAAATTTTTGTAATACATTTTTTAAACATGTAAAATAGTGTAAATGTATTTTTTTAAGTAATTTTCGTTTGTAGGATTTCTTACTAGTAGTTAGATACTCCCTACATTAGTTGGTAAATATTCAGATACACAGGACAATGAATAGGCACATTTTATTTTCAAAACAATATCAGTTAGAGAACAATGAGAACCAATTATTTCAGTATCTAACCAAAAATGGAAAATAATGCATTATAATAGCTATTTCCTTCAAAATACGCATACTTTGACTTCGTTGGGTTAAAATAAAAAAAGAAAAAAGTTTAAAATAAAACAAGTTTTTAAAATTTAATTAAACTTATAAAATTTTTAATTAATTAAATGCCTGGTTTTAACCACATTTATTGTTTGAAAAACCAATATGTTTAATAAGCAATGCTAAATCAGATTTTACGGTTTATGTAATGATGAATGAAGTAAGTAAGAATGCTTTGCCAAACTAGTTAGTTTTTCAAGCAATAAATGTGGTTCAAAATACATATTTTATTAACTTTTAATTTAATTTAAGACACTAGCCTATACAAAAATTTAATGAATTTAAGACACAAGCCTATACAAAATAAGTTTGCTGTGTTTGAAGAAGTAAAATAAAATTATTTTTTAATTAAACCTAAACAAAATAAAAGGTTCTTAGGTTCATATTTTGGGCTATATAAGATACGAAAAAACGAACCTTATCAATAGCAATGACTGCTAAATGAACAAACAATTTTCATTATAATGAAATAATTTTCAAAATGCATTATGTTCAATTTCCTGAGACTGAAAACTTTACTTCTCATGGTGACTGACTCGAACTGTTTTTAAAATAATTTCTGCGTGTATCTGGATTTTTAAATCGTTATTCCGAAATTAATTAGTGTCGATTGGTTGCTTAAAATTTTTTTTTCAGCTGACCAAATCTTTTGCTTTTTGTGCCACTCTCTGGCAGCCGTTTTGATTGCTCTTTAGTCTCAGGAAAAAGCCAATATCATTTAACATTGCTGTGAAGTCACTAAAATATGATGAGGAGTGTTGGAATCCTTTCCCCTCCCAAATCCCCGGACATGCGGTCGGAATCACCGCAAGAGGAAGAGCCTGAGGAGACGTTCGCCACCCGCGCCAAGGAGCAGCAGAACGAAGCCAAGACCGCCAGCAAGTTCATCAGAGTCCTCACGGTGCTGGCCTACGTCCTCTCCGTGTCCATGGCGGCCATTCTGCTGTCCTTGTACTACGTGCTGGTGTGGGATCCGCAGGATATCAAGGACCCGGACACCCCCATGGCCTTCAGGGACGACAGAGATAATCTTTCTTTTGATCACCTGAATGTCAACAAGACGTTATCCGAAATTGGTAAGTAAACAACTAATAAATTTTAAGAAG
This sequence comes from Limnephilus auricula, assembly GCA_951813805.1. Classification (NCBI taxonomy): domain Eukaryota; kingdom Metazoa; phylum Arthropoda; class Insecta; order Trichoptera; family Limnephilidae; genus Limnephilus; species Limnephilus auricula. The sequence continues at coordinate 23,061,801 of OX638404.1, forward strand.
TATCCTGTAAAATTTTGATTAGGTTAGGTTTAATTGGGATTCGGGGTTACCAACCTTAGCAAACCATTTGGGTGACATATGGAAGAGTTGTTGGTTATGCAATTAATGATTTTAGGGGCGGCGGTACCCAAATTGAACGTATACAAATTTATAGTACCTACCTACACAAATATTATCACATTTATCAATAATCCAGTCAGTTTCATGGACAGCGCATATCATCATACTGAGCATGAATGTTGAGAACACGTGTTTAATTTTAAAATCCCGCGGTTTCACGATTTTCAGCGATAACAACGGTACCTGCATACGAATACTTTTGTACACCTGACCAAATTTGGTGAGGGCTCATTTTGTCACATTTTAAAAATTTCCTGTTAGTTCCGTGAACTTCAAGAAAGACAGTGGTATTTTTATGTATGACCTCCTGGCCCCTAGCACACTCGATCGATAAGGATGACAGGATAACTTTCGGTAACTTCTCATCGTTCCCTAGCATGACTGCAGATCGCCAACGAATAATTGACAGTTCACAATGACGTGTAAGTGTCCTTAATATATTCGATATCAACTGTTGTGTGTACGTTAGCGATCTGCAGTTGTCCTAGGGAACGATGAGAAGTTACCGAAAGTTATCGATACAATCCTTATCGATCGAGTGTGCTAGGGGGCCTGAATACACATAATATGTTTATCCACCACTTGGATTAAATCGAAACTTTTTTTTTACATTAACTTTACACAGGAGGCCCTGAGGAAAATAATTTCCCTCAGGGCCTATGTCATCTTTGAAAATGCTGTGTGGCGGGTCTTTTTGAGGAGAGGAAGGAGTGAACGTGGGTCTTGAAGAGACCCATGTTGTAGGAAGGAGGAAACACAGAGGCCGGCAAATCGTTCCACAACCGAGCTGTTGAACACAAGAAACGTGTCGTTCTCATGTCACAAATATCAACCGCGTACCTGCATTTGTTGCGTTTGTTGTGTTTCCCAACCCTGCACCGGTGCCGAAGGGATCAATAACGCTAGTTCCTCTGAGAATCTTCCATTGTAATACTGGTAGAACAAGTACCTACAGCACACCTACCTGACGCACATGCTCTAAATGCAATCTGTTTTCTATGCGATCCCTTACTTATGAAGTTGAATCCTATTGGTGACTTAAATTAACATAATCTAGCTTAAAGATCCTCAGAATTTAAGCTGATAAAACGCTTCTCGGACACTAGCTCTCAAAGTCGATTTAAAGGTATGAAGTTTTGAGTCTATAAAACTGATTAAGAAACTATAAAAAGTGCATAAATACCTACCTAGAGCACACATTTTTTTTTATAGAACTTCTTTCCTCATTTTTTTCTACTTATGATAAGTACGCTGATACTAGATCAATAATTATTATTAGATTATTAGGTACCTTCCTAAATCTAGCGTAAAGCCAGAAGCTCCGTAATTCCTTGTAATACCTGCCAAATAATCAAAGGTGAAAAATTCGTGACTCTAGGAAGCCATATTCTCTCGTCCAAGGCAAAGACTGGCATTACATATTCACGTGATATTTTTTATCATCATATAATTTTAAAAAAAATCAATATCCTAGCTAGAAATTAGGCTGACGAATAATAATACTTTGTAAGAACGATTATTGGTATTTTCTGGCCTGGGCTACAAAGTCATTTGGTCTTACCTCCAAACTCCTTGGCAGCAAGCGAGTTTATTTCATCTATCGTGGTTGAGGTGAAAAAAATCTGTATCAAGCAAGATATTCGCATTTTTACGATTTGCATTACGCCTTTTTCAGATTGTGATAAATATCAAAGGCGTTCAATATTTTTTCAAACTTTTTATCGTGTTTTCGAAACCGCTGAATTTTTTGGGATAATGCAATGTTAAATAAATGAATAGTTAATGCTTTAAAAAACCGATCTTCATGAAACATAAACTTAAATATAGATGACATTATTCATGTTTCATTATAAACATTTGTAATGAAAAATTAACAAAGAATATCAAGAATTTTACACACTAATGAGAAATGGAAATCAATTTATTACATCTAATTTTAAAACAACATAAATGCAAAACCATCATATTTAACAAGCCATAAAAACTACAAGAACCTTCCTTCTGAATTGCGCTGTATTTTCAACCAATCAGAACAAATAAATAAAATTCAACAATTTTAAAAAAAACGTACATCAACAAATAAATATTTTGTACAAAATATATTATAATAAGTAACCTATTTATGGTTTTTGTGTTTAATTCGTAGAACTCCATTAATTTTTTTTTAAATAACGTTTATTATTGTTATCGGTTCAACCGAATTCTTGAGAACGTAATAGATTCTCCCCCATGGGTATTTTGAAATTTGTAAATGTGTTTTTAATTGTTTAATAATTACATTATTGCTATGAATATTGTATAGGTTTTGTGAAAATACTTAGGAGGTGAATATATTATTTTCCTTACTTTATTAATTAATGTTACAATTGAAAATACCCATGGGGGAGAATCTATTACTTTCCCAAAAATTCGGTTTAACCGATAATAAATCAATTTGCTCACTTTCAAATTGTTATTTTAAATCGTATAAATATCGTCGTCTAATTATGAAACACCTCTGTTTGAAAATGGCCTTGTAAGCCGAAACAGCTGTCACAATAATAAAAAATTATAATAAACATTATTAAGTTTAATTTAAACTAAATAAAATAAAACTAAAAAAAAAAAAAAAAAAATATATATATATATATATATATATATATATATATGTAACCTAAGTAAGAACCGTGGCTCCCTTATCAGACGCAAGAGTTCCTATTTTCTGATAAGGTATACAAGACCTATCATGACCTTAAATTATATTTTGTAAAATATATATAAAAAATGTAACCCATGTTTTATATTACAATAAATAAAAAAAATAAAAATATATATAGTCTAAAGGTGAAGGTACTGTAAGAGTATGTAAGTAATTTTGCTGTCGCGGACAGTTGAAGCATGTTTTCGAACCTAATCTCTGCTAATCCGGAAGCCGTATCTTGTAATAATCTTTATAGGGTGAGGCACTTTGATAAATTATTATTTAACACCAGAGGAGTAAGTATTAATTAAAAAATTATTGAACTTTTAATTCAGTTCTTGCAAATATTTACACATTGTGGTACCTATTTGAGGCTGCAAACCAGACTTACTTGCCTGACTGTTAATAAAATTGACAGCCTCCGTGGTCGAGGTGTAAGGCTCTCCACCATGAACCCGGAGGTCGCGGATAATTTGTATTTTTTTTCACAATTCATTTATTAAAAATAATAGGTAGTAGGTATATTTGTGGCACGTTTCAGAATGGAAGATATTCTCAAAATTGCTCTGGTGAAAGACCAACATTCAGAATTGAAACGTTACTCAAAATTGTTATAGATTTTATGACTAGATTTGAATAGCCATGTATTTTCCCACCTTTCCCTTCCCTTCCTCTTCAGCCCCACAAGATACCCCAATCGGGAACAGTGGCGGCTCGACACCTTTGATGTACTAGAGTGCTTAATATTTAAAAACTAATTGCATTATTGGTGAAAGTTGATTTTGAATGAAGATTTTTAGGAAATCCGTGTGCACACACGGCCAAACTGAAATTTCCTGAAAATCTTCGTACAAAAAACCGATTTTCGAAAAAAAAATTAAACCTTTTCGGCTACAACAACATCAGTAATGCCAAAAGTCACGAGATCGGGAATACCATAAGCTCACTGATTACAGAATGTTAGGAGCAGTTGTGCTGTATTTATAATATTTAAAAAAATATACATGTATATTCTTAGATTTTTTAAATAAATGGAAAAGATGGAATAAGCAAAGAATGATTCAATTGTAACTGCAAGACTCCAAAGCTCATTTTGAAAAAAAAACGTTGTAATCTGTAATTTCAAACAGAAAAAGCTGTGCTAATTTCATGACGCTAGAACTCACCGTTCGAGCGGTTTTGCTTCTTCATACGCTTCGATTGATAAAGAGTGCTTCAATGCTCACTTTTTTCTTTAACAATAAGTATTTATTACAAGAGCATCATTAGGTATTGATGACGCCAGAGCTGACCGTAAAAGATTTTAGACGTTGCTTAAAATAAAATCTGCATACCAAAGATATGATTTGTAAATTTCTCACCACCAACGTAAACTAACCATTATACTTCAATCTTTGCCAAATCACTTTGTGGGGTCATTTTTAATTAAATGAAACAAATGACTTGGTATACATCTCTCATATAATCACAATTATCAACCTGTTTCGAAATTGATGGTTTCTTCGTCAACCAAGAATTTTATTTCAGTAATTTTCGTAATCACTACTCTATATAATATTTTTGCCTATAATACTTAATTGTCTATACTTGTTTGTTTCTTTTGTTATTTTTATTAATGTTCTTATTATCCTGACGAAGAAACCGTCGGTTTCGAAACATGTTTCATTTAATTAGCCATTATTCATTCGACGATTCGACTGTCACAAAGTAAATGAAATGTAACGTATGGATTTGGGATAAATGTATTTAGTTGGCCTAGCGCCCGACAGCATAACCTAAACTAACTGGCTGGTACACGGGATAAGAGCCATTGTTATGTTACCAAAACGACGGAATCCTAAGAATGCGTCTGATGGTAAAATTAGTCGGCTAAATTCTACAATATTTATTCATTCCCGTTGAAGTATATATTGGCAACTTTGAAAAGATGAACGGATTCCTGCTGAGTACGATTTTAACCATGACTACTTAGCACTGTGGGAGGCATAGAAAGATTCAAACTCTAGGGATTATAAAGATGTATTCCAATTATCGGAAAAATGAAAAACGAATACTTCTGTTTTCAAGAAGTATGAATTTTTGAACGATAAATAAATAATGTTAGTTTTATAAATTTGCAAATACCCAACGATAAAAAGTGGGACTTTTTGTCTATCATTTTCACTGCCACTAAGATAAGGAGGGAGTTTGGATAAATTTGTTATTGATAGTTCTTCATAACAAATGGTGTACTAACATAAGTGTAACGTCGTACATCAGACGCTATTTTCTTAAATGGTTCAAAGATTCTTTCTTCTTCAAAAAGTCTTGCATTCTGCATGAGTTGTGGCTTGGCACAAGTAGCAAGGGTGATTCATAAATATTAGATTTGTCTTGGTAAAACGGAAGAAAGCAAACACAAGTTAATATAAACAATTCACTTCCAACACAATATAAAACATCTAATCTTTCAGAATACAAAAAACATATATGGATCTGGCTACAATGCTTATAACCCTTAAATTGTAATTATGTTATCACATTCATAACTTTATGGAAATTCAAAATAAATTTTCTCTTGGTCAAAGAAATTATTTGTGTCAGTCTACATTTATATTTAATATCCTTTCAGAACACATATTAAGGCATCTTGTGCATTTTTTAAAAAATATTAAATTTTCGGTGTTAAAATTGCCATCAATTGGTTCATCTTTGTCCTTTGTTGTTTTATCAATAGGTACCTAAATATTTTTTTGTTGTTCTATTTTTACTATTTTATAAACTTATTATCCTCAAAACAGGCTTGTCCTAGTGAGGTTAATATTGAAATGTTAACAATAATAATAATACCTATCATGTAAAGAAACAATAAATAAATAATAATGAATCTATTTCCTTTACTTTATAATTGGATTTGTTGGATATTGAACCTACGACCCCGATGAGACAAGACTTTCGCCGTTCTGGCACGCGAAGGTCGTCATTGAAACACAATGCCCGTGGGTTTTCACTATAATCCAATAAATTTACGTGAATCCCAAATGTATTACGCAAAGAGGATTTATTGTCGAATTATTTTTATGTTCTTAGTCATGAAAACATATTCAATAAATAAGTGATCGACGTTCTCGCCGAGGGTATTGGAAACGTGCCTGAACAATTATTATAGTCAAACAGATACCAAGTGCACTGTCAAATTTTCACACGAGGATTAACGTACAGTAAAAACTCCGAAAAACCCAAACCCGAAAGACACTCCACCGTAATATTTATATTTTGTATTTCTTATTATTTATTCGACCGTCGAAAATTCGTATTTTCGGAAATACATTAAACTGAATCCTAAGAACAATATTTTAGACGATACCTAATCATTATTCAATCCGAAACAACATTTTGAAATTCGAATGGCGGTTATTCCCGTCGATTAGGCGACTAAACCCTTTGGAAATTCCATTGTTATTTATATCGTGCTACTTTAAAAGCAAACAATTAATGATTATACATTTAGTAACGAGTGGTGCATTGACTTCATAAGATCAAAAACCAGACCATTTCTTTATTTTCAATTTGACCTACGTTATTAATGTCTGTTTGACTCCTTTTATTTAATCGGTGTGCTTGTAATTTCATATTGTGCGATCTAATATCAGTGCTTTTAGTAAGATAATACATATTCAAAACGGTGGATGTAAATCAACGATACGAATTGCAGGCAAGTGAAAAAACGATAGTTTTTATATATATATATGATATCAAGTTTTTCCAAAAAATCTGTGACAATCCAGAATACATCAAAACGTTGAACTTTAAGCAAAAACATTTATTGGCAGCAGAGGCTTGCGGCCTCAACCTGTCGAACATTTGAAGAGGTCGTCGGAAGCTTCTCTTTCTCCCCATGTAGAAGAAGTATAAATGTTCCATCAGCCTCGTAAAAACTACAAAAAAAAACCTATAGCGGTAACGGGATTGGATGATTTTGAAAAGGATGTTGTGCGTCGCAGTGTGGTGGATTTGTATGCCAATGGCCAATATCCCACTCTTGCAAATCTTAACAAGGTTCTGGTGAATAAAATATTTTTTTCTGGATCTATGAGTCATTGCGATGTATTTCGCATGATATTGGTTTCCAATTCAAAATACGCAAAGATGGAAGAAAGTATTTAATGGGAAGACTAGACATAGCTAGTTTTTCTGCTAATTTATTTGTTATCTTATTTATTGTCAAATATGGTATGTAGCACTTGAACTACTACTACGACATAACATGGAATAAATTTTGTGTTAATTAAATAAATATGTGTATCTACATACATTTTTTCCGTGAAGTGTAAAATGTTTTTTTTTAATTACAAATAAAAAAATTACCGATGTAACATGTATAAATTGGTCTCATAAATTGGTTACCGCTTTATTAATTAGCATCAGATAAACCTGTCTAAGAATTTTCTTGGTTCTGAAATATGTATGTAATATGAGTTACCGGACACCTTGTAGGTATTTTTAAACACCTACGCATTTTTATTCAATCCTTAAATTCAGACTTGAAGACCCGAAGATAATAAAAACATTTTGTTTAATAAAATTAATTTTAATTCGTGAACATTCTCGTGTTTCCTTTACCTGTAATGTTATTACCTAGTTTGGACTTTGAACCCGCATTTAGTTTCTGTTTGACTATATAAGTATTAAATGAAAATAAAAAAAATCTTCGTAATAAGCATAAACTTTGTGGCTCGCCATAATTTACAATAAAATATATAAATTTGTTTTAGACCACTTTAAATTTTAATTACACTCTACCGGTTTCGGAAGAACCCTTCCTTCGTCAGGAGAATATTAAAACTAACCTATGATACATAATATTGATAGATTTATACCAAACATTTAGGTGCTGAAGTGGGAGGTCAAAGGGGGAGGGGGGGGGGGGGGTAATTGCGGGAATTCCAGCAGTAACAGAGCTGTTTATTGGAAACATATCTAGAATGGGACTAAACGATAAATTAATTTGGTTATTATATATATAATTTAATTATTAAAAAACACTAAAGATAGAGATCATAAATTAAGCCACTCAGGCATTTACCAACTATGTTGCCATGATTGTCCATCGTTCTACATAGGTAAAACAACCAGAAATGTAAATATTAGAATCACGGAACATTTAAGATGTTTAATTAATAATAATTTTTCGGAGTTTGCCAATCATCTTATTTCCACCAATCATACTTTTAATAAGAACAAAGGGGTTAAAATTCTTCACCGTAATAATAAAAGCAAAAAATTAGATAACTTGGAAGCACTTCAAATTAAAAAATCCCTAAATAATAACGCTAATATATTGAATAAACAAATTAATTTATCGTTTAGTCCCATTCTAGATATGTTTCCAATAAACCGCTCTGTTATTGCTGGAATTCCCGCAATTACCCCCCCTCCCCCTTTGACCTCCCACTCCAGCACCTAAATGTTTGGTATATATCTATCAATATTTTGTATCATAGGTTAGTTTTAATATTCTCCTGATGAAGGAAGGGTTCTTCCAAAAACGGTAGAGTGTAATTAAAATTTAAAGTGGTCTAAAACAAATTTATATATTTTATTATAAAAAAAATATTTCATTATTCCACTATGTTTCCTTTATATGACACGTGTCCTGGTGAAAAAAACCACTGCGTTCTAAAACATGTTGATAATTTTTATTAAATAGTGGTATAAATAAAGTTTGTTATTTTTATTTAATTAAAATGATGATACAGAGTGAATTTGCAATTTTTGAAGAAGTAATTATTACTAATTATGTGTAATTGTACTAAAACATAATTACTACAAGCCTTCATAATTTTTTTGTTAATATTTTTATTATATGAAGCGATGTAGATAGGCATTTAGGTATATGATTTTATTTTCAATAGAAAAATCTCTTAAATGCCATTTTTTCACAAGAAGGGCGCTATAAAAATGATCCAAATATCATTATTATTATTAAGAAATTGTTCCATGACAATTAATCCCCGACAGTTGCCCCCCGGAATAATATACAATTTTTAAGTCTATTTTAGATTTGAAATTGGTAAATAGACGGCTATGGTTTGACGGAAGGGGTAGTCCAGGGGCAAGGCTTTGGACTCCCATTCCGAAGGTCGCGGGTTCGAACCAGGCGTGCGCAAATACATTTTATTTGATTAATTTGTGTTATTTCACAATAAATTAATTAAAAAATTGTATATAGTATATTTGCGGCACGTTCCAGAGTGGAAGATACTCTCATTATCGCTCTGGTGTAAGACCACCATTCAGAATTGAAACATTGCTTGAAATGGCTTTAGCCGTGTTTAGTGACTAGATCTGAATAGCCAGGTACTTCCCCACCTTCCCCTTTCCCATCTCCTTCCCTTCCCCGCTTACCCTCAGCCTCACAACATACCCTAATTGGGGATGCCATAGTCTCATTGGCTCCAGACGGGAGCATTTTGTACTCTTGTGAGGTGTTCACTATAAAAACAAAAATAAAATAGTGCAAAAAATTATAATAATATTTTCCGGGGGGCCAGTCGGGGAATCAACTCGGGTCACCAAGACTGATAGTAAACAAAGAAGAAACTGGTTTCAAAGCCTATGCTACTGGATCAAGAGTATTAATACGAGGGCACCAGAAGAAGAAGACGTTTTCACGTGAAATACATAGAGCTATATTGCACACACGATTAATGCGAAACGCCTGTAAAATATTCAAACAAATTTTAAAATTTACTTAAAATCTGCTCGGCGTAGTTGATTGCCTCTTGGTTTGGAAATTCATTAAAATGCTTTTCATGTCAACATTTTTTCATTTATTAATTTACTTCAGTGCAGAGTGGAAAACACAATTCACTTTCGGATATTCGATACCTCCCCAGCGAACAATAATTACGATATTGTACACATTAAAGGAGTGGCATTGTAAGCTCAGCTCGTGATACTCCTTCGCGGACACATGTTTATAATTCTGTACTTAAAGGATAAACCACGGAAGTCCACTTTACTGTGTTTCCACTATTTAGTCCATCGGTAAACATAACTCAACATTGACTGTGCATTTGTTTTAAATCTTCTCCGATACTGTTTTGAATTTCATCCAAAAGTTTAAAAATTTTATTCCCATAAGACGTAATCGGGTTATGTGAATTTTTAGAATATTTAAGTACAAATATTTCTGTACTTTAAAGGACAAACCATGGAAGTCCACTTTTTGAGTTGAATATGCAGAAAATTTTTCTCTATTTCATTACATTATTGGATGAAACAATGAAATCTTTGGTAAGAATATTGACTGATTTAACTAATTACAAAACCACTGGAGTCCAATTTATTGTAAAGGACAAACCAAAATATAATCATAAATTGACATATTTGTCTTAACTATGGCCAAAAAAGAATGAAATTATGAAATATACCGTTCACAGATCTTAATTATTGCAGTAAGTAAAAAAGTTATAGACCTTCAAACACTCAGTTCACAAACACAAAAATCGCTTTCCTGAACAAAAGTCCAAAGTGGACTCCAGTGGTTTATCCTTCAAGGTACAGAATTATGTTTTAATATATATATAGCGTATTTCCCTAAACAGACTGCATAATATGTAAGTACGCAGTCTCTTGTTATTTGGTGTTATATCCTTACTGCATACTTCTTCGGGGACACGACATTATGATAATACAAATATTTGTGTAGCGGATTTCCATTCAAGACGCCTGCATCAGATATACGAATAAGTTTATTGAATTTGTAGCACACCGTTTTTACGCTTGCCACTACACCATCTCTTTCCCCCGTACAGCGCCATCCTGTTCACCCAAATCTAGGCGAACCAGGCTGCGCAGACGCCTTCTGCGCATTTCCTACCCTCGAGTCGCCCCATAAACCACGCCCCGCCACAAGGAATGGCCTATATAAAGAGCTGCGCGCCCTAATTCAACCGGTTCGTCTGCAGCTCGCCCTTGGCTAGAACACTCTCTTAGTTGCGCCTCGTCCTTTGGCACGACCATCTAAGGAGTATTCTACTTCCATAAGCAAAGCACCAACCAGACCCCGACTGCTGCCTTAGTTGCGCTTCGTCCTATGGTACGACCCTCTAAGCAGAACACAGTCGCCGCCACCCGTTACCATAACGGCACGAGTCAGTTTTGTTGTTCCCAAAGACTAATCAGCAAGGTTCCCTCCGATCCCTTCCTCAGTTAATTATTATTGTGATTTGATACATTGTGACTATTTTTACTATATGTGATGTGTGAACTTATCTTCAATAAATAACATTTTACCAACAAATGTGTTACAAATTTTGTTACATGGCCGTAGTTTGCACACTTACTTTACAAGTGAGGACGTACGACAGAAATAACCCTTTAGGGGATCAAATGTCCGAAGGATCAGCTGGCAGAGGGATCAACTGTATGGGGGTCAACTGTCCGGGGATAAACTGTCCGGGTGATCAACTGTCCTGGGAGGTAAAAGTCAGGCGATTAACAGTCATGGTATTTAAATTGATATCTAATAATGACGATAAATTCATATTTTATTGCTGATATTCTTAAACAGCAGTGTGAAAAATCTTGCGAATGATTTGAATTGCTTGGTATTATTTTTTTACGATTTTTTCCGAACTTTGTTTGAATCAGTCGAATTATTCACGATATTGCCACATGTTCGCAAAAAAAAAATAAGCGTGGAATCAATCGTGTGCAATTTATAAGTATTTTCAAAATTGTGTGTCATACTTGTGATATTGATTTTTTTTATTTAAGTGTATTAAGGAAACATACAGTTGTGAAAAAGATCATTTAACATAAGATAGTGGACATAATATCAACAAATTAAGTTCCATTTATACATTTTTGTTTTGATTACTGATTAGGAAGTAATTAATTACAATTTATAAAAGTATATAGTTTGGGTGAAAAAATATTAAAAAGAAAAATAATAAAAAATGTAGAAGTATAGATTTATTTTATTTATTTACTCTTTTGTACCCCCATACACGGAGAAAAATGTTATTAAAAAAAACGATCATTTTAATAATTAGTAATTTCGTACGTATACCAACAAATTATTCTTACATTTTCCCGCCAATAAACATTAAAACACTGTTAATTTGTTCAAGAACTTCAGTCCCGTTTTTAACAATGATCATATTTTCAAATAACATTTTTCTTCGTGTAGGGCGTACATTGGGGTATGTGAAATGTTTACAGTTTTTAACACAAGGGTTAGTAATAAAATAAACAATGATTGCCAAAAATAATTTCTTACAATAGAGTGGTTTACAATTGGATAAAATGTACAAAAAAAAATTAATAAACGTTATTGTCTGGAAAGTATTGCGTAGGAAAAAAGAGAATATAGTATTCGTAAATTATATTATTGGAAAATACAACAATATTATTGGCATCCTCTCTATTATGTGGTAAGTTGTGGTAAGTAGAGGTCCCAAAAACCTTCTTAAATAAATTTACATCCCCCCTTTTTCTCCCTTGCCTCCCCCCCTAGCGAACCACCCCCTTTGTTCTAACACCCCATGTGAATGCTATTGCTACACCCTTGTACATTGAAATACTTCATTGTACATTGGAATAGGTCTTGTAAAATAGGTTGTATATTGAAATAGAGGGGTGCGGGTTCGAGTTCCGTCGTTACCCTTTGTGCTATGCATAAAAAATCTTGTCTAAAACATTAGTTTATCAATTTAAAAAATAATCAATATTTGACGAGTTAAAGTATTTCACCAAAAATGTAGATATAATATGTCTCGACGCCACCTAGTGAGAGAGTTAGCACTGACATGCCTTTCTCATATAAAAATAAAGTTGGTTGTTTGCAGGGGAAAAAATGTAATGTGCGATAATTGTTAATTGAAACACTAGGTATAGTTTGATCATTTGGCGGGTAGGAGATAACCCGCCGTAGCTTAATGGTAGAGCTCCTGCCCGGCAATCAGAGGGGTGCGGGTTCGAGTCCCGTCGGCGACATGTGTCTTTTCTCGGGAGATTTTTTCAATATGGATGAGTGTTTCAGGCTAATAATTATTGCTTATAATAATTGTTACCCTTTGTGCTATGCATAAAAAATCTTGTCTAAAACATTAGTTTATCAATTTAAAAAATAATCAATATTTGACGAGTTAAAGTATTTCACCAAAAAATGTAGATATAATATGTCTCGACGCCACCTAGTGAGAGAGTTAGCACTTACATGCCTTTCTCATATAAAAATAAAGTTGGTTGTTTGCAGGGGAAAAAATGTAATGTGCGATAATTGTTAATTGAAACACTAGGTATAGTTTGATCATTTGGCGGGTAGGAGATAACCCGCCGTAGCTTAATGGTAGAGCTCCTGCCCGGCAATCAGAGGGGTGCGGGTTCGAGTCCTGTCGGCGACATGTGTCTTTTCTCGGGAGATTTTTTCAATATGGATGAGTGTTTCAGGCTAATAATTATTGCTTATAATAATTGTTATCCTTTGTGCTATGCATAAAAAATCTTGTCTTAAACATTAGTTTATCAATTAAAAAAATGAAATAGGTCCTTATACAGGTTGTAACAGCAGTATTTCCCAAGCATATTTGGAGTAAAACATGTAGAGGTTATTTTGCTATCCGATGATTTTTTTTTTTCAATTAAAAACAACAAAAATATTTTTTAAATTGAGTAGTCCGGTACATCACAGCGGCGGGTCTCATGATAAACACTTCGTCTCGTTCTAGCAACATCATGACACACGAAACAGCGAGCGTATCACATGATCCCTTAGCGACATAAAGGGGTGGAATCAGAGGCAATACCACACGTATAAACTGAATTTTACATTCACCTACAAGTACATTATGTATGAACTATCATATATATATTGCTCGGGCAGGCAATAAAACATAAATTACATTTTACGAGAAGTGATTCACTCATCACTAGCGGTGAGCTCAAATTGGAAATGAATAGCAGATAGTTTTACGAGCAGACCTGTATGCAATGTTCTGCGGCCCATCTCTGCCACCAGATACGCATTAAAATACCAAAAATAGCGCACGAAATATTATGATTGGCGATTTCAGGCGAATATTGTTGAAATTATTGCTCCCGCTGCGGCCATGGGATTCGCAGTCGGAGATAAGGTTCCACGGAGATGGCCAGTTTTACATACCTAACTTAACCTAACAGATCTTCCCGACATTTGGTCAGAAAATTTAACAATATTCTTATAAAAAAACGATATATGAAAACGTATCATGTCGCTTCTAACTGCAATCCTATTCTTCTTCCCCTAGCACACTTGATCGATAACAATTGATGGGATGACTACAAATCGCTAATGACTATTCACAATGACTAAGTGTCCTTAATATATTCGACATCAACTGTGGTTTGTATGTTAGCGATCTGCAGTTGTCATAGGGAACGATGAGAAGTTACCGAAAGTTATCGTATCAATCGTTATCGATCTAGTGTGCTAGGGGCCCTGACTACAAATCGCCAACGAATAAGTGACAGTTCACAATGACGAAGTGTCCTTAACATATTCGACATCAACTGTTGTTTGTACGTTAGCGATGTGCACTATGTGCAGTTGTCCTAGGGTGTGCTAGGGCCTCTGATATCCTCTCAGAAGGTCTAGCGTGAACGATCGATAAAACCCGATATCAATACGAATTTGATTAAGAGGAAACCCGGTCGCCGAGAAATTTGAACAATAGGTATTTTACCAAACTGTTGCTGTCGCTGTCGCTCTTACTCCCCCTAATACTGAGCGAAAGGGACAAATGCACCTCAGGCTGATAATACCTGAATAAAATCATCAAAATCGAGGTATTGTATTCCCCATTTTTCTCCTCCAAAACTGCAACGATTTTTAGGATTTTTTACTAGCTATTTTTAAAGAAAAATATATATATCTGTACGTTTTGGTTAAACAAATGCATTGTCTTGTTTGTGTACTGAACTTCTTTTGATGACGTTCAAACCAGGCAATTTTAATGATTTTTCACGACATGATAGTGGTCGATAGCGATATTATATTCAAAAATATTGGCAGTAATATCAAACTGCAGAGAGTAATTTGGGGAATACGTTTGTATGGAAAAAAACACCGCGGGGTTTCCTTTTAAATACGTCATCAGAGCATTTATTTATGTGGGTGTCCCATCGAAGATTTTCAGCGATTTCAATGAAGTGATATATTTTATTAGATTAATTAAAAATAATATACAATATATTAGCGGCACGTTCTAGTTTGAAAGGTATTTTCAATGTCGCCCTGGTGTAAGACCACTATTCAGAATAAATATTTCAAGCAACGTTTAATCTGTTGCTTTAGCCGTGTTTGGTGACCCGATCTCAATAGTCAGATATTTTCCCATAACTTCCTCCTCCCCATCTCTTTCGCTCCCTACTACCTTACCCTCACAACATACCTCAATTGGTGATACCTCACTAGCTCCAGACGGCTGAGAGCAGTAGGGTTAGAGCGGTATTTACACGAAGAAATATAACTAAAATATTTACACTTTAATATCAGTCTATGTTCTAAGTCTTTGTTTTAAGCCTTTGTAAATTTTATGTTTAAGTCATCCATATTTTTAAAATTTTATTTATCAACCGCACTCTTTGGTAACCGTGTTTCAGCAATACCTACCTACTACCAACCGGTGTAAAGAAATAAACACATTCAGAGAAACAGTATTTTTTCAAGCAGGCTGGCGGATATTATGATTTATAAAATAATTTACATCGAAGTTTACATGATGTATAAAAACCTAAAGCTCATTTTCTTCTAAAGTAAATTTCTATGACTTGCGTGTTATTTTTACGAAGACATCACACATGATATTATTCAATACCCGGAGCAAGTGACCGTGTTCATTCTTAATGGTTCAATTAAATTAAATTAAACGGCCTAACTGTTCCTCTTTTCCTAATTTTTAACCAGTCTCTAAAAACAGGTTGTTTCCCTGATTCATGGAAACACAGTTTTCTTACACCTATTTTTAAAAAGGGGGACAAAACGGACATTACAAATTATAGACCAATATGTATCCAATCATCGATACCCAAACTTTTTGAAAAAATTGTTCTCTCTAAAATATCTACAAACATACAAAAAATTATAACTTCATACCAACATGGCTTTTGTTCAAATAAATCTACATTAACTAATTTACTAATATACGAAAATTTCATATCCAAATCTTTAGCAAACAGATGCCAGGTTGACTCAGTATACACTGACTTTAGCAAGGCCTTTGATAAGGTGTGTCACAAAATATTAATCAATAAATTAGCCTCACTTGGAGTTTATGGTAGTTTATTAAATTGGTTTATTAGTTATTTGTCCAAAAGAAGTCTCAGTGTAAAAATAAATGGCACAAATTCTTACAAATTTATAGCCACAAGTGGAGTGCCGCAAGGCTCTCATTTAGGGCCCATTTTGTTTATTATATTCATAAATGATATTGTTGATATATTTACTAACATAAACGTATTGCTTTTTGCTGATGATATGAAACTTTATAAGGAGATCAATGACATAAATGATTGCATTATATTACAAACTAATTTGAGACGTCTTTTTGAATGGTGCTCTATCAACAAACTAGCATTGAACATAAAGAAATGTCAGTTCATTAATTTTTATCGAATAAATAATCCAATATTTTTTCAATATACATTAAATGATAAAAAATTAAATTGCGTCAGTGAAATTATTGACCTAGGTATTATGTTCGATAGCAAACTAACTTTTTTGTGTCATATTAATAATATTATTAATAAGGCCCTTAAGACTCTTGGATTTGTTTTGAGAGTTTCAAAAGACTTTGATAATTTAGGCACGTTTATCATGTTGTACAAAACCCTTGTTAGATGCCAACTAGAGTATAACTCTACGATATGGTCTCCCTTTTACAATATTCATTCCGCCAACATTGAAAAGATTCAACATAAGTTCTTGAGATATATAAACTATAAATTGCATATTCCTGTAGAAAACATTGATTATAACTACCTACTAGATAAAATGTTCCTATTAGAACTTTCAGAAAGAAGAATAATCACAGATTTAATACTATTAAATAAAATACTGCATTACAAAATTGACTGTCCTGAATTGCTTCAATTAATCAATATCCACATACCTAAAAGATCTTGCCGAAATTTACTACCCTTTTATTTTAATAACACCAGGACACTCTCTTATCAAAATTCCCCGATACCGAGACTTCACAGTCTCGGAAATAAATATTCTGATCTGGGAGATATATTTCACATTAAAAACAATCAGTATAAACATTGTTTATTTCAATTCTTTTTTATATTTAGACATAAATAGACGTCTATAATCTCTACAATTTTTATCTATATTGAATATCTTATTTTTTGTGAAATATATATTTTTTACCTATGTATCTAATTTTATTATATGCATTTATTGTTATATTTTGTTGTAGATATATGCTTTTGTTTTACTTTTATGTTCACTGTATTATGCTTTCTTTGTTGTTTTAATTTAGATTTTTTCGAAATCACTGTTATACTCATCTATTTAACTAAAATGTAAAAGCCCATAAGGGCGTTTAATAAATAAATAAATAAATAAATAAATTCAATTTAAAAAAATGATTATTTCAAAAACATTACAAAATTGTTAACTTTAAACCGTTTTGAAATAAATTTACAAAGCAGAATAACAAATATAAACGTAAGTATCAACTTTTACACTTTTAGCAACAAAGCTTGCCTTTCTAAGGCCATTTCATTGATGCTAAATATGTCGATATCCGAATAATTGATTCTGTTCATCAGCTCCCCATCATGACACATTTATACATACAGGCTGGGAAATACATATAACAGTCGGTAACAGAGATAACCACCGGGAAGATAGAAATGAATGCTCTCCATGATAGTCAAGTTCCATCCACGAATCAGTATGATAAAATGTGTAGCATTCACAAGTTCACATCTTTTTGACCGATAGATGGTTCATTCCGAGCGTACCCAAAAGAAAGTCAGTAGGGAAGAGTCACGGATTAGTAGGTACTCCCTCAAGTACAGAAATCTCAGAAATTTCTTATAAACTCTCTCCAATACGAGGGAATTTACCTAGTGCGCGGGCTCCAAATTTCCGAGACCGTTTCAAGTTTACTTTTTACTAAGGAATTTAATAAAATTATGAGAACCCGGTGTCTCCAAAATTTATTTGCGGTGAAACATAAAAATGCTTCCTCAATAAAGCGATGAAAGCCATCTCAATATGAGCAGTATGTAGTGGGGTGGAATGGCAAGACATAGATGAATATGGGGTAGGGTCACAAAGATGTACCTTAGAAAGTTTTCGCTTTCGGTTGTGCAAAACCCTGGACAACTTAGGTTACACAACGTCCATTTTATTAAGTCTAAAATATCATGGTAATTTAATGAGATATTTATGTATCTTAAATACCTACCTTCAGGATTCACATTTGATATTTCAACATTTACGATGTAGGTGCCTACCTAAATCATTAGAGATTTTGGCTTTCTGACATTTGACATTTGGAAACATGGCGCATACTTTAAAAAAACGTGTTGTTTTTCATTACCTAAGTACACATTTTTATTTGAAACATAAGACTCGTGTAAGTATTAATTTATTTGTTTAATTAGTACCTATAGAAAGCATACCTGTACACTTTAGTTTGTGAACTTCACTTGAAATCCGATATATCCCCTAGCGAACTCGTTGTTGGAAAATTAATAAGGTAAATTACCTACCGACCAGGGGCGGTTCGTGAGTTTTCAGTGAGCTAGAGTTCAAGATTGAAAAAAAAACGACGTTATTGATGTTGTTGTAGCTGAAAATTAATTTAATTTTTTTTCAAAATTTCAAATTTTTGTATGAATATCTTTTAGTTTATGGATGCGGCGCATCCCCAATCTGAAAGAATCCTAAAAACCTTCAAAAAAAGTTGAAATTAAAAAAAAAAAAAATTGTTTTCAGCTACAACATTAGTAACGTCGTTTTTTTTTCAATCTTAGCAGTCTACTTCACTGAAAACTCACAGACCGCCGCTGCTACAGACCATGTTATGTGCTTAGTTTGTTAGTCATATAGATATAATTTATTTATTTATTTGATGCAATATTTTTACATTTTATAATAAAATCCAATAATGTTGGCCTCACTAGGTGGTTTACCCGTGCTGAGGCCTCCATTTTATCTACAAAAAAATTTTACACAATACATTTAAAAATAAATGAAAAACATAAGATTAAAACAGAGATTTAAAATAAAAGTAAAATTAAAAATAAATAATATTGTATAAGGTAAAAATAGGTATATTTATATTATGTGTTGTGTGTTTGTGGGTGATTGTGCTTTATATTGGTTTTGTGTGTTACGTATATGTTTTATTGTTTTATGGTATGAGATTTTGGTAATTTTGTCTTTTTTGTTATTTAATCCATTTTGTAATTTTGTGTCGGAATTTATTTTGGTTTTCCTCAATTTTATTTTCGAGTGTTAGACTGTTGAATGCTTTTATAGCGTGATATTGGTAGTGTCTTTGTCCAAAGCTTGTTTTTTCGTCGGAGTTTTTATGTTTTCTTTGTACGCTTGTCTAACTGGTCTGTTAGTGATATTTTGTGTTTGTTGAAATTTGTTTTTTTGGTCAAAAATGTAGTTAAGTAGTGTTTTAACGTATAGTTGGCATATGTCTAGTACGTCACAACAATTGAATATTTGGTCTGTATCAGCAAGTCTATGTTTTTTAAGTATTACCTTTAACAGCTTAGACACAAGCTTGTTTTCACGACAATTTAACGTAGGTAGACATAGGAATGACGTATGTCCCTCGCCTGAGTTATTAAGATCGCTTTCTGCGCAATTTCTATGTGTTCGATAGCCGAGTTTGTTGCTCCTCCCCAAACAATTATTCCATATTCTATTATTGATTGACAAAGTGCAAAATATATTGTTTTCATTTGTTTTATTTTGTATATGTTTGTTATGTTTTTTCTTTTTTTTCTTTTACAGAAGTTATTAGGTCTAGGAATTCACGGTGATCTCTATAGATGGATCGCATCATATATTAGTAATCGGCACCAAATTACGGTTGTCAATGGCTTCACATCCTGCTTAATGGAAATCGTCTCAGGTGTGCCCCAGGGGTCGCATCTCGGACCACTCCTATTTAATATTTACATAAATGATATTTATGTATGCTTTAAAAATAGTCATTTTGTGTTATACGCGGATGACATGAACATTTTTAAACCTGTACAGTCTTTATCCGATTGTATGGAATTACAAAGCGATCTTGATAATTTGTGCATATACTGTGAATCAAACTTATTGTCCTTAAACATTTCTAAATGTCATTCTATTACGTTTACTAGAAATAAAAATAAAATCAACTATCATTACAACTTGAATGATAAACCTTTACAATCTATGTCTATATGTAAAGATCTAGGTGTTTACTTAGACAGCAAATTAATTTTTGATAAGCATATCGAAAAAATTATCACAAAATCCTACAAGATGCTAGGTTTTTTATTAAGAATATGTAAAGCTTTCAAAAGTGCTAAGACACTAGAAATGTTGTTTTGTTCATTAGTCAGAAGTCCACTGGAGTACGCGTCCACAATATGGAATCCTCAATATAAGGTATACATAGATTTATTAGAAAATATACAAAATAAATTTTCGAAACATTTACTTTTAAAATACAACAAAACTACAAATAATATGTTAACACTGCAAAAAAGGCGCACATTGTCGGATCTATTGTTTATGTATAACCTGCTTAATAATAATATTGATAGTCCCGAATTACTATCCGTCATTGGCTTAAATGCTCCAATGAGGCGTACCAGGCACACTTCTCTTCTTCATATAGAAGCCCACAACACCAATGCAGCAAATAACTCACCAATCACTCGCGCAATCACAACCTATACCCATTATGAAAAATTATTACAATTAGACATTTTTCACGATTCATTGCGAACATACAAAACAAAATTATTAAATTTCTTATCATTTTATTAAACTTTAGTGAGCAAATAATTTTTGATTTTAAAATGTAAAATTTTCTCCACCCATACTCTTTCATTTATGTTTTATTAGTCAACCAATGTTTGATTCTTTTCATTAGTTTCATCATAATATAGTTTTAAAACCCAGGCGAAATTACCTATTGATATTTTACAGATTTACGTAATAGGTACAAAACCATGTAATTTATTTAAAATACCTTACAACTTATATTTAATGTACTGTGTAAATCTTATAAACAAATAAATAAATGTTAAGGAAAATATGTATTGTTTTGAGGAGTTTATTTGTGATTTGTTTGATGTGATGTGTCCATCTAAGGTTATGGTCAATTACAATTCCTATATACTTTATTTGTTCTTTTTTTTCTAGAGGAGGGCAATCGCCGTTATTGGTGTTTGAACATTCGTGTATTTTTATGGTGTTTGTATTATTTTTTGGCTGTCCCGTGCTATGACTCTACGTTGTATATTTTGTTTTCGATATGTTTAGTGTAAGTGTGTTTGAGTCTAGCCATGTTTTTACTCGCGTGATTCCTAAATTCGCTATGTTATATAGGTACATTTTTCCAATCCTTAGATTTAAAGAGTAAAACTGTGTCGTCTGCATAACTAACTATTTCACAGACTATTTCCATGCTGCAAAGTTCATTTATATGTAATGGCACTACTCCCCAATTCAAACACGAGAAATGTTTTTCTTTATTGAATTGGGTAGATTTCGTTAAAAAAACTATTTTTATTGTAATTAGCCAAAGAATTATGTAATATTAAAGACTTATAATTTTCTTTTGTAAATAAAAAAAATAAAAATAAAATGTAGGTATGTGTATGTACTGATTTATGTATCTAATAAAAGGTGTGACGTAGACCAAGATATGATTATGTAATCAGTCTATACCTAAATACCTTTGGGAGGCGGTTATGGGTACCGCCGCCCCGGGAACCATTTATTGGATAACCAACACCCCTGCGTTTAGTGACTTAGTAGAGGTGCCTCGGTTCAGGGGGTGAGGTATGTCTAGGTCTTCGCGGCGAATACTTTTGCCTATGTACTTCGTGGCGGGCCGGATCGGGAGAGACTGGTTGAGGGTGATCTAACCTAGACTCTCTAGCCGAATTATTTCGACCCATCGCCTTGCACCGCAGTGGGAGGAATGGATTCATACGTCCGTCACTCCTGGACACATTGACCCCAGATTCCTACCCACCCCACATACCATTTTCCTTCCCAGAACTTCCTCTCGTTCCTTTCCCTTAAAATACCCTTCACACAGCATCCCCAAAGAGGATATTGACCGTGAGGAATTTTTTCACCGAGGGCTCCTGTGTGGGGCTAATGTAAAAAAAACCTATCACTCATAACCTAATAAACAATTAAATCTATTAAATTAATTATGAGTAAGATTTTTTTACATTAGCTCCACACAGGAGGTCCTGAGGAAAATAACTCCACTCAGGGCTAGGGTTACTAGATGACAGGAATTTTCCTGATATGTCAGGAATTTTAGCTGTCTGTCAGGGAAACAGGAAAAATTGGCAAAAATTGGAAATTGTCAGGAATTTTGAAAAATATAGGGATTACAGAATTCTTGGCAGAATCGAAAAAATGACAAAAAAACATAATTACATAGGCGAAATTACCAGAAAAATTGAAATTCTCTAGCAACCCTCCTCCTCCCAGGATGGATGGTGTACATAGGGTGTCATTCGTACCGATGATATGGTAAATTTATGATTCCTGCATTGCCACCCCCCCTAGGGTGGATGGTTTATGGATCGGTTAAGTTTACAGGAATTTTTTTGCTAAGTCAGGGATTTTGTCAAAAAAACTAATTTTCTGATCTGGTAACTCTACTCAGGGTTTACGTGACCTTTAAGGGTGCTGTGTGGAGGATATTTTTTGGAAAGGAATGAGAGGAAGTTCTGGGAAGGAAAAAATATACGATGGGTAGTTAGGAATCTGGAGGTCTGTGGGTACAGGAGTGACGGACGTATGAAACCATCCCTCCCGCTGTGGTGTAAGGCATTGTTCCGAGAGAGTCCTGTTGGAGAGGTCACGGAGAGGTCAAAAAGTGTCAATCAAATAGTCTTTCCAATCCGGCCTCCCACAAAGTCGATGGATAGACAAATACGCCCCAAGATTCGGATAAATCTCACCCCAAGAACCCGAGCACCCCTGCTAATTAACTGGCAGAGGTGTTATTCAATAATGGTTCCCGGGGAGGCGTTCCCGTGCAATGTCAATATGTTTTATCTCCAAATAATAGAGCTAATTCAAAACTATCACTAGAAAACGTTTCAAAACACAATAGTCATAATTACCTTATCTTGTGTTCATTTCAGTTGGAAATTCTGTAAAAACTTCATATTTTTAAATTCCTGTCGTAGCCTTCGTAGATCGGACCCTATAAGTCATCTTACGCCAAAACAATAAATTGAAGGTGATTGCTCACGTAAAAGTATATGTATCTTTCCCAAGGCCCGGCGCTGCCAACACACGACCAGTGATAGTTTAAGCAACAACTGCGCGATGCGAGAACAAGGAACTCATTACTTAGGCTCGTTGGATGTCTCGACGAGATGTATACCATTGTGGAGAGTAACCATAAACAAATATTGTGGGGAGTAACCAAACCAAACATAACGGTAACCAAACAAATCAGATAACTTTAAAAAAGTGATTACATTAGGTTAGGTTAGGTTTTTAGTTTAATTTTTTTTCACTTTTAATAATTATCAAAAAAAAAACATTTTTAGTGATTGTCACCGTTATCATTTGTCATGGAACTAAGGTAACATCGACCACGGAAATTTAAAATGCTCTAAAGGACAATAAATTCAAAAATGAGTTAAATATGACATTTTTACGTTTTTTTTTCTTTCGATTTATGTCGTCAAAGTATTTCTAGGAAAATAAATCTTTTTTTTACGAAGTGCATTTCAAGATTATTTTTTTTCTGAAACATTAAATACTGTTATTGTAGAAAAGCGATTTTTCTGTTTGTGCACTGAATGTTTGAAGGGCTATACTATATTATATAACTTTTTTACTTACTGCAATAATTAATATCTGTGAACGGTATATTTCATAACAACATTTGTTTTTGGCCATAGTTAAGACAAATATGTCAATTTATGAATATATTTTAGTTTATCCTCTAAAGTTGTAAAGTAAATTGGACTCCAGTACTTTTGTAATTAGTTAAATCAGTTAATATACTGTTTACGGATTTCATTGTTTCATCCAATAATTTAATGAAATACAGAAAGTTTTTCTGAATATTCAACTCTAAACCGCCAAAAAGTGGACTTCCGTGGTTTATCCTACAGAAATATTTGTACTTAAATCTTACTAATATTATAAACGCGAAAGTTTGTATGGATGTATGTATGTTTGTTACTCTTTAAATCAAAATTTAATGAATAGATATTAATGAAACTTTACAATAATATAGCTCATACATCAGAATAACATATAGGCTATAATTTATAAAGCTTGCTATTTTCCATGTTTTACAAATAATAATTATTGTTTAATAAAAAACGTCAAAATTTGAGAATGACATTTTGCAAAACAATGATTGTTAAATCAAAATTCTATTTTAGAAAATATTTAAATTAGTGAATTTATTTGAAGTACTCGCCTAATACTTTGAAACGAAATAAGAATTATACATATTTTAAATAAATAGGTTAAGATTTTTTATATAAACGTAGATGGGACCTAGGAAAAGAAAATAGATTACTCGAAGTACTAATCCTACGCAGACGAAGTCGCGAGCAGAAGCTTGTATTCTAATAATCCAGATAACCCGATTACATCTTATTGGAATATAAATTTTAAACTTTTGGATGAAATTCAAAACAGTATCGGAGAAGATTTAAAACAAATGTAGAGTCAATGTTGAGTTATGTTTACCGATGGACTAAATAGTGGAAACACGGTAAAGTGGTAATTAATTCATTCATTTGTAAATACTCCACTCTTGTGAAGTGATTGAAAGTAGCAATGAATGATTGATTATTCGACCTGTCTTCTGTCTTCTCTCTTGTCCGAGTCGTTGAGTAGGTACTCACTCCAGTCTTGAGGTGGCTTACGAGTTCTAATTTTGAATGATTCTTAATCCTTGCCATTTAAGATTCGTTCAATCAGCTCAACTATTCTCAAACTTGAAATTTTTTTTTTAATATTCTTATTTCTCTTCACCCTACGGCCCACTACATAAAACATAATTTTTCAAAGAACACGCCGTAACTTTTTTTTTACATTACTCCACATTGCTCCACAGGGAGGCCCTGAAGAAAATAATTCCCCTCAGAGCCTATCTCATATGAGATTGCAGTGTGTTTTCTAAGAAAAGAAAGTTCTGGGAATTAAAAGGGTATGAGGGGTGGGTAGGAATCTAGTGGTCAGTGTATCCAGGAGTAACGAACGTACGAATCCAATCCTCCCACTGCGGTGCAAGGCGATGTTCCGAGAGAGTCCTGATGGTGAGATCAAAAGGCCTCCCTCAACCAGTCTCGCCGATCCGGCATGCCACGCAGTTGGTGGCATCCGCCGCCATGTTCACCAATGAAGCAAACCCCTAGGGGTGACCTGTGGCAGAGGTGTTGGTTATCCTATAAAGTGATATGAATGTACATAAATTATTGTGTATTTATCATTATTCTTCTACAAATAAACTTTCTCTTTGTCGGGAATGTTGTGTAAATAATGAGACCAAATTTTGATGCATTGTCCTGCTCTGTCAGTGGCGTTTTTTCCATATGTAGGCACCATAAATAGACAAATACACAAAATATTATTTTCTCTGTACGTATTATTTATGACGTTTATGTATTTACAATTTGAGAACATGATGGACTTTAGAAGACTAGTCTTCCAAAACCAAAGGCTTCAGGAAGCAAAAAAAGCATTTACCGACGATCTGTTGAGAAGCACGTTTCACTCGTTTGTACCATGTTTTAACTGTTTTAGGCCGTCTGTTTCAATGCTAGCTATAGTAAAAGTTAAACTGGCTAGCTTTACACTTGTAAGTTTCTTCGTAAGTTTACGACTTCTAAACAATTGGCACATTGGATTTGCTACAATATGGTACTATTTCAATACAAATATGGCAATTTTTTAAAATTTTATTAAAGCGATAATATATTATATTGTACATTAAAAATATAACAAAATAAATATTCTCTAGATTCTTTAAGCTGTTTTAAAGTTAACGATTTAATTTTTTTTTTATAAATCCTACGAATATGTGATAATAGACAAAAGATGGGTGAATTCATTAGCTATATAGAACCATAATCAGTTTGTATTTCTCCACATTCAAATTCATAGTTATGATTTTTTTTTAATGTGGGCGAAAAAGTTTCCATTTGCAATCCGAGAAAAAAAAATGTAATTGCCTGTCGCTCTAGTGGGTAAAATCCTCTCGTACACGTGTACACAATTGTAATGATTATTAGAGACAAACACAGCCGTAAGCTCTTTCCCATGCTGGAACACATATTGGTTACGATGTTATGTTCGTATCCATAATGACGCTAGCACTTCGTTAAAAGTTTATTAGTTAAACATTTTTTTAGAATAGTTAATAATGCTGCCAAGAATTAGAGACAAAGATTTTTATTCAAATTTTTTATTTTTTTTATTTCAATTTATTTCACCTTTTGTACACAACAATTTTACAATTTTAATCATTGTGTGACAGTAGAATAACAAAATAAAACATAAAAATTTAACAAAAGCTATAACAAAAAGGTGAAAACATCTTCTTTTTTTTATGATTCTACATGTTATATTATAAATATGTTTATATTAATGCCTATTAGAAGCAATACCTACGTATTTTGCCTGTCTAAATGAGAACAAACGGTCTTATATTTTGTGTGATTATTATACCTAACTAATATTGTAATATTATCTGTGATTGGTTCTATATTCAAATTCCTTAAGAGGCTAGACTTTGAACGACACACGGAACACCCGCGTCTGTCATTCTGTCCCGCTCACAATAAGCTCACGTACACTTACAATACATGCGAATGCGAAATGTGCGAATGAGACAACGCTCAAATTTACCTACAGAAATCGCTCGAAAAGGGGTTTATGGAGAATACACTTTTCTACACCAAAACTTTCACGAAATTAAAATTTTAAAAAATATATATTTTTTAGAAAGAAGAAGCTACGTCGGTAGCTTTTTATAATTTTATAATTCTTTATGAGAGTTGAGTTAGCAGTACTTTATTCTTAAATAATACTTTTTGATAAATCGTACATGTTTGACAGTTAATGTTTACGTTAATACGAAACGCATCGAAAATTCGAAAACATACCGACATAGTTTTTACCCTCTAGAAGGCAGTATAAAAAAAATATATTCATTTTGTACAATTTTCGATGTAGAAAAGTGTTTTTTCCCGGGCGTCCTTTTTGTATGGGCCGAAAAGCGAAGTCTATCGTCTTAATTATGCTGAAAAATATGAAGGTATTGAATCAAAGTTGAGGTAAATTAATTTGGCAGGTGGATATGGCACCGCTGCCCCGGGAACCATTTATTGGATAACCAACACCCTTGCCATAGGTCACCCCAAGTGGTTCGCTGCGTTCGGTGACTTAGCAGGGGTTCCCGGGTTCACGGTGAGGTTTGTCTAGTCCTGACCCCAATATTCTTACCCACCCCTCATACATTTTTTCCCAGAATTTCCTTTCACAGCATTCCCTAAGATGACATAGGCCTTGAGGGAAATTATTTTCACCAGGGCCTCCTGGTGAAGCTAATGTAAAAAAAATTACATTACACCTCAATAAATTACCTACTCAGCCTATGCAAAATTAATCATAAAAAAGTATTTACGGGGGCTCAGAGGGGGTAGAGCTTTAAGGGAAACCCATGTTAATTTAATAATTAAGATGGAACCCGGTGGTGGAGAAATTTGAAAAATAGATTTTACTCTTACTTTGAATAATAGATACTCCACCGGATATTGAGCGAAAGGGACAATGCACCTCGGGCTACCAATACCTAACTTAAATCGAGGTTTTGTATTCCCTTCTTTTCTCCTCCAAAAGTGGACTGATTTTCAATATTTTTTTTACCAACTACATAAGAAAAAACTATTCTATGTCTGTACGTTTTGCTTTTTTTAAAAAAACATTGTCTAGTTTGTATACTGAACGTCTTTTGACGGCGTTTAAACCAGTCAATTTTATTGATTTTTGGAAGGTCATAACTTCTATAAAAAGTAACTTATAAAAAATACAAAAAGTACCAACACGCTAGTAGTTGATATCTATTTTACGTAAAAAAATATTTTCTCTAGGGTTAAAATCCAGAGAGATAAATAGGGAATACGTTTGTATGGAAAAATCACCGCCGGGTATCCCCTTAAGGTCAAAATTAGTCGAATAAATAAAGTAAAAATAACTAACATCGGTTTAAAAAACGAACTTAGACTTTAATAAAGTTTGAAAAGTGAGATGAAAAGTGTCTGAAAAGTGTAAGGTCTCTCTGGCAGAGGCACTTGCGCAAGCCGCGTTTTGTTCATCTCGATATTGATTTCCCGCTCCGTGAATATGTGAGGCGTCCCGCCCGCGCCCGAGCGTCGTTCCCGCGACAAGTAAACATTTTCACCCAAAAACAAACTCGTGACAAGTCCAAATCTATCTAGCTGTCAATAAATCCAGCTTCATTAACCTCAGTACAAATAACAAGTAACAAATATTCGGCGGCAGTAAAAGCGTGTGAGTGAACGTCGTTTGACAGCCACAAAGTTGTCGGGGAACCGCGCGCGGGTAAATAATATTATAATGATCAGAACTGACCTAAATTTTGCGGTCGAAGAAAAATTGATTTGATATGCGATTTTCCAGAAAGAATTTTATCCAGATCGCTGGTTAGTTCCGTAAGCGTTGTTGTGGTGAGAAGGTGAACAGTGATCATTAAAGCGGCCTGAAATAGACGGGAGGCGGTCGACTTGATAAACATCTGACAGTGTAGGTGCCGAGTTGTTAACATTAAATTAATGTACTGCAGTATCGGCGCGGTTGCCTTTGTTACCGTTCGTTTTTATTGCTCTAATAACCAGACAGATCTCGCTGGAAATCAAAGGTGATTCGCCAAACTATTTACTGTTCCGATGGTCCTATGAGGCTTCTAACGAAAGCTTTCAAAGTGGAGCACGGGCGGATCGATCTCACGGTGGAAATAAAACAGTAAATAGGGCATTCGTACTGCGCTTTGTCAGCTAGTTCATGTTGAAAATTGCAAGAGGAAAGTGCTAGAGAATCTTATATTTTGGGACGTGAGTTTTGAGCTTTAAACATTACAATGAGTTGTAAGACAGTACTGAACAACAGCATCCGATCTGGTGCCGGGTCCTTTCGTCAGAACAGTATCCACGAGAAGTTGTATTCCACGCCTTCCACTGAAGAAAAGATCAAGTTCGCCGGAGATGAGTCTAAAGACCGACTGTACGAGCCGAAGCAGAACAAAAAGATGGTCCGAGTGGTGACGGTGATAATCTACGTGTTCTCGGTGTCTCTGGCCGCCATCATGCTGTCTCTGTATTACGGATTCTTCTGGAAGGCGCCCCCCTACAGCCCCACCAACATGCCCCCGCGGCGACCGCAGATCACCGACAATGTAACTAGTAACAAAACAGCGTGTAGTTGCGTAGATCCCCACGGTAGGTGTCACCCCACGCAGCTTCCTGCTCAACCACCACACACACAACCACCCACAACACACTCACAACTCATCCACAACCACAGCAATACACCTACCCACTTACATCACCGCTACAATGTTTGTGTTAGCGGAAAAATCGCTTTGATTGACAGGCCTGCTATCTTTAAGCCATTCCAACACGAACCGTGGATTATTACATGCATATTAAATTAATTTATACATATTTTTTTTTAATTATTACTAATATAGGCTGATATTACGTACATTTTTTTGTCATATTTATATTAAAGCACTTATTAGGATCAATACACATTATTTTTTCCATTAAAATACTTTTAAATCTAAATGGGATGAAATCTCTATTTTCCGCACTATTTTCTCTCAAGCACTTGTTAATAAATATATCAAAATATCAATTTTAAATACTACAATTTAATATTATAAATAACACGATGAATAATGTTTTTTCCTAGAACCGTACAACCATATGTAAATGTATGTAGGTACTTGTAACACCTCACAAAATATCTTATATACAATTGGAACACACCAGCACTAAACTTTAAATTAGTAGAAATCTCAATTATTTCTCAAACACTTGTGTGCAATTATGAATTCTTGGCAATCACATTCACATAGCTCTTGCTGTAAAGTGTATATTGTATATAATATTATCTTAAAATACAACGATAAAATAAATATTTACTCACAGTTTTAATCCGCACTCTTCAATAGGTGTAAGATGTTTTAGGTACAAGGTTCGAGAAAAAACGCCGATTTATAATAATATTATTTATTGAAAATGTTGTGTGAACAATTAAGAGGAAACCGGGGAGCGTTTTCCCATACAAATGTATTCCCCAATTTCGTCTCTGGATTTTGACACTAGTGCAAATATTAATATTATATAGTGTTATCGACTACCCGCGTGCCTTTTTGATAAATTACTTCTTATAGGAGTTTGAACGCTATCAACAGACGTTTTATTTAGTCATTAGATTAACATCCGTAATTCAAAATTCAGTATTCAAAAATACACAACAACCTCACAGATGGCATAGGCCCTAAGGGAAATTATTTAAGGTGAATGTCAAAAGAATTCATATTCTACGCTTTCGTAGATGGCAATATTAAGAAAATTTTATTGTTCCCGAAAGTACACAAGCAATATGAATATACACAAATAGTTTTGTTAGTTAAAAAAACTTTAATCTTTTAAGAAAGGCTAACTAATACAATATTGGAATGAATCACCGATGAAATATTGTATTTGTTAGCCTTTCTTGAAAGATTAAAGTTTTTTAATTAACAAAACTATTTGTTAATATTCATATTGCTTGTCTACTTTCGCGAACCATAAATTTTTCTTAATATTTCATAGCATAACATGTAAAAAGCGTTTATAAGTAAAAAAAATACTATACGAGCGCCATCTACGAAGGCGTAGAATATGAATTCTTTTGACATTCACCTTAATATTGTAGTTTGGAATTGATGTTAAAAAAAATTAACCGAAAAACACAATTCATGGAAATTTGATAAGAGAGTGACGTAATTATTAAAGTTTACATTAGAAACTCAGCTTTCTTTAACGACAACAAAGTGTATATAATATATAAACTAGATAATGTATTTTTTAAAGGGAAAACATGCCATCATACAATACTTTCTTATTATACACGTGGTAAAAAAAAATCTTAAAAATTGGCCCAGTTTGGTAGGAAAAAAATGGGGAATATAAAATTTCGATTATGATAAATTTCTCATATGCAAATGAATGTATTGATTGATATTCAAATTCTTAAAACCATTCATTACGAGTGAATAAAACGGTCCCGATTAACAATGTCTGATCTGACAAAAATTGAAAATCGTTCTGTTGGCTTATTTATTGGCTTATTTTGTTGATTTAAAATTCTATTATTATTGGATCTTTTAATGCAATGAGATGAAATGCCAAATATCAAAACAATATTTCTTGATACCAAAAACAGTAAGCGCCTCCGCCCACTGAGGCAACTGAAAACTCTCAACTGCCAACTGTCAAACACCCGTTGTCAATGGTAAAGCAAGCGGTGACTCGCAACTCGCACTGCTGATTGGGTTGGCCGGCCGTTGCTAGTTGCCAGCTGTCAGCTGATTGTTCTTCGTCTATGGTTAAACAAGCTTTTTGACCAATCAAGACAGAGAAAACAGCCGGTTTTAGTTGGTTTTCAGTTGCCTCGTCAGCGGAGCGCCAAAAATGCAGAAACGAATTTGGAAAAAGCTCTACTAAAAAACAAGAAAATTACACACCCGACATTGTTCTTCGGGACCGTCGAAATATGTACGTTTTCATCAAAAAATAAAATATTATGTGGAATTCTGTTTTATGAAACATTGATCTTTGACTAGGTGAGTACCTAATTATTATCTTTACAAAACTTCTGAAGTTGATACATTCTTTAAAAAAAATATTGAAAAAATTCCCATCAAATATTTGGTGAAGATTGTTTTGTTCCCATGGGTGCAGTTTTTAACTGAGAATTCTTAAATGGAAACAACAACTAAAGGTCAAGTGGTTCGTACAACAATTGACGAGATATTTTTGTTGTTGTGAACATGTCTAAAAACTAATTTGAATATGAGATGATTGATGTTAAATTCTCACATGAAGAGATAAGAGAGGAATGAGAGTTATATTTTTATCCTATACAGCAGTGGTCGTCAACTAGTGGGACGTAAAAGAAACAAAATTCACTCTTTTTGAACCGTAGATACGTACCTAGTAAAATACTCTACTATTTCAATACCAACGAATAGTTTTCTTCCTCCATTTTTATGGTTACACCCTTTTCTTGGGCTGCTTAAGCATTTAACCAAACAAGGAACGAACCACGAATTATGCTAAAGGAATGAAGCAACAGCAAAGGGCGCGAAACGCACCTTGCAGTTACTTTGTTCCTTTCCCATAACTCGTGGTTCGTTCCGCGTTTTGTTACGTGCATGTTTCGGCTAGATTAATTTGGCGAATACATTGTAGGTATATTAGTGGAAACCTTAAATCGCACAACTTTGTTATTCAATTTTCAAAGATTATAACTGATGGTGGACGTGCTACAAACAATTTTGCTTAATTTTTTTTTTTTTCATTAACTTCCTACTATCGAGGAAAATAATTTCCCTCGGGACCTGTGTAATTTTTGGGGATGCCGTGTGAAGGTTTTTTTAAGGAAATCAGTTAGAGAAGGTTTTGGTAAGAAAAAGGTATTAGGAACAGGAAGGAATTTAAGGGTCAATGAGCTCACTTCCACTGGCGATGGATCGAAAGAGTCCTGTTAGAGAGAAGAAAGGATCTCTCTCAACCGGTCTCTCGAAATCCAACACGCAACTTGTTAAGAGGCTAGACTTTGAACGACACGCGGGACACCCGCGTCTGTCATTCTGTCCCGCTCACAATAAGCTCACGCACACTTACAATACATGCGAATGCGAAATGTGCGAATGAGACAACGCTCAAATTTACCTACAGAAATCGCTCGAAAAGGGGTTTATGGAGAATACACTTTTCTACACCGAAACTTTCACGAAATTGAAATTTTTAAAAATATATATTTTTTAGAAAGAAGAAGCTACGTCGGTAGCTTTTTATAATTCTTTATGAGAGTTGAGTTAGCAGCACTTTTTCCTTAAATAATATTTTTTGATAAATCGTACATGTTTGACAGTGAATAATATTATATATATGACAGTGAATAATAATTAACAATATCACGCTATAAAAGCATTCAACAGTCTAACACTCGAAAATAGAATTGAGGAAAACAAAAATAAATTCCGACACAAAATTACAAAATGGATTAAAGAACAAAAAAGACAATATTACCAAAATCTCATAGCATAAAATAATAAAACGTAAAGTAACACACAAAACCAATATAAAACACAATCACCCACAAACACACAACACATAATATAAATATACCTATTTAAACCTTATATAATAGCTATTATTTATTTTTAATTTTACTTTAATTTCAAATCTCTGTTTTTAAATTTAATTTATCTTAATCTTATGTTTTTCATATATTTTTAAATGTCCTGTGTAAAAAATTATTTGTAGATAAAATGGAGGCCTCAGCACGGGTAAACCACCTAGTGAGGCCAACATTATTGAATTTTATTTTAAATGTAAAAATATTGCATCAATAAATAAAATAAAATAAATGTTTACGTTAATACGAAACGCATCGAAAATACGAAAACATACCGACATAGTAAATTTTTTTATTCATTTTGTGCAATTTTCGATGTAGAAAAGTGTTTTTTCCCGAGCGTCCTTTTTGTATGGACCGAAAAGCGAAGTCTATCATCTTAATGACCTTTTCAAATTAAAATCTTAAAATCTATCTACACTCTTTCTGAAAGTTCTAACACAAATTATAAATTACTACTTCAAATTGCTGTGTGTTAAAAACGGTGACCGGACAACTCAACAACATGCGGCTTCATCACTCCTTTGAAAAGTCATTAAGAGTGATGAAAAAAACTAGGTTACCTTAGATTAGGTTATGAACTATTTAAAAAGAAATCATCACTTTTAATAACTTTTCAAAATTTTAATTGCAATGAAATTTTGTTAAGTTGTCATAGAACCTATTTCAATAAATTTCAATTTCGTGAAAGTTTTGGTGTAGAAAAGTGTTTTTTCCCGGGCGTCCTTTTTGTATGGGCCGAAAAACGAAGTCTATCGTCTTAAGTTAACTTGCAAAGACCTGGAAACACCTCACATCATGATTCGGGGCACCCCTGCTAAGTCACCAAACCTTGCTACCCACTTGAGTAACCTATGGCAGAGGTGTTGGTTATCTAACGAATGGTTCTGGAGTAGTGGTAGGTATCGATACCCGCATCCCAAAATAAAATTGAATTTTGGGAGTGATTTAGGAAAAACCTAAATCACAATTTTAGTGCTGCTGAGATGTTTTAGATGTCAGAAAGCTCGAGAGATATCAAGAATCCACAACATTCTTGGGTTGCCTGACCAGGAGTTATGCCACCTCAGTTTATGCAAACATTTTGCCAAAACTAGCTAACGATGTGCAATAAAATTTACTGACATTTAAATGCATAATTGAAAAGTTATCAATATTGATGGTAGCCAAAACAATATGGGAAATTCCTCGGCCATTCCTCATCCTTTTGCCAGAATGAGATTTTCCCTGCGTCATCAGCTAAATTTGATAACGCGTTATGTTTCTCAATATGCATTTTATTGTACATCCAAATAACCGCAGAACGTGTTAAGGCTCCGTCAAACAGAAGGCGTACTTACCGCGCGTCAAGGCGTCAGCGTAACCGCGCGTACTTTCTATTTGAACGGCTTCGACGCGCAAGCCAGCGCGTTCGGCGTCAGTAACTGTCAGTCGGTCTTCGCCACGATGTCCAGCGATTCAGATGAAGATAAGTTGTTACTGATGTGTGCATTATCATGTTCCCGTAGTAATAGAATATGGGTGCATAATATTAATAAGAAGAGGAAATAATTTGGAGAATATCATCGTTTATTCCGGGAGCTTTCATCACATGAAGATCGCTTCTTTCAATGTCACGAGAGTGCTTCGAAGAATTGCATTCACTTCTGCAACACCAAATAAGCAAATGCACCACAAATGCACTGTTCCTAGTGTCATACAAACAAGGATGTTTTCGGACACATTCAATTAACTTTTCAGCAACCATTTTTACCACAGTCAAGCAAGAACTCCCGGCGTCAAGGGAAATGTTGTAACAAAAATACAACGTGGCGTTCTGCCGCGGCGGCAGAGTTTCGCGTATTGCACACGCTCGCTCTGTTTGACCGGTTTAGACATGTTCAGTACAACACAACATAGCGTTATACGTCCGGGACGTTTTAACGCCTTGACGCGCATAAGTACGCCTCCTGTTTGACGGAGCCTTTAATGTTTAGAGAATCAGAATATTCCTTGAATTGACTTTAGCCGTGTCTAGCAAACAGATCTTAATATCCTGATTCTTACCATTCTGACCACATTTGAAAAGCCACAGGACTCTTGTACTCTTGTGTGGTATTCACACAAAAATAAAATAAAATAAAAAATATACAAACGGTAGTATATTTGAAACAATGTAGGTCAAAGCTTTCTCATGTTTCCATTGGATTCGTTCAACTCTGGCCTAAATATTCCAGTTGGTATAGGTAGGTTATGTTTCCGCGCAGGTCCAACCTGTCAATTATACATAACAGAATGGCCCCTCAATATCAGGTTACCATAATATAGAGAAGTGTTTTCGGTTGACGTAGAACTTATTGATTAGTAAGATCTTTTTTTATTGTAAATATTGCAGACATTAGGTAATATTAACTATATACCTCTCCGTTCGGAAGGTCTGGTACCGCCTAGGTAGGGGAAAATTTGCTAGAAACATGAAGGAATAGTAACGTTCCGCCAATATGTAAAAATATCAGTTACGTAAATATTAGATATGTAGGTACTTTAGCAGCATATTACATAACTTGCGTCATAATTCAGGCCATTTACGCATTTTCAAAATGTATTTTCTGACGTCCAGGGCATCAACGTGCCGGTTGTAATATTTTTTGCGGTTCTAGGAGAATTTCTATGGTTATCACTGTTAGCGCCTCCGCCCACTCAGGCAACTGAAAACTCTCAACTGCCAACTGTCTTTGTATGACAATGTGATGGCCCGCGCACTACACAATCACACAAAACCCCGTTGTCAATGGTAACGCAAGCGGTGACTTGCGACTGTCACTGCTGATTTCCCTGGGCGGCCATTGATAGTTGCCAACTGTCAGCTGATTGTTCGTCATATATGGTTAACCAAGCTTTTTGACCAATCAAGACAGAGAAAACAGCCGGTTTTAGTTGGTTTTCAGTTGCCTCAGTGGGCGGAGCGCCTTATCTGTATTTGTCAAAACGTTTTCTTCGAGTACCTAAGCAATTATTTAAAAGCACTGTTTTTTTAATAACACCAAAATCGTAACTTCTAAAATCATCAAGTTAATTATTATTTTTTTAAATTTTAATTTCATTTTATCTGGGAAACATATATGTACATAGTAATGTGATAAATAAATTCGTTTTATATAACGAGGGTTAGAGCCGGAATGACGTAATAAGAAAATCCTTTCTTTAGATCAGGGGCAAATTTTGATAGAAATCTTGACTTAGTTTCTTTAGGGAAATGATTAAACTATGGGGTGGCGCAAAAGTCATCACCCTATCAGAAAATGCTATAATTTTTGCAAATGGCGGCAAATATCAGTTCTTCTTTGAAATTTGTGAAGTAAACAGATACAAAATACACGTCAACAAGACATGAACCGCTATACCCCTCAAGAACGCGGAATTATATTTATTAATAATATGACACAACACCGTACAAATTTGAATTGAAACAAATGCGCCATTGACTTAGTACATTTGGTTCTTGACCATTTGACAGGCGGTCTGTCTCTCTTACACTTGCCTGAAATTGTATATCGCCATCCCATTTGAATTTCATAATCATTGTGTAATAAAGTGTGAATGGAAATATAAGCCGAAATAAGTGACGGCGTATGCTGGGAGTCAGCATGTGTCGCGCGTGCAGCATTTGCAGGAAATGTATGGACTTGTACGAAGCATGTCTGCCTTTCAGCTTACGTTGTTTCATATATTCTCAATTTCACACTACCTACCCACAGAGTTCTTGTTTTCCAATAATGGAGGGTTTAAATCTTGAATATTGTTTTTAATAATAATAATAAACATGTCATACAATAAAAATAAATAAAATAACTTATATTATTGATGTAGCTATTCCAAATTCCTGTAATATTCAAAAATCTGTTTCTGAAAAAATAAGAAAGTATACAGATTTAGGAAATGAAATTAAAAGAATTTGGCATTCTCAGACTATAAAAATATTACCTTTTGTTATTTCGGCTACTGGCATTATACCTAGCTCTCTTATTAAAAATTTAGGCGTATTAGATTTGTCAAAGAATTTGTATATAAAAATGCAAAAATCAGTCATTTTAAATACATGTAGAATTACGAAAGATTTTTTAAATATTTATATTGAGGGATCAGTAGGATTTATCGGTCAAATTAGGAATTCCACAGAGCCGAACCCTGTGATATGAAAATATCTGGAGACGGTGAATTATATTCCCATTTAATAGTTTGGTAGATTAACGTGTTGTTCTTGTATTGTTTTGTATTAATTATACTTATATAATACACTTGCATAACGTGGATTTACTAGATGATCATTTATATGGAAAAGTGTATGAAAGGGTTTAGTTTTTCCTATGGGAAAAACTAAACCCGTTCCTGAAAATCTGGTGATTAAAAATTATTTTCGATTTTTGTAACAAATAGAGGTACCTAATGAAAGCATCACTGGATTATCCCGTGCTGAGGTTTTCATTTACATTTTAGAATTTAATACCTAGTATGAATTATATGAAATAATTATAAACATATATTACGTACTTAGTGTTTTTTAATACAGTTTAGAGCTTTCGGTTTCAATATGTTGTGTTATATACATATTAAACACTAATCAATGTTCCGTTAAGAATCCGTTAGTGTCAAAGTAGACCATTCTTTGCCGAATTTACGAAAATGAATAGATGAACAACATAGATTAATAGACGAATAGATTCATTATAAATTGGACTCGTTAAGAGCCCCATTAAGTATCATCAAAAATTCAGAGGCCCTAGCACGCTTGCTTTATATCGATCGGTAGGATAACTATCGGTAACTTCTCATCGTTCCCTAGGACAACTGCACATCGCTAACGTACAAACAACAGTTGATGTCGAATATGTTAAGGACATTTAGTCATTGTGAACTGTCACTTATTCGTTGGCGACCTGTATTAATGCTAGGAAACGATGAGAAGTTACCGATAGTTATCCTACCGATCGATATAGAGCAAGCGTGCTAGGGCCTCAGGTAGCCTACAGGCAGGTCTACATATAAATTATGGTATACAAAGGTGTATAGTACGCGCCAAACTTAAATGCTGACCTGAACTGATACGATCCATTCTCGCACAGTGACTTTACTGACATTACAATGACCGTAAGCTAAAGAGAAAAATGCGTAAAACATACGTGCGACAAAGAGAGGCATGCGGCTTTTCGGACCTAAAACTCGCCTATTGCGACGATTTCGGTGGCGCTTACTATAAATATAGTAAGCGTCATTTCAGCGGCGCTTACGAAGTATAGCGCCACCGAAATATAGCAGTTTTTTAAATGGAATTTATAATATTTTGTAGATTTATAGACAAACATGCACCTATTTATGTATGACAGATATGAATTTCTACCGATTTCTTACACATTTTCCTTAAAACTTTGAAGCTTTTAAGTTCTTAAAAAAATATATGTTATTCTTTATGATAGTACCTATACATGTAATTATTTGAAATTCTCTCGATAGAAATAAATCTCAAAGTACGCTCCTAAAAATTAATACTTTTTATACGTTTGTTTCTGTTATTTTACAAGTTATGTGTAGGTACGAAAAAATTCACAATGTTTCTTTAAATGCTACTTAACACAACCCCCACGAGTTTTTTGCTCTTTTTTAAAAAGAATCGTGTTTTATTAAACATTTTCACAATTTTCGCTTGAAAATGATAGTTTTTAATATTAGCGCGCTCCCTCCAACAATCGTATTGCCGTATCTCTCCTTCTTCTTTTTGGCAGGTAAGATTGAATCTTTAATTTTGTACGAGACTTTTATTTAAAAAATGCTAACCATTTTGTTGTAGGTATCGTAATCTATAACCGAGAAAATGTGAATTTTCCTCAAACCGAAAAGTCGGTCAAGTACCTACGTTGCCAGTTGCCATAGGTAAAAAAACCCCAGAGACTTTGTTTTAGCGGAGTAGGCTCCTGCCCCCTGCCCCCTACCCCCTAGGTACCTGAAGGGAAGAGGCCACTCGGCGCGAGTATTTTCAATGTGCCAAGTTCAAGCCTCCGAGTGCCAATTAAGCACATTTTATTTGTTCCAATGTGGCCATTAGAGAGCATTTTTATTTTATTCAAATAATGCTCTAAATCGTAATACTTATTCATATATGCAGAAGATTTTGTCTTCTGTCGTGTTATGTAACTTTTGTTATGTTTTTAACCCCTCAAGCCTCGATCATATTTTATCGTAGATTCAAAATATTTCCGCAACAATAAAATCCAAATAACTGGAATATTTCTGAACATATCCGAAAACTAAGAACTGTTTTTGAAAGGTGATAAAATACGCTTTCAAATTTTATAAATTGAAATAAATATATATATATATATTTTTTAAATAAGTATAAAAATTACGCATGCAAACATAAACAAGTTTTTCAAATGGTTCACCTTACGTTTTTTCTAACTAAAATTACTGAAAACGAAAAAATAAAATAAAAATACCATACATATTTTATTAGAAAATTATGTTATAATACAAATATAATACTTACATATTTATTTAAAAAAATATTTGTTTCATCAAACAAAAAAACATGAATAAATAATATAACTATCCGACCCGCCCACGCGTTGCTGTGTCTAACGAAATCAACACAACGAAATCTACTGGATGTTTACCTAACCTAGATAAAACCAAGTGTTGTGTCAATAAATTAACTCACACCGCCATCTGTCAGAAACGTATGACAAATAATTGTTCCATAAAAAACATTAAATTCGTAATAATAAATATTGAGGTCAAAAATAGATATAAAAACTATCCTATCTTTTAAGTTGGACCAAATTACACAAAGTAGGCCAAATTTCATCAAAATCGGTTAAGTAGTTTCGGAGTAGTTTTAGTAGGCCGAACGCAACATCAGATGAGAGTAGAGATGTCAGGAGTTCCACTAAAGAACACTAAGGAGTTTGTCTACCTCGGGAGCAAAATAACATGGGACGGTCGGTCTAAGAGCGAGGTCGACAGCCGTATACACCAGGCTAGGCTTGCATTCAATAAAAGGTCGAAAATAATAGAATCGAATAATATAGACCTAAAACTGAGAATACTCCTCATCAAGACCTATGTATGGAGTATCTTGACGTACGGCTGCGAAACATGGTGCCTATCCGAAAGAGATAAACGGAGACTAGAGGCTTTTGAGATGTGGTCCTATAGAAGACTATTAGGAATTTCCTGGAGAGACCACATTACAAATGAGGAGGTTCTCCAAAGAATCGAAGGAGGAAGGCACCTGCTCAAGACCTTGTCCGAAAGTCGTGCAAGATGGATCGGCCATATAATACGACAAGAAGGCCTCTTGCATGCCATAATGGAGGGTATGACCGAGGGGACAAACTCCAGGGGACGCCCACGCCGAGAGTACCTGGAGGACCTGCTGGTGGACATGCGCTGCTCATCATATGCAGAATTCAAAAGAGCCGCACAAGATAGGGAAGAATGGAAGAAGAAACTAAAGGAAATTGCTGCAAACCAATCCCAGGATTGAAACCAGAGAGAGAGAGTTTCGGAGTTTACCTCGGACGAACATTGTGACACGAGATTTTTTTATAAAAAAAGATATCATATTACTACATAGTCGTATTGATACCTCAATGTTTTTGTCGATCCATCTAAAAATAATTAATAAAAAATTCCCTAAGTTTCATGATTGATTTTCAAATTGCCTTCCGAAACTTTGGTTTCAAAATGGTATACTTTATTAAAATTAATTTGTTTTCAACTTTTAGATTTGAATATAAAACATGGTGTTTTCTATTTCTGACACAGTTTATATCATATTTTTTTCTCACTATGATAAAAGGGAGATACAACGATTTATATGAGACTTAAATGAGTTATTCCGAAAAGCGAACAAATAATCTGAGATGTTCAGAGGGTTGTTACCAGAGAATACCGGAAATTAGACATTTTTAAATCAAATTCTAGATGTATTGAATTTTTTTACAAAAAAACATAAATTGATTTTGAAAGATTTTTATTTTATCTGGTAAACGAATTTTTTATATTTTGAAAAACTAAGTTTATTTTTAATATACTAGGTTATAATTTTCAAACGAAATATTGTAAACAACACAAATTTCCAGCAAAATAAATCAATACGTAATCTAGTAGACATTTGTCGGAATTTTAAATTTTAGTTAAATTAAAATCATAAAAAAATAAATCCGAGAACGTGTTTGGTGACGAAAATACCTCGGTTTTTCTATTTATTTACAAACTAAAATATTTCAGATTTTTTTTACACACTTATTTTTTAACATTATTGAAAAATTATAAATACTTATGATCAAAAAATACTTACAAGAAGTACACATATTTAATAATTTATCATCGTGCGTTTTGAGCATTTTTATTGTTTACTTGAATGTAGGTAAATATAAAATCAAGTTTTGAATGAAATAAATCCATATTAAATTTTCAATTTTAAAAATTTGATACGTTGAATAATCGATTTTTCTCATCGGAACCTCCTTGTACAGTTGCAAGCATTTTTAAACTTTTATTCTCAGCCGCTGGTCAATGGCTCTTAAAGGTTCTATGACAACTTAACCAAATTTTAATTGAAATGAAGTGAAGTTATTAAAAGTGATGATTTCTTTTTAAATAGTTCATAACCTAATCTAACGTAACCTAGTTTTTTTTCATCTCTCTTAATGACTTTTCAAAGGAGTGATGAAGTCGCATGTTGTTGAGTTGTCCGGTCACCGTTTTTAACACACAGCAATTTGAATTAGTAATTTATAATTTGTGCTAGAACTTTCAGAAAGAGTGTAGATAGATTTTAAGATTTTAATTTGAGAAGGTCATTAAGATGATAGACTTCGCTTTTCGGCCCATACAAAAAGGACGCCCGGGAAAAACCACTTTTCTACATCGAAAATTGCACAAAATGAATAAATTTTTTATACTGCCTTCTAGAGGGTGAAAACTATGTCGGTATGTTTTCGAATTTTCGATGCGTTTCGTATTAACGTAAACATTCACTGTCAAACATGTACGATTTATCAAAAAATATTATTTAAGGAAAAAGTGCTGCTAACTCAATCTCATAAAGAATTATAAAATTATAAAAAGCTACCGACGTAGCTTCTTCTTTCTAAAAAATATATTTTTTTTTAAATTTCAATTTCGTGAAAGTTTCGGTGTAGAAAAGTGTATTCTCCATAAACCCCTTTTCGAGCGATTTCT
The DNA here is from genome assembly GCA_951813805.1 of Limnephilus auricula. Taxonomy (NCBI): domain Eukaryota; kingdom Metazoa; phylum Arthropoda; class Insecta; order Trichoptera; family Limnephilidae; genus Limnephilus; species Limnephilus auricula. The sequence continues at coordinate 23,104,532 of OX638404.1, forward strand.
GTAGGTAAATTTGAGCGTTGTCTCATTCGCACATTTCGCATTCGCATGTATTGTAAGTGTGCGTGAGCTTATTGTGAGCGGGACAGAATAACAGACGCGGGTGTTCCGCGTGTGGTTCAAAGTCTAGCCTCTTAAAGTTTTAAGAATCTAACGATCTCGGGCCAATGCAATACAGGGAAAGTAGGTACGTTTGTTGTTTTAATTTTGGGGTACCTTACAACGTTTCAGACAGCCTTTCAGTGTCCATCGTCATGGAAGATAATAAATACTATGATAGAGATGGATTTCACAAATTGGGAGGCGGGTAGGAGTACCGCCGCCCCGGGTAACCAATGCCCCTGCCATAGAGGTATTGTTATAAAGTGGTTCGTTACGTTTGGTGACTTAACAGGGGTGTCCGGGTTCAGGTTTATCTTATCAGTGTGGAGTAATGTGTAGAAAAATGGGTAACCGGATAACTCAACACACATTTGACAACTCAATACACATTTAGAGGAAGTCAATTTAAATCTGTCAATAATTCATCTCTTTAAAAATAATAACAATCATAGATATATCAAATTTTGAAAGGGGGGGTGGAAAATTTCAACTTCGAAACGCAGTGTGGAGTAATGTATAGAAAAATGGGTGACCGGACAACTCAACAGACATTTGAAAATGATGGTAACGCTAGATTATGTAATTGGCTTTTTTTCATCACTTTTAATGACTTGATTTCCCTTTTCAAATGTGTATTTGAAAGCGGTAGCACGGTAATCCCGGGATAAAAAGCCCTACCGCGGACCTCTTAATCTTCGAATCAATTCAGCGCTTTTTCTAAATGTATTCCCTCTTCGATTCTCTTCAAAAGCTTTATACGAATACTGGAATATTAGCGACAGTGAAAGAATTTCTTGTAAATTTCCCAAAAGTGATAGTGGGACTACAATAGAACTTAATATACTCATATATTATATGTTATTATGTTTCTTAATATACTGATTTATTATATGTTGTTATGTTTCTTAATATACTAATATATAATATGTTATTATGTTTCTTAACATACTGATATATTATATGTTATTATGTTTCTTAATATACTGATATATTATATGTTACAATTATGTTTTTTAATATACTGACATATTACATGTTATTATTTTTCTTAATATATACTCATATATTATATGTTTCTTAATATACTGATATATTATATGTTAATATGTTTCTTAATATACTGATATATTATATGTTATTATGTTTCTTAATATATACTCATATATTATATGCTATTATGTTTTTTAAACTGTTCTAGTTGCCATATGATTCAGGACCGAATCTATCATGTGCGTCCCATTGTGCATCAACCCTATGTTTGCTCAATATAAACACGCATTTCATTTGTTACAGATGGACACAGCCATACTACAGTAGAAACAGCCACCTTTCCTTTCCAACTGGATAACACATTCGCCTTCAACACAGCGGAGGACTTAGAATTAACCACACTGGACGCGCTGGGCTCCAACAGCACCGACCAAACGTCAACGCCTTTAAGCACTTCGCCAGAAGTCAGCACTATCATAGGAATTAAGATGAACTCTAGTATTTTGCTTAAGAAAATTATAAAAAATGTGCAAAGCCCTAAGTCCTCTAACGATACATGAATTTGAAACTATGTAAAAAGTGATCTCAGTACTTAATAAGAAAAAAGTTTATATCCGAATTCTAATATCCCTTATCATACTCAAAAACATAATGATACTCTTTGTAATTTATTTTGTGTCAATTGTTATGGTCCGGTATTGTAATGTCCAGATAAGATTAAATAGAAGAGAAAACCGTTTGATAATTAATTAGACAGCATTATGACATGCCAATACCATTACCTACCTGTTGACGTGATGCTGTTGGGCAGAATTTCTGTCTGGAGGTGTATCACTATTACACATAAAACAATTAAAATATTGCCATAATGAAAGTTTAGGTGCTCATATTATCAAGAATGTATGTAGGCACATATAATTAGGCGTTATACAAGAAGTTTATAGTTCTACAAACTGTGATTAACAATATGCGAATGTTTCTGAAATCAGGTGTAAGTATGTAACTAGCTGCCTGTGTTTACACTAGGGATGTTACGAACATTCGCATTCGCATCATTTAAACATTGCATCGACATTCTCAACAATCGATGTAAATGTTTAGCGAATGCGAATGTGTGCAGATTATGTCGTGATTACGTCAATACACACTAAAAGGTCGTAATTTTTTCACTGAGAATACCTGTGAAGTTATGTACCACAAAGTTGCTGAAAAAATCAAAGTTCTGTTAGCAGATTTCAAATATATGTCATTCACGACTGACATATGGTCAGAGCCAAGTGCGAATGTATCACTTCTCAGTCTAACCTGTCATGGCAGCTGGCCTTATATACGAGCCCCTTAGAAATCGCCTCATGGGAGAAAAGGCTGCAAAATTGCCTTTTATGAAGTATGATATGCCTCTTTTGAACTTCGATTATTAAATTGCTTAATTACGATTATAACTTACTTACTGTATAAGAATTGATTTATTGTTTTTATTTTTTTATTAAAACAATGATTAATGTTGAGATTTTTTTTTTTTTTATGTGATTCCTTAACATTCGCATTCGCACAATTGCACTCTGAACATTCGCTTTCGCGAATGTGAAAAATATCACATTCGTAACATCCCTAGTTTACACACAATCATTACCAAAATACATAGTTATCTTACAGTTAGGGACCATCAGATGTTGCTTACATTTATCTGTACATTATAATACCAAAAGAAGGGTCTCAGGTTTTATTATTAAAGCAATCTTACGAGCTGGATGACAATACCATATTGTGATTAGTATCTTGTAAAAACATTGATTATCAAAAATAGAAATAATTATCAGAGCCCACCCACTGCAGTCAACACATTGTTAGCGACAGTTGTAAAAATAAACAGGGAAGGTCTTTCGGATTTTCCTTGATTTTATTTTAAACTTTCCATAAAATCTCCCTTGTATTATAAACAATTAAAAAAAATTATATTATACATACTAAAAATTTACTATGTTGACTTTTGAAATGTAAACAAATGTGGCAGATTATCATGTTATCTACACATTATGTAATATTATTGTAGGGATAAAAAAGTTTGTTCACATAACTTAATGATACTGGGTGTACTGAAACTAAATGCCAAATTGCCCAATTTGAAAATACTCCAAATAATTTAAGACTGTAAACTTTACATTTTACAGAAATCTCATCATCGAGAGTTTCATATCCTAAATTTGGTTAATACGTATTGCTTTTAGAATTGACATATTTTTAGCGAAGGTGCACGGTTAGAAAATGTGAAAATAAACAGTTGGATGGTAGGTTTAAATGGAGTTTTATTACAATAAACATAAAATATAAATAAGATGTGATATTTATTATTCCCCCGTCATAAACATGTGTATATTTTTATCAGACTGACACATCTTGGCTGTTCTCTCGGAACTGACGACGGCTGACAGTTGCTGGAGGTCGTACTTTGTATAGAGAACTGTGACAGTCATGTTGCTTTCGCTGCCGCCGTATTTGTTCTGGTTTCCTTCCTGTTGCCAAGCAAACACATAAAGATTAACAAAAATGATCCCTCAAATAAAAAAACTGAAAACACTAATAATTTCATTATACCAGTGTTAAGGATTGTACTTGACTGACTTTAACCAAGTGATTCCTGACATTATTTGGAGTTAAATATGTAAATGAAATTTTTGTCTCCGGTGATTTTTTCGATGAATTTTTTTTTTTTTTCAAATTTTTTGTCTTTTGTTAAACATTTTTTTCCACATTTCGTCACTGGTCATTCAGCCGAGTAAGCGCCCAACCTTATACCCCGGCCCAAACTGTCCAAAAAATACAATTTTTTTAAGTTTTTGTAGAAAAAAAAACTTCAAAAATGTCCGGAGACCAAAATTTCATTTACAGTTTTTACTCCAAATAATGTCAGGAATCACTGGTTAAAATCAGTCAATGACGATCCTTAACACCCTATATGTATTTAAATAAAAAGTTATTCATTTGAAAAAAACTGTCCAGTAATAGTTTCTACCTAGTTTTTATCAGTGTTTCAATCCATTCTTATTACATCAAACAATTTATAGTTAAATGGATAATCAAAAGTACATAGCTCATCGTGGAAATTATGTTGGGAGAGAGTTAAGTTGACATTTCGTTATAGCAGAGCTGACTAAAGACACAAAGAGATTTTCTGCTATATTATGCCCTGAAATTTTATGAGTGAAAAGAAGAAAAATTAAAATGAATCGAGATATGTTTTGTAAGGTCAAATTGGAAAAAATGAAATGGAACTTTACTGTGGCAAAACAACACATGTTGCAATTCGTAACAACATTTTAGAAAAACATGGTAAGAATTGTGGTATGTACAAGAACTTTTTTACAGACCTGCATAAGATTACAGAGTTCAGAGTAAAAGTTAGCGAAGATGGGTGGCTGGTAGAAGATTATGTGCCGGATTCCTTTAATCCGCATCCTTCGGAAGAAGTGGAACCTCTCGGAGTACAGCAGGAAGTGTCCCTCGCTGTGGAAGAACATGTCTCTCGCTCGGGCTACTTTAGCGTCCTGTAATTAAATAATACAATCCATTACATGTAATTTTGGTGGCGAGCCGCAAAAGCAGCTATTTCAAACATTATCAAAGAGGATACAATTCAAGGACATCAGTTACTGAATTCGGTATTTTATATGTATGCAAGTCAATTCAGAAGCATTAATCCCGTCAGCACACCTGTGAGAAACTCAATGGATAAGCCTGTAAGATCCATTAACCACTGGAGCGACCACGCGAAATAAATAAATTTGCCTCAATTGCTCGAGATTTCCAGACGATGATTTTAAATAATTTTTCACCAACATTAAAAAAATTATACCTTCGAATTTTAACATGGAGACATAAAAACTTATTAAAGTGCTATACAGCCAAAGAATTAACCTGTATTTTACCGTTTATCTCATATTTGTAGGATTTATAAAAAAAATTGTAAAGTTTATAACAGCGCGGATCCTCCGCGTTTGATACTTTGAAACTGCCATCAGAGGTACTTATTCGAGTTAACATAGAATATTTTCGACTTCTATATGTTGTCTGTGGTATACTTGATAATGAAATGTACATATCTTTGGAAAAAGGACTTCATTTTAACCGTAAACAGCTGATGAGAAATTCTGCGTGAAAAAATATTTAAAAAAATTATTTTTAACAATGTTCTGAAATAGTCTACGAAGTTTGGATTTGCAACATTTAGGGTTATAATAGATAAAACATTTCAATAGCTCTGTTTTAATACTAAAATAACAAACATGGGAGCTACAAATATTTAAAAAAAAAAATTGCTGAATCAAGAGATAATTGGTTTTTTTTAATCCAAAAAGCAATTGTAGACATTTGAAATGGCACATATATAAGCTAAAAATCGCTCCAGCGCTCGCAATATCACCTGACTAAGTGGCGATATGTTTTCCTAGTTGTACACAGTACAGAAAAGGGTGCTTTTGTTGGGGTTTCACATAAAAAAAATTACCTTTGAATACTCGCAAATTTGTACAAAACTCAAGTCTTCCTTCTTGAAGTAATTTCTTATTCTGACAAAGTCGAAATAGCTTGGTACATAGATCATAGTGTGGGCCATGATACTGTCTTTATGTTGTGGTAAAATTTCCTTTATGAAGTATTCAAAGCGGGCATCTATAGCAGACACAGGATCCTTGGCTTCAATCCTGAAACAAAAATAAATAAATCAACTTGAAATAGGCTCTCAACTGTCTGCCTACAACATATTCTCGGACATGATACCTTGGACATAACTTCGCCAAACTGAGAACTCCAACAATTTCATGGTCATTGGTAATGTGGAAGACAGGAGAAGCAAAGTAATACAATATATCCTTAGACATATCTTAGATCCCTTGGACATAACTTCGCTAAACTGAGAACTCCAATAAGTTCATGGTCATTGGTAATGTGGAAGGCAGGAGAAGCAAAGTAATACAACATATCCTTGGACATATCTTAGATACCTTGGACATACCTTCGCCAAACTGAGAACTCCAACAAGTTCATGGTCATTGGTAATGTAGAAGGCAGGAGAAGCAAAGTAATACAACATATCCTTGGACATATCTTAGATACCTTGGACATACCTTCACCAAACTGAGAACTCCAACAAGTCCATGGTCATTGGTAATGTGGAATGCAGGAGAAGCAAAGTAATACAACATATCCTTGGACATATCTTAGATACCTTGGACATACCTTCACCAAACTGAGAACTCCAACAAGTTCATGGTCATTGGTAATGTGGAATGCAGGAGAAGCAAAGTAATACAACATATCCTTGGACATATCTTAGATACCTTGGACATACCTTCGCCAAACTGAGAACTCCAACAAGTTCATGGTCGTTGGTAATGTGGAAGGCAGGAGAAGCAAAGTAATACAATATATCCTTGGACATATCTTAGATATCTTAATTAACTTCGCCAAACTGAGAACTCCAACAAGTTCATGGTCATTGGTAATCATTGGTAATCCTTGGACATATCTTAGATACCTTGGATATACCTTCGCCAAACTGAGAACTCCAACAAGTTCATGGTCATTGGTAATCATTGGTAATCCTTGGACATATCTTAGATACCTTGGATATACCTTCGCCAAACTGAGAACTCCAACAAGTTCATGGTCATTGGTAATCATTGGTAATCCTTGGACATATCTTAGATACCTTGGATATACCTCCGCCAAACTGAGAACTCCAACAAGTTCATGGTCATTGGTAATCATTGGTAATCCTTGGACATATCTTAGATACCTTGGATATACCTTCGCCAAACTGAGAACTCCAACAAGTTCATGGTCATTGGTAATGTGGAAGGCAGGAGAAGCTAAGTAATACATAACAACAAAGCACAATAGAAGCATCCGGAATGTGGACATCTGCTGCTCTCCGTGTAGCGTAGGAATGTGGAGAGTGGAGGAGCCTGGTTCATCAGGCAATTGAAATGGGGGTTAGCAATGAGGCAATGATTCAAGAAGAAAAAAACTTCATTCTCTAATACAAGTAATACATACCTAGTGTAAAAGTGATGAGTAGAGAGATGTTACTTTTGTTGGATAAAGTTTTTAATTGATCATAATGAAACATAAATGCAATCCACTCACCTTCTGAAGACCTGTGGTACCTGCACAGCAACCTGTCGGATGGCACCAGCCTCAATAGGATTATGCACCCGGATTCTTCCCGCATAGTTGAAACACTTCTTGTTGAAGAGGGAATTTATTTCGGGCAAAGCTATTGCAGAGAATACTAATGTTTGTCTGAAAATACAAGACAATTTTTTAAGAATTATAATAATAGCAGTAGCGTGCATTTCTCTACGACCAAAGGTGCGTTGTGTATAGTTTTTCAAGGGTATGAATTAAATATTTGAAAATGGACATTGTGTATTGATTATTCCATGTAGTTTCAGCTTCTTTCAATAGATGTCGATAGCATACATCGATAGTAATACAAAGTTCTGTTATATCCCAACAGATGGCAGTTGAATGGGATATCAGAAGAATACCATCTATCGCCGTTTGTCTCTTAGGTACGAATGGTTACGATGATGGCCGAAGACATCAGTGAGATTGGGCGGGCCGCCACAGTCAGCTCAACGCACCAACAGAACTACTTAGAGCCTAGCCTAGTAAGGACGTCTGTTTCGCCATTTGAAATTATTCTTTAATTTCTTTTTAGGGTTCGTTTTTCGAGGGATGCGAACAGCTTTCAGCCTTTTTGGGCTGCACCAAACTGAATATCATTTAATTAGACTATGCAATAATATACACGGTCTAATTACATAGTATGTAAAAATATACATAGTCTAATTAAATGATTTTTCACTCGCAATATAAAAGAAAAAAGAAAGGCATAATGATCATACCCACACATTTGTTTTTTGGTCAATGTTTACATATTGAATGTTAACCTCTAGTTGGCCGATCGATCACCGGTGATGACCGGTTTTTGGAAGCGATTTTGTAAACGATTTTATGTATAAAGAAATTGTATTAAGAACAAGGTCAGAATCGCTTGGGCCATTCTCGTTCTTGACATAACGAAATACTGGATAGCGTTTAGCCACTCCGAATAATTCAAATTAATTCCCAATGACGCGCCGGGCATCAAAAATGGCGGACAAAATGGCTGCCGCTTGATAATATGAAGTCTATATTTTTTCATTGTTTTTTATATAAATCCATTGTGGAAAGCATAGATAAGAGTAATTATTAGGAATTATTATTTTTTAATTGATAAACTAATGTTTAAGACAAGATTTTTTATGCATAGCACAAAGGGTAACAATTATTATAAACAATAATTGCCTGAAACACTCATCCATATTGAAAGAATCTTCCGAGAAAAGATACATATCGCCGACGGGACTCGAACCCGCACCCTTTTAATTGCCGGTCAAGTGCTCTACCATTAAGCTACGGTGGGTTACCTACTACCCGCCAAATGATTCAATATATACCTAGTGTTTCATTCAACAATTACTGCTTATTACATTTTTTCACCTGCAAACAACCAACTTTATTTTTATATGGGAAAGGCATGTAAGTGCTAACTCTCTCACTAGGAAAAGATACATATCGCCGACGGGACTCATGTATCTTTTCTCGGAAGATTCTTTCAATATGGATGAGTGTTTCAGGCTAATAATTATTGCTTATAATAATTGTTACCCTTTGTGCTATGCATAAAAAAATCTTGTCTTAAACATCAGTTTATCAATTAAAAAATAATAATTAATATTTGACGAGTTAAATTATTTCACCAAAAAATGTAGGCATAATATGTCTCGACTCCACCTAGTGGGAGAGTTAGCACTTACATGCCTTTCCCATATAAAAATAAAGTTGGTTGTTTGCAGGTGAAAAAATGTAATAAGCAGTAATTGTTGAATGAAACACTAGGTATATATTGAATCATTTGGCGGGTAGTAGGTAACCCGTCGTAGCTTAATGGTAGAGCACTTGACCGGCAATCAAAAGAGTGCAGGTTCGAGTCCCGTCGGCGATATGTATCTTTTCTCGGAAGATTCTTTCAATATGGATGAGTGTTTCAGGCTAATAATTATTGCTTATAATAATTGTTAATTATTAGGAAGTTCGTTTTATCTACATTATTTTGATGTAATTTTTGTAATATATCACAAAAGAAATGTTATAAAAATTGAATTCGTAAGAAAGGTGAGTAAAAGGTCAAATATTTTACGTCGTATTGAAAAAATATATTTTTCCTATGCTGGCTTTCAACAGGTTAAACATGGACAGATTCATTAGCAGTAGTAAACTAATTCAGTCGGATTCATTTAGATCAGGAATTCATTCCATTCATTTTGGTTTTTGCAAGCAGGTTACAGTGCGTCATGCAAGCCATAAATTGAGTCATTCAGTCTGTTTCCTCCAAATCTAACTTATTAAAACTGTTTCAGAAATCTTCTGTATTCATTTAGTCTAGAATAGAAGATGACCACTGACTCGAGAGTAACTATTGAAGTTAGCATTTATAATTGCTGAAAAATAGCTAATCTGTACCTATAGTATTTGGTCCATCCGTTGACGGCCCAAGACCGCAGCCTGGAGAAGTCTGTTCCGTGTGTCTTCTTGGGTTGCAGGTGGAAATGGTCCAGGACGTGGAGCATGTGGTCCCAGTTCTGCATAAGGAATATCTCTGTCTGGTCGAGGATCAGGAGCTCCACGGAAGCCAGGAAGTCAAAGTCCCGTTCTTCTTCCCCTTCGGCACCCACTATGACTCTTAAACCCAGGGGCGAGGCAATGATCAGGTCTGAAGAGTAGAAGTCGGAGTACAGCTGAAAAGAAATGAAATATTATAGGAAAAGGTATTTCATATTCATGAGTATGTATCACCATAAATACAATGAATTAAGGTGCTCACTATGGGGTACATAGAAACATAGAAATACACATAAAAATATATGTATGTTAGAGCAGCAGAGCAACAAATAAATAAATTTATAATATTTAATCACTGAAGACAATATCCCTAAATTAAAAATTTGAAACAGAAAAATCAGAAAAATATAACAGTTGCACCTAGGAATTGAACCCGGGGCCTTAGCCTTGCCAGGGCGCTGCTCTACCACTAAGATAATGGGTCCGTATCCCTTTCAATCATATTTAACTATATACTGTATCATAATTCGATTCAGGACTACCAACATTATCTTCATTTTCTTAACGCACATTTTTATTGGCTGCTAAAAAAAAAGTAAAACAATATATCGTCGTTGCATATTTAATATGAACAATGTGACGATTTTGACAAAAATTAGTTAAATATACAATTTTTTTTTTCTCCATTCTCTACAATATGGGCCATGTAATAATATCAAATATTTAAGGCGATAGAAAGTAAACCATGTGAGGACAATCAAAATAGTACATAATGGATAAAAAAAAAAAAATCATATCCTCTGCATACCACTACACAATTCAATTGCCTTGGTATGTACTTAATATATATACATCATTTTGTGATGCCTACCTGTCAAATTTGAATAAATTTTAATTAAATATTTTGACATAATATGGTATTTAAAATTATGGCGATAACTGTGTATAGAATATGAAGCATGTGAGAAAAACTGTGCATAGACAATGAAGCATGTGAGAAAAACGCGTTAAAATTCAATTTTCTGGCATAAAATAATTAACGTTTGCAATTAATATATTCTTATAATGAACGTAATATATTTTTCCTACTTTGTCCATAAATAGAATTGCTATTTTCCATTTCGCTATTTTTTTAAACAGTTTTTATCTTTTTTCTCAGAATGTGCTCAGTCTCACATGGTTCGTATTCTAAAGCAACGACGATATGTAGTATTGAATAGCGATACTTTTTAAGTAAGTCTCATGATATTTTATAGATATAGATACCTTGAGAGTTTTCTTTGTAATAGATAATCCCATTCTAAAGGTGTCATCAGTGTTTCCAGAGAAGGTCACTTCGTAATCCTCAGGTTTTGGGTTTTTCTTTGGCATCAAAAGTTCATTTCCAGTGAAATCATCCTCAAACCTGTTCTTATTCACAACCTGACTGGAATCGCCAGGAACAAGCATTTCTATGAGCAGCTTGATGATTTTATACGCTGAATGCTTAAATGGAACCACTATGATAACCTAGAAACAAAAAAGAATATAAATTTAATTAACCAGATAACATTTGATAAATTTGTGTAGATAAATATTTAAAGAACCGCAATTCAATATTGTTAACCCCTCAGACTAATTTGTTTGCTTTTCGAAACAACTCACAAAGGTCTCATAAAAATCATTGCATGTCGGTAAACGGTTTTAGTAAGAGGAAACACCCCGCTTTATATTCAAATCTAAAAGATAACCACAAAATAATTCAAATGTACAATTTATGAAACCAAACATTCCGACCGCAATTTGAAAAAAAAATTATGAAACTTCGGTAATTATTTTTTACATGAAACGGCAAAAAAAGCGAAGTAACAGTTATGTTTGTAAAACATTTGTCTAATAAAATAAGTGTCTTTTCATTTTTAGTAATTTTAGTTAGAAAAATGTAAATTGAGGCATTTTTATTTCTGCATTAATTTTTTTTATATTTAAAAATTACATGTTCATTTTAATTATTTTTTATTTTATTTTTATTATTTTTCAGTCTGTCTGCTGCAACCCAACCCATCGATAGATGGGTTGGGTTGCAGCAGACAACCCAACCCAACCCAACCCAACACCAGAAGATAATAATTCACTCCTGTCCAAGAACTTGCTCTTCCTGTAATTGCCCAAATTTGGAACAAGTCACCCACATAAAATACCTGGGGGTCATCATTGATCAACATCTTCGTTGGGATCAACACTTGGCCAGTCTATCCCCACGCATCCGCAAGCTCTCTTATGTTTTTCGAACTCTAAGAAATATCCTTACTACCTCAATTCTTAAAACTGTATACTACGCTCTCTGCCAATTCCTACAAGCATACGGCATTATAATTTGGGATGGCTGTGCACAATCTATCATCGAACCTCTACTAAAAGCCCAAAAATTGGTAATACGTGAAGATACCCCTCCACTCGACTCCCCATCGAGTATAATGTATTAAACATACGGCAACTCCACCTAATATTATGCTAATACATTTCCTGTTCAAATACAAAAACAAAACTCTCTTACAACACAACTACATCACCAGAACAATAACCAATGGACACTACAACGTACCTAAACTACATACTACGTCAGCTCAAAGACAATTTTTCTTCCTACCTCCTAAAATCTTTAACCTTATCCCTGAAAACTTTAAAACTGTGAGCCAACCCCGTTCCTTTAAAAAACAAATAACGAGATGGATCCTTACACATGGAATACATTACAATTACAATACCCATTCATTTTGCACTCTATCAATTTAATCACCTTTCAGACAAAACATATCTTTATTCTCTATCTTAGCAGTATAGATGTACAAGATTAATTAGTGTGATCTATATCCACTCAAGCGCTTTTTGCCACATTATGGCACTATTTCCAAAACCTCGGATTGCTTTGTTGCCAAAATGTGGCAAATTTTCAAAATTTTTTTTTTATTAAAACGACTATATAATATATTGATTTAAGATTTCCTGGCCAAAAGTATTTTTGTTGTTTATTTTTGGGATATTATGCCGTGTTACGCTAACTCCTTCTTTAGCTGACGTTTCGGACAAGATTACAGTGTCCATCATCAAGGCAGATGCGTTGCCATCAACGCATCTGTCCTGATGATGGACACTGTAATGTTGTCCGAAACATCGGCTAAAGAAGGAGTTAGCGTAACACGGCATAATATCCTAAAAATAAACAACAATAATATAATATATTGTACATTCAAAATATAACCAAATAAATATTATCTAGATTCTTTAAAATGTTTTAAGGTTAAAGATTTAATTATATTTTTTTTATAAACCCTACAAATATGTGATAATAAACAAGAGATAAGGGAATTCATTGGCTACATAAAACTATAATCAGTTTGTATGTCTCCATATTCAAATTCGGAGGTATGATTTTTTTTAAGGTGGGAAGAAAAATTTCCTTTAGCAATCCGAGAAAAAATATTTTAATTGCTCTGTCGCTCCAGTGGATATACTAATAACCCCTTAAATTTTTCATTTTCTGATAATTCTCTAACTTCTTCTTGTAACCCAATCTAACTAAACACTTTTTTTTTTATTAAAGAAGAATTGGATGTCAAATCATAATTTATCTTTTTTCCTATCTTGATTACTGTGACTTTTATACTAATAATTCCTTAAATTTCTCTTTTCCAATAATTCTTTAACTTCTTCATCTTATTCTTGTAATTCAATCTAACTACATATAACTTTTTTATTGTAGAAGAATTGTGTGCGTAGTATTAATTAATGAAAATTATCAACCAATACTAATGAATGTATATCCGCAAACTGTAAAATTCACCCGCCATAACACAGGGTCATCCCTAGTATGATATGAACAAGCTCTAGTCTAAATGCATTTTCTCGCTTCACCATGTGTTGTACATATTTAAAAATTTACAGATCTTTTTTATAATTTTAATGTAAAATATATCTTACTTTGGGTCTAACTAATCCTTGATCTCTGAATTCGTCAGGAACATCAGTTTTTTTAGACAACTTGGCATTGTGATGAAGAATCTTCGTTCTTGTTTTAATGAGGTGATTCAAAGCATGCAGACAATAGGTGTATCTTATTTCGTCTGCATTAACAAAGGTTCTTTCTGGATAATAGAGGTCCTGGTAGTTGTTCATGATTGCAAATAGCTCCTTTTGAAGCGGGGTTAATTTGTCTTCTAATTCGTAATCTTTCTTGAAAAGAACTGTTTTGTTTGCTGCACCCAGGTTTTCTTGGATCTGCTTTTTAACACACAGTTTATCCCAGTCAATTTCTATTAACCGTGACGGTACATTTCCCGGCTCTGTATAATTTTTCTCTTCCAATACTGAAAATTTACTGACAATTTTCTTTTCTTCGCTGTGTTGATTAGTTTTGGGAATTTGCACTATAAGTTTACCGAGACAGGGCCAAGTGAGTGGAGTTGTGTTGTAGTTTTGTGGTTTTTTAGAAACCGACTGCAGTAGTGAGTCGTGGAGATCGTCTCTCAAATGTTTTAAGAAGGGGTCATTGTTGGATAAATCCGCATCATCTTTTTCAGTCTCTGGGCAAACTTCTTGTTCCTCTTCTACTTCTATTTCCTTGGATAGATTCTGGCCGGGAGGAATCTGTAATACCAATATGTATTAATATTCATTCAGAATAGTTAATAATATTGCACATGCTGCTGAATTATTAAATACAAATTAAAGCTTAAACAGGAAGAAAGTAATTGAAAGAACGAGACTTTACAATGATTCAATAAAATAATAATTTTCAATGGTAAAAACCTGATTATCTGAGTCTTCTTCTTCTCCACTTGTTTCCAATTGTAGTGAGACATCGAAATCTCCAGATTCTTCTTCTACCACTGCGTCTAAATCACTGCCGTCGCTCATGTCTTCATTTTCTACGGCTTCGTCTCCAGAAACATCTTCAATCTCTTCGTCGGAATCTCCTTCAATCTGTTCATCGGAATCTTGAGCAAGATTGCTGGTGTCTGCTTCCATCTCTTCCTCCTCGCTCTCTGATTCGTCACTGCTTTCAACTGCACGTGACTTATGAGATCCTTTACCATTTTTGAAAGTTGACATTAGTTGCTGAAGAGGATCATTGACTTCTTCATCGGATTCCGAGTATTGGTATTCTTTTTCTATTTTCTCTTCCAGCATTTGCTTCTTCTTCAATTCTTCTTCTACTCGCTGCTTATCTCTGTATCTATTGAAACAGAACGTTTTCTTTCCTCCTGCTTGAGCATCTTTTTTCTTTTTAATTGGTTCGGAGGGTCTTCGGTTATTTTTCACTCCCCGGTAGTTTCCTTTCTTGCCGCCCTTATTACCACCTCTTTTATCCTGTCCTCCCTTGCGTCCCTTTCCTTTCATTTTAACGTTCACTTATTGACTTCAAATCGCTGTAAAAACACTTGACACAAAATTCAACGTTATATTTTGATTATCCGCGCGCTCAGCGTGTTCGTGTTGTTATGACGCATAACCTAAAAATTGACAGCTGTCAAAAAATATTGCCATATGATGAAAAAAAGGTTTATTTTCCCGACGAAGCTGGGAAATCTAAATAGTACCTACCGTAAAAAAAATCTAAGTAATTAATTTATTCATGAATAACAGGAATGACCCGGAATATCGGTGACTCATGGGTGGCTCTTTACGCCCGCTAAAGCGCCAATCAGACGGTACACTAATCGTTCATTTCCGTATTTCATTCGGCCTAGTTTACTCGGAATGACACGTCTGAACATGAAATGAAACGAAAGTGCCGAATGAAATCTTTAAGTGAACCGATCCAACAATGTTGGATATTTTCATTCGGCATCCTTCACTCGCGCGCGCATGCGCGCGGAAAAGAGCAAAGTGAAACGTCTGAACACCGAGTGAAATCTCAATCAGTTTGTCTCGCGTTCCAGTGTTGGTTCATTTAAGGTAGATTCAGACTGGACGACGTACGTACGCATCGCTACGCCAAACAATGCTTAGCAACCCATACATTTTCTATGGAAATGGCCACAGACATCGCACGTCGCGATGCGTGTGGCCAATGTGATTCTAAAACATAAATTTTCATTGAAAATCGATGGTTGCTAAGTAGCCCAGATATTGTTAGGCGTAGCGATGCATACGTACGTCGACCCAGTCTGAATCTACCATTATGCGCGTTCTGTACGGGAAGGACCATGGAAGGACGCTATCACGTCGCACGCATAACGTCAAAATGGTATTCGTTCGGCTAATTTGTTTGCTTTTGGGAACACGTATATACATTTTTGGGTCTCCCTTATTATACATGTATTATATATATTTTTAAATATATGTAAGATTATTAATTTGTAGGAAAATGTTCGTAATAAAAAAAGTAAAATCAAATTCTGTTATTATGTCATAAAAAATAAAAAGGTTTATAAGACAAAACAATACTGTTTTTTCAATTTATTTTTAATTAATTGTGTCAACAAAATTGCGTAAAAATCGATGCATCTGACATGTTTTTCCTTAAAATTCGGGGCCGGACCGCGCTGGAAATCAAACGAATTCCAGCGCGGTTGACCTCGCTCGGCGACGCTGTGGTGGGAATGGACGAGTGAACGCTTATTTCTATAGCGCCGTCTGAACATGGAATGAAACGAAGATGGAAGATTAGGCCGAAAAAACATGGTGTAAATCTTCACTCGAGTGAACTGTCTGATTCCCGCTTAAAGCGCCAATCAGACGGTTTACTAATCGTTCATTTCCGTATTTAATTCGGCCTAGTTTACTCGGAATGACACGTATGAACATGAAATGAAACGAAAGTGACGAATACTGCCGAACCAAATCATCAAGTGAACCGATCCAACAATGTTGGATATTTTCATTCGTCATCCTTCACTCGCGCGCGCATGCGCGCGGAAGAGAGCAAAGTGAAACGTCTGAACACCGAGTGAAATCTCAATTCTCAATCAGTTTGTCTCGCGTCCTGTACTGGAAGGACGCTATCACGTCGCACGCAAAACGTCAAAATGGTATTCGTTCGGCTAATTTGTTTGCTTTTGGGAACACCTATATAAATTATTGGGTCGCCCTTGATATACATGTATTATATATATTTTTAAATATATGTAAGATTATTAACTTGTAGGAAAATGTTCGTAATAAAAAAGTAAAATCAAATTCTGTTATTATGTCATAAAAAATAAAAAGGTTTATAAGACGAAACAATACTGTTTTTTCAATTTATTTTTATTTAATTGTGTCAACAAAATTGCGTAAAAATCGATGCATCTGACATGTTTTTCCTTAAAATTCGAGGCCGGACCGCGCTGGAAATCAAACGAATTCCAGCGCGCCTGACCTCGCTCGGCGACTGTGGTGGGAATGGACGAGTGAACGCTTATTTCTATAGCGCCGTCTGAACATGGAATGAAACGAAGATGGAACGTTAGGCCGAAAAAACATGGCGTAAACCTTCACTCGAGTGAACTGTCTGATTCCACCTTTAGAAATAAATGCTACAGTGCTGCCATAAAATAAACTACGAAATCTTCCACCGAATGTGCTTATTTTTCAATATGGTTGGAAAATCAAGAAATGCCCAGAATCCCCGCATTTTCCCCACAAAAAGCCATTCCCCGCAAAATACCCAATTCTTAAAAAATCTTAAATATTCCCCGCAGTTTGGGGAATTCCCCGCAAATCAGCAACTCTGGGTATGCCCAAAAAAATTATTTCCCTAGAATTTCCCCAGATTCCGGGGGTACCATCTTGGCAAATCAAATCACGCGTCGGGCGGGGGCAGGCGGGGATTTTCGGACTTTGAAAGTATATTGAATTAAAAGTATTCCTTTTATTTACTTAATAAACAAGTTGTATGTGTTATTACATTGTAAGCAGTCAAATTATTCAAATAATCACATTCACGCAAGTGCGTGGTCACAATTTTTATTATCTTTCTTACATTGCAATTCAATAGGCCACTTGCATGGACTTCGTAATGACTTGGAAAATATCGTGTGGATAGATATTTCTACTAAGATTACGGAAATGTTACACAATTTTTTTAGAAACTTATAGTTTTTTTTTAAACTAAATAAATACATCCGTTTTTTGGGCTCGTGACGTCACTACATCAAAATGTCCCGTCTCCGATAATATTACTTAATTTTGTAAAATTCCACACTGATCTTTTATTTAAAATATAGCAACACTTTGATTTCCGGCGAATATTTGAATTTGACATTTCGGTCATATTTTTTCAGACTGTACAAATATTTCCGTTGTGTGCAATAAAATCCAAATAATTGGAGTATTTGTGAACGTATCCGAAAATTAAAAGTTGTTTTTGAAAGGTGATAAAATACGCTTTCAAATTTTATTATGTAAAATAACCATGTACATTTTAAAATATAATTTATTTCAATGCGAACTTTGGCAAAGTTTTAAAAATGGCTCACCTTACGTTTTTTCTGACTAGAATTGCTGATAATGAGAAAAAACAAAAACACATAAATATTATATTAGGAAAATGAATTTTAAACGTTACTGTCACCTCAATTTTTTGTCATTTCGAAAAATAATTAATAAAAAATTCCCAGTTTCAAATTTATTTTTCCATGCGCTGTCAGAAACTTTGGACTCATACAAGTGTACATTTTAATAATTTTGCGGTTAACTTTAAGACTTGAATATATAGCGTGTTGTATTTTCTTTCCAAAACAGTTTAGATCATACTTGATAGACACTATGATAGTACTCCAACGATAATAGGTACGAGCGTACCTTCGACTGCGAAATTTTAATAACAAGATATTGAACTCCAATAATTTCGAATTAAATTGGCATCTCTTTTCTCAGTCGTGTTATTATTGTACAAATATAAAAAACATGGAGCGAGACAACAATCTCCAATTAATAATTAAGATTTCAACCTGAATAATATAATATTACGGTTCCCGTCGCAAATTAACTGACATGATGACGTTTAGTAAAGTTGTTGATGTTAAGTAACAGAAATCTGCAATACCGGCAATCTCTATAGTACGGGAGCTCAAGCGGCTAAATGGGTAGTTCTACTCAAACGTTGTGGGGACCTATTGGATTGCGAAGTTTAGATGCCAAAAAGGAAAAAAAAATTATATGATGTATGTCCTTTCACTAGTGGGGGGAGCGAGTATAAATGTTCAAAAATATTTTTTAAAAATGTCACAATGACATACATAGCGCGTCAGATATTAATAGCGTATACGCCCCACGTGATTCTGGTAATGGAGAGATATTAATCTGATGACTTGCTTGGTGGTGGTGGCCGTACGAAGAGGTAAAAAATTGAAAAAAAAATTTACTCGAGCTTGTCAGATATTCAGTGTAATTGTAATGTAATTGTAATTAACTCACTTTACCTTAATCTGACACGCTCGAGTGTTAATCTAATTTTTGGGGATAGATTTTTTTACTAATCAGATCGGTTGTCCTAGACGTATTCCTCAATATTAAGGGTTCATATACGGTGGTAATTCATAACAGGGTGCAAGATATCTCCCGATATCTCCGCTTAGTTATTCAGTCGCGCTTGAGTAATTCCCGAAATCCCAGCTTGGGCTCCCCTACTACTACCATTCCTGTAGAATACGTCGATTTTTTTAAAAATGATTTTTGGCTATGTAATTTATTTTTTTCGCACGAATAAAATTATGTCCTGTCTTTCCGGTTTATAAAAAATGATCAGATTTTCAAAAAATCGCCAGGGTTTCAAAAATACGATTAAAAAAAAAAAAAAAAAAAAAAAAAAAATACCAAATGTCTTAGAATATTTGCCTACATCGGAAAAAAAATTAAAAAAATGTTATGCAAGTGGCCTATTCTGCTTATGGGAATTCTTGATTATCAACATTAGATTATCAATATTGTATAATTATTATACAAATTATCGTAATTCTACAAAAGTCCAATTTCTTGCTGTATTTCTCTGAAATTTTGGTTCGTGGCACTACATGTCATATGATCTGTAATGTTGTTATAATATATTGGAAAGTAGCTTATAAAATTTAATAGTTTGGAACTTGGTAGCTGAAAATTGAACTTCACCCCAATGTTGTTACACTAATCCTGTTTATGAATTGGAAAGTTATCGGAACTTAGTAGATGTACTTATAATACTGTGCTTTTCCAAATAAAACACTTTTTGCTAATGGGGTTTCTCACCATCCTTCCAATAGCTTATCTACCCTAATAGCGAATATTATTCAAAATAAAAATAAAATACTCGCAGTGATTAGAAAACTTGGCCAACTTATCCAGTATATAGCCACTATTCATCGGTTCAAGTACCGAATTATAAACTCCAATTTAATAAATAAATAAACCGTAAATCGAAAATATTCGTTATTAGTGTAGAAAAGCTATTGGAAGGATGGTGAGAAACCCCCTAAGTGATATAATAATTTATATATGTACACCTACCACCAAATTAGAAACGAAATTCCTAATAAAAATAACTTTTCAAAATAAAAATCAACTGCAATCACCGAAACTGAAGAAAATTTCTTGTAATACACGTAGATAAATCGAAATAAAATCGATAAATAGTGAAACAAAAAAATCAGAACGGTGGCTTGGAAAGCCGGAGGTCCTGGGTTCGAGTCCCAGGTGTATCCGTATCTTTTTCTGATTTTTCTGTTTCAGATTTTCGTTTGAGTTTCAGTTATATTATTTTAACTAACCATCACGCCATTTCTCCGTAGGGGTACGCAGAGAGGACGGATCACCAAACAACTCGGTCTTGGCACACACTCCTTGCCTCATTCACATTCACACATCTTCTCATACATTTTCTTCTATTATTCGGACTCTTGACATGGTTCGACTGAAGTATCAATAAGAAATGAATAACACCATAGATTCACTTGATCATGCCACGTCTTCCTTGGGCGTCCTCGACTTCTTCTACCATTCACATTCGCAAAAAATAATTCATAAATTCTCTTTACACTCCTTTCTTCATTCATTCGCTCAACATGCCCGAACCATCTAAGCGTCCCATTCTTAATCTGACTTATTATGCTCACATCAGCCTTGCATTCTTTTCGGATCTCCAAATTCCTCGCACGATCATACATGGTTTTACCACACATACGCCTCAGGGATCTCATTTCTACAGCATTCGGTCTACTTTCATGCTTTCTCTGTCAGTTCCATGCTTCACTGCCATACATCGGGGTAGGTATCAGCACTCCATTGTGGACTGCTAGCTTCGCTTCTGTGAACAGCTTTTTGTTGGCTCCAACGGCGTTCAGTCCTCCAATAATATCTTCCTAATAATTTTCTTCATTACAATGTGATAGATCTGAATAGTCAGGTACTTCCCCACCTTCTTCTTACCCATCTCCTTCCTTTCCCCGCTTGCCTTCAGCCTCTCAACATACTTAATTGGGGATGCCATAGTCTCACTCGCTCCATCCTGTTCTTGTATGATGCTCCTTCACAATTCCAAGTGGCTTCTCCTTGTTGTATTTCAACGATAAATTTCTCTGTGTCGAAATTCATGGCTGGGCAGACAGCGTATACGGGCAGACAGCGTATACGTACAAACTTGGCAACGGCTAGCATAATAAATAAACCGCTACCAGCGTACTGAATATGCTGAACCACAACCGCACCGTCTAGTGCATACAGTCAACACGGCGGTCAGCCACGAAGCGGGCCGCTGCCCTCTTTCCTGGGCGGTTGCATATTATATTGCAATACAACAATAATACGTCATCTTGTAAACAACCTCAAATTATTGCTCTGACAAAATTTTTGAATTCTAAGCATTAAAAGTAACGTTTCAATACCTGAAACAGTGTTGTGACTCCACATATAAACTTTTATTAAACACATATAAACGAATTATACTGTAAAAATGAACTGCGAAGGCTGCCTAAACTTGATCTCGAAAAATGACTTTGCACTCACCTGTGCCAACTGCAATACTGCATTTCATAACACCTGCGTCAACATCTCTGATTCAAATTTCAAAAGAATGGCCGTTAAAAACAAATTAACTTGGAACTGTCCGAAATGCATAAGCCGATCGAGCTCACCGTCCTTGAATTCCGGTTCAGAAACTGATGTCTTATTCGAACGAATCACCAAAAATTTTGACAGCAAAATTACTGAAATGAAAAAAATGTTCGAAGAAGAAATCAGAGACTTAAAGAAAAGCAGCGAATTCATATGTAACCAGTATGAAGACCTTGTGTCGAGCTTCAAACAAATGCAGGATCTGCACAAAGAAACCATGCTCTTACGTGAGGTTAACAATAAGAATAACATTAGAATCTCTAGCCTTGAGTGTAGACTTGCAGAACTTGAGCAAGAGAAGTTATCTGACAGTGTGGAGATGGCAGGAGTGGAACTGCAGCCGGGCGAACAACCTACGGGTAGTTAACAGTTTAGTACCAGCTCTACTTCGGGTAGCCAGCTTGCTGGGATTGCCCCTGCCACAACAGGATATTCGTCAGGTGACCAGGACACAAGACCGCAGACGGAACACCCCGGACAAACTGCATATCTCTTTTCATAACCCTAAAACTAGGATTCGATTCTCTCAGTAAAAAGTGCGGCCAAAACAATTAACTTGAGTTCGCTGATATACATCAGTGAAGTGCTTTCACCTTACTTTAAAGAACTATTGTGGAAAACAAAACAAACTAGAAAAGAAACTCACTTCCAATTTGTGTGGTTTAAAGCGAGCAGACTGCTTGTACATAAAGGACCTGGAGAAAAAACCATCCAGATTAAAAACGAAAATGATCTTAAAAAAATGGGGACTCATTCATAAATCACTAACCCCTCAAATTTACATTTCCTAATTTACATAATATTAACATGGCTGATCTACTGAAAATGAATCTTAATAACTTGCACCACCATTACACTACTGCAGATCGGAAATTATGTGATACAATCCTCACTAGCCCACCTTCACTAACTATACTAAATCAAAACATATGTTCTCTCAACAAAAATTACGATGAACTCGACATCCTAACCAATACTTTCACTACAGATTTTAATATAATTATTCTTACAGAATGTTGGATTACAAACACCTTTACCCAGAAACACAAACAAAATTACACCCAATACCACACATCAAATAATAAAAAACAAAACGACGGTGTCGTGGTCTATCTTCATAATAACCTTAATAGTTTAGTTTACAAATAATAGTCAACCAAGAAACCCGTATACTTGCACTATACAGATCACCATCCACACATGACATCGCACCATTCATATCTTCCCTTAATAGTCATATCTAAATAAATTAAATTCCTTTAAAAGTATTATAATAGCAGGTGACATTCATATTAATATACTGCCAAATGGTCACCCACAAAACCATGATTACCTGTTGATGCTGATGCTGATGCAACATGGTATCTTCAGTACTATTAATACCCCCACTAGGGTAACCACAAACTCTGAGTCTTGTATAGACCATATTATGGTAAAATCAAAACATTATATTAATAGCATAGTCTTCGAATCCTCCATTACAGACCACTATACAACTTTGTTAGGCCTGACTACACCAACTCCAAATTTGCCTACTCAATGCTACTTCACAATTAAGAATATTGCCTATGACAACATAAAATCATGTTTAGATGAACAATCATGGGAGCATTTAAGGAGTATAACGTCAACAGATAAGGCTTGGCACTACTTCATTACATACTTACAAACCATCATCACGCAAAATACCAAAACCTCAACAAAAATTATAACCACCGCAAAAAAAAAATAAAAACCTGGATAACCCAAAGCATCTTAAATTGTATTAAAAAAAGAGACAAATTACATAAACAAGTCAATCTCAATCCTTCTGATATTACTCTCTATTCATTCTACAAAAGATATAGAAATCTATGCACTCAAATTATACGAAAAGCTAAAGAGCTACACTTCAGAAATAAACTGATAGAAGCCAACTATGATCCCAAAAGTGTATGGTCAATACTAAAGGAAAGTACTTGCACTCAAAAATTCAATGACGATAATATCAAAAATATCATCATAAACAATGAAGAAATCCTCTTCCAGAACAATCCTACACTAGTTCTAAATTACATTAACAAACATTACACAAACATTGGAGGCATTCTGGCAGAAAACATTACAAGTACTGTGGTAGAGAATCTACATTCATCGATCCAACAAGATACTCCCAACTCCAATCATGATGGACAATTTAAACTACAAACCATCTCATGTGATAAGACAATTAAAATAATACAATCATTAAAGAATAGCTCAGCTGCAGGTACTGACCACATAGACGCTAACACCATTAAAACTCTAAGTGACCAACTTCTCAATCCACTTACACACCTGATAAACCGTAGCCTAAAAGAAGGTATTTTCCCTAGATGCTTAAAAAATGGACTAGTAATTCTTATATATAAGTCAGGGCCTAAAAATGACACCAACAACTACAGACCTATCACTCTTCTAAATACTTTGTCAAAAATTCTGGAAAAAGCTATCAAAGAACAGCTCTACCACTACCTAGAAATAAACCATCTACTCTCGAAGGACCAGTATGGCTTTAGAAAGAACAGAAATACACAACACGCTATAACCTCAGTTACAGACTTTATTAATTCTAACCTTGACTCAAAGAAAAAAGTAATTTCAATATACCTAGACTTATGTAAAGCCTTCGATACAATGTCTCACAATATACTTTTTAAGAAACTTATTAAACTCGGCATTACTGGAAATGAACTTAACTTAATGAAAAGTTTTATGTCAGAGAGAACTCAACAAGTCATTATCAACAATGTGAAAAGCGAACCCCTTCAGATCAGTTACGGAGTGCCCCAGGGTAGTGTTCTAGGTCCCCTAATGTTTCTTATCTACATCAATGATATCTGTGAACTAATTACAGAAGGCATCATTGTGACATTCGCTGATGACACTGTAATACTTTGTCAAGCTGACTCATGGATCATGGCATTCCTTAAAGCTGAGAAAAGTCTTGCTGTCATCAAACAATGGCTCAATGAAAACAAACTAACTCCAAATACAAAAAAAAACCAAATTCATAACACATAATATAACTCAAAAAGGTCGACCTCCTACAACTTTCAAAACATGCAATTGCGAAATGATAGAAAATGTCAAACAAGTAAAATATCTAGGCGTCATATTTGGCGAAAACCTACGCTGGAATGACCACATTAACTTAATCACAACCAAGCTTAAAAAAATCATGTACCTCTTAAATAATATAAAAAATATCTTCCCACGCACAATACTAATACGTATTTACTTTGCTCTTTCCCAACTTTTAATCATGTATGGTCTACTGTCTTGGGGAAGTGCAAGTAATATTTCTATAGATCCTCTAGAAAAAGCACAAAAGCCAACTATCAAACTAATTATTCAAGTAGCATATGATACATACTCTGAAAAAATTTACAAGACGCTCGATGTACTGTCAATCAGACAACTCTATGCTAAATCGTCTATTCTTCACCTCTTCAAATTCAAACTACATATCCCTTTACTTTCTCAGTCCTCAATAACAAGCCGGTCTTCAACAAACCTAACACTTAACATCCCGCTAAAGCACACGACCCGCGGACAAAGATCCTTTAACTACTATTCCATTAAACTGTATAACTGCATGCCACCTTCTTTGAAACAAACTGATGAAAATTCACCAACAAATAAACTAAAAAAACAGATCACAGACTGGATAACAACTAAAGGAACACTATTCTTCCAAAACCTATTTACTCCAAACCAAACATAATAATTAACTTAGTACTTAAACTATACAGCTAGATCTACAAAATAGATTAATATTGCATAACTATTTGGAAATATTTAAAAAATATTGGCACTAATATCATCTACTTTGGTTTTGTTTATTCTCTTTTCGATTAAGTTCACTTCATGTATATTCTTTATTTTTTTCTTTTCACTACATTGTACCTACGTATCATTATTATGTTTAACTCTTTTCTACACCTGTAAATCTCGTACAATGTATCTGCACTCTTTTCACTATAATGTATTACCTGCGTCTTTAGAATATTATGATGCTTAACTTACCTCAACTTACTACATTGTGTCTGTATAATATTATGATGAATATCTCAAAACAGCTACCTACACCTACTATATGTACAATACAGCCACCATGGGTGGAACTACGGAGTCTTCCTTGAGAGTCTCAAGGGGGATACTGTGCTATGTGCTGAGGTCAAAATACGTGGGCATCGCTACACCTAACAATGCTTAGGCTGGAATCAGACGGTTCACTAATCGTTCTTTTCTGTATTACATTCCACCTATTTCACTCGGAATGACAGGTATGAACAAGAAATGAAACAAAAGTGAAACGAAGATGGGAACATTCGATCGAGTAACCATAGAGTAAACCTTCACTCGAGTGAACCGTCTGATTCCAGCCTTAGCAACTTAATTTTCTATGAAAATGTATGGTTGCTAATTCTTATAACGCACGTTGCGATGCGTGTGGACAATGTGATTCTAAAACATATTTTTTCATAGAAAATGTATGGTTGCTAAGAAGCCCAGATATCGTTAGGCTTAGCGATGCCCACATACGTCGGCCCAGCCTGTATCGACCCTTATAACAAGAAATGAATAACACCATAGATTTATATATTATAATTATAACCATGTAACTTTAATTAGGTACCTACACTATCTAGGTACTGTAAAATGTAGAAAAAATATGATTGGAGAATTTATTCTCCCCTACTGCCAGTTCCTGGTAGCCAAGGATACGCCAGTTTTGTTGTCGGTTTTCGAGGTGACAGTTGAAATGTTCGTCGTCTATGGTGAAACAAGCCGAGATAATGACTGAAATTGTAAAACTGACATGCTCCATGAGAGAACTTTGGCTGGCAACCATAGCCAACGTGCAGTTGTATCAGGTTTATTTATGGTAGTAACCATAGCAACAACCAGTTTTAGTTTGGTTTCAGTTTCTCCGGTGAGCGGACCCGCCTTATTGTGATGAACGTAGTGTAACCATAGCATAGAATTATGGGGCCAACAGACCTAGCTATAAAAGCTCAAGCGTTATTTGGCTTGGCCTGCTTCAGCATATCGCTCGTCATACATTCCCGTTGGGAATGTACAGCAACCGATATGCCGAAATACGCCAAACAAAATAATGCTTAGGGCATAACGCTTGAGCTTTTATAGCTAGGTTTGTTGGCCCCATAAAAGAAATAAGATCGCTAGTCTTTTATTAATGCTCTCTCTCTTGTCTTACGGCTTCCAAGAAGCATGTATTCTGTAAAGCACGGATAACAATAATAACTAAGATTCTAAAATAAAATCTTATTTATTTATTGTATCCAGTGCCCGATTAAGACTACTTAATCCTAAGCAATCCACGCCTGTGGGCACCCCTATCCTAGTAAACTAGTATCAGTTTTAAAAAAAAATGTACCTATTAAAACGAGATAGATCATTTCACACCTTAAAATATGTATTAAGGACAAAAGCGATACATGGAATAGGTGTAACCTACGTACAGTAAAAAGCAAAGCATCTTTTATTTATTCATTGAAATGTAACTTGCTTGCTGGGTTTTAAATTTGCTGAAATAGTTTGTAAGTTCAACGTTTTTAGCATATCTAAATAATATTGATAAAGCATTGAGCCTTTCCTGCAACATCGTCATTCTTTTTTCATTTTCTTATTATTTTCAATTTTGAAAAAGATCATTCCGCTGTGCAGTTTGATATCATCAGGCATAAAAATATACACGGGGCTGTGTCCACGTTAGGTAACGCTGATTCAATTTTATCATAGTGAACTATTTTGTACAATTGTGCGTCAGTTTGATGTGAACTTGTGCGAGGAAAATCACTGGAACTTATTTTTTATGACATAAATAAAACAGTTGAATTTTGGTTCCATAAATAAATAAATTTTCGAATGCTGCCAACAATAAATGAGCGAGCGAGCAAGCAGGAGCGGGGTTATAATTCCAATCATCAACGCTTTTGTTTAAAAGTCAATTTAAAACTCGCGGATTGTCAAACAGCCTTCCTTACCTTTCATGTGCTAGCAAATATTTTTTGGTGCTGTTTCTGGTGCCCCCCAAGACGTGATGCCCTAAGCAATTGCTTAATTTGCTTAGGGGCTAATCCGACACTGATTGTATCCACATAAGATATAACTATGAAAAAAGACAGTTCACCACACTTAGCTTTATTATTACAAAAAGTGAGTATTTGTGTCGCGGGAAACAAAAAACATTTTTTTAATATTATTATTTTGTTAATATTAATTTACTTACATGAAGTTCGACGCCATGGTTGGCCAAGTGAAACGGATTACCTCAACTTTACCAAAATTAACTTAGATTCTGTTGTTTTTTACATTTTCAATTAAAAAAGCTAAAACATGGCTTGTTTACCCTGTAATATGTATTTTTCTTTTGGGATGTGGCATCACTGCTACCGTTACTCAAATACTCAATAAAAACAAAACAATTACGGCATATAATAATAATGTCTGACGAGCTCGTGGAGTTCCGTGAAGGAATTGTTTTTCCGTCTTTTCAAATTTTCTATGTGACCCGGGATTTGTTTGCTAAGAATCCCTTCTAAGCCCAAGAACCAACTTCACAAGTTGTTTTGTCATTGCATTTGTTAGTTGATTAAATATTTTGGGCACAATATAGTTTTAAGGTTCTTTGACCATATTTGTTGGTACATTTCGGAACCATCAATCCTTCATTTTGAGTGAATCTTGTATTATGTTTATGGCAAACTCTTTTCCTGTACAAAGTATAGGGAAAGTGTTTGCCATAATTATGAGTACCTATGACATTTTTTTTGGTCACTAGATTTTATGTCCAGGTTAAATCTTCCCCACAGGAAAAACAATACCCTTCCACACACTTTTCCACAAATGAAAAAATTTATTTAAAATTTGCATAAACTTTTTTTACATCAGACTTTATGTAAAAAAAATTATTATTGTGGAAATTAAGTTAAATTAAATTAAGTTGGCCGCAGCCACCACATTATCGGCCAACAACCTTCCAACTTTGAACTAAGTTCGAAGTTGGAAGGTTGGCTTCGGTGTGGTCTTAGCTTTAAAAAATAACATATTTTTTGGGGAATTAAACACAGTGTCCAAGGGAAATATGTTATAAATCAGTAGTACTGGCAGAGGAATTGAGGATAATTAAAAAAAAAACAATGAAACAATACAGGGCATTGAAGAGGACCCACCACTTTCCCAACGGCTGTGTGAGGAAACTGATGGTTTAACCTCCTCAGCCTCTAATTTTTTTTTTGTAAAAAGGAAACTACATTTTTTTAAACGATTCTGTACTCTCCAATGCCCCAGTATTTATGATTTTATTTATTAAACACATTCATAATTAATTAACCAATCAGAACATATATATTAAAATACGTCTCAAGAAATAAAAATGTATGCATACTTACATTTATAGTAGTGTTCTTTTCATTATTACATGTTCTCACCTCTGATAGCTTTTCTAGCTTTTCCAAGTGACCATTTACTACTGTGGTAGCTAGGACACTCGTTTTTTTTTAAAGAGAGAATCGCCAGTAGCCCTATACTCTCTGAATTAGCGAAAAATCGATAAAAGTTCAAAGATAAGTTCAGGTAAGATGTACAATAAAGTTCTAAGTTAGTTGTTAGTAAGTTGTTAGTATGTTAGTCACCCCCATGCAAGTTAGTTTAAAACCGTATTGTAGATCTTACTGAAGTCATCTGAACTAAAAATTAAACAGAACCACTTAAAGTGGTTTGCGCGCCGGAAACTTAAAACTAACTTAAAAATAAACCTGAAAATACAATACTGCTGGTCACTAGTCCGGACCACTGGCTTTAGGGAACCACTTGCCCGCCAGGAACTTAAAACTAACTTAAAAATAAACCTGAAAACACAATGATGATGCTGGCCTCCAATCCAGGCCACAACCTATTGACAACGGAGCGACAACCAAACGACAACGTAGTGACAGAAGCAGAGCGATAACAGCAGAATGACAACCTAACGACAAAACCAGACAACCTAGCGACAACAGAGCGACAAAAGCAGAACGACAACCTAACGACGAAAGCAGACAACCTAGCGACAACAGAGCAACACAGCATAGCGACTTCAGCAGAACAGCATCCTGAAAACGAAAAATCCTAAAAACACAATGCAAAGTTAAATTTGTGCAGGCAAGTTCAAACGAAAAAGATCATACCACGGATCAGTTTTGTAGAGGGCCTAGCTCACCAGTCATCCAGTTCTGCAGTCATCCAGTTCCAATCAACTGGTTCTTGAGGCCCACAGCGTTACTCCACGACGCATCCTGAAAAACAAAATGCAACGTTAAATTTTGAAGGCAAAGAAAATCATTGATTTGCCCTCAATACTAGTAACCGAATTTTTCATAAAGCTATTATACAATCTAGTTAAGTACCAGTGGCGGTCCGTGAGTTTGTGAGTTTTAAGTGAGCTAGAGTCCTAAGATTGAAAAATACCAAAAAAATAATTAATCTAACCTAACAACCCAATCTCTCTGTATATATTTCCCATATTCCATAACCAATTTTCCTCATTTAAACACCATATAAAATATTAACACAATGTATGCGGTAGTTTTTATATTGCGGTATTCTCCTCCATAAAGCGCATGATTTTTTCAGATTCGCATGCAAAAAAATTACATTTCATGTAAAATAGCTATAACTTCTGAGGTATGGATCATATTTAAATAAAATTTTCAATATTTAAATGAAATCTTTAATGATGTCTTGTTACAAATTTTACATTTTTGGATATTCAAGGATAAATGTTAAATTCTTGAAAAACTGCACTTTTCAGGTATTGTCTAATAATAATTAGTCCTTTTGTGCACTTTCAACATAATATATATATACATATATATATATATATATATATATTTCGTAAATTATAAAAATGTACCGCTAATATTGTTTCAAAGTATGATATCAAAGGAAACAATTTCCTTTATGTAATGGTACATCACAGAATTTACACATATAACATGTTTCGCTACATACTTTGTGGGCATACGTATAGTACAGTTTAGACTTGCACATGCACAACTACCTAGCAGACATGACGTACACGCATAACTGCCGGGTACCTAGTACACGTATCACGAGAGAGTCGTGAACTAGGTACCCAGTTGCACCTAATTTTTACTTCACCGAATAACAACAAGTCTTTGTAAATACAAAACACGCTTTAAAGCGTCACCGCTCTTTACCAACAGTATGAAAAACACGCTTTCAAGCATTTTTCGGAAAGAATGTGTTAATAAATCTTAAAGTATGTACACATATCAACCTAGCACCAGATTAGCATTGCCTCAGCTCGAGCCGTTCAGAATTCTTTCATACCGCAATGCTAATCGCGAGAGGCGAAATGAGGCAGGGCGGTGATGATCCAATGCTGAGCTGATATGTGTGCGATAATTGGGCAAGAAATAACTAATTATATTAGGATAGATGGTAATAATTGCATTAAAATTCCATTTTTATTCAAAGTTCAAAATTTCTTGTATAAAACCAAGAACATTGGTATAAAAAGATCCCTTTGCCGCCATTTTTTTGTTTGCTGGTATTTGATATTTGTTCCAATCTAAATCCACATCAATTACCCTTAATGAGCAGAAGAAAGACATAAACAGACAATTTGACAATGGTATCACTTGTTTTGCGGGGGCTTCTACCAGGGAGCAACTTGACAGACGTATATATGAAGAAAAAAAAGGGTTCAGATAATAGGAAGTATGTGCAAATATGCATTTAGAATTGAATTTAAAATGGAAATGGGTGTAAAAAAAATAAAACCCATTTAAAATACAAAATGCAAAATACCCATTTTGTATTATGCGTTTTTATTTGAAATAAAGTACATCTCTGTCATAAGGTTTATAGACCTGACTTTTTTATAATCTACAAATTTATTGACATTTCTGTATGAGCAGTAGAGAAGTTTTAGAAAACCCTTATAGGAGAATCCACTTCAATGTCTTTGTGATTTCAAGCTCAAAAGCGGTTTCTATTTACTGCATGAATAATTTTATAAGAAAAATAATAAGTTAATCAATGGAAACGAAGCTGCCACATATAATTCTAGACATAAAATTGTATTTATAAAAAGTTCCTTTTTATATGCCTTCATACATTTCTAATGAAAAAATTATTTTTTAGTAGTTTACGCTTATATTTTTTATAAAGCAACTAGCGAGTACCTGGCATGCATTGAAATGCCACAAAAAGGAAAAAAAAATACCCTCTCCATTCTTCCCGCGTTCCCCTTCGTTCCACCTTCCCTGCTTTCCTCTCTCCCTCATACCCGGATTCCCCTCCGTCTCCCTCCTTCCATCACTGCCTTCTAAACTATATGAAGTATACACATTTTTCAAACAACTCGCACCACCTAATGTCAAAATTTTGTGCATATTTTTTAACAACAGTGCGCACATCTACTCATTGAAGTTTTATCGCAATCGGATGAATGGGATAGAAATAATTTCATAGCGCCAGAGCTCACTATTATATATATATAAGACTGTTTGTTGTCTTTAGGTTTTAAATGACAAATAAAAAAATGTGTTGCTCTGGAGTATAGAGAAACGACAATAAAAGTTTATTTGTCATATAGAGGTTGTTTTTATAATTTTTTAACCTGACTGTGCCTCGGACGCTGGCCTCCGGGACAAAGAAACTGTACAAGGACAAGGTCAGAATCGCTTACACTAATTTTATATTATATTTATATTTGGCCAATGAAGGAAATTTGAACAAGCTAGAAGTTGTACAGAATAGAGCTATGAGATGTATACTGGGAAAAGGCAAATACACAATAGTTAATCAAATGAGAGAGGAGCTAAATTGGATTCCAATAAAAAAGAGACTGTTATTTAATGTGTTAATTTTTGTGGATAAAGTCATGAAAAACCAAATGTTAAAATATTTTTGGGATGAAATTGTTTTTAATAGAGATGTACATAATTACGAAACCATAAATGTAAATAGAGTTAGATTGCCACATATGAAAAACTCAAAATCACAGAACTGCCTAATGTACAGAGAACTAAAAATGTATGATAAAATGCCTGAAAGTCTGAAGAATGAATGTATTTAAGAATAAATGTTTTGCTTTTTGTAAAAATATTTAAATTTATGAAATGAAATATTATCTTGTATATATTAGTTTATATTAAAATGTTGTACAAACTAACTCAATAAATAATAAAATAAATATCATTTCAGATATTGCTTTTAATTTCAATAATGTGGCTTCTTGGAATGTTTTGTAATTTTCATTTCTAAGGAGAATGACTATCATGTGGCCAAATATCATTCCACATTAAAGAGGTTAATTAAACATACTAATTTTGGATGTTGGTTCATGGATAAGTTAGTGACATGAAATATTCCTGCGTAACGCGTTACATTATTCAAGTTATCAGAGAAGCGTTAAATTAGGTACGAAAATTATTTTATGAATTAATAATTCTTACTTAATAATTGTTTAATGCTGTAGTAAAAATGTGTGATAAAAACATGGTCTGTGGTCATGTGATGAATGTCAAGATCCACAAAGATTGCAAGGCAAAATTTTGTAAGCATAATGAGTAAGATTCAGAAAGGGACCCTCAGATGGTTTGAGTATGTAGAGTGAATGTTATAATAGATAATATGATTATAATAGATAATAGGGTGATATTATAATAGAAGAGTATGTGTGAGATGATGTATGAATGCGAATGAGGCAATGTGCCAGGACCGAGTTGTTTGATAGTCCGTCCTCTCTGCCTACCCCTGCGTCGAAACGGCGTGATGTTAGTTTAATAATTCATTATTCGAAATGCATATTTATTTTGTTCAAATGCTTAACAGATGCTTAGATGAATAAATAGAGTAAATACTTTACTGAAATCAACTGCGCGGTTTCACTGGACAAATACTTGTCAGTGATAATATGCCAGGGCTCACTTTTAGATACAGAAATCATCGCGGACGTGTGCACAAATATTTCAAATATTTATTTTATAACACTCAGCTTTTACAACAATAACGCCCTGTGATTTGTCACGGGTGTGCGCTAGGCAGCTATTAT
This sequence comes from Limnephilus auricula, assembly GCA_951813805.1. Taxonomy (NCBI): domain Eukaryota; kingdom Metazoa; phylum Arthropoda; class Insecta; order Trichoptera; family Limnephilidae; genus Limnephilus; species Limnephilus auricula. Next base: position 23,138,448 of record OX638404.1, read on the forward strand.
TTAAACACATTGTTAAGTTATAAAAAGAATAAATTTCTTAAATCCTATATTTATGTCGTACAAAAAGATCACAAAGGGAAAAAATTAAGAAAAATAATGTTTTAAAATAATAAAATTTCCAATTCCACAATAAAGAATGTACCTAATGAAGTTCTGTCTGCATTTTATGCAAAAAATAAACTAAAATATTATATTTTAAATAAAACAATAGAGGTAATTATTTTTGGTGTTTGAACAGTAATAGTTTCTCGGAGTTGGCCAATCATTCATTGCAGATAGATTTTAATAATGGAATAGAGTTACTACATTGTATTGTAATGTAGTGACGCCCCCTTGTGGGCGCTGGAGGTTTTCAGTGGAGTGTAACAGGCTCAAAAAAAATTAGGGGGCGTTCTATGTATATGATGGAATCTTGACACGACACCACTTGACACTAAAATGGAATTACTACATTGTAATTTTAATGGTATTCATTTAGATCAGCGATTCTTAACCGGGGTGCCAGCGCCCCTTTGTGGGCGATTTGGAGGTCTGGGGGGCGTTTTTTAATTTTTAATATTTAGGGGGCGCTGCAGAAGTTCGAGAGGGCAATGTGTCAATATAGAAAAATAAACTCATTCACAAGCTATGCACACTGATACACTTAAGGTAGATTCAGACTTAACGACGTACGTACGCATCGCTACGCCAAACAATGCTTAGCAACCCATACATTTTCTATGAAAATGGCCACAGACATCGCACGTCGCGATGCGTGTGGCCAATGTGATTCTAAAACATAAATTTTCATTGAAAATCTATGGTTGCTAAGTAGCCCAGATATTGTTAGGCGTAGCGATGCATACGTACGTCGACCCAGTCTGAATCTACAATTACACTTTCTTTAGGCGTTTTGATATTTGTAAGTTCTGTTTAATAAACTATATACTACTAAACTGAGGCACGTTACTCAATATGTATCATGTTCTTCATATATCATAAAGGCCCATTCAAAAAGGTTCAAAATATCACGTATGGCTGAAAGTTTTGTACCGTCCTACATAGACAAAAATGTTAATTAAATTTAATACTGTGGGTAAAGAGGGCGATTCTTTCAATACGGTTAAGAAGCACTGATTTAGATAAACTAGAAATCTTAGTTGGTTTCATAAGAGTGTACATTTTACTTCTCTTGTGGGTAACTTTTATGTTTGAAGAAGTAAATAATATTCAACTGTTGGTTTTACAAATAAAATAAAATAACTATTGGTTAGATCACAATAAATATAGAACGTTAAGGATTCGCCTAAATATTTTAAGTTCCTTCTATAAAACTTTTACTTTTAAATTGCTATTTTTTCATTTACGCAGTTTTGCAGTATCACCGACGATTCTTCTTGATATATAAAAATATTTCTTTGTTTGTCCCTTATGCGTTCCTAAAGCATCAAGCCAGGGACAAACACAGCGTTAAAAGCGCCGGCGTTATTTGGCTTGACCTATTTTACCACATCGCTCGCCATACATTTACAATGGTAATCTATGGCGAGGGATATGCTGAAATAGGCCAAGCCAAATAACGCTAGCGCTTTTAACTCTGTGTGTGTCACTGGCTTTAATCCGATTGCGTTGAATCTTTGGTGGTTTGTAATTGTATGTAGTGCGCAGGCCTGCCATTTTGTAATTTTGCAGTTAAGCTGTATAAAGTTTCTTTTCTGCTTTTATACTGCTTTTGAGATCAAGAAAGATAGCGTTGTTTGATATTTTGTATTTCATTTCATTAAAAACTCCGAAAATACAGACTTTTAGCCAGTCACATATGCGAGGCGTATTTGGAAAAACCGCGCGGAAATTACCTTCCGGTATTTTATTCAAATATCCGTATAAAAACAAAGGAATTGTTTTATTTTTCGATTGTTTTCTGTTTATCAGATAATGTATCTTATTATTCATATATATTACATAATAAAACCGTTACAAGACATGAAAACCAACAATTCAAAGGTGTTTTCTAAGAATCAATTACATTTATACTTTAAAAAGTTGATAGCTGCTAAAGCGGGAAAAAAATATGACAACCGAATGTCATCCTGTCTTTATGGGGCCAACAGACCTAGCTATAAAAGTACAAGCGTTATTTGGTTTGACGTATTTCGGCATATCGGTTGCCGTACATTCCCAATGGGAATGTATGACGAGCGATATGCTGAAGCAGGCCAAGCCAAATAACGCTTGAGCTTTTATAGCTAGGTCTGTTGGCCCATTATTTTTATTTTTATGCTGTACTGAATGTAAAACTCATATTATGATATCAAAATACCTTTGTCAAATTGTAACTACTACCTCCTACCTATGAATTGTAAGTTCCTCCTGTCCTAAAATGAGTTTTGTAACTCTCCGGGATTGCTCTAGCAAGAAATAAAAAAAGATTTTTTTTTTTTTTTAAATATTCAGAGGGGCTAGATTAATTAAATTAACTTTTAAGTCAAGAAAGATATTGGCGCAAGCGATTCTGACCTTGTTCTTCATACAGTTTCTTTAAACATAAGGTTTAAAATCGCGTATAAAAAAATTTAAAAAAATGCCAGCGCATTTATGGCACAGGACAGACAAACAAGGCAAACAGAATGATTTTCAATTTTTAGCAGATCCGACATCGTTTTTCAGGTCCGTCGATATAATATTAATGATTTATACTAATTCCATGTTTACACTAGACTGCATATTTCATACAATGTAACTATACTATATTGGTCACCATGATACAGGCAGCCGCCTAGTATGGTGATTTAATATATCAACTTTATGTAAATGTCACAATTATGTAACATGTATTATATAAATATATAAATAATGAGCTCTGGCGTTATAAAGGTAGTATACAAATCTTATTATAGATTGCACACGATTACTTGAAATGGAAATTCAAGCCTCTCATATGGACAGGTATGTGGCCTGCTCACGCGTTGGAAAAACAGAAAATATTGTGTATCCAAAAGCACTTCAATAATCAGAATTAAAACTCAAAACACTTATTTTATGCCCCGGGTACTCGCTAGTATCTCGCTACTACCTTACATACACCCAACTCAAATTTAACGAAAAATACCTATAGGTTTTTAATAAGATACCGTTGAAAAACTGCCACATAGAACTATAGGAATTTAAAAAGGAAATAATTAAAATAAAATAACTTACTAAGTCCAGAGAAGCGCTGGCGATCCTATCAAGTGCCCGGAGTGCCAGTAACAAGTCCCCCAGAGTGCCAGCAACAAGTCCCCCGGAGTGCCAGCAACATGTCCCCCGGAGTGCCAGCAACAAGTCCCCCGGAGTGCCAGCAACCAAGTCCCCCCAAATCCTGGGAAACTGGAGCTGGTGCAGGGCGCAGAGATGACACGCAACATCCTGAAAGACACAAACAGGGATGTTATTATAATGTAAAATCATGACATAATTAAAATGAATGAAAAAGAAAGGCGAGGTCAAAGGCTATTTTCTTGGTTTTTATGATATTTGCACTAATAAATTGTGTTAAGTTTGTTACAGCAAACACAAATTCAACATTTGCAGGAACTAAAATCTGTATACACCCGGTGTACACCATCCATTCTGAGGGGTGGGTGAGAGAATTTCAGGTTATGCATTCTATTCTATACCTAGGACGTAAAAATAATTTCTGCATCGATATTTATAATAACTTCCATATTAATAAAAATGTCATAATTTTTTTTATTTTATATTCAACCTTGCGTGGACCCCCTGACATTGTTCAGGGATCCACTGAATGTTCCCGGGGACCACTTCGGGAACCACTGGCCTACATTGATAGCTAAAGCCAAGACATAATTTTCGTTCTTTACTATCGAAACCAGATAAATTTTCGTGGACTCCCACATACAACTTGTGGACCCAATTTTTTTATCACGCCAACGTAGACCCCCATCAAGCATCCAGTGGACCCCTGGGGGTCCACCTGGACCACTTATAACTTTTGTTATTTTCACAATTTTTTCCTCAGAGCTCCTATATCTGTTACGGAACCAGGTATCAAAAACCTGTGTTCCTCGTGCAAGACTTCACGCCTAGTCTTGTGAAGCAAGAGCGATTTTAAATTTGTGTTCTATGATTCCTGTTTAGTAGTGATCTTTAATAGTTTAGTGTAAATTTGTGTTCTAGGATTCCTGTTTAGTAGTGATATTTAATAGATTAGTTTAGTGTAAATATGTGTTCTAGGATTCTTGTTTAATAGTGATATTTCATAGTTTAGTTTAGTTTAGTGTAAATATGTGTTCTAGGATTCCTGTTTAGTAGTGATATTTAATAGTTTAGTTTATTGTAAATTTATGTTCTATGATTCTTGTTTAGTTCGAGACTTTTTTATTCTTAACCCCTCAGGCCAAGGGCCTATTTTGTCTGAAGGTCAAAAATATTATCGCTTTGCAATAAAATTGGATATTTATAAACACATCTGAAAACTAAAAACTTTTTTTGAAAGGTGATGAAGTATAACTTCAAATTATATTATTAGAAACAAATGTATAATTTATGAAATATAAATATTTTTAATTCAAACTTAAAAAAGGTTTTAAAAATGGCTTACCTTACGTTTTTTCTAACTAAAACTACTGATAACAAAAAAATAGAAATGCACACTATTTTATTAGGAATATTATAAACATTATTGTCAACTCACTTTTTTGACATTTCATGTAAAAATAATTAATAAAATATTCTGAAAGGTATTATAATTAAGTGTATTTCAATTACTAAATACATTTAGTATATTTCAATTACTAATTATATTTAGTATATTTCAGTTATTTTGTGGTTAACTTTTCACATTTAAATATATAGTTAGTTCAAAAACGAGTAAGCGTTATATTTTGCATACTAGCTAGAAAGCAAATAACTAAATAGAGTAGTACGTGGGACTGAAATGAGTAAAACGTAAAGTTGAAGAGGTAAAATCTCTAGGCTTCTGATATTGATCAGAGTGCTACCCTAGACTATATTTATCAAATATTGTGATATTTATTGTATGTGTAGACTAGCATACTGACAGATCACAATATAGATCAGATGTCAAGATTCCTGAATTCCATATCGTGAACCCTCAGATCTTGATAAATATTGACGCGTAGGCTGCACATTTTTCAATATTTATTGTGATCTGTCAATATTTATCACGATCCGCTGGTTCACGATACGGAATTCAGGAATCTAGACGTCTGCGATCCATATTGTGATCTTTCAATACGCAAGCCTATACATTTAATAAATATCAAAACCCGTGCAAGTGAGATATGCGGGATTATAATGTAAGCGATGATATTCCGTGTAAACTTTACTAGGTATCACTACATCTTCTTAATATATAAAAATGAATGTTTCTTTGTTCGTCCCTTATGTGTTCCTAAACCATTCATTCTTTCATCAGTTTCTTTCTTTGAGTGGCCTTGCAACGCATACCGGATACATGCTAGTATCTTACATATAGTGATCTCAAATTTAATGAAATGAATAGGTTTTAAAAATAACCCGTTGAAACACTGCTATGAATTTAAAAAGGAAATTATCAAAATAACATACCAAGTCCATAGAAGCGCTGGCGATCCCATTATAACGATGCCCCGGAGTGCCCAGCAACCATGTCCCCCGAAATCCTGGGAAACTGGAGCTGGTGCGGGACGCAGAGATGACACTCAACATCCTGAAAGACACAAAAAGATATATTACAATGTGTAATCAAGACATTATTAAAAACGAAAGAAAAAAAAGGTGAGATTAAAGGCTGTTTTCGTGGTGTTTGTGTTATTTGAAATAATTTTGTTAAGTTTGTTACTGCAAACACAAATTCAACCATTTTCAGTCTGCAATTCCAGCGGATTCTGAAGGTCAAAGTTTTGTCAGGTAAATAACAATTAAACGCCTATGTGAAAAAAAAACAAAAATCCAATAAAGTTTCCAACCGCAAATTTGAAAAAAAAAAAAAAATTAATTTTTTTTTTTTTTTTTTACATGAAACGACAAATGTAAATGAGGCAATGTAAACATCTCTTATACATTTGTCTAACAAACTATGTGTTTATTTTTTCATTACCAGTAATTTTAGTTAGAAAAAACGTAAGGTGAGCCATTTCCAAAGCTTTTTAAAGATTGCATTAAAAATGTTTATAATTTAAAAATTACATTGTTATTTCTTATAATAAAATTTGAAAGCATATTTCATCACCTTTCAAAAACAGTTAGCTTAGTTTTCGGGTACATTCACAAATTGATTTGGATTCTACTGACAGATTATGTTCGAGGCCTGAGTGGTTAAAATGAATGAAAATTGGGGATGCGAGGAGCCAAAGGAACATATAAAAGAAAAATATTTCATAACATACAATTTGCTCGAAGAAGCATCACCATCTCAAAAACGATTTTCAAACTTTCTTTATCGAGTCAAAAACAGGTCTTCGCAACGCTGTCAATTTTAAAAAAAATTCACCATTTTTTATTCATATAATTTAAAAAAAGGATCATCAGTTAAATAAAATATATTACCAATTCTCAGAAGAGACGTATGTTTCTCGGAAGTGCAAATCCATTTCCCTTGGAGTACAGGAGAACTAGATGAGCGCAGGAGAAGGCATGGAGAGGTGAAGCTGAAAAACTAAAACAGATGTTATTATAATGAAATGAAAAGGGAAACAAACACAAAAAAAAATCAAAGCATGGTTAATAAAATATAAAACTTATCTGTGTTCCTCTTCCGCATCTCGAACTCCCACTAGATGGCTTAAAACTAAACGTCACACCTTACGTGTAAAAAACGCTTATGTGCTAAAACGCCTTAGGTGCTAAAACGCCTTACGTGCTAAATAAAACGCCTTACGTGCTAAAACGCCTTACGTGCTAAAAACGCCTTACGTGCTAAAAACGCCTTACGTGCTAAAAACGCCTTACGTGCTAAAAACGCCTTACGTGCTAAAAACGCCTTACGTGCTAAAACGCCTTACGCGCTAAAAACGTCTTACGCGCTAAAAACGCTTACGCGCTAAACGCATTATATGCTAGAACGCCCTACTTGCTAAAACGCCTTAGGTGCAAACAACGCTTACGCGCTAAACGCATTATATGCTAGAATACCCTACATGCTAAAACGCCTTAGGTGCTAAAAACGCTTACGAGCTAATCGCATTATATGCTAGAACACCCTGCATGCTAAAAAGCCTTCGCGCTAAAAACGCTTTAAGTTAAAGTTAAAGTTAGACGTGATTAAATCTAGACGTGAATAAAGCTAGACGTGATTAAAGCTAGACGTGATTAAAGCTAGACCTGATTAAAGCTAGACGTGATTAATGCTAGACGTGATTAAAGCTAGACGTGATTAATGCTAGACGTGATTAATGCTAGACGTGATTAAAGCTAGACGTGATTAAAGCTAGACGTGATTAATGCTAGACGTGATTAAAGCTAGACGTGATTAATGCTAGACGTGATTAAAGCTAGATGTCATTAAAGCTAGACTTGATTAAAGCTAGACGGGCTTAAATAATAATAGTAAATAATAATAGTAAATAATAATAGTAAATAATAATAGCTAATAAAAAAGCTTTAAACCGCATACAAGTTTATGAATATATTCAGTCAGGGGGGCCCCCCCTCGTTAATGGTGATCAACAAAAAACAATAGAAAATAGAAAAATTAAAGTATAATAAATAAATTTTCACTTCCCAACAAGGCGGACAGGTGATTCAGCGGGCGGGCAGGCGGACGGGCGGGCGGGCGAGCTGAACAAAATCACAGCTTGATGGTGTCACGTCCTTCGTTGATAGAAAACCTTGCACCTAGAAAAATAAATAATGTAATTAGTTTTAGAAAATTGCATTGATAGATACACAAATCGAAAATACATGGAGTTTTTGTGCCCACTCTGCCCCCTCCCCCCCATATCCCACACTCTGCCAACTCCCTTAAACACACCAGACGGTAAAAAATAAAAACAATAAACCCACCTCACTTCCCCCTACCCACAACCTCATCAACCCCCTCATCACAACTCTCCCTCTGCACCCGTTGGAAGATGGGACACTTGTTTATAATAAACAACCTTATAATATCATGCAGAATGCCGTTAAGGAAGCCTCAAACCTTAGCACTTTTCGTAGGATATGTGCTATACATATATGTTAAAAATAATCTTTGATTTTATCACAAACATTAAATCGTATTTATTAAATTGTATTTCTCAAATTGTATTTCTCAAATTGTATTTCTGAAATTGTATTTCTCAAATTGTATTTCTCAAATTGTATGGCTCAAATTGTATTTCTCAAATTGTATTTCTCAAATTATATTTCTCAATTATATTTCTCAATTGTATTTCTCAAATTGTATTTCTCAAATTCTATTTCTCAAATTAGAGATAGAGATATATTTTCTTACTACATGTATGAAAATTTTTGCATATATCTAAATAAACAAAAATAAAAACCAAAACCCTCGTGTGGTATTCACATACTGTAAAAAAAACCTTCGACTACCCTGAAAATAAACTTAAAAACCCCCAAACCGCTCTCACACCCCTATACCCTTCATATTAACCCTCCATCAAACTCCCTTGCACTAGGAGCAGTTGGGACTCTTGTGCGGTATTCACATAATAAAATATTAATACACTCCAAGACTTCAAGAACGTATTAACTGGCCGTCTAAAACGCAAAGTTTTTTTTCTATCGTGGCTATAATAAATGGAAAATTAAAATAAAATAAATAAAAAATAAAAATAAATGGCACTGATGCAGTATTCTGAGACTAAATATGATGTTTTAATCAAGTTAAGATGTAAATCTATTGGTTTAATTTGTTATTGAATAGAAAGTAAGCATAACATTTATTTTGCACAACCACATTAATTCATAGTATTCAAATTTGGTTTTTGCACTCGCAAGAAAATTAAATAAGTGCAGATTATTCCAATTGAATGTCCTTGTCTTCTCGGTTAATGCGGTATAAAATTAGTGGTATATTTCCATTATTAAACCTGATGAGCATAGTACCCTTAAGTTTATTTGATTTTATAAGCATGTCAGCTCCTTATTTCGGCTGTAAGCCGAAGTTTGTAGAACTAATAACTATTACGCCGGGATCAACGATAATGCAACCTTTTTTTAAATTCGGCATCTTTTAAATTATACAGAGTGTCCGGGGGTAAAGTGCATAACTTCGGAAGGTGATAATAATCCAAAATAAGGCAATAATGCAAAATAATAAAGCCTGCCTTACACGTCAGGTTATTTTACCTTTTTACTGAAAAAGTACCCCTAAAAGTTGGAATTTCGAAAAAAGTTATTCAACCAATTCCGGAGGTTATTCAATCATGTAGAATAACCTCCGGAAGTTAATGCATTTTACCCCCGGAGCCATTTCAAGCAACGTCTCAAATCAATCTGAATGGTGGTCTTACACCAGGGCTATACTGAGAGAATTTTCCACTCTGGAACGTGCCGCAAATATACTTTATATTATTTTTTATTAATTAATTATGAAATAACCAAAATTAATCAAATAAAATTTATTTGCGCACGCCGGGTTCGAACCCGCGACCTTTGGAATGGGAGTCTAAAGCGTTACCACTGGACTACGCCGGCTATCTCAAATATCCAACTCTTTTACCACTCCCTACTACATAATCAAATCCGATTGATGAATGGAAATATAGCTGCCGTGAAATCACAACCAAATAATAAAATTAATATATCCGATACTAATTATTTATACGCAGAAATTGGGAATTTTTGGAGGGCCGGATGAAAATCTTCGGCGGGCCGTATATTAGTGACCACTGTGTTAAATAACAGAATTTCTTAGAATACGTTGCGATTGTTTCTATCGAGATATTTATGTGATTAGAGTTTCTGCTCGACAGTCTACAGAGATTAGCTTAAAAAATAACATATTTTTTAAGAACTTAGTAACGTAAAGTGTTCAAGGGACATATGTTATAAATCGGTAGAAAATCGGAATTCCCAGCCTTCATGGTGGGAGTAATGCAAAAACGGTAAAAAATGTTTGGTAACAAAGGCTCATTATCCAGCGGCCGGGAAATCAAATTAGAACTTGCGATCCTGCCCTTGCAACTGTACAGAGCGGTTCCGATGAAAAAGATTAATTATTCTCCGTACCAACATTTTTAACCAATAACTCGATGTCCACGTTATTTCATTCAAAATTTGCTTTAATACATACCCTGCATTCAAGCAAGCAATAAAAGTGTTCAAACGCGTGATGATTAATTTCTTAATATCGTGTACTTCTTGTAAGTATTTTTTGATCAAAAGTATTTATGATATTTCAATAATGTCTAAGCAAAATAAGTGTGTAAAAAAATCTGAAATATTTTAGTTTGTAAGACCGTAAATAGACAAACTGAGGTATTTTCGTCACAAAACACATACTCGGATTTTTTTAACAATTTTATTTGAACTAAAATTTAAATTCTGAAAAGTGGCAAATCTAGAAAATGTATTGATTTATTTTACTGTATGATTATACGATTTGAAATGTGTGTTGTGTAACACAATATTTAGGATGAAAGTTAACAAATCTGCCAACGACCAACGGTATAACCTTATATATATTTTTAAAAAAACACGGTTTTTCAAAATTTTAAAAATGACTTTACCAGATAAAATAACAATCTTTCGTAAATAAAATATGTTTTTTTTAAAGACGATCGTCTGGAATTTGATTTAAAAATGACAAATTTTCGGTATTCTCTGGTTATATAACCTCTGAAGGAATCGAAAGCAAATTCACACACGCGTGATGCAAGTAATATTGCCTATACCCAGGAGCTCACCGATTGAATGTTAATATTATTATTTCATTTGTAAAAAGTGCATTTTCATGTTCGTCAGATTTCATTATTTTCAATTTATTATTTCCGTCAGATTCCAAATCAAAACCACTTGGCTATAGTTTTAAACATACAAAAACTGGGTATATTTTGTCAGAAGGTAAAAATATTTCCGCTTTGCAATAAAATCGAAATAAATTGAATATTTGTTACCGTATTTTAAAACTAAAAACTGCTCTCGAAAGATGATGAAATACCCTTTCAAATTCTATTATTAGAAACAACTACGTAAATTTTTTAAGGCAAACTTCAAAAAGTTTTAAAAATGGCTAACCTTACATGTTTTTGTAACTAAAATTACAACTATTTACTAATATTTTTTTAACTAAATTTCTAATGAAAATAAATAAAAAGAAACACATATTTACTATACAAATACATTACAAACATTGTCACCCCCACTTTTTGTCGTTTCATGTCAAAAATAATTTTAAAATATTTACAAATTTTCTATTTCTTTTCAACTTGCGGTCGGAAACGTTGGTTTTATAAAGGTGTACATTTTAATTATTTTATATTTAACTTTTAGATTTTAATATAAAGCATGTTGTACCTTCCTTTTCCCTTCCCTCACTATCCACCTCTATGTGAGCTGTGAGCTGGGACAAATATGGTCTCCTGGATTAAACGCGTAAAATTAAGAGGTTATAACCAGACAAAACCCGAAATTTGTTCCTTTTAAAATCAAATTCTTGACGTATTTACTCTTTCTTACAAAAAACACAAATTGATTTCGAAAAATAGTTATTTTATCTCATTTATCTGGTAAAGTCAGTTTTAAAATTTAGAAAAACCATGTTTATTTTTAATATAGTAAGGTTACACAGTTGGTCGTTGGCAAATCTATTAATTTTTCAAACGAAATATTGTATTCCACGATTATTTTTCAAAATTAAAGTAAGCAACGAAAAAGTAGTTACGAAATTTTTTTATGAAATAGTTATAAGTCCTAAATAGTAAACATAAAGCTTGTTTTATAAATTCAATGGAAATATTTTTATTATTTGTTTGTATAATTTATTTCACATACGATTTATTTTTTTTACATTTTTACTTTGTCATAAATGTGCTTTAATTTTGATATGGACAACTTACATAATTACAGACACACTTTAAATGTACTATTCTTAATCAGGTTGCAACTGTATACACTCAGCTTTACATTTTACTTTTTTGTTATTTTACAATATTTATAATAAAAACCCCCATAGAAAATTACATCTTAAAGAAACTACATTTAATAATACCCTAAAACATACAAAAAAATCACATATTTATAACGTTACTATCGCATTTTATGAGGTAGGTAGGATGGAATTTTTTTTTTGTATGAAAGGTAAAAAAAGTTATTTAAAAAATATTTATATATTCGCGAATTATTACAATTGTAATGTTTATTTTTTGTCATTTCAAAGCCTAATATTTATTCTACAAAATTGTGCCTATTTTTTTTTTGTATGATTAATTAAAAACATGTGTAATTTTTTAACTATTTCTAGTTCTTCTTTATTTTTCCAGAATGTACCCTCATACAGAAAAAAAATCAATACATAATCTAGAAAAGACACTTTTTATAAATTTTTTATTTTAGTTCAATTAAAATCGTTAAAATATAAATCCGAGAACGTGTTTTGTGACGAAAATACCTCAGTTTATCTATTTATTTAAGGGCTTACTACAGACTAAAATATTTCAAATTTTTTTACAAACTTATTTTGCTTAGACATTGTTGAAAAATCAAAACTAATTATGATAAAAAAAAAAAAATTAAAAAATTTATCATCACGCGTTTGAGCATTTTTATCGTTTACTTGAATGTGGGAATATATTAAAGCAAATTTTGAATTAAATAACGTGAGTTATTAGTTAAACTTTTGGGTACGGAGAATAATCAACCTTTCTCATCAGAACCGCCCTGTACAGTTGCAAGGGCACGATCACTCGACCACAAATCCGTCAAATAAAGTCGTGTAAAATTCGGGATCAGGCCGCTAACAATAACACTCGTTATGTAGATGGCGATAAGGTTTAAATTCCCGCTTAGCCGCCTTTTTGATTTATTCGAGAGAAAAAACTACACCAAAAACGTGATTTCTTTTATTTTTCAAAGCTCGGGCACAAAAATATTCAAATGTTTTCCAACCATTCTCTAAAAAATTAAATTTTTCATATTTAACAAAACCATAATCGAAAAGGGGTTCATAAGTAGGAGATTTTGAACTTTACGGCAGTTTTTATAGGCCTGATACTTTATTTTTTCTGGGCTTGTAACAAGACTAATAAAAAATCACTCGATTATTTAAAATCAAATATGTGTTCTGTTCGCAGTATTTAATTCAAGCATCTAATTTTTAAACCAAATTACATGATTTGGTTAGAATTGCCATACCGTAATGCTAAACAACCATTCTGTACCTTAAAACATAAACCATGAGAGTCCATTTGGACTTTTGTGCAGGAAAGTGATTTTTTTGTTTTATGAACTGAATGTTTTAAGGTCTATAGCATTTTTACCTACTGCAATAATTAAGATCTCTGATCTGTGAAGTATATGTCGTAACTTCATTCGGTTTTGGCCATAGTTAAGACAAATATGTCAATTTATTAATGTATTTTGGGTTAACCCCTGAAGTAAATTGGACTCCAGTGGTTTTGTAAATAGTTAAATCAGTTAATACACTGTTTATAGATTTCATTGTTTCATCCAAAAATGTAATGAAATACGAGGAATTTTTCTGCATATTCAACTCAAAACCGCAAAAAAGTGGACTTCCGCGGTCTATCCTTCCAAACCAAACGAAATATTGACTTCTGCTAGTCTAAACATAAACTTTAATTCAGGGCGCACAGTTACTCTTACAAGTACAAGCGTGTACAAGCGGGTTCCCTACAGAGCCGCGGACTATCCAAATATAGTAATACATGGTAAATGGTTATTTATCAGTTGTGTAAAACTTAAAACACGTTTATTAGTAAGGGAGTATGTTATGTTTTATGAAGGTTAAATGAAGACTCACCCCTTGCTGAGACGCTCCGGTATGCTGGATGAATGCTGCGGCTGACACTGCCTCAGCTGCAGAGCCAGTAGACTATAGACGGACAGCAGGTTTATTCCTCGGCGGGCCCTCCCGGCCTTCGAGCCCCCGAGCCCCTGGGCCCCCTGTCGGGGAGGGACAGGCGCTTTCCTGGAAATGATTAAATTGTTAATTATGGGGCTTTGACATAAATTGAGAACATAAAAAAATATGTATTTTAGTACCTAATGGGGTGTTTCTCCATTAAACTGCCGCGTAGAGAGAAAAACTTGGCGTATTGTTCAGGGCCCGCAGATACTTTAATAGTACACAGCTGCTAATCCTGTACAAATCACAAGTACATCCTACGGTTGGATGTGAATTGGTGAGCTCCAAAATACCTGAAAAAAACCCTCTACTCTGTGCTGAAACGGGCGGTCCGTTTTTTTGGAGAGATTCTCCCGTCTTAACAAACGGAATGCAATCTTTAGAGCACAGACATCGGGTGGGAATGCTGTCCTTGCATGTACTACCGGAATTTTATTTTTAAATAAGGTTATTAGTTAAAACAAGTCTGATATCAACACTATTTTATATGGATAAGAGACACGTTATAAAATTTCACGTCAAGATCATCAAATGTCATTTCTTTACTCTATTTCCTACTCTCTAATCTGCCATTTTGATTGTAGAAAAACTTCGGTCTGCCATTTGCAACCCATCCACGAAACAGACCACCATGTGCTTTTTTTATAGAAAAGTGGCATCTCTCAAAATTGTGTTTGGATACGATTGTAAAAGTTAAGAAATGTGTCGCAATATTCTATCATTTATGTAGAAAACTTACATTTCTTGTTAAAAATGCCCCCTTTTTAATAACTTAATTAAATAAAATTAATTAATTAATTAAATACCTATAAAATGATATATAAAACTTATATTTTAATATGCAACTTAAAAAAATAAATTACAAAACTAAAAACTTTAAACGCGTGTATTGTAAAATTTGTTATTTTTTAATAATACCACTTTTCTATTTAACCGACGATTTGTCACATGAGAATGTGTCATTTCTAGGACTCTTTATTGAGTTCAATGATGCCTTCATAGGGCGTCCCGACTTCTACCATTAACTTCCGCGTCATTTTCTTATATACTCCTGCTTAAATTCTTCCAATCTCACATCTAAGCATCCCATACTTAATTTTATCCAGTTCACAACACACGCTTGCATTCTTTCCGGATCTCCAAATTCTTAAAACGGTCATACTATTGTATATTATATTCGCCAATTCCACGCCCCACGCGGTTCCCCGTTCTGGAAACTTCTTTCAAACTAACCAACCATTACGCCGTTTCTCCGCAGGGGTAGGCAGAGAGAACGGACCGCTACACAACTCAGCCTCGGATTTAAAACATTTTGGAAAATCTCCCGAAACATATGGACCTTTTTGCAGCTGCAAATGACGTCGTTACACAACTGGAATAAATATGCGAATCGAAGTACGCCACAACAAAACAATAAGGTCATACGACAATGCTTTAGTTTAAAAATTGCAAGAATTTCAATATATTTTTTCTTACACTAATGATGCTAATAAATTTTTTTTATTAGTTTACGAAATGTCAACAATAAGTGTATATAAAATAGCCTCCGATCAGACATTACCTATATTTCAGTTAAACTTTCGATGTAGTATAAAATACTTTCGACTGAATTTCAATAGATTGTGCAATAAACAACATCGAAAATAAAATGTTTTATTAAATAATAAAAATAATTATTGCCGCCGCCAAAATTACATATACACGATGAGAACTATACAAATGTCCGCAATATTTTTTCAGATAATAACATAATGTAGTCTCCAAAGAGGTTCTACTATATTTCTAGCGAGACTTTCGATGTACGTATTAGGAAATATGAAAGGTTTTAAAAACAATATTAATTTCAGGTTGATTATGCATTACATAAATAATTTGATAACTTAAATAAAATATCCCACATTCAATTGCAAAATAAGTAAAAATACAAAATGACAAATTAAAAATATAAAACGTCAAAATTAAAATAACATTACTGCAAAAACATCAAAAATAACTAAATATTGGCTTAATTACATTATTACATCTGAATGACGCATTATGATGAATGTAATTATAATATTGCATTCATCATTGGAGAATAAAGTTTGCGAATGATTAAATTGATGGTTGGAATATTTAAATTAAAAAATATCTCACATATTTGCAGCCAGTGAGCAGTTGGTCAACGGTTCGCGGCAAGGAGCTGCAGGCGCGAGCAGCTGTTCCCTCGGCGGCTGACAAGCGAATGGGCCGAGTAAATGCTACCGAGTGTTCACAGCGCGTAGGCTGCAATCCCCTCCACTCTTTTTTCAGGCTGCGCACACTGAACATTTCGTTTATTTAATTTTTATTATATTTCCACCCTTGCGCCGTGAAACTATAATAATATAAATTTAAAAACAAAACGAAAGTATTCTATGTTATTATTTTGAAATGCAAACTTGGTAGATGCAGTTTTGATTTATTGAAAATATTTCTAGCCTGTATTAATACAGTAGATTTTAAAGTAATTTTAAAATAATAATATTGGCAATTCTGTTAAATTTTTCTCCACTAAGGTTATACCGTTGATCGTTGGCAGATTTGTTCAATTTTCAAACGATAGATTCCGTACAACAGAAATTTCAATTCATATAAACATACAACAACATAATTCATACATAATCTAGTCAACACAGTTTTAAAAAATTAAATTTTAGATAAATTCAAATCATTAAAAAATAAACCCGAGAACATGTTTTGTGACAAAAATACCTCAGTTTTTCTGTTTATTTAAGGTCTCATAAACTAAAATATTTAAAAAACATATTACACGCTTATTTTGTTTAGACATTATTAAAAAAACATAAATACTTCTTGCGTTCTGAGCATCTTTATTGCTTACTTGAATGTAGGTATATATTAAAGCAAGTTTTGAATGAAATAAATAGATATTAATTTTTTTATTTGAACTATCTGATACGGGGAATAATCGAACTTTCTCATTGGAACCTACCTGTACAGTTGCAAGCATTTTTAAACTTTTTTCTCAGCCGCTGGTCAATCGCTCTTAATTTATTGTCACAACACTTGGTTATCTAGGTTAGGTAACCATCCAGTAGATGGCGTTGTGTTTCGTTAGCCACAGCAACGCGTGGGCGGGTCAGCTAGTATATTATAAAATTATATGTTTTGTGTAATTATTTGCCGATTTCAAACCTAAATTCTGTAAAACGAGACCGGCTATTTTCAAACATTTTTTTGTCATATGTCATTTTGATACTATATAGTATCAAGAATACTGATACTTTTGGTATTCTTGATACTATATGGAGTTATGGAGAGATGCTAGAGCAACGGTTAGAAACAACCAGCGGCTAGATACAAAATCGCGCGGGCGTTTTTTTTAAATGTTAAAATACTAAAATTCAGCCTAATTAGTACTTACCTAATACGCATGCTTGAATTTTTTTTTCATTAAAATTTTATTTTTAGTAAACTCTGTGGTGATATGCGCCTACTCGCATTAAGGTAAGAAATACATCCCAGTTTTCAAGTAGTTGAGCGGCTACGCTAGGTGACATGGTTTGTGATTCAAAAGAAAGTGCCCTCTTCATACTGCCTGCTCACGTCAACGCAAGAAAAACATCCCAGTATTCAAGTAGTTTAGCGGCTACGCTAGGTTTGTGTAACATGGTTTGTGATACAAAAGAAAGTGCTTCCTTTATAGCGCTTACTTGCATCAAGGCAAGAAAAACATCCCAGTTTTCAAGTAGCTTAGCGGCTACGCTAGGTTGGTGTACTTAACATGGTTTGTGATACAAAAGTGAATGTATTATTTATAAAAAATAATTACCGAAAAAACATGTTTTTTTTAACGTCATTTTATTTTCAAAACACCGGTAAATTAGTGTTTACCTAATACACCCAGTTTCGTGATACCTTTAAAATAATCTAGTCGATCGTTATACATAAAAATGTATCAGGAATACCAACATACCAAAGTGACAGCGAATGAGCAAATGGATACAAATATGGCCAAAATCTCACAAGACGAAAGCTAATTTTAATTTTACGTAAATGAAATATATTCCACTGCCCCCAATGGAAATAGTTGTCTTAATGTAATTAAGGTGAATCAAAAGATTAAAAAAAAAAAAGTGCGTATTAACCGTTGCCACCTTTATCCAATAATTACCAAATTATTCACTTATGAATAAACATAGTACCTTGTCAATTTACTTTGCTAACAGGACAAATTTTACTACACTTGAACTTGACTAAAGGTAAATTATCTAGAATAAATGATTTAATTTACCTCAATGGATACGCATTCTTTCATTTTCTTACTAGATTACTGACTTGAAAGAAGAAATAACGTTGTACTATTAATCATCGTCAATTTCCTTTGCTAACATGAGATACTTTATTAATGCTCCAACTTGACTTAGAGCGTTATACTAAGGTAAATAACCAACGTAAATGATTTATTTACCTCAATAGAGGTATGTAAATACCTCATTCTTTGATTTTTTTCTTCCATTCTGCCTCCACATCGACGACGTCGTGTTTGACATTTAGACGTTGACATTTTATGTAAGATGGGCATCTTATATCCGCCTCCCGAGCCGCATAGCCGGCAAGCCTTTAGATCAGTCTTTCTCAACGTGAGCGATAACGCCCCCTTGTGGGCGCTGGAGGCTTCCAGGGGGGCAGAGAAGGCTCAAAGAAAATTGGGGGGCGTTAAGGAAATCTAGAGGACGACGGCAGACTAATTCTATGTATAAAAATGCGACGGAATCTAGACACGACATCTAATGATTGGAGTCCCATTTAGACGGTTAAATTAGAGTCATGTAATAATGTGGATGAATATATTTCATGTAAATAAAATTGTCTGTGATTTTTGATATATTTTTTCATACATAAAATTTCGGTTACTCACATGATGTAAACAAACAAATGGTTGCAAGGTAATCTCGTTCCTGTCGGTGCATGTTACGTTTACAATTTGTTCAAACTTGCTCAGTACGAATTCGGCTACTATCAGGTCCCCCGACGTTGGCGATCACTCTGGTAAATATGTCTCTATCTTGCGCTGCCCGGACCTCCTCACTTCTAATACGGGTGAAAGTGTACATTTCGCAGAAAAAAAAAGTCTCATATCAGGCCCCCGGCGACCCTCTATATTGCCTTTTAATATTAATTGGAGCAAGTGATATTTCTCCCCTCGAAGTATTTAACCCAGATATGAAATTTTCCTGACTTTTAAAGTGAGCAGTTTTCTATCTGCTCTAGCCCGCCTGAGAACTTCTTCTTCGGCTACTTACATGTGTGATGAGGTAAACAGGTGGTTGGAAAAGAAGTGTACAGTTCAGCCCAGCAGTTTCTAAGCAAGACGATAACGGACTTCGTGCTTTGTACAATATCGCACTGTTAATTGCTAAAACTGGCAAACCACATACTAAAATTTATTTATTTGTAAGAAAAAAACAGCTTTTACATAATATGCAGAGATAAATATACAAGTGAACTGAAGTCAAGCCACAGAAGTTTTTAATATTTCTACTTTTGAAACTGATAATTCGTGATGGAATTCCATTATAATCTTACTCTTACTAATATTATAAATGCGAAAGTTTGTATGGATATATGTATGTTTGTTACTCTTTCACGCAAAAACCACTTAATGGACTTGAATGAAACTTTACAATAATATAGCTCATACATCAGAATAACATATAGGCTATAATTTATACCCAAAGCTTGCTATTTTCTATGTATTACAAATAATAATTATTGTTTAATGGAAAATGTCAAAATTTGAGATGACGTTTTGAAAAACAATGATTGTATAACCAAAATTCTATTTTATAAAATATTTAAATTGGTGAATTTATTTAAAGTACTCGCCTAATACTTTAAATCGAATCAAGAATTATAGATATTTTAAATTTAAATAATTAGATTAAGAATTTTGGTACAAACGTAGATGGGACCTAGGAAAAGAAAATAGATTACTCGAAGTACTAATCCTACGCAGACGAAGTCGCGGGCAGGAGCTAGTAGTATAATAAAACAAATTTAAAACTTTTCCACTTTTAATTTATTGACCGTAACCAGTTTCAACTTGTAAAAGCCATTTTCAGACTGGTAAAAAATATTCTTAACCTAGGGATTTCATACAAAACATATTAGGAGGGGGGAGGAGGGGGAAGGGGGTGCTCTAAAGGGATTTTATTACATTTGTTGTTAAGTGGTCTTGAGTGTCCAACTATCTAATTATTTTTTTGGTTATTCCCAGTAGGCTAATTACATAGGGTTGTTAGCTTACATACTTTAGTATTGTTTGGGAAATATCTTCAAAACAATAGTTGATATCGAATATATTAAGGTCACTTAGTCATTGTGAACTGTCATTTATTCGTTGGCGATCTTCAGTAGTTTGTGGCGTTTATTAATGAAGTTATTTTTTTTTGTATATTATGGAGTTTTTCAAATTGTTAAGTATTAAATAAGATTTTTATGTGTAATTTATGTAGAAAAAAGTTTATATATTGCAAATAATATAGGTATGGAATGTGCCTTAATAATTATAATTTATAATATATTGATTTGGTTTCATACAAGCGTTTCATTTTTACCAATGTTTTTTTTCATTATGACGATGTGGTCGAGGGTTAAGGCTCTCGACTCCCAATCCGAAGATCGCGGGTTCTAACCCGGTGTGCAAAAATACATTTTATTAGATTAATTTGTGTTATTTCGCAATTAATTAATTCAAAATAATAAATATCATATTTGCGGCATATTCCAGAGGGAAAGATAATCTCAGTATCGCCCTGGTTTAAGACCACCATTCAGAATTGATATGTTGCTTGAAATGACTTTGTGAATAGATCTTAATAGCTAGGTACTTCCCCACCACCCTCATCCCCATCTCATTCCCTTCACTACTACCTTCAGCCTCACAACCCTAATTAAGAGTTCTATAGTCTCACCGGCTCCAGATGGAGCAGTTGGAACTCTTGTGCAGAATTCATATTTAAAAAATAAAATTGTGTTAATTATTTCAGATAAACTTACAATAAAAGTGAGATGATTTTATATGCTGGCTGTAAGGGTTTTAGAAATGGAATGATTGAATTTTAGCAAAGAATTGTCGACAATAGGTGGTCGGGCTCTCTTTGATACACACCTACATTTATACATCATATTATCACGAACCACTGAATTGAAACATTGCTACTTCCCCACATTCCTCTTCCCCTCCCCACTTAACTTCTGCCTCACAACATACCCCAATTGGGGATGCCATAGTCTTACTGGCTCCAGACGGGGGCAGTTGGGACTCTTTCGCATTTATACACCAGAGCTCATCAGTATGTGGGTTGTTCTTCTTTTTAACCTACATAAAGTTGTCTTCACCAGGTAGTGGAAAAAAATTCAACAGAATTACCAATATTATTATTTTATAATTACTTTAAAATCTACTGTAATAATAAAGGCTAGAAACAATTTTGATAAATCATAACAGCATCCTCCAAATTTGCATTTCAAAATAATAAATAGAATACTTTCGTTTTGTTTTTAAATTAACATTATTATAGTTTCACGGCGCAAGGGTGGAAATATAACAAACATTAAATAAACGAAATGTTCAGAGTGGGCAGCCTGAAAAATGAGTGGAGGGGATTGCAGCCTACGCGCTGTGAACACTCAGTACCGTTTACTCGGCCCATTCGCTTGTCAGCCGTCGAGCGGGCGACTGCTTACGCCTGCAGCTCCTTGACGCGAACCGTTGACCAACCACTTACTGGCTGCAAATATGTGAGATATTTTTTAATTTAAATATTCCAACTATCAATTTAATCATTTGCAAACTTTATTGCATCATTCAAAAGTAATAATGTAATTAAGCCAATAGTTAGTTATTTTTGATGTTTTTGCAGTAATGTGACTTTAGTTTTGTCGTTTTTATGTGCTGCTTAGTTTTTAATTATGTTTCCTTTCATAATGTCGTATATTTTTTTATTGATTTTGCAATTGAATGTGGGATATTTTAACTAGGTTATCAAATTATTTATGCAACGCATAATCCGCCTGAAATTAATTAATGTTTTTAAAACCTTTCATGTTTCCTAATACATACATCGCTAGAAATATATAGTAGAACCTGTTTGGAGACTGCAAAGCCTTTGTGAATAGTTCTCACCGTGTATCAATATTTAATAAAACATTTTATTTTCGATGTCGTTTATTGCACAATCTGTTGAAATTCAGTCTAAAGTATTTCATAATACATCGAAAGTTTAACTGAAATATAGGTAATGCCTGTTCGGAGGCTATTTTATATACACTTACTTATTGCTGACATTTCGTAAACTTAAAAAAAATTACCATATTCACATCATTAGTGTAAGAAAAAATATATTGAAATTCTTGTAATTTTTAAACTAAAGCATTGTCGTAAGACCTTATTGTTTTGTTGGGGCGTACTTCGATTTGCACATTTTTTCCAGTTGTGTAACGACGTCATTTGCAGCTGCAAAAAGGTCCATATGTTTCGGGAGATTTTCCAAAATGTTTTAAATCCGAGGCTGAGTTGTGTAGCGGTCCGTTCTCTCTGACTACCCCTTCGGGGAAACGGCGTAATGGTTGGTTAGTTTGAAAGAAGATTCCAGAACGGGGAACCGCGTATGACCGTTTTAAGAATTTGGAGATCCGGAAAGAATGCAAGCGTGTGTTGTGAACTGGATAAGATTAAGTATGGGATGCTTAGATGTAAGATTGGAGGAGTATATAAGAAAATGACGCGGAAATTAATGGTAGAAGTCGGGACGCCCTATGAAGGCATCAGGATTCAGAATAACAAAGGCTTAGATGAATTAAAAGAAAATAACAGATAAGTTTTTAACAGAAAAAAATTAACCGGCAAAACTATTTTTTTTAACTGTAATACCTACTATTTTAATTTTTTGTTTGACTGCGGATCGAATCTTTCTTCCCGAGGATTGACTGAAATAAATGCACACCGTTAAAGCCAAATTCTAATTGGGTAGGACCAAGATTTATTTCGTATAAACTGCTATTTTTAAATAAAATGATCCAATTTCATAGAAACGCATATCAATGGTCCCGAAAAACAATGTCACATGTGCGATTTTGTAGTAAAGCTGTTTAATGCTTCGTTTCTGCATTTTGACTGTTTTAGAGTTAAGAATTTTAGCTTATAAGAAAAAAATATTTTTCGTTTCATCCAAAATTCCGAAAATTCAGACTTTTAAATCAACAAAAAGAAGTTAAAATAAACCTTCTTCTTCCTTGCACTGTCCCAACTCATTGCCTAGGTGTAGGCTGTTGGGGTCGGCTCTTCTCGTTCTCAGGTTATAGCTTCTTCGGTTCTGAGTATCGCTTTCATCCTCTGTAGTGTTTTGGAGTATCAAGTCATCCAGGAGTTCTTTGGTCTTCCTCTGGATGACTGTCGGTGAAGCTCCATAGACATTGCTTGCGTCTTATGAGCCCATACAATCTCAACTGTCGTTTCTCTGAAGTTAATAAGAAGTTAATGAAGTAAATAAGCCGACAGCGCCATTTTCAATTTTTAGCAGATCCGAAATTGTTCTTCGGGACCGTCGATATATTATTATTATTTTTTTATTTTTATAATTGTACGACAGAGAGGTAAGTCCAATTATGGTACAATTTTCTTACAACTAACAATACATAATTTTTTAAAAACATGTTATAGTTATGTTAAACACATCTATATCCGCTGGTAGAGCATTAAGCAATGTCATACCTCTTGTCATTATGTCCGCGTGTGTAAGCTGATGCCACCGAAAGTTGATATAACG
The DNA here is from genome assembly GCA_951813805.1 of Limnephilus auricula. Lineage (NCBI taxonomy): Eukaryota > Metazoa > Arthropoda > Insecta > Trichoptera > Limnephilidae > Limnephilus > Limnephilus auricula. The sequence continues at coordinate 23,162,271 of OX638404.1, forward strand.
AATTGTCTTGTCGTCGACATTAAGTCTATTTCATTCATTCAAGAAAACAAAATCGAGATTCAAATATGTGTTTTTAAAAATGTCGTCGGACAGCAAAATGTTATCTCAGTACATTTTTTTTATTCCAAATTTTCTTTTTCGCTATGTGACTGCGCAATAACTCCACACAATAATAGAGTATGTGTCCTTATACACGGTGTCCGGAAGTGCAAGCGAGAAACTGGTGAATCGCATTCCAAACTAGTTCGAAAAACATTTTTTGAAACTTTCCGATAACCTTCGGTGTTTTTTTTTTTTTTTTTATTGGCAAAATTTTTTGATACATAAGTTTACAAGTAGATACATACATAATAACACAAATGAAAAGGTAACAAAAAAAAATCTACAAAGGCGAAGCCTGTGCGTGGGCATTATAATATGTGGGTATAAAACAGTGGTGGTTAAAATAAAAAGATTAAGAATTAAGAAAGTGTGCTCAAATACATTTAAACGTACACCTAGCCTTTAAATTGTTTCTTGTACCTATAAGTGATATCAATTTTAATTTACAGTGTATTAATAATAGTATTTGTACAGTGAAGATTTTTGGAATTTGTATTTATTTGCATCCAGACTTCAATTTTTTAAATTTTTTTTATATGAAAACCGCGCAAAAGTCTCAACTGCTCCCGTCTGGAGCCGGTGAGACTATAGCATCCCCAATTGGGGTATGTCACGAGGCTGAATGTAGTGGGGAGAAGAAGGAGATCGGAAAGAGGAAGGTGGGGATACAGAGTGCTGTTCAGATCTGGTCACCAAACACGGTTAAAGCTATTTCAAGCCACGTTTCAATTCTGAATGGTGGTCTTACACCAGGACGATACTGAGAGTAACTTCCACTCTGGAACGTGCCGCAAATATAATATATATTGTTTTTAATTAATTAGTTGTGAAATAACCCAAATTAATAGAATAAAATTTATTTATGTCACGGGAGGTGGTAAAATTTGCAATCGAGTTCCATTTTTCTTAATAAAAACAATGTTTGAAGGTTAGGAAAAACACATAAATTATATAACACAAACTAAAAACTTAACGCAGTATCCTTTGTTAGCTTTCTAAAACATGTCGTTGGTTGTTGACTTTTCCTCGGTAACTTCTATCTCATCCTATTTCACGTATCTCTCTTTTTTACATTAACTCCGCACATTAGGCCCTGAGGAAAATAATTTCCCTCGGGGCCTATGTCATCTACGGAAGATACTGTGTGGAGATTCTTGAAGAAACCCGTATTTTAGGTGGGAGGAAACACAGAGGTCGGCAAATTGTTCGACAGCCGAGCTTTTGAACTCAATAAAGAGACTTAGAAATGACACATTCTCATGTGACAAATCGTCGGTTAAATAGATAAGTGTTATTATTAAAAAATAACAAATTTTACAATACACGCGTTTAAAGTTTTTGGTTTTATAATTTATTTTTTTTAAGTTGCATATTAAAATATAAGTGTTATATATCATTTTAAAGGTTAATTAATTAATTAATTTTATTTAATTAAGTTATTAAAAAGGGGGGCATTTTTAACAAGAAATGTCATTTTTCTACATAAATGATAGAATATTGCGACACATTTCTTAACTTTTACAATCGTATCCAAACACAATTTTGAGAGATGCCACTTATCTACAAAAAAGCACATGGTGATCTGTTTCGTGGCTGGGTTGCAAATGGCAGAACGATGTTTTTTTACAATCAAAATGGCAGATTAGAGAGTAGGAAATAGAGTAAAGAAATGACATTTGGTGATCTTGACGTGAAATTTTATAACGTGTCTCTTATCCATATAAAATAATGTTGATTTCAGACTTGTTTTAACTAATAACCTTATTTAAAAATAGAATTCCGGTAGTATATGCAAGGACAGCATTCCCACCCGATGTCTGTGCTCTAAAGATTGCAATCCGTTTGTTAAGACGGGAGAATCTCTCAAACGGACCGCCCGTTTCAGCACAGAGTAGAGGGTTTTTTTCAGGTATTTTGGAGCTCACCAATTCACATCCAACCGTGGGGTGTACTTGTGATTTGTACAGGATTGGCAGTTGTATACTATTAAAGTATCTGCGGGCCCTGTACAATACGCCAAGTTTTTCTCTCTACGCGGGAGTTTAATGGAGAAACACCCCATTAGGTACTAAAATATATATTTTTTTATGTTCTCAATTTATGTCAAAGTCCCATAATTAACAATTTAATCATTTCCAGGAAAGCGCCAGTCCCTCCCCCGACAGGGGGCCCAGGGGCTCGGGGGCTCAGGGGCCGGGCGGGCCCCGCCGAGGGATAAACCTGCTGTCCCTCTATAGTCTGCTGGGTCTGCAGCTGAGGCAGTGTCAGCCGCAGCAGTCATCCAGCATACCGGAGCGTCCCAGCAAGGGGTGAGTCTTCATTTAACCTTCATAAAACATAACATAGTCCCTTACTAATAAACGTGTTTTAAGTGTTACACAACTGATAAATAACCATTTACCATGTATTGCTTGTACTTGTAAGGGTAACTGTGCGCCCTGAATTAAAGTTTATGTTTAGACTAGCAGAAGACGACCTTCCGTGGTCGAGTGGTAAGACACTTGACTCCCAATCGGAAGGCCGCAGGTTCGAACCCGGCGTGCGCAAATAAATTTTATTTTTATTAATTTGTGTTATTTCACAATTAATTAATAAAAAATAATATATACTATATTTGCGGCACGTTCCAGAGTGGAAGATACTCTCAGTATCGCCCTGGTGTAAGACCACCATTCAGTATTGAAACGTTGCTTAATAATGACTTTAGCCGTGTTTAGTGACTAGATCTGAATAGCCAGGTACTTTCCCACCTTCCTCTTCCCCATCTCCTTCCCTTCCCCACTTACCTTCAGCCTCACAACATACTCCAATTGGGGATGCCATAGTCTCACTGGCTCCAGAAGGGAGCAGTTGGGACTCTTGTGAGGTTTCTCTATAAAATAAAAAAAGTCAATATTTCGTCTGGTTTGGAAGTTTAAACCGCAGAAAGTCCACTTTTTTGCGGTTTTGAGTTGAATATGCAGAAAAATTCCCCGTATTTCATTACATTTTTGGATGAAACAATGAAATCTATAAACAGTATATTAACTGATTTAACTAATTACAAAACCACTGGAGTCCAATTCACTTCAGGAGATAACCCAAAATACATTAATAAATTGACATATTTGTCTTAACTATGGCCAAAACCGAATGAAATTAAGACATATACTTCACAGATCAGAGATCTTAATTATTGCAGTAGGTAAAAACGTTATAGACCTTAAAACATTCAGTTCATAAAACATAAAAATCGCTTTCCGGCACAAAAGTCCAAAGTGGATTCCCATGGTTTATGTTTTAAGGTACAGCATGGTTGTTTAGCATTACGGTATGGCAATTCTAACAAAATCATGTAATTTGGTTTAAAAATTAAATACTGCGAACAGAACACATATTTGCTTTCAAATAATCGAGTGATTTTTTATTAGTCTTTTTACAAGCCCAGAAAAAATAAAGTATCAGGCCTATAAAAACTGCCGTAAAGTTCAAAATCTCCTACTTATGAACCCCTTTTCGATTATAGTTTTGTTAAATATGGAAAATTTAATTTTTTAGAGAATGGTTGGAAAACATTTGAATATTTTTGTGCCCGAGTACATAACGAGTCTTATTGTTAGCGGCCTGATCCCGAATTTTACACGACTTTATTTGACGGATTGTGGTCGAGTGATCGTGCCCTTGCAACTGTACAGGGCGGTTCTGATGAGAAAGATTGATTATTCTCCGTACCCAAAAGTTTAACTAATAACTCACGTTATTTCATTCAAAATTAGCTTTAATGTATACCTACATTCAAGTAAACGATAAAAATGCTCAAACGCGTGATGATAATTTTTTTAATATCGTTAACTTCTTGTAATTTTTTTTTATCATAAGTAGTTATGATTTTTCAACAATGTCTAAGCAAAATAAGTTTGTAAAAAAATGAAATATTTTAGTCTGTAGTAAGCCCTTAAATAAATAGATAAACTGAGGTATTTTCGTCTTTTCTCGGATTTATATTTTAATGATTTTAATTGAACTAAAATTAAAATTCAGAAAAAGTGTCTTTTCTAGATTATGTATTGTTTTTTTTCTGTATAAGTGTACATTCTGGAAAAATAAAGTGTGCCTAGAACTAGAAATAGTTAAAAAAATTACACATGTTTTTAATTAATCGTACAAAAAAAATACGCACAATTTTGTAGAATAAATATTAGGCTTTAAAATGACAAAAAATAAATATTACAATCGTAATAATTCGCGAATATATAAATATTTTTTAAATAACTTTTTTTACCTTTCATACAAAAAAAAAAATTGCATCCATGTGTTAGCTCATAAAATGCGATAGTAACGTTATAAATATGTGATTTTTTTGTACGTTATAGGGACTTATTAAATGTAGTTTCTTTAAGATGTAATTTTCTATGGGGGTTTTTATTATAAATTTTGTAACATAACAAAAAAGTAAAATGTAAAGCTGAGTGTATACAGTTGCAACCTGATTAAGAATAGTACATTTAAAGTGTGTCTGTAATTATGTAAGTTGTCCATATCAAAATTAAAGCACATTTATGACTGTCTTATGTAAAAAAAAAAATCGTATGTGAAATAAATTATACAAACAAATAATAAAAATATTGCCATTGAATTTATAAAACAAGCTTTATGTTTACTATTTAGGACTTAGAACTATTTCATAAAAATAAATTTCGTAACTACTTTTTCGTTGTTTCCTTTAATTTTGAAAAATAATCGTGTAATACAACATTTCGTTTGAAAAAATAATAGATTTGCCAACGACCAACGGTATAACCTTACTATATTAAAAATAAACATGGTTTTTCTAAATTTTAAAACTGACTTTACCAGCTAAATGAGATAAAATAACTATCTTTCGAAATCAATTTGTGTTTTTTGTAAGAAAGAGTCAATACGTAAAGAATTTGATTTAAAAAGGACAAATTTCGGGTTTTGTCTAGTTATAACCTCTTAATTTAACGCTTTTAATCACAGGAGACCATATTTGTCCCAGCTTACAGCTCACATAGAGGTGGATAGTGAGGGAAGGAATTAAAGGAAGGTACAACATGCTTTATATTAAAATCTAAGAGTTAAACATAAAATAATTAAAATGTACACCTTTATAAAACCAACGTTTCCGACCGCAAGTTGAAAAAAAAAAGAAAATTTGTAAATTTTTAAAAAATTATTTTTTACATGAAACGACAAAAAGTGGGGGTGACAATGTTTGTAATGCATTTGTATAGTAAATATGTGTTTCTTTTTATTTATTTTCATTAGAAATTTAGTTAGAAAAAATATTAGTAAATAGTTGTAATTTTAGTTAGAAAAACATGTAAGGTGAGCCATTTTTAAAACTTTTTGAAGTTTGCATTCAAAAATTTACGTAGTTGTTTCTAATAGTAGAATTTGAAAGGGTATTTCATCACCTTTCGAGAGCAGTTTTTAGTTTTAAAATACGTTGACAAATAATATTTAATTTATTTCGATTTTATTGCAAAGCGGAAATATTTTTACCTTCTGACAAAATATACCAAGTTTTTGAAGGTTTAAAACTATAGCCAAGTGGTTTTGATTTGGAATCGGATGGAAATAAGAAATTGAAAAATCATGAAATCTGACTAACATGAAATGAATGCACTTTTTACAAATGAAATAATAATATTAACATTCAATCGGTGAGCTCCTGGGTATAGGCAATAATACTTGCATCAAGCGTGTGTGAATTTGCTTTCGATTCCTTCAGAGGTTATATAACCAGAGAATACCGAAAATTTGTCCTTTTTAAATCAAATTCCAGACGATCGTCTTTAAAAAAAACATATTTGGTTTACGAAAGATTGTTATTTTATCTGGTAAAGTCATTTTTAAAATTTTGAAAAACCGAGTTTTTTTTAATATATACAGGGTGTTAAGGTACGTACTTGAGTTACTTTAACCAGTGATTATTGACATTATTTGGAGTAAAAAATGTAAATGAAATTTTGGTCTCCGGTGACTTTTTTTATGATTTTTTTTTTTTTTTTCAAATTTTTTATTCATCAAAATCAAACAAAAAAAAAATTCTTCCACATGAATTTATTGGTCACTCAGCCGAGTTACCGCCCCATTACTTACCTCGCCCCCAACTACCCAACACCTACTATTTTTTAAGTTTTTGTAGAAAAAAAAAAAAAAACATCAAAAATGTCACCGGAGACCAACATTTTATTTACATTTTTTACTCAAAATAATGTCAGGAATCACTGGTTAAAGTAACTCAAATACGTACCTTAACACCCTGTATAAGGTTATACCGTTGGTCGTTGGCAGATTTGTTAACTTTCATCCTAAATATTGTGTTACACAACACACATTTCAAATCATATAATCATACAGTAAAATAAATCAATACATTTTCTAGATTTGCCACTTTTCAGAATTTTAATTTTAGTTCAAATAAAATTGTTAAAAAAATCCGAGTATGTGTTTTGTGACGAAAATACCTCAGTTTGTCTATTTACGGTCTTGCAAGCTAAAATATTTCAGATTTTTTTTACACACTTATTTTGCTTACACATTATTGAAATATCATAAATACTTTTGATCAAAAAATACTTACAAGAAGTACACGATATTAAGAAATTAATCATCACGCGTTTAAACACTTCTATTGCTTGCTTGAATGCAGGGTATGTATTAAAGCAAATTTTGAATGAAATAACGTGGACATTGGGTATTGGTTAAAAATGTTGGTACGGAGAATAATTAATCTTTTTCATCGGAACCGCCCTGTACAGTTGCAAGGGCAGGATCGCAAGTTCTAATTTGATTTCCCGGCCGCTGGATAATGAGCCTTTGTTACCAAACATTTTTTACCGTTTTTGAATTACTCCAACCATGAAGGCTGGGAATTCCGATTTTCTACCGATTTATAACATATGTCCCTTGAACACTTTATGTTACTAAGTTCTTAAAAAATATGTAATTTTTTAAGCTAATCTCTGTAGACTGTCGAGCAGAAACTCTAATCACATAAAATTCTCGATAGAAACAATCACAAAATATTCTAAGAAATTCTGTTATTTAACACAGTGGTCACTAATATACGGCCCGCCGAAGATTTTCATCCGGCCCTCCAAAAATTCCCAATTTCTGCGTATAAATAATTAGTATAGGATATATTAATTTTATTATTTAGTTGTGAATTGACGGCAGCTATATTTCCATTCATCAATCGGATTTGATTATGTAGTAGGGAGTGGTAAAAGAGTTGGATATTTGAGATATCCGGCGTAGTCCAGTGGTAACGCCTTAGACTCCCATTCCAAAGGCCGCGGGTTCGAACCCGGAGTGCGCAAATAAATTTATTTGATTAATTTGTGTTATTTCATAATTAATTAATAAAAAATAATATAAGGTATATTTGCGGCACGTTCCAGAGTGGAAGATTCTGTCAGTATCGCCCTGGTGTAGGACCACCATTCAGATTTGAGACGTTGCTTGAAATGGCTCCGGGGGTAAAGTGCATTAACTTCCGGAGGTTATTCTACATGATTGAATAACCTCCGGAATTGGTTGGATAACTTTTTTCGAAATTCCAACTTTAAAGGGTACTTTTTCAGTAAAAAGGTAAAATAACCTGACGTGCAAGGCCGGCTATATTATTTTGCATTATTGCCTTATTTTGCATTATTATCACCTTCTGAAGTTATGCACTTTACCCCCGGACATCTGTATAATTTAAAAGATGCAGAATTTAAAAAAAGGTTGCATTATCGTTGATCCCGGCGTAATAGTTATTAGTTCTACAAACTTTAGTTTACAGCCGAAATAAGGAGCTGACATACTTATAAAATCAAATAAACTTAAGGGTACTATGCTCATCAGGTTTAATAATGGAAATATACCACTAATTTTATACCGCATTAACCGAGAAGACAAGGACATTCAATTGGAATAATCTGCACTTATTTAATTTTCTTGCGAGTGCAAAAACCAAATTTTAATACTATGAATTAATGTTTTAATGTGGTTGTGCAAAATAAATGTTATGCTTACTTTCTATTCAATAACAAATTAAACCAATAGATTTGCATCTTAAATTGATTAAAACATCATATTTAGTCTCAGAATACTGCATCAGTGTCATTTTTTAATTTTTTTTATTTTTTATTTATTTTTTTTATTTTAATATTCCATTTATTATAGCCACGATGGAAAAAAAAACTTTGGTTTTAGATGGCCAGTTAATACGTTCTTGAAGTCTTGGAGTGTATTAATCTTTTATTATGTGAATACCGCACAAGAGTCCCAACTGCTCCTAGTGCAAGGGAGTTTGAGGGAGGGTTAATATGAGGGGTGTAGGGGGAGGAGATAGTGTGGCAAGGAGGGTGTGAGAGCAGTTTGGGGGTTGTTAAGTTTATTTTCAGGGTAGAGGAAGGTTTTTTTACAGTATGTGAATAATACCAAACGAGGGTTTTGGTTTTTGTGTTGTTTATTTAGATATATGCAAAAAATTTCACACATCTAGTAAGAAAATATATCTCTATCTCTAATTTGAGAAATAGAATTTCAGAAATATAATTTGATAAATATAATTTGAGAAATACAATTTGAGAAATACAATTTGAGAAATACAATTTGAGAAATACAATTTGAGAAATACAATTTGAGAAATACAATTTAATAAATACGATTTAATGTTTGTAATAAAATCAAAGATAATTTTTAACATATATGTATTGCACATATCCTACGAAAAGTGCTAAGGTTTGATGCTTCCTTAACGGCATTCTGCATGATATTATAAGGTTTTTTATTATAAACAAGTGTCCCATCTTCCAACGGGTGCAGAGGGAGAGTTGTGATGAGGGGGTTGATGAGGTAGATGAGGTTGTGGGTAGGGGGAAGTGAGGTGGGTTTATTGTTTTTATTTTTTACCGTCTGGTGTGTTTAAGGGAGTTGGCAGAGTGTGGGATATGGGAGGGAGGGGGCAGAGTGGGCACAAAAACTCATTAATGTATTTTCGATTTGTGTATCTATCAATGCCATTTTCTAAAACTAATTACATTATTTATTTTTCTAGGTGCAAGGTTTTCTATCAACGAAGGACGTGACACCATCAAGCTGTGATTTTGTTCAGCTCGCCCGCCCGCCCGCTGAATCACCTGTCCGCCTTGTTGGGAAGTGAAAATTTATTTATTATACTTTAATTTTTCTATTTTCTATTGTATTTTGTTGATCACCATTAACTTAGGGGGGGGGGGGCCCTGACTGAATATATTTATAAACTTGTATGCGGTTTAAAAGTATTTGCTAGTATTATTTACTACTATTATTTACTATAATTATTTAAGCCCGTCTAGCTTCAATCACATCTAGCTTTAATGACATCTATCTTTAATCACGTCTAGCTTTAATGACATCTATCTTTAATCACGTCTAGCTTTAATGACATCTATCTTTAATCACGTCTAGCTTTAATCACGTATATTTTTAATCACGTCTAGCTTTAAACACGTCTAGCTTTAATCACGTCTAGCATTAATCACGTATATTTTTAATCACGTCTAGCTTTAAACACGTCTAGCTTTAATCACGTCTAGTATTAATCACGTATATTTTTAATCACGTCTAGCTTTAATCACGTATATTTTTAATCACGTCTAGCTTTAAACACGTCTAGCTTTAATCACGTCTAGCATTAATCACGTATATTTTTAATCACGTCTAGCTTTAATCACGTATATTTTTAATCACGTCTAGCTTTAAACACGTCTAGCTTTAATCATGTCTAGCATTAATCACGTCTAGCTTTAATCACGTCTAGCTTTATTCACGTCTAGATTTAAGAACGTCTAGATTTAATCTAAAGCGTTTTAGTATGTAGGGTTTTCTAGCATACAATGCGTTTAGCGCGTAAGCGTTGTTAGCACGTAAGGCGTTTTAGCATGTAGGGTGTTCTAGCATAAAATGCGTTTAGCACGTAAGGCGTTTTTAGCACGTAAGGCGTTTTTAGCACGTAAGGCGTTTTTAGCACGTAAGGCGTTTTTAGCACGTAAGGCGTTTTTAGCACGTAAGGCGTTTTTAGCACGTAAGGCGTTTTTAGCACGTAAGGCGTTTTTAGCACGTAAGGCGTTTTTAGCACGTAAGGCGTTTTTAGCACGTAAGGCGTTTTTAGCACGTAAGGCGTTTTTAGCACGTAAGGCGTTTTTAGCACCTAAAGCGTTTTAGCACCTAAGGCCTTTTAGCACCTAAGGCCTTTTAGCACATAAGCGTTTTTTACATGTAAGGTGTGACGTTTAGTTTTAAGCCATCTAGTGGGATTTCGAGATGCAGAAGAGGAACACAGATAAGTTTTATATTTTATTAACCATGCTTTGATTTTTTTTTGTGTTTGTTTCCCTTTTCATTTCATTATAATAACATCTGTTTTAGTTTTTCAGCTTCACCTCTCCATGCCTTCTTCTGCGCTCATCTAGTTCTCCTGTACTCCAAGGGAAATGGATTTGCGCTTCCGAGAAACACACGTCTCTTCTGAGAATTGGTAAGATATTTCATTTAACTGATGATCCTTTTTTTAAATTATATGAATAAAAAATGGTGATTTTTTTTTTTAAATTGACGGAGTGTTGCGAAGACCTGTTTTTGACTCAATAAAGAAAGTTTGAAAATCATTTTTCAAATGGTGATGTTTCTTCGAACAAATTGTATGTTATGAAATATATTTGATATTTTTCTCTTATGTGTTCCTTTGGCTCCTCGCATCCCCCATTTCCATTCATTTTAACCACTCGGGCCTCGAACATAATCTGTCAGTAGAATCCAAATCAATTTGTGAATATATCCGAAAACTAAGCTAACTGCTTTTGAAAGGTGATGAAATATGCTTTCAAATTTTATTATAAGAAATAACCATGTAATTTTTAAATTATAAACATTTTGAATGCAATCTTTAGAAAGCTTTGGAAATGGCTCACCTTACGTTTTTTCTAACTAAAATTACTGGTAATGAAAAAAAAACACATATTTTGTTAGACAAATGTATAAAAGATGTTTACATTGCCTCATTTACATTTGTCGTTTCATGTAAAAAAAAAAAAATTTAATTCAATGTATTTTTTTTTTTTTTTTTTCAAAATGCGGTTGGAAACTTTATTGGATTTTTGTTTTTTTTTCACATAGGCGTTTAATTGTTATTTACCTGACAAAACTTTGACCTTCAGAATCCGCTGGAATTGCAGACTGAAAATGGTTGAATTTGTGTTTGCAGTAACAAACTTAACAAAATTATTGCAAATAACACAAACACCACGAAAACAGCCTTTAATCTCACCTTTTTTCTTTCGTTTTTAATAATGTCTTGATTACACATTGTAATATATCTTTTTGTGTCTTTCAGGATGTTGAGTGTCATCTCTGCGTCCCGCACCAGCTCCAGTTTCCCAGGATTTCGGGGGACATGGTTGCTGGGCACTCCGGGGCATCGTTATAATGGGATCGCCAGCGCTTCTATGGACTTGGTATGTTATTTTAATAATTTCCTTTTTAAATTCATAGCAGTGTATCAACGGGTTCTTTTTAAAACCTATTAATTTCATTAAATTTGAGATCACTATATGTAAGATACTAGCATGTACCCGGTATGCGTTGCAAGGCCACTCAAAGGAAGAAACTGATGAAAGATTTAATGGTTTAGGAACACATAAGGGACGAACAAAGAAACATTCATTTTTATATATTAATAAGATTTAGTGATACCTAGTAAAGTTTACACGGAATATCGTCGCTTACATTATAATCCCGCATATCTTACTTACACGGGTTTTGATATTTATTAAATGTATAGGCTTGCGTATTGACGGATCACAATATGGATCGCAGACGTCTAGATTCCTGAATTCCGTATCGTGAACCAGCGGATCGAGATAAATATTGACAGATCACAATAAATATTGAAAAATGTGCAGCCTACGCGTCAATATTTATCAAGATCTGAGGGTTCACGATATGGAATTCAGGAATCTTGACATCTGATCTATATTGTGATCCGTCAGTATGCTAGTCTACACATACAATAAATATCACAATATTTGATAAATATAGTCTAGGGTATTGTATTAACAGTAGCTAGTATGTTATCAGTAGTTTTAGTTAGAAAAAACGTAAGGTAAACCATTTTTAAAACCTTTTTAAAGTTTGAATGAAAAATAATTATATTTCATAAATTTTATATTTGTTTCTAATAATAAAATTTGAAGTTATACTTCATCAACTTTCAAAAACGGTTTTTAGTTTTCAGATGTGTTTAGAAATATCCAATTTTATTGCAAAGCGATAACATTTTTGACCTTCAGACAAAATAGGCCCTTGGCCTGAGGGGTTAAGAATAAAAAAGTCTCGAACTAAACAAGAATCATAGAACACAAATTTACACTAAACTATTAAATATCACTACTAAACAGGAATCATAGAACACATATTTAAAATCGCTCTTGCTTCACAAGACTAGGCGTGAAGTCTTGCACGAGGAACACAGGTTTTTGATACCTGGTTCCGTAACCGATATCGGAGCTCTGAGAAAAAAATTGTGAAAATAAGTAATATCTATTCCTCTTGAGGTAAACCAGTGATTCCGAAAGTGGTCCCAAGTGGACCCCCAGGGGTCCACGGGAGACTTAATGGGGGTCTACGTTGGCATGATAAAAAAATTGCGGTCCACAAGTTGTATGTGGGAGTCCACGAAAATTTATCTGGTTTCGATAGTAAAGAACAAAAATGATGACTTGGCTTTGGCTATCAATGTAGGCCAGTGGTTCTCGAAGTGGTCCCCGGGAACATTCAGTGGATCCCTGAACAATGTCAGGGGGTCCACGCAAGGTTGAACATAAAATAAAAAAAATTATGACATTTTTATTAATATGGAAGTTATTATAAATATCGATGCAGAAATTATTTTTACGTCCTAGGTATAGAATAGAATTCATAACCTGAAATTCTCTCACTCACCCCTCAGAATGGATGGTGTACAGAATTTAGTTCCTGCAAATGTTGAATTTGTGTGTATGCTGTAACAAACTTAACATAATTTATTAGCGCAAATATCATGAAAACCAAGAAAATAGCCTTTGACCTCACCTTTCTTTTTCAATCATTTTAATAATGTCATGATTTTACATTATAATAACATCTCTTTTTGTGTCTTTCAGGATGTTGCGTGTCATCTCTGCGCCCTGCACCAGCTCCAGTTTCCCAGGATTTGGGGGACTTGGTTGCTGGCACTCCGGGGGACTTGTTGCTTGCACTCTGGGGGACATGTTGCTGGCACTCCGGGGGACATCTTGCTGGCACTCCGGGGGACTTGTTGCTGGCACTCTGGGGGACTTGTTACTGGCACTCCGGGCACTTGATAGGATCGCCAGCGCTTCTCTGGACTTAGTAAGTTATTTTATTTTAATTATTTCCTTTTTAAATTCCTATAGTTCTATGTGGCAGTTTTTCAACGGCATCTTATTTAAAACCTATAGGTATTTTTCGTTAAATTTGAGTTGGGTGTATGTAAGGTAGTAGCGAGATACTAGCGAGTACCCGGGGCATAAAATAAGTGTTTTGAATTTTAATTCTGATTGTTGAAGTGCTTTTGGATATACAATATTTTCTGTTTTTCCAACGCGTGAGCAGGCCACATACCAGGCCATAAGTTGTGTATACAACTTTTATAACGCCAGAGCTCATTATTATATCGACGGACCTGAAAAAAAATGTCGGATCTGCTAAAAATTGAAAATCATTCTGTTTGCCTTGTTTGTCTGTCCTGTGCCGTAAATGCGCTGGCGCACGCAGTGCTAATTTTCATTTTTTTTAAATGCGATTTTAACCCTTATGTTTAAAGAAACTGTATGAAAACAAGGTCAGAATCGCTTGCGCCAATATCTTTCTTGACGTAAAAGTTAATTTAATTAATCTAGCCCCTCTGAATATTTTTTAAATTTTTTTATTTATTTTTTTATTTCTTGCTGGAGCAATCCCGATGAGTTACAAAACTCATTTTAGGACAGGAGGAACTTACAATTCATAGGTAGTTACAATTTGACAAAGGTATTTTGATATCATAATATAAGTTTTACATTCAGTACAGCATAAAAATAAAAATAATGGGGCCAACAGACCTAGCTATAAAAGCTCAAGCGTTATTTGGTTTGGCCTGCTTCAGCATATCGCTCGTCATACATTCCTATTGGGAATGTACGGCAACCGATATGCCGAAATACGCCAAATCAAATAACGCTTGAACTTTTATAGCTAGGTCTGTTGGCCCCATAAAGACAGGATGACATTCGGTTGTCATATTTTTTTCCCGCTTTACCAGCTGTCAACTTTTTAAAGTATAAATGTAATTGATTCTTAGAAAACACCTTTGAATTGTTGGTTTTCATGTCTTGTAACGATTTTATTATGTAATATATATGAATAATAAGATACATTATCTGATAAACAGAAAACAATCGAAAAATAAAACAATTCCTTTGTTTTTATACGGATATTTTAATAAAAGTCCGGAAGGTAATTTCCGCGCGGTTTTTCCAAATACTCCTGACATATGTGACTGGCTAAAATTCTGTATTTTCGGAGTTTTTAATGAAATGAAATATAAAATATCAAAACAACGCAATCTTTCTTGGTATCAAGAACAATCGTCGGTGATACTGCAAAACTGCGTAAACGAAAAAATGGCAATTTAAAAGTAAAAGTTTTATAGAAGGAACTTAAAATATTTAGGCGAATCCTTAACGTTCTATATTTATTGTGATCTAACCAATAGTTATTTTATTGTATTTGTAAAACCAACAGTTGAATATTATTTACTTCTTCAAACATAAAAGTTACCCACAAGAGAAGTAAAATGTACAATCTTATGAAACCAACCAAGATTTCTAGTTTATCTAAATCAGTGTTTCTTAACCGTATTGAAAGAATCGCCCTCTTTACCACAGTATTAAATTTAATTAATATTTTTGTCTACAAAATGTTGGTACCAAACTTTCAGCCATACCTGATATTTTGAACCTTTTTGAATGGGCCTTTATGATATATGAACATATTGAGTAACGTGCCTGAGTTTAATAGTATATAGTTTATTAAACAGAACTTACAAATATCAAAGCGCCTAAAGAAAATGTAAAAGTGTATCAGTGTGCATAACTTGTCAATGAGTTTATTTTTCTAAATTGACACATTGCCCTCTCGAACTTCTGCAGCACCCCCTAAATATTAAAAATTAAAAAACCCCCCCCAGACCTCCAAATCGCCCACAAAGGGGCGCTGGCACCCCGGTTAAGAATCGCTGATCTAAATGAATACCATTACAATTACGATGTAGTAACTCCATTTTAGTGTCAAGTGATGTCGTGTCTAGATTCCATCATAGAGATAAAATTAGTCTGCTGTCGCCTCTCTAGATTTCCTCAACGCCCCCTAATTTTTTTTGAGCCTGTTACGCTCCACTGAAAACCTCCAGCGCCCACAAGGGGGCGTCACTACATTACAATACAATGTAGTAACTCTATTCCATTATTAAAATCTATCTGCAATAAATTATTTGCCAACTCCGAGAAACTATTATTGTTCAAACACCAAGAATAATTACCTCTATTGTTTTATTTAAAATGTAATATTTTAGTTTATTATTTGCATAAAATGCAGACAGAACTTCATTAGGTACATTCTTTGTTGTGGAATTGGAAATTATATTATTTTAAAACATTATTTTTCTTAATTTTTTCCCTTTGTGATCTTTTTGTACGACATAAATATAGGATTTAATAACTCAGGTACGGGGCCATACGTCATTCCTATGTCTACCCACGTTAAATTATCGTGAAAACAAGCTTATGTGTCCAAGCGGTTAAGAAATTTATTCTTTTATTAACTTATCAATGTGTTAAAATAATAGCTGCCTAGCGCACACCCGCGACAAATCACGAAATCAATTTACGAAATATATGTATTATGTTGGAAGTGCATAAAAGGACTAATTATTATTAGACAATACCTGAAAAGTGCAGTTTTTCAAGAATTTAACATTTATCCTTGAATATCCAAAAATGTAAAATTTGTAACAAGACATCATTAATGATTTCATTTAACGTAATATTGAAAATTTTGTTTAAATATGATCCATACTTCAGAAGTTATAGCTATTTTAAATGAAATGTAATTTTGCATGCGAATCTGAAAAAATCATGCGCTTTATAGAGGAGAATACCGCAATATAAAAACTACCGCATACATTGTGTTAATATTTTATATGGTGTTTAAATGAGGAAAATTGGTTATGGAATATGGGAAATGTATACAGAGAGATTGGGTGGTTAGGTTAGATTAACTATTTTTTTGGTATTTTTCAATCTTAGGACTCTAGCTCACTTAAAACTCACGAACTCACGGACCGCCACTGGTACTTAACTAGATCGTATAATAGCTTTATTCAAATTCGTTTACTAGTATTGAGGGCAAATCAATGATTTTCTTTGCCTTCAAAATTTAACGTTGCATTTTGTTTTTCAGGATGCGTCGTGGAGTAACGCTGTGGGCCTCAAGATCCAGTTGATTGGAACTGGATGACTGCAGAACTGGATGACTGCAGAACTGGATGACTGCAGAACTGGATGACTGCAGAACTGGATGACTGCAGAACTGGATGACTGCAGAACTGGATGACTGCAGAACTGGATGACTGCAGAACTAGATGACTGCAGAACTGGATGACTGGTGAGCTAGGCCCTCTACAAAACTGATCCGTGGTATGATCTTTTTCGTTTGAACTTGCCTGCACAAATTTAACTTTGCATTGTGTTTTTAGGATTTTTCGTTTTCAGGATGCTGTTCTGCTGATGTCGCTCTGCTGTGTTGCTCTGTTGTCGCTAGGTTGTCTGCTTTCGTCGTTAGGTTGTCGTTCTGCTTTTGTCGCTCTGTTGTCGCTAGGTTGTCTGGTTTTGTCGTTAGGTTGTCATTCTGCTGTTATCGCTCTGCTTCTGTCACTACGTTGTCGTTTGGTTGTCGCTCAGTTGTCAATAGGTTGTGGCCTGGATTGGAGGCCAGCATCATTGTGTTTTCAGGTTTATTTTTAAGTTAGTTTTAAGTTCCTGGCGGGCAAGTGGTTCCCTAAATCCAGTGGTCCGGACCAGTGACCAGCAGTATTGTATTTTCAGGTTTATTTTTAAGTTAGTTTTAAGTTTCCGGCGCGCAAACCACTTTAAGTGGTTCGGTTTAATTTTTAGTTCAGATGAGTTCAGTAAGATCTACAATACGGTTTTAAACTAACTTGCATGGGGGTGACTAACATACTAACAACTTACTAACAACTAACTTAGAACTTTATTGTACATCTTACCTGAACTTATCTTTGAACTTTTATCGATTTTTCGCTAATTCAGAGAGTATAGGGCTACTGGCGATTCTCTCTTTAAAAAAAAACGAGTGTCCTAGCTACCACAGTAGTAAATGGTCACTTGGAAAAGCTAGAAAAGCTATCAGAGGTGAGAACATGTAATAATGAATAGAACACTACTATAAATGTAAGTATGCATACATTTTTATTTCTTGAGACGTATTTTAATATATATTATGTTCTGATTGGTTAATTAATTATGAATGTGTTTAATAAATAAAATCATAAATACTGGGGCATTAGAGAGTACAGAATCGTTTAAAAAAATGTAGCTTCTTTTTACAAAAAAAAAATAGAGGCTGAGGAGGTTAAACCATCAGTTTCCTCACACAGCCGTTGGGAAAGTGGTGGGTCCTCTTCAATGCCCTGTATTGTTTCATTGTTTTTTTTTTTAATTATCCTCAATTCCACTGCCAGTACTACTGATTTATAATATATTTCCCTTGGACACTGTGTTTTAATTCCCCAAAAAAATGTTATTTTTTAAAGCTAAGACCACACCGAAGCCAACCTTCCAACTTCGAACTTAGTTCAAAGTTGGAAGGTTGTTGGCCGATCATGTGGTGGCTGCGGCCAACTTAATTTAACTTAATTTCCACAATATAATAATATTTTTTTTTACATAAAGTCTGATGTAAAAAAAAATTATGCAAATTTTAAATAATTTTTTTCATTTGTGGAAAAGTGTGTGGAAGGGTATTGTTTTTCCTGTGGGGAAGATTTAACCTGGACATAAAATCTGGTGACAAAAAAAAAAGTCATAGGTACTCATAATTATGGCCAACACTTTCCCTATACTTTGTATAGGAAAAGAGTTTGCCATAAACATAATACAAGATTCACTCAAAATGAAGGATTGATGGTTCCGAAATGTACCAACAAATATGGTCAAAGAACCCTAAACTATATTGTGTCCAAAATATTTAATCAACTAACAATGCAATGACAAAACAACCTGTGAAGTTGGTTCTTGGGCTTAGAAGGGATTCTTAGCAAACAAATCCCGGTTCACATAGAAAATTTGAAAAGATGGAAAAACAATTCCTTCACGGAACTCCACGAGCTCGTCATAGATTATTATTATATGCCATTATTGTTTTGTTTTTATTGAGTATTTGAGTAACGGTAGCAGTGATGCCACATCCCAAAAGAAAAATACATATTACAGGGTAAACAAGCCATGCTTTAGCTTTTTTAATTGAAAATGTAAAAAACAACGGAATATAAGTTAATTTTGGTAAAGTTGAGGTAATCCGTTTTACTTGGCCAACCATGGCGTAGAACTTCATGTAAGTGAATTAATATTAACAAAATAATAATATTAAAAAAATATTTTTTGTGTCCCGCGACACAAATACTCACTTTTTGTAATAATAAAGCTAAGTGTGGTGAACTGGCTTTATTTTTATAGTTCACTAAGATATCTTATATACAATAATGAGATGTTATTTAAGAATCTTAGTTATTATTATTATCTGAGCTTTACAGAATACAAGCTTCTTGGAAGCCATAAGACAAGAGAGAAGAGTGTTAACAAAAGACAAGCAATCTTATTACTTTTATTCGTTACTATGCTATGGTTACGTTATGTTCATCACAATAAGGCGGTCCGCTCACCGGAGAAACTGAAACCAAACTAGAACTGGTTTTGCTATGGTTACAACCATAAATAAACCAGATACACGTTGGCTATGGTTGCCAGCCAGACTTCTCTCATGGAGCATGTCAATTTTACGATTTCAGTCATTATCTCGTCTTGTTTCACCATAGACGACGAACATTTCAACTGTCACCTCGAAAACTGACAACAAAACTGGCGTATCCTTGGCTACCAGGAACTGGCGCCGTCTTCGGCAACAAGCACGGCGAGTTGTGAGTCACTGCTTGCGTTGACATTGACAAAGGATTTTTGAGAAATTGTGTAGTGTGCAGACCATCACATTGACATAACAGGATAGCGAGTTTAGTTGCAAACTTTTTTTTTTTTTCAGTTTCCTCGTCAGCGAACGCACTAAGAAATACTCCGTATTAACTGTGAGGCGGAATACGACAAGTTTGTAAATTATTTGTAAAGCTAAAAACACCATACAAATAAAACTCTAAGCGCCTCCGCCCACTGAGTCAACTGAAAACTCTCAACTGCCAACTGTCTTTGTATGACAATGTGATGGCCCGCACACTACACAATCACACAAAACCCTGTTGTCAATGGTAACGCAAGCGGTGACTTGCGACTGTCACTGCTCATTGCCCTGGGCGGCCGTTGCTAGTTGCGAGCTGTCAGCTGATTGTTATTCGTCTATGGTTAAACAAGCTTTTTGACCAATCAACACAGAGAAAACAGCCGGTTTTAGTTGGTTTTCAGTTGCCTGAGTGGGCGGAGGCGCTAAAAGGTTTTTTTTCTGTTGTCAAGTTTAATTTATTTTTATTGAATTCTATTTTCAATTATTAATAATATAAATAACTTTAATAAGAAGGCAGGGGAGAATAAATTCTCCAACAATATTTTTTCTACATTTTACAGTACCTAGATAGTGTAGGTACCTAATTAAAGTTACATGGTTATATTATAATATATAAATCTATGGTGTTATTCATTTCTGGTTATAAGGCGCTCCGCCCACTCAGGCAACTGAAAACTCTCAACTGCCAACTGTCTTTGTATGACAATGTGATGGCCCGCACACTTCACAATCACACAAAACCCCGTTGTTAATGGTAACGCAAGCGGTGACTTGCGACTTGCTCTGTTGGTTGCTCTGGGCGGCCATTGATAGTTGCCAGCTGTCAGCTGATTGTTCTTCATCTATGGTTAACCAAGTTTTTTGACCAATCAAGACAGAGAAAACAGCCGGTTTTAGTTGGTTTTCAGTTGCCTCAGTGGGCGGAGCGCCTAAGGCCCTCCCCGCTCATGGAGAAACTGAAACCAAACTAAAACTGGCGGGTTACTATGGTTTCCAACCAAATTCTCTCTGCTAGGAGACCTGTTAAGATATACCGAGATATACCAACCATTACTAAACTTATTGATATACCGGCCCATATACAGTAATATTTTATTTCATCATATAAAAAATGTTTAGGGTTCCTTAATTTGAACCGTACGGGCATTACCGTATTAATATACTTCGATACTGATGCCCCACTGAAGCGCTTGTATTCCAAAATGGAATTCACGTTCCTAGGAAATGGAAAAATGATTATTTTGTAATACCTGACATACCTACCTCTATCTATAAAACTATTGATGTACTTGTTGATTATACTAATTTGTTCATACATTTATTTGTACTTGTTAATTATCTAAGGCTTATGCTGCCATTTATACTTTACTGTAATTTAACCAATTGATGTAATTATGTATTCATATGTATATCATTTAAATTGTATCATGTTATTGTATAAAATGTTGTCTCTACGTCCCTGCTGACAAACTACATAAGTAGTTTAGCGGGTGAATAAATAAAATATTTTTTTTTTATGAACATACCGCAAAAGAGCCCAATTGCTCCCGTCTGGAGCCAGTAAGATCATGGCTTCCCCAATTGCGATATGTTGTGAGGCTGAAGGTAGTAGGGAGAGAAAGGAAATGGGGAAGATAAAGGTGGGGAAGTACTTGGCTATTCAGATCTGGTCACCAAACACTACCAAACAAGCCATTTCAAGCGATGTTACAATTCTGAATGGTGGTCTTACACCAGGGTGGTACAGAGAGTATCTTTCACTCTGGAACGTGCAATAAATAATCTTTAAATTTATTAATTTGTCAAATAACACAAATTATTAAAATAAAATTTATTTTTACACGCCGGGTTCGAACCCGTGACCTTCATATTGCGAGTCGAGAGTCTTACCCCTCGACCATGGAGACCGTTAAAAGGTTGTCGGAGGCCGTAGTTATTGTTAGATCATCTTTGCTCCACAAATTTTGAATAGAGATTTCTGAAAAATATGTTTAAAAAAAAAACTATTATTATTATCAATAATCTTTCAGAATAAGCTTATTTTTCGGGCGATAAAAACTGGCTTATTATTTCTCTACATATGAGGGTCAAAGGTGGAATAAAAACACAAAGTTACAATGAGTTTATAATATAATTAGTTTATTAGCAGATATCGTTCTTATTTATATGTAAAACAGCTTGGAATCCTTCCCCTTGGCTTGCCATGGGCACGCAATAGGACGGCCCCGAGCCCTGCCTGTGTCTGCCCCTCATTCGTAAGGGCTGCAGCAATTCACAGCCGCTATCTATTCCATCGTCACCTAAAAGTAAAAAAATATTGATAGTTGCTTATAGGGAACAAAATCCACCATATAAGCACCTCCGCCCACTTAGGCAACTGAAAACTCTCAACTGCCAACTGTCTTTATATGACAATGTGATGGCCCGCACACTTCACAATCACACAAAACCCCGTTGTCAATGGTAACGCAAGCGGTGACTTGCGACTTGCACTGCTGGTTGCCCTAGACGGCCATTGATAGTTGCCAGCTGTCAGATGATTGTTTTTCGTCTATGGTTAAATAAGCTTTTGGACAGAGAAAACAGTGAAAACAGACAATCAAGACAGTGAAAACAGCCGGTTTTAGTTGGTTTTCAGTTGCCTCGTCAGCGGAGCGCCTAACACTGTAGAATTAACAAAACAAAATTCTCTATATTATTTTGAATAAATATCTACTTGGGTACCTACCAAAGCACTGAAAAGTATAGTCCAGCATGATTTTCAGAACTATCTATTATTACAGAACCTACACATTATTTTTTCTTATCATAGTTTATTATGTTCATGGGCTTATAAAAATTACATTGGTCAGAGATTTTTATTGATATAGGGTATTTATGTTTGATAGTGTACAAAACCTTTAGAAATATCATGCCGATTGGACTTTTGGGGGAAATGTCTTCGGCAAGGTGCTTGCAAGGGGGGCGACTCATTCTCCATGTGTCCAAAAGTTCTGAACTGCAGTGTGTGATCCAAAGTTGATGCCACCGCAGGCCTGTGAGGTCCCCCTACTTGAAAAGTAGCGTACGGACTAATTTCATACATATCTGAAATAAAATGATGATTTACTGTATATATTATTGTATCCTATATAACTTTCAGTAGTTATGTTTTTACCTTACTTTACATATTTGGCCTACTTGCCACACTTGAAATAATTTATTTGAAATTGGAATGGCATCAAATTTGAAGCAAAAATTTCTTGTCTGTCAAATTTTTATTTACAATGGAAAAAACATATTTTCAATCAGGATTATTGGGATAGTATTACTCATTTATAACATTACTGGCTTTTATATTTAATTCGCTGTCATGTTTCTGTGGTGGTTATTTATTATTAAAAGTAGTTTTCTGTTTCCTTATCTAATAATATTTGATTTTATTGTAGTATACCAGAACAGAAGACTACAATACAGCATAAAATTTGAATTGTTGTCCATTGAGAACTAGTTTGGTGTAGCTTAAGTAATAAAATTATGTTGTGATTTAATAATAAACGTTGTTTAACCTTCTGTTTCTCTCCTCATCTTTTCTGTATGACCTTTAGGAGAGGTAGAATAGTCATGTTGAGAGTTCCTTAGGTTTTGCTGTTCTGCACAGATGGTTTTTTCATCGCTGGCCTGGGATTGACTCCTTTGTCTCTCTACTCCATATTCTGATTCATTACTGCATTGGCAAATAACACTGCAAAAAAATTAATGAATGTTGTGACCGCTAATAAAGTTGTAAATGATAGGTTTTTAGATTTTCACGGCCAAAAGCATTTTCGTAGTTTGTTTTTGGGGTGTTATGTTATATTAAAAAATCGCAATAGTTTTATGTGATGCCATAGAATTCTTACCTAAACCAATTTTTTAAATGTGATGCAAGTGGCCAACTACGTAAAATTCTGAACATAAAGTGCCTGTGGGAACGAGCACAAAAATGATATAACAAGAAATAATAACAATTTTCTTAAATAAACAAATTCTAAGATTTTCGTTGTTTGTTTTTTTTTATGCCGTGTTGCGCTACCTCCTTCTTTAGCCGACGTTTCGGACAGCGTTGTAGTGTCCATCATCAGGGCAGATCCGGCAGATCCGACGACACATCTGCCCTGATGATGGACACTGCAACGCTGTCCGAAACGTCGGCTAAAGAAGGAGGTAGCACAACACGGCATAACACCCCAAAAACAAACAACGAAAAAAGTTGTAAATGTTCATGGCATCTTTGATTTTTGACGAGAACATTGAATTAATGAATTTTAGTACTAAAATCAACGTAGTTACAATATATCAAGACTTGCTATTGTTTCACAAAACTCAAGATAAAATATGGCAAGTAAGGCGACCCCCTCACTGAGGCAACTGAAAACTGTCAACTGGCAACTGTCTTTGTATGACAATGTGATGGCCAGCACACTACACAATCACTCAAAAACCCGTCGCCAATGGTAACGCAAGCGGTGACTTGCGACTCGCACTGCTGATTTTCGTGGCCAGTCGTTGCTAGTTGCCAGCTGTCAGCTGATTTTATGGTTAAACAAGCTTTTTGACCAATCAAGACATAGAAACCAGCCGTTTTTAGTTTAGTTTCAGTTGCCTCGTCAGGGGAGCGCCTAAGAAACACTCTGTTTCCAGTAAATTCTTAATTCAAATGTTGTTCATGAATGACAAAGACAGGCATTAAAAAAAAAGTGTTTATGGACGGAATAAACGATTGGATGTGGGCGGCATTTTCGTTTTCAAAAGATGCGTCGAATACTATCCCAAGACCGACTATAGTAGGGGGCCTGGGTGCCTGAAGGATTTTGAGATAGCAGTGCCATAATCAGCATACAGTTAGAAAATGGAGGCAATTGTTGTTGATACTCGTCGTTACTGTTGATTTTTAAGTTGTTTTACCACAAGAATATAAATAAACACAGTGATTAGACTATTTTAAAGAATAAAGTTTACTTAGCGACAGCAGTGACAAAATTTGGCTGTTGCACGCCCACAATCTGTACTCTAGTAGGCCTTGCATTTTCTTAATGATGCCTAAAATCTTCAGGCAGAAAACAATAATAATAAGTAATTTGCATGCATTTACAAATGAAATATTATTCCTTGGCTTTCACTAGTATTTGCCGGGTAATTAAAACTCTTTCTCATTAAATATGAGGGCATCGTGGCACTTTTTAAGGCAATTTTCTTAGAGCACACAACTTTTAAAAAAACAGCTCTTTGTACGAAATTTACATTGATTTCTTGCTTGGAATTCCAAGCAAGCTGAAATATTGAATCTTTTGAAATTAATATTATTTGTTCTGCCAAAAAACAAAACAAGATGGATTTTGTTTAACGCTAATTGTTTTAAGTCCGGTAAAGTCAGCAGGTAAATAATTTATATGCATTAAAATGTTATGAAAAAATATTGGAATGAATAAAAGAACCTTCTTTTCCTTATCAATAAGTACACAACGGATAGTGTAGAGAAAGCTGCAATAGTGGCTAGTATGATGGAGATGAGGTTGAAGATGTTCTCCTGGGAGGCTTCTATCTCATGCGGGTGAGCAGGTTGCATCGGGTAATATGCAGGAGGAGAAATTGTAGCTGAAACCAAAGGTTAACAACGCGTATTAGTTATTTGTTTTAATAGAATGGCTACAACTATGTCCTATTCAAGGTTTGTTAGATGAAATTTGAGCCAGTTATTGTAATGGTTCTGGCACACATATCAGAAGTGTGTATTTCTGAAATTATTAACAACTAAACGGGGGGTCAACTAAATCTCACTTAATCTTACCAATGGGGGGGAGGGGTCTACATTTTTTTAAAACTGCTCACTTAATTAATGTATGTCCCCTAAGGTTATATCAGCTATTGTTTTATTGGTGACTAAATAACTCAAAATGAATTCCACCTTTGATAAGTCATTAAAAGTGATGAAAAAAATATATGAAAAATTGGTTAAATAAGTTACGTTCGTTAGGTTATGGGATATTTAAAAATTTTTTTTTTCATAGCTTTTAATGACTTTTCAAAGAGGTGTTGAACTGAGTTGATTCTGAGTTATCATGGAACCGGTATTATGAGTGACAGATTTTAGCTTTTCAGCAGTACGCAGTAATATTCTTATCTATTGCGATATAGTTTAATTCACCTCCTGAAAGCGTAGTGGTGGAAGCCCTCAGCACAGTCTCGCTCCTTCCGGCATGGTTCTCAGCCGCCAGCCTGATCTCGAACCACTGCTGGGGAGACAGGGCGGCCAGCGTGAGGGGCTCCGACACCGAGGCAGCAGTGGCGCGCCATGTTCCGCTCTCACCTCGCCGCCACTCGGCACCCAGCGACAGCAGCGGGCAGATGGAACCCTCGGGCCCGCCCAGAGCGCGACGAATCTCCACCACAATGCAGGTGGCGTTGCTCCACGTGAAGGCGGACCAGTCTTCTGGGAACTTGGGCGCTGAAATTGTTAAATTTGAGTTTACACCTTCCCTATAAGGTACCTCCCCCTCGCCCCCCCCCCCACCTAAGTTGATGTTCTCTCTCCCTCTTCTACTTTTCATTTAAATACTCTGTATTTTATTTAATAAATTTTATTCACCCCTGATGAAAGTTCAGGTTGAAGTGAAACCGGTTAGATAAACCGGTAGATACTAAAGTGGAATTAAAATAAAGTTATTTTATTGTCATTTTCATAGTTAAATTTTGTATTATATATATAATTAATGAAACACACTCTACTTATATATTTATTTTTATGGTATCCTTAAAACAGTGTGATGCCAATTTTTATACAGAAAAGATTACAATTTGGAACATCTTAAAAAGTAATGAGAAATGGTAAAAATAATGTAACTTAATGTAACTTAAACAAGTACATAGTACTTTAATAGATTGAATAATATATAAAATTACATGTGTGTATTGAAGATTTAAAAATACTAGACAACAAAATCAAATGAACAATTCCATGGCAGCTCAACAATGTGGCATTTTAACCAGTGGCGGCTCGTGACTTTTGGTGAGCTAGAGT
Source organism: Limnephilus auricula (assembly GCA_951813805.1). Lineage (NCBI taxonomy): Eukaryota > Metazoa > Arthropoda > Insecta > Trichoptera > Limnephilidae > Limnephilus > Limnephilus auricula. Next base: position 23,188,795 of record OX638404.1, read on the forward strand.
GCTAATTTTAACAAAAATGGCATTATTGATGTCGTTGTAGCCGAAAAATATTTTTTATTTTTTTTTCAAAAATTTTTTTTTTGTATGAAGATTTTCAGGAAATTTTAGTTTTGCTGTGCGCCGCACCGATTTCCTGAAAATCTTCATACAAAAAAAATTTTTTTGAAAAAAAAAATAAAAAATATTTTTCGGTTACAACGACATCAATAATGCCATTTTTGTTAAAATTAGCACTCTAGCTCACCAAAAGTCACGAGCCGCCACTGATTTTAACACCCCTTTGACAAGTCATTAAAAGTGATGAATATGATTAGCCCATAACCTAAGCTAAAGTAACCTATTTCACAATTTTTTTTTCATCATGACTTTTCGAAGGAGTGATGATGTTGTACATTGTCGAGTTGTCCGGTAAACAAATGAACATGCGAAAGGTGGCATTATTGTGTTATGTTACGTTGGTAGAATTATAACTATTGGAACGACAGAGCAACTTAAAACTTTTTATTCGGATTGCTAAAGGAAATTTTTCCAACCACATTAAAAAAATCATACCTCCCAATTTGAATATGGAGACTAAGGCGCTCCGCCCACTGAGGCAACTGAAAACCAACTAAAACCGGCTGTTTTCTCTGTCTTGATTGGTCAAAAAGCTTGTTTAACCATAGATGAAGAACAATCAGCTGACAGCTCGCAACCTAGCAACGGCCGCCCAGGGTAATCAGCCGTGACAGTCGCAAGATGGTCGCAAGTCACCGCTTGCGTTACCATTGACAACGGGGTTTTGTGTGATTGTGTAGTGTGCGGGCTATCACATTGTCATACAAAGACAGTTGGCAGTTGAGAGTTTTCAGTTGCCTGAGTGGGCGGAGGCGCTAACAAACTGATTATAGTTCTATATAACCAATGAATTCACCTATCTTTTGTCTATTATCACATATTCGTAGGATTTATAAAAAAAATTATAAAATCGTAAACTTTAAAACATTTTAAAGAATCTAGAGAATTTTTTCCATATTGTGGCAGCAAAGCAATCCGAGGCTTCGGAAATAGTGCCATAATGAGGCAAAAAGCGTTCGAGTGGATAAGGAAATATAGAAAAGTAGAAGTATTAAAAGGTCACGGAGGCAGTAAAGTTTTACTATTTTGTGACATGCGTCAAAAAATAGTTAGTAAACTGTCTGTCAAAGCAGCATTCAGCAGAAATGCTCAAATGTGTATTATCGACCAAAAAAGGTTTAAATATGCACTAACGACCAAAAAAGGTTTATATATGCACTATTGGCCAAAAGAGGTTTAATATGCACTAACGACCAAAAAAGCTCAAATATTATGCGTGCATTTTGCATTTTAGAATTTAACAAGGCATATTATTGTATAATGCAATGTCTAATAATCATACAAGAAATTGAAGAGATAAAGATAATGCTGAGTTAAATATTCAAACCTTCTCCTTTAGTGTTAACATTGATGGCTGGGCTTGGGTCTCCTTTACCCACCCTGTTGTGTGAAGCTATGTGGATAGCGTATCTTGAACCACACTTCAGGCCAATCAGTTTGTACGAGGTGATTTCTGATGAAAGGTCGACAGTTTGGAAGTTCTCTTCATTCCTTCTAAAACTCAGGGTGTATCCTGTAACAAAATGTGTTTCCTTAGACATTATTTGTTGAGGAATAGGCGGAAAAATGATATACCACAAAACACTTGGCTCAAAACCTTATTATTAAAAAGCCTAAATTATGTACATAATTATGTTCATATTATCCTGACGAAGAAACCTTCAGTTAGATAATTGTGATTATATGAGAGTATACAAAGTCATTTGTTTTCATTTATGAAATCCAAATGTACAAATCAACAAACTTATCTTTACGGGCAGCCAAAAGCAAAAAGCGTAAGAACTTCTCCGATTGTACAGGATCTGTATGGATTGGAATAAGATGTTCTATAGCTAGAATTAAAGAAAAATAAGGTGCTCAGAAGCACTTCTCTTTATTTTGATAATTCTTTTAATTTGATCGAACTATAACTTTTTTAAAATTTTTTTTTCATTATTTATTAACCAATAACTAGGAAGATTTTTAATAATTCCACCATTGGTGTCTTAAGAACCCAACATTCTTGCTGAAATTTAAGTTTAGTTGCCAAACCTAATATGGGAGAGCCCCCATCAGAAGAGTTGGGGCTCCACTGCAGCTGGGCGCTGGAGGCCGTGGTGTAGAGCAGCTGCAGAGAAGGGGGCCCAGGGGGCAGGAGGCAGATCACACTGTAGGTTATTTCATCAGAGCCAAACAGATTCTTGGCAGAGCATGTATAGTTGCCACTAACAGTTTTATCCATACCTAAAAAAAATAATAAAATTGACTTTAGAAACCCAAACCTACATTTGTAAATCAATAATTTTAAACCATTAATTGAAATTATGCAGCTCGTATTATTACACATATGTCACATATCACATATCATGCGTAGACTGGAGCTCTATTCCGCAAGTTAAATTGAAAACAACACACTGATTTGAATTTATTTTGTGAATATATTATTATTACATTATATGGACAACTAACCTAACCCTTTACAACTGGCTTCATATGATTGTGAATTTGTCTTTGGAAAAATCCTGAAAGAAAATAAATTTGTGTTTGGGAATAAAACCCGATGTCGATTGAACGTTTGAGAGTTGCTTATGAAGGATACCTTCACTTCCCCTATGCGATTATAAATTAAGAACTTTATTAGTGTTTTTACCATCGAAATTCGGATTTTTTTTGCGAGTTGCAAAGGGCTAAAAAAAATATAATTACAAGAACTTGATTCTACCAGCTACCTCTTTCATCATAAACAAGTATTCTGACGGAAGAAGCCAGTATCTATTACAACAGTACAATCTGTTACAAAAATAATTTGTGTAAGAAATTATGTAACATTCCAAATTTGTACACGTTGGAATAAGTCACTTATGAAAATAGAGTTTACACAAGTAAAGTTCTGGAACATTGCCTATATCCGTTATGAATGTGGATTTTGAGGACTAGGGTACATAAAAAAAACGGAGATTTTTTTGAAAAATGTTATAATCTTCCATATAGATGGAGACTAACATGTTTTCAATTGGGAAATTTTTTATTGGAGAGATAGTTTGTGACAATACGCTATTTCACATATGATTTATACTAGTCCCAGAGAAAGGTCTTATGTGACCAGTGCCGGTCCTGCGTGGGCACAATTGGTGCAGTCCGCTCCGAGCGCTGACCTCCAAGGAGCCAAGCAGCAACGGCCACGGCCACAGCCACGGTCATAATGTTTAACACCTATGTAATACATTGTCCTTGAGGTTTTTAATAGCGCCAGGCGACTTTTGGTTCAGAGCCTTCTGTATCTTGTCTTTTTCGTTTTTGTACAAGATGTGTGCGAAGGAAAAGGACAATCGAACGAAAGAACTTCTCTCTGAGACAACATACAGTGATAAACCGAGTGAAAGCAAAATTAGTTTGTTCTTACTATGAATGAGGAGATTTCCTTCAACAGTGACTTGGTAAAGATGACTATGTGTGATGGGCCTCTGAGTGTGGAGCCAGCGAGCTCTCGGGGGCGGGTTACCAACGGCGAGGCAGCCCAGCAGCAGGGAGCGACCAACCCCGCTGGGGATCACTCCGCTGAAGGAGGCAATGCGGGCACCAGCTGGAAAACGAAACACTGATAATGAACATGATCCTTTCATAATCCATTCATAATCCTCCAAAAAGTAGTACATATACAGGCATTACATAATACTCTTACATACTCTTACTTATTAGCAATATAAAATGCTGTAGTTACCAGAAAAGTTAAAAAACTTAATATTGTCCAAAAGATTTTTATTGTGGGTATGCAATGGCCAACTCTGTGAGTACATAATAATTTAATTCTTGAATATTTCTCAGTAGACGTGGGCAAAGAGTTACGAAAATCCAACAGTAATTTTAACTAGCAGTGTGCTGATAGGCTCTGTGGGCGGCGGGTGAGACAACAGTAGCTTTGTAACAAACTTCACCTACGAAGATGGTTTTGCATAAGGCGTGGCATCAGAGATGTACTCGAAGTCAGGTTCTGAAATTTCAACCGTAGAGAAGCTAGTAGGTTATTGTTGTTGTGCATTGTTTTATAAGTGAATAAACAATGGTTTTAGATATTGACTTTGCCCACTTGAGCAATAGCTACTCAAATTTAGGTAGATGATTTTAAAAAATAAAAATGAATTAATAATGTAAAGATTTATAATTTTTTTTAATAACCTCAATGTATGGGATAAACGGTGAAATCTAGGTATAGGTTCGAATCCGGCGTGCGCAAATAAATTTTATTTAATTGATTAGTGTTATTTCACAATTAATTATTTAAAATAATATATAGTATATTTGCGGCACATTCCAGAGTGGTAGATACTCTTAATATCGCCCTGGTGTAAGACCACCATTAAGAATTGAAACATTGCTTGAAATGGCTTTAGCCGTGTTTAGTGACTAGATCTGAATAGCCAGGTACTTCCCCGCCTTCCTCTTCCTCGACTCCTTCCTTTTCCGACTTACCTTCAGCCTCATAACATACCCCATTTGGGGATGCCATAGTCTCACTGGCTCCTGACGGGAGCAGTTGGGACTCTTGTGAGGTAATCACAGTAAAAAAAAAAAAAAAAATGATTGCATAAAATTATTATTTATAAGTTGTGTAAAATTTAAAGCACATCTATTTGTTATGAGGGAACTCTGTACACAGCTCATGTAGTTCAGGGAGTTTTTTAGCACCGTAAGGCGCTCCGCTGACGAGGCAACTGAAACCAAACTAAAACCGGCTGGTTTCTATTTCTTGATTGGTCAAAAAGCTTGTTTAACCATAGACGAAGAACAATCAGCTGACAGCTGGCAACTAGCAATGGCCGGCCACGGCAATCAGCAGTGCGAGTCGCGAGTCACCGCTTGCGTTACCATGGACAACGGGATTTTGAGTGATTATGTAGTGTGCGGGCCATCACATTGTCATACAAAGGCTGTTGCTAGTTGACAGTTTTCAGTTGCCTCAGTGAGCGGATCGCCTAAGAGATGGGTTAAAGATAAAATATCTGTTGGTCAAAAGAACACCACTTGCTCCTAACATTCTCTATTGGAGAGTTATTTCCATAGTAGGTAACCACTTATTGATAGGTAGGTACCTCGGGCCGAAGTCACTTGGGTAACTGGAGATATAGCTGCTCCTTCACCAGCCCCGGTACTGGCGGAAAGCCAAAACTCATATCGCTTCTTCTCCACCAACCCTCGGACTTCCACAGCACCCCCGAGCCCCGTCCCTCCCATTGCGCTGGCCTCCGAGGCGCTCACCTGACGGCTGGTGGGCTGACCTCTGCTGAAACCAATTGAACATTACTTAACCTGGAAGATTATGGGTTAACTAGAGTTTTTAATTTTGATATAGCTGGTTTGAGGCACGCACTGAAGAGATATACCGATAGTAGCGTGATCGATACCAAAGTTATAGAAAACTGAGGACTAACTAATTTATCAGACTTTTCGACTACAAAGCCCCAGAAAGACCAATGAAATTGATTACATGTTCATGTAAGTCTATCATTATTTGAAAATATCTCATTAATTTTATCCAATAAATGATAAAACTGACCATTACTTTTGGCAAGCGGATATGCCCACAACACATGTCACTTATACAGGTTTGTATCTTCTAATTTATTATTATAATAATTTATTTATTATCTACTTCGTCAATCTAATTTCAGTTGTCTGTGATGATTTGCGTGATGTGAAATATTCCTGTAATAATATCCTAATGTGTCCTTACAACTATATAATATGTATTAACAAATATTTCCTTATGTATAATATTAAGAGTGATAAATTGTAGAACCTACAGACAAGCTGCCATTTGACAGCTTTGTGGGACTACCCTTATTTTGTAAAAATGTATTTTTTGATAAATAAATAAAAAAAAAAATAAAAAATAAAAAATAAAAATCTACTGGATACGTATAATCTGGCATATAATCTAACAGACTACCTATTGTAAACACTAAATAATATTCAAAATACTTTAAACTTTGCAAAACCTACAGTAATAATATCCCGTTATTTTTCACCGATCATAATCATAAAAATGTATGTCAGTGTTAGATTTAATTATATTAAGTTCGTGATTTAAAAATGTTATTATATTACCCCACTAACTTACGCATCAGACCAGCGCCGGTTCTACGAAATCTGGCGCCCTGTGCAGGAAGTACCGATGGCGCCCCCCCCCCCCCCAACATTTTTTTAAAATTCAGATAAAAAATTTATATACATATAAAAAAAAAAAAAAATAATTTTATGCAATACGTTTAAAATAAATTAATATCCCGCCAACAAGAATCAAGAGTAACTTTTCCAAGTGACCTGGCGGTAGCTATCTATGACACTGGACAAAATAAAAACATCATAACAAAATATAATATAAAACAGGAGGCAGTTTAGTTCAGAAATAATAATATTCTGATCAGTTTGTTTAATATGGTGCCAAATCGCGCGCGAATGGCAACATAAATAAACCAATAACGCGGCGAAAGCGACGAACTATCATCAAAGAGCAACTTGTAATCAACGAAGGGAGATCCGTTTGAGACAATGTTTGTTGAATTTCGAACGATACAATGGTCGTAAGAGCAACAAGGAAAAATAGGTCTTACGTTCGTATGAAATATATTGTATTTGGAAAAAAATTCCTTGACGTAAGTCAAATCCGTATTTCGTTAAATTTTAACCATCGATGCGCGCGCATTAGGTTCACGCATATGGAAAGTGAGTGTTGCTGGCGCGAACTAATAATTCCGTATTACGAGTAATTTTTAAACGATTCGGGGAATATTTTAATTGAATTTTAAAACAATATTTATTTTATCACGGCGCCCCTTCGTAGTGGGCGCCAGGTTTTTTGCACGTTTTTGAACGTATAGCAGATCCGGCGCTGCATCAGACAATAAAGAAGTTAAGTCCTTTTTTATTATTTTTGTTTATCAATGTTCACATACAAACTTAAATACCTACTAGTATTTTTGTTTTTTTGAAAGTTCGTTTTCATAATTAAATTAATTTTACAAGTTTGAATTTTATTAAGCCCGCGAAAACGTCCGTGAAATATAAGGAAAAATATTTACAAAACCGGGACACGCTTAATATGGACGAAAAAAATAAATTTAAAAGTTCTAGTAGTTAGATATTAACTAGTACTAATCAATAAAACGAGATCGAAACTTGCCGGTTCCTAACATAGCGGTCGGTGAAAAATAACATTTTGTGTTTTTAAATTTAAAAAATAACCATTATAATGCACTTTTTTCAAAATTCCGGTAACTGAATTGATTAGTACTACCTAGTTAATATCTAACTGCTACAACTTTTTAAATTTATTTTTTTCACTCAACTTCCCTATTCCATTATAAATCTCGATAAGTAATGCGAAACTATGAACGTGTTTAGTATTATTTACGCACCCTCCAACTTCTCTGTAATAGAGGGTGAAGAAAACAATCTTCCCATTCGGCTTCTTCGGGGGCAGCCAGCTCACCAGAATGGAGTCAGCCGTGAGGGCCATGGCCTTAATGTCAGCTGGCTGGCCAGGAACTACAAGGAGAAGAATTAACGTTGTTCTTATCATTATAATATCAATATGGGTGACAATGTGTTATGAAACAAATTATTAAATTAGCAAGTGCAGGGTCGGCCGTGAGCCAAATGGAACCTGGCGCTAGTATAAACCTTAAGGGTGCTGTATTAGGTGTTAGGTATTATCAGTGCCTTGGCTCCTTGGCAATGATAGCATTTGGACCAAGTATTTTCGCATCATTTGTGATTTAAGTTTAATTTCGAATACAGCTCTCCCAACATCCCTTATACCCTAAGAGTATGGATATTAGAGAGACGGCATGTGAAGTGTGCCCGTGCGCTCCAAGTGTGCCTTTTCGAGAATTTCACTTAAATGGCTGACATTGGCTGCTGGTTTTTGATCGTTTAATACGTTCCGACATTTTTACGATAGCAGCCATCTTCCACGGTGACAGCAATAGTCAGCCATATGGGTAAAATTCTCGAAAAGGCACACTTGGAGCGCGCGGGCACACTTCACATGCCGTCTCTCTAATATCCATACTCTTAGCTTATACCAAATCGGTGAAGAACTCTAGAATTTTAAGATGGCCGCTGAATTTTTGCAAGCAAGTAAGTCTCGCTGCTGCTTCTTCTTTTCGTCTCCACTGATGTGAATGGCTAATTATAGAGTATGTATGTGTATGTTACTGTCTTCCTCGGTGGTGCAGAAGACGGCCGGACTGAGGATGCCGTCTCCCGCTCCTGTGTAGGCCAGCACTTGTATAGAGTAGTTGGTGTACTTCAGTAGCGCATGCAGGTAGGTCTCACTGCTGCTGGTCCTCTTCACTTCTGCTGCCGTCCCGCTTTCCTCCACTGGAATCAGAGATTTAGATAATGAAACGTTAAAAATCGAATAATCTTCAACGTGTTGCCGTGTTTTTTTTTTAGTTTTGAAGAAATGAACGAATGATGCTTACAAATAATATCAGTGAGGGGCTTGTACAGTATTTTGTATCCAAGCAAGTTCCCTCCAAGCCTGGAGCGGGGAGGAGCAGCCCATTCAACCTTGAGGCTTTGAGACGACAAGGCCGAGCAGCGCACTGATTGTGGTGGTGCGGTGGGTACTGGAAAAAAGAGAAATGACTAAAATGATTGGGTGAATTTCGAAATGCTTGGAGGTCACATGTACTCAAAGCTACAGAGGAGCTTGAATGTCTCCAACAATAAGTAACCTTCGCAAATCCAAGATGGTAATCGACAATACCTAGCTTCTTTTATCTGTAATGTCTTCGTCAGTTTAGACAAAACTAGCTTTTCCACTTGGTATTGAAAAGATTTAAGATGAGAGTCAATTGATGCATTAAATCTTCTTTTGTGGAACATAGTATGAGTATGTTCATGAGTTCCATTGCCCATCCCTTTGGACGCAGTCTCTGTAACACGATATTTTGTCAAGGTGTAAGAGTTTATTATAGATTATAGTTTTATTATAGATTATATATTATACATATATTATAGTTTTCATAGACTGTTTTATCTCCCGGCCTGCAGGACTAACTTGCCAATGGTCATGCCGGTAGGGAGAGCAATCTTGCTGTTGAACAGAATTAATTCGGATATCGACATATTTTCGTTAGTGAAGCGGCCTTTAAAAGGCAAGTTTTATTAATACTTGCGTAGTTAGTATCCTTACCATATATGAATTGTAATACTTTGTAATACGAATGTATTTTAAAAACGATTTAAAATATCAAATTTTGTAATGTTTTTTGAAATAATAAAATAAATTGAATTGAAAAAAAATTAATTGAGTTCTGAAGGATGATGCAGTCCATAATTTGTAATGTTACCTCCTTCTTTGGTGGAGCCCAGTATAGGTATGCTGGCGGGTCCACTGCCTGCCCGGTTAGCCGCTGTCACGGTGATGCGGTACTTGGTGAACTGTCCCAGGCCACTGATGGAGAAGCGCGAGGCGGAAGGGCCTTTGACGGTGGCTGAGCTGGTCAGCGGAGTCTGCTGGCCCGATGAGTCGGCCTCCGTCACCTCGGCCCAGTGGACCGTGTAGCCATGCAGGGGGCCGTGCCACGAGGTGGATGGCGGTGGCTGGAAACAAAACAGATGATTAGAACAAATTGCATGTCATAATATGTAGCCATTTTTCCAAGGTGTGTAAGGTTTTTTTAGGTTATGTTTGTTTAGGTTCCAAATAACCTAACCAAGTCTAAGCTCATAATAATGATTCCAGATGACATTAAAATAATTAACTGATTTGGAATAATGTGTATCAATATTCCAGGTGCACTGGGAAGAATCCCATATGAACAATGTATTTAAATTAAGGGTTTTCCTTACCTGCCACGTAACAATGAGTTCTCCACCTTCCCCCGCCTGTACCTGCACGTTCTGCGGAGGTTCTGTGGGAGCTTGCGGACAAACATCACAAATTTACGATTATTCATCAAATACACAATAGATAATGGAAACAAAAGGGATGCAGGAAGCGGTGTTGAAGCATACTTGGTGTCGCTGAGCCACAAACAAACTGTAAGATGATGGCGACACGCGTTGTGTGTGCGAATTCATACTGATAATGGTTCATGGCCCATCTCTATTGTATATATTATTTATAGTTGCGTATGGAAATTAAGATGAAAACTTAATTTTTTTTCTGTGTCCATATCGCTTTTGGCCCTGTGTCGAGGATTGCAGATCGAAAAATGAAAGATTTACCAGATTCACGTACCGGAATTATATCGACTTCTATTTTTTGATTTAAAAAAAATTTATATTTAATAAAAATACCTCGCAAAGAACTTCTTAATTCTTTGTCTCTCAGGGTTGCCCAGAAATGTTAAGATATTGTATATAAGTTACAAAGCTGATATGAAATAAATAGTATAATAATAAGGCAGCAGAGCTTAGGAATTTTTTCGTTATTTGTAAATGCTTTGAAAAAACATAAATCAGAATTAAATTGGCAGTTTTATAAGGGCATTAATTATGCAATAAGCATAACCAACCTTCCTCTTGCGTCTTGGCTATGATGGAGTCGCTGTAGGGGCTGCTTTCTATTTGGTTGACCGCTAACATCCGCATGGTGTATGTTGTATCTGGGAGTAATCCATTCACAACTCCTTGTTCCATCGTGTCGCTGACATCACTACAACAATGGTCACACATATTAGTAGAGAATAAAAGGGTTAGCAAAGTAAACCTAAAGTATGGATTATGGCTTGTCAGAACTAATTGATTCCATTACAAGAGCAGTTCGACCAGAAACAAAAGACCTTTCTCCAGCACCATCCAGAACGTAGCGTGTTGTGGAAGACTAGCACGGCATGGCAAGTCACTAATGAGGCTAACGAATTATCAATAAAACACATTATTAAGAGACACATTATAATATTATGGTTTTTATTTTTGTTTCATGTAATTCTGTTAATTTCTTATCACATGGAGGAAATCTATAATTGGTTGTATTTTTGGTATAATATAGAAATGTAAAAAGAAAGTTAATAACTCAGGTACGGAACATACGTCATTCCTATGTCTACCTACGTTAAATTATCGTGAAAACAAGCTTATGTGTCCAAAATTCAACTGTTGATTTCCCAAAAATTAATAAATAAATAAATAATTAGCTAACCTGATAGTAGACTGCTTGGAGGTGACCGCTATAGTGACATTGACGACATTACTGGCGTCCCAGGAGTTGGAGACGCCGGACCTGAGGACCTGGTGCTGCAGAAGGTAGCCTAGCACGGGACTGTTGCCATCGAAGGGACGCTGCCAGGACAGGCGCACGGAGCGACTGCCCACTTGGATTACCTCCATCTGGCGGGGAGGGTCTGGTCTCTCTGGAAGACTAATACTTTCAGGAGAACATTTAAGCAAAGTGATCTACGTAAACAACAAACTACAATAATGACGTAATCCACCGGTAATTTCGCTGTGAAAGAAAGGATCTTGGGGGAGGTGATAGGGCGTCCTTAGGTGGAACTGTTTTGTCGAGTCGGCGGTGGATCAGGGTATCTAGCATGGTCGATCGATCAAGGTTTTATCGATTATGCTGGTAACTTGTCATCCTTAGCGAACATAGCTGCAGATCATTAACGAACAAACATCGATTCACAATGACTAAGTGTTTTTATTTTAAGGGATGTGAACTGTTGTTTGTATGGGTGCAATCTGAAAGATGAAAAGTTTACAAAATTATCGATAAATCCTTTATCGATCGACTAAGCCTAGATACTCTCATCGGAGTAAAATAATGTGAGTTTTGTGAAGAAAAAGGTGTCAGGAAAGTGACTGTTTGTGCTTTTATGATGTGTGATGCGGAGTTAGAGAAGATAAACTGTATTTTGAACGTTGGGAAGAAAAAAGAAAAATAGATTTTGAAATATTACAAAAAAGCGTATCTTAAGTTTTCTGTGACTTCCGTGGTAAAATGGTAAAAATTTTATTGAACTGGGACCTTTCTTACAGGTAAAACACTGAAATAACTTGCAAAATTAATAAAATTGTAACAATGGCAAAGTAATTTAAAAAAAACTTAATTTAATTTAATTTTTTAACATTTGTGTAGTGTAGGTTCGAAATAAGGAATGATTATTCACAAAGCACTCTTCTTAGGGTGAATTGCCTATTCCATAAAAAAAAAAAAAAAAGGAATGATTATTCTGAAATAAATTTACCTTGTACCGCCAGATGTATGAAGTGCTCACTTCTTCCGTATGAGTTACTGGCTTGACAGCGATACAGGCCGGAGTCCTGCCTGTCTGCACGCTCTATACTGAGTTGTGACCTCAGGCCCTTTTCTTTCTTCAGCTCGGAAATACTTAACCTGCAAAAATAAACATATATTTAAAAATTGAGCTTCACTGGTGCTTTACCCATGCTGATGACCTCATTTTACAATTAAATCTTTAATCCATTGATTAATTTTGCATTTCAAATATTTTTTGTTTGCTTCATTTTTTGTGTCGAGTGTGAGATTGTTGAATGCTTTTATTGTCCGTTATTTATTAATTTATATACAATAGAAGTGACATAGTGTCGGACAAAATTCAGAATCCGGTTGCTAACAATAAAACTTCTTATGACCAGATCCGCTTGTTTTGATTCACTCAGAACATTATCAAAAAGTGTTTTTTTACTTTATTTTTCAGGCACAAATATTTAAATGTTTCACAATCATTTATGAACTTCATTTGCCACATTATACAATTAAACTGTAACCGAAAAGAGGTTTTTAAGTATGAGACTTTGAACAATAATATTGTAAATCAAAGCAACTAGTAGTTCTGTGAACAGGACCTCATATCAAAAAATGTTTCTTTTATTTAATAAATCAAACCCAAAAATTCCTCTGCGATCTTAAGTTTTGTAAGTAGGTACTTATATATCTAGCTATTTTTAAATCATATTTATATTTTTGGAACATTTTTGTTAACCCAATATTTTTTTATTTAGTTCAATGTTCATAGAATCATCATTACAAAGACAATTCTTTTTTCAAATTTTCTACAACCAGATAGATATTAAATACTAAGACGGTCCAAATAAACACGACGTAAATTAGAAAAAAATTCTTTCCCGAACCATTACAGCAGTCACCAACTGGAAACGGAAACGGAACGTACAAACAAATTTAAAGACAGATAAAATTCAAAACGGTTCTATTTAAACAGAACTTTGCTAAGCTCAGTCAATAATTCATTACTCGCAGGCCAAAACTCACTTCCGTTTGTATCAAGTGTGTACGACAGACGTTGGCGTATTAATAATATAGATTTTTACAAAAAAAATCAATCTTTGGTCAAATTTGAAAGCAAATAATGTTTGTATATAACCTGTAGCTAGTTTTATCAATGGGGTTTGTATTGTGGGTCCAAATGTTCTTAATGGGGTTATCTCCCTGTATGTCACAGACGAGCGTCGTTGGGTCGTTTCTCCTCACAGATATGTTCTGGGAAGATTCCTCAAAGCGGGCAGGCTCTGGAATAATTAACATCTGATTACAAATATGTTCAATAAATGAAAAGAAAAACATTGTTAATATATTTTAAAAACTAGCGCAGACCCGTGAAATATCACGGGATAGTCGAGTTCTTGAAAAAATTGATATTTTGCTTTGAAGCGTTTTAAATAATATTTGTTAACGTATCCAAAAACTAAAAACTGTTTTCGAAAGGTGATGAAACAGGCTTCAAATGTTATTATTATAAATAACCATGTAATTTTTTAAATATAAAATTTTTGGATGAAAACTTTAAAAAGTTTTAAAACTAAAATTACTGATAATGAAAAAAAATAAAAACACATACATATTTCATTAGACAAATGAACTATAAACATTACTGTCACCTCGCTTTTTTGTCATTTTGTGTAAAAAAAATCTTAAAAAATTCACAAAGTTTCGTAAATTTTTTTCAAATTGCGATCGGAAACTTTGATTTCATAAAGGTGTACATTTTCATTTTTTTGTGGCTAACTTTTAGATTTGAATATATAGCGTGTTGTATTCTCTTTCCAATACCTTTTAGATCATACTTCTCACTATGATAGTAAGGAAGATACTACGATTTCTATGAGACCTATGTGAGCTGGGACAAATATGGTCTCCTGTGATTAAACGGGTTTATTTATCTGCTACTGTTTTCAACACATTTGTGTAATTCACTAGCAATCTTAAAACTAACTTAAAAATTATAAAATAAGTACAGAGATGATTAAATTTTATTAGTGGGGTAGTGTGAGTGGTGATTGTAGGAGGGGGGGGGGGGGTTTAGGGAATATCTTCAAAGAAAAATGAAGTAACTAATCTACATGTGAAATCAAATGTCAATCAAAACAAAATGTCAATAAATTGTTACATAGAATGCCCAAGAAATACAAATAAGTTGAAAATTTTAAAATGGCAATAAAGATAATTTGCAGTTAAAATAATGTAGCTGGGCTTACCATTTACATCGAGGAAGATGCTTTTGGTTAGTTGACTTCCGACGCCATTATCCGCAGTGCATCTGTATCGTCCCTTGTCCTGAGTGGTCACTGAGTTTATCAACACTGAACCGTTACTGAACACCTTCAGATGTGCACTTGTTGAGGTTATGGCATCGTATTCCTCCTTACCTGACACCAAAAAAGTTAACAGGATTCAATAAATAAGAATAAAACACAAGAGTTAGATGTCACCGAGCTAAAATTTCAAAAGCCCAAAGCTAAAAGCTAAAAGTTCAAGCACAAAGAACAAGGCTCAAACCACAAAGAACAAAGCTCAAAGCTCAATCCTTAAATATTACAGATCAAATCTTGCTTAAATCTTTAAGCTCAAAACACTTACATCTTAAAGCTAAAAGTTTTACTTTTAAAACCACAAAGAACAAAATTATTTAATACCACAAAGAACAAAGCTAAAATCTCAACGCTAAAGATTAAAGATCAAAACACAAAGCACAAATGTCAAAACTAAAAGTTGTAGGTACAAAGGTCAAAGCTCAAAGCACAAAGCTGAAAGCTCGTAGCTCAAATCTACAAAGACCAAGTTAAAAGCTTAAACCTCAATGCTCAAAGCGCGTATTATATTGATACGGCATCTGTTTTTTCTACTAGATATAATCCGGACTTCTGCAAGACCCGCATTAATAAACCCATTTCTACAGCCCATACCTTAACCCACCTCACAACCTGCCAAAATGAGTGGCGATATAGTTTCCTTGTCTTTACACCGTTCAGACAGGGGCGCTCTTGTGAGACGTAATATAAAAAAAAATGTAATCATATATATTATAATATTATTTATTAATACTATAATTGCTGAACTTACTGTACGATTTGGCCCAATACGTCCTTGGAGCTGGGTGCCCCCTTGCTTCACAGTTCATCATCACGGAGCTCCCGAGGAGTGTGAACAGGTCCTGGGGTTCGTTAATCCAATAAGGGGGCACTGAATAAAAGTAAAATAAAGGGTAACAATTATTATAAGCGATAATTATTATCCTGAAACACTCATCAATATTAAAAACTCTCCCTAGAAAATATATATGTCGCCAACGGGACTCGAACCCGCACCCCTCTGTTTGCCGGACAGGAGCTCTACCATTAAAACTTGAAAAACTGAAATACTTAAAAGACAGTCACTGCCCTATTAAATACAATTTTAAGAAAGGAAATTATGAAGGATGTCGTCTAGACCTGTCAAATGTGAATTGGATCTCACTTTTCAGTAACTCGAATGTGAACAATAAGGTACAATTATTCTACGATACTTTGTGGGATATTATTGATAAACATATTCCAAAAAAAAAAACACAAATTAGAAATCACTACCCCAAATGGTTTAGTCAGTCTCTTATTAAGCTCCTCAAAGAGAAAAATAAGGTAAGACTGCGGGCCAATAAATATAAAAACCCACTAGACTATTCTGAGTTTGTTATTCTAAGAAAAAGATCGAAAAAAATGCAAAAAGAATGCTATTTATCATACATTAACTCTGTTGAACAAGGCATAAAAGTAAACGTAAAAGCTTTCTGGGCATATTCAAAATCATTGCGTACTACCAATTGCATTCCCAAATTAATTCACCTGGATTCTATATCTGCAGATAATGGACAACAGATTGCCAATCTTTTTTCTAATTATTTTGCATCCGTTTATACTCAATCTAATCCCTTGTTATATACTGCCATGCCAAAAGTTACACAAAATAACCAATTTAATCTTGGCAAAATCAACGTTAGCATGGAAACCATCAAATCTTGTTTAGAAATAATCGATACGTCCAAAGGTCCAGGACCTGACAAAATACCTCCCTTGTTTGTAAGATGTTGTTCCAGCGCGTTGATTAAACCACTTTTTATAATATACAATGAATCATTGTCTACAGGAACTTTCCCAGATTTGTGGAAAAAGGCACATATTGTTCCAATACACAAATCGGGTGATCAATCTTTTGTGAAAAATTATCGACCAATCAGCATTTTATCGTGTTTTGCAAAAGCCTTTGAATCTATAATTTATATCTCTGTATTTTCACATTTTAAACCCCAATTATGCATTAATCAACATGGGTTTGTTCCCAACAGATCTATAAACTCAAATCTTCTCGACTTTTGTGATTATGTTTGTAATGAAAGAACTCAAGTGAATGCCATTTACACAGATTTTCAAAAGGCATTTGATAAAGTTAACCACTATATTTTACTACAAAAGCTTGATCAGATAGGTATTCACGGTGATCTATTTAGATGGCTTAAGTCTTACTTGGAAAATAGATCACAATTAGTACTTATTAATGGGTACGAATCACCTCCCGTAATTGCAACATCAGGCGTACCCCAGGGGTCCAACCTTGGTCCTCTGCTTTTTTTAATCTTCATTAATGACCTTGGCCACATGTTACGCTGTGATTTTGCTCTATTTGCCGATGATCTCAAGATTTACCGCAAAATTTCCACTGACTCTGATCATGTTATGCTCCAAGAAGACCTTTATACACTAAATAACTGGTGCATTCAAAACGATATGTTTTTAAATATTGAAAAATGTTACATTATTACTTTTACTCGTAACAGAAGACGAAAGGATTACGCATATTCTATTAATAATGTTCAATTAAATAAAGTCACCACTGTAAGAGATCTAGGAATCACTCTTGATTCAAAGTTTATGTTTGATGTACACATCAGTGATATTATAAGTAAATCATTGAAAATGATTGGATTCATTCATAGAATATCGAAACCATTTAAATACCCCCAATCTATTATAATCTTGTACAACTCGTTGGTCAGAAGCAAATTGGAATATGGGAGTGTTATCTGGAATCCACATTATTTAAAATATTCTAAAAGTATTGAATCTGTGCAAAAGAAATTCCTAAGACTGTTATCATTTAAACTTGGATTTAATGCCTTACTCCAATCTTATGAGGAACGACTACATCACTTTAATTTTATAACATTGGAAAAAAGAAGGAAATTTACTGACTTGATATGTTTATATAAAATTATTCGTGATAAACTTCTTACCACTCATTGTCTGAGCAATATTCATATTAAAGTCCCTAATAGACGTAATTTAAGGAGTCAAAATTTATTCCATATTGAAAGATTTAATAACAATATCGCATACTTCAATCCTCTGTCTCGAATGTGTCGTCTATACAATACAATTGAATGTGACCTTATAGATATCTTTGCAAACAGTCTCGCATATTTTAAAAAACAAATTAACAATCTTCTACCATGATACGTCTATTGTTTTATCATTATATCTTTCCTTTATCTTTTTATATCTTCTCTTTCTCTGTACACTTTCTGTATTTTGTATCTCATGTTATATATATATTTTTATTATTATTATTATTATCTGTCATTTTCACTAATAGCATCACCGCCTAGTAACAACTAAACCTTGATTACGCATGCTGTGAACATTTTTAATTGGAGTGTTAATATCTGTGCTCATCCCAACGCAATAATATTAATGTAATACTTGTTAACACTCTGTAAATGTTTCAAACAATAAATAAATAAATAAATAAATAAAATTAAGCTGCGGCGGGATACCTCCTACCCGCCAAATGATTCAATATATACCTAGTGTTTCATTCAACAATTATCGCTTATTATATTTTTTCGACATATATCCGTCGGCGACATATATCTTTTCTAGGGAAAGTTTTCAATATTGATGAGTGTTTCAGGCTAATAATTATTGCTTATAATAATTGTTACCCTTTGTGCTATGCATAAAAAATCTTGTCTTAAACATTAGTTTATCAATTTAAAAAAAAAAATAAGTAAAATAAATTAATCAGTGTCACTAAATTCAAAAACCGAGTGTGCTTTAGACCACACGACTGAAGTAAAAATTCTTTAGCTCCCTCTACATGTATGCATATATATGTTTATATGTATAATATATACATGAATATACGTATATATATTTTGTTTCTACAAATATTTATTTGATTTAAATTTATTATCGTTCGCCTCGCCCGACCACACTTTTCGTAACGCTCTCGTCACGCGTTCGCCAGCTTACTCCCCAAGTCAAGCGTGTGTAAAGAAGTTTTACTTCAATACATATACAAAAATCCCGTAAAATAATAAATAAGAAACATTGCCTCAATCGAAGCTTAAAGCTCTAATGCTATTGTCTTTAGATAGGGGCACGAATTGTTCAATAAATAGAGTCGTTCAACTTCGGAGAAGCCAAACAGTAACTATATAAGCTACAAAATAAACACTGACAAAGTTTTAGAATTGAAATGAGTTTAGTGTGTTATTGGATTCTTTGAGGATATTTAGAGAAAAACAACAGAGATTAAATTACTTAAGTAGTAGTAAGGATCTAAGAAGAATCTCACAATAATTCAACGCATGCGGTTAATGTAGTTTTACTAGAAAAGTGTTTAAAAAAATTAATTGTACCTATCGTAACTAGTAGTTTTATGTAGGTAGGTATAACCTCTTGTATAAAAAACGTGTTTCTAATTATTGCTTATTTAATAAATCAAAACCAAAATTTTCTATGAAATCATAAGATTTATAAATTCTTAGTACTTAAACATCTACCTACTTAAGAGGGCATTCATTACCAGAGAATACTGGAAATTAGTCATTTTTAAATCGAATTCTAGACGTTTTGACTCTTTTTTTACAAAAAAACATAAGTTGATTTTGAAAGAGTGTTTTTTTATCTGGTACACGCAGTTTTAAAATGTTGAAAAACTAAGTGTAGTTTTAATATACTAAGGTTGTACCGTTGGTCGTTGGCAGAGTTGTTCAATTTTCAACAATTAAACAACACAAATTTCAAATCATATAATCATACAACAAAATAAATCAATACATAATCTAGTTAACACAGTTTAAAATTTTTTATTTTTTTATTTATTATTAATAACATAATTCATGAAGTTATCAAATTTTATTTATGAAATTTTGAAATATAAATCCTGTGCAGAAGTATTCGGTAGGCAAGCCTCACAAACATTCCGTTTTTACATGCAACTCATGGATGAATAATTGGTTTTCAAAACAATGGAATGCATACCTTTGATGACGAATTCCGTGGATTTATTGACTTTTCCAGCAGTATTGGAGGATGTGCAGGTATATGTCCCGCTGTGATCGGCGGATAGGCTTTTGAAGAGCAGGTAACTGAAGAACTCGGTACTCCTCTCTTCAATCTGCATTAAAAAAACAACAATAACCATGTTTTAAAAATAAACCAGTTTTTTTCTGAAGTCGCAAAAAACTCCCGAGCTTTTAGATCATGAAATACTCGATAAGCTGATTCATTTCTGGCAGTTGAAGTGGGCTCCATAACAATCTTTTTTCGTGTCTAGATTTTAGGAAAAAAGTTATTTTCGCATAAATTGTCATTTCATTTTTATTTTAATTTTAGTTTATTAGGTCCGTCTGTTTCAACACTAGCTACAGTAAAAGTTAAACTGACTAGCTTTACACTTTGTAAGTTTTCGTAATCATGTAACAATGAGTAAATAATATGTATAACTGTTTGTTTCCCTAGGGCCGTCTGTTTCGACGCTAGCTACAGTAAAAGTTAAACTGGCTAGCGTTACACTCGTAAGTTTTTTCGTAAGTTTAACTTTTACTGTAGCTAGCGTTGACACAGACGGCCCTAGGGAAACAAACAGTTATACATATTATTTACTCATTATTACATGGTTCCATGATCCAGCGAAGTTTCCGCCTAAAATTCATATCATAAATAGAAAAACATAGATTATTGAAGAAAACATAAAGTAATAGAAAAAGAAAAAATAAAAAAAAAATAAATAGAAAAATCATTTAAAAAGAAAAATACAGATTAAAGCATAATATAGGATAGAAATGTATTCTACCAAGAGAAACTGTTTCTGGTTGGACAATATCAAATATTCAATTATCCTAGAGTCCCCATCAGTCATCCCCAATTGGGGTATGTTTTGAGGCTGAAGGTGCGAGAAGAAGGAAATGGGGGAGAGAAAGGTGGGGAAGTACCTGGCTATTCAGATCTGGCCCCCAAATATGGCAAAAGCCATTTGAAACAACTTTTCAATTCTGAATGGTGGTCTGAAATCAGGGCTATAATAAGAGTATCTTCCAATCTGAAACGAGCTGCAAATTGACACCATATATTATTTAAAATGATAAAATTGTGAAAAAACACAAATCAATCAAATAAAATTTACTTGCAGACGCCGGGATTTGAAGCCTCCGGATCGATAGTCGAGAGCCTTACCCCTCAACCACTGAGGCCATCGAACTTGTAAAGTTACAGGCTCACCATAGTCAAGGAGCAATTCACGCCACCGATCGAACGTTATGTCCCTATTAGTGGGTAAGCACAGGAAGCAGAACAACTAGTGTCATGTAATGTACGTTAAATATTAAAAAAAAACTATTTGGAAAAGACATTTCCAAAATCGACTGAGTAACAAAATAAAGGGAGACAAATAATTTAATTTTAATTAGCATTTTTCGTAACATAGTTTTAACTTATTGATGATTTATTAACTGACAGGCGAACTTGGTAGAAACATAATTATACTATACATCCGAAGAGCTTTTCATCCTAATGTTGATTTTGGCCCAACATTTTCCATAATATATACACGTTAATCGGCTTACAAGAATTTTAATTTCGGCATTTCGCAGATTTTTCCTATCTGAATACACACTAGACGAAAACAAACAAAAAACTTTTCCTTTCTTAAATTATTCAATTGAAATTCCATGGCTTAAACATTTACGAAGGAAAATAAAACAAATTATGAAAACATATTTTTTATAATGCAAAAGGCTGAAACATTCTAGACTTTTAAAAGAGACATGAAGTTATTTTAATTTAAACTTTATGTAAAACAAACAATGAAAGTTCTTTGTAGATTTTTGATCATGCTAAGATATTTTTTTACTTTGATGGATCGGAGTCACGTACATTATTAAATGTAGGGTGAAAAACCCGTGAATAATCTCATTTGGACAGTAGAGTAATTGTTTTATCTAACATAGTTAAAGTTTTTACCTATCATTTTCCGTGACTAGAGAGATATTGGGAACAACGGCCTTTAGTGAATTAGGTTTACCTGTAGCACCGAAGCAATCGGCAATCCATCCTTCTGCCAAGAAAAGAACACCGGCATATCTCCGGAGATGACAGTGCAAGATAACTGCGCCCGTTCCCCAGACTTGAGGTCTGGCGGGAAGGACAGCGGAGACAGCACGGGCGGACTGTTGATGGCCAGGTGGATCTCTCGCTTGGCCAACTCGCCACCGGGGCTGCCCACCGAGCAGGTAAGCGTCCCGGAGTCCTTGGACGGGTTCAGTCGGAGGATCTTCAGGGAGCTGCCGTCCACGCTCTGAATGTAGCGGGGCTCGGCGTTCAAGTCGAATCGGCTGGTGTCCCATTTAACGAAGCTAAGAGGGATAACACGAAAGTGTTTGGGTCAGCTATCGTAAAATGTATAAGATACAAGACAACAATGGTGAATTTCTTATTGATGAAGAGAGAATGACAGTATTTTTAGTGTTATTATTAAAAATAAAATAAACGATAACCTTTTTTTAATCTTAGCTTTCTCTCTTAAAACCACCAGTCCTCATTAAAAGAGAGCCTTTGCTGTTATTAAATACTTCTGAATTCTGATGAATTTCTTTGTTCACACTACACAGAATGTTCGGGGGCACATAATGGTATAAGAAAAAAAAGTTTTTTCGAAACTCTACTTTTAGGCGCTCCGCTGACGAGGCAACTGAAACCAAACTAAAACCGGCTGGTTTCTATGTCTTGATTGGTCAAAAAGCTTGTTTAACCATAGACGAAGAACAATCAGTTGACAGTTGGCAACTAGCCACGGCAATCAACAGTGCGAGTCGCGAGCCACCGCTTGCGTTACCATTGACAACTGGTTTTTGAGTGACTGTGTAGAGTGCGGGCCATCACATTGTCATACAAAAACAGTTGCCAGTTGACAGTTTTCAGTTGCCTCAGTGAGCGGATCGCCTTAGGGGTACTTTTTTGGTAAAAAGATAAAATTAGTCCGGCGTGTGCGTCCAGCGCCATTATTTTCCGGTGTTACGTTACTGGCCAATCACAGCCATCCATCGTCGCCACAATCGCGCCCTACAGACTCACAGCAAATTGATCGAGTAAGTTTGTACCTTACACTAAAGATTTTTAATAGGTACGTCTTTTTGTATAAGAAAAAGTAAAAGTAAATCTTTTGTCTCCTACCATCATGTAGAATTACCTCCCGAAGTTAATGCACTTTACCCACGGACATCCTGTATAACATTAATGTAACCATTGAAAACCAAACAAAAAACTGAAATATTTTAGTAATATTGACGGAATAATTAGATTAAAAAATATACATGTACCTTATCGGATATCCATAGTACGGACATAATATGGTTAAATCGCTTCCCGTAATACCACGAACAGAAGTTATCGATCGAATGTATGGAGGTCCTGCAAGAAAACATATAGATTTAACAATAGTTAACACTTTAACAATTATTTATTGAATGTTTTTGTAACAATAAAACGAAAAATTACCGTAAACGTTTAACCTTGCCACGTGTGTATTGTGTCCCTTAGAGTTGGTAGATCTGCACTCATAAAGTCCTCCATCCTCCACCCTGACTCCTGTTATATTCAGGTGAGATATGACAATGCCCGTGTGGTCCACGTATTGACCAATCATATACCTGATGAAAAGAAGACAAATAAATCTTTAATAAAATGCAAAAAAGATCACCAATTTTGATAAAAATAGGCAAACTTTATTTAAAGGTTTGCATTGTTATTTACATCTTTCGATTTGAGACCTGAAACATTTTGAACCATTTGACGAAAATTTGAAAATAAGAATACGTTTACGCGAAGCTTCGTGACGATAGGCGCAGATGCGGCCCCAGCATTAAGAAGTTATTACCAGAGAATACCGGAAATTAGTCATTTTTAAATCAAAATCCAGACGTATTGACTCTTTTTTACAAAAAAAACATAAATTGATTTTGAAAGATTGTTATTTTATCTGGTACACGCAGTTTTAAAATTTTGAATAACTAAGTGTGTTTTTAATATACTAATTTAATTGGTCGTTGGCAGATTTGTTCAATTTTCAAATGATAGATTCTACTAGAAAACACAAGTTTCAAATCATATAATCATACAATAAAATAAATCAATACATAATCTAGTCAACACAGTTTTCAAAATTTAAATTTTAGTTAAATTAAAATCATTAAAAAATAAATCCGAGAACGTATTTTGTGACAAAAATACCTCAGTTTTTCTATTTATTTAAGGTCTTACAAACTAAAATATTTAATTTTTTATACACTTATTTTGTTTAGACATTATTGAAAAATCATAAATACTTATGATCAAAAGATACTTATAAAAAGTACCTACACTATATTTAATAATTTATCATCGTGCGTTTTAAGCATTTTTATTGCTTACTTGAATGTAGGTATATATTAAAGCAAGTTTTTAATGAAATAAATCCATATTAAATTTTTAATAAAAAAAAATTGATACGGGGAATAATCGATCTTTCTCATTGGAACCTCCCTGTACAGTTACAAGCATTTTTAAACTTTTCTTCTCAGCTGCTGGTCAATCGATCTTAAGATAACATTGTAAATAATAAATGTATTGTTTTGGTTTTACGCCGAGAAACATAGATTATAAGTACACAATGTAGCTAGTATTAATAAATAAATACGCTTGAAATTTGGTAGCATTGAAGTGGTATAACCTGTGTGAAGACGGTGAGAGTATTTGACTATCCAGCATCCACTCGAATCTCGGAGGAGGATCTCCCGAAGCCGAGCACTTGAGGGAGATGTGAACTCCGGGTTGAACCGCCTGCTCCAGGAAGTTGTAAATCATTTGTGGAGGCAAACCTGCTCAATCAAAGTATACACATACTCAAATATGTTATCATTTTTACAAATAATTATTTCACTTGGAAATAAAAAACACTCCGACAAATTGTGGATAAACTTAATTTCCGGTACATTAATATGATATTTTGAAATTTCTTACTACTAACCTAGAAAATATATGTTTTTAATGACAAATTAAAACACTTTGTTTTTACCACGATAATCTTTATTTTTACACATCGACATGTTTCGAGAACGATGTTCTCTTCCTCAGGACATAAAATGTACTAAAACTAAATAATCAAGTATACAAAGCTATGCGTGGGTGGAAATTGAAGTAGTGGGGGGAGGGAGGTGGTGAGGGGAGGTGCTTAGAAGATCAACAGGGAAGAGTGTGGAGAGGGGGGGGGGGGAGAGGTGGAAACATGTCGATGTGTTAAAATAAAGATTATCGTGGTAAAAACAAAGTGTTTTAATTTGTTATTAATAAAATGGTGCCACAAAGTGAATTTGCAAAATTTGAAGAAATATGTTTTTTTGTTTATTTCACTAACAGTTTTTCTACATTTTAATTGATTTGGTGGTGTTTGTGACTAACCTGAGATTGTTCTACTGAAATTCACTCATCTCAAAATTTGATTTTTTGGAGATGTCTGACTAATCAACTGGAAGTACGTAATAATCCAGATGTGAGGCTTAGCTTGACTTTAATTATTTGTAAAAAAAAATTGCCCATTTTTTTTATATAAAAAAACTTAAATTGTGCGTTTCTTCGACATTTTGATTTAAAAATCTACAACCCTTACGAATAAATTTTATACAACTCATAAACAACCAAAACACGGTTATTAGTAAGAACCCTAATATATAATGACCTACTTGATAGGTGCATAAAAAGAAAAACACATACACTGCCTTTTCTGTGTATAATATCGTTTTCAATGTTAAAAAAAAAAAAAAAAAACATTTTTAAATCACCCATATTAGGGTGTGTCAATTATTTCAACATTGGAATTCAGAAACGCCTGGGGTCTCAAAAGTTGCGTCTTACAAAGAAAATGAGAACTGCATATAAATTTATTTAAAAATAATGGTTATTAGTTAGCTAAAACGCATTGAAAATCAGAAAAAAACACATAAAACATGTATTTTTAAATTATTGTAATTAATTTTTTTTTCACAATAATTAATGTTGTCATAACACGTTATCATTAAATTTTGAGCATCCACTATTTTGTTCAAAAAATTTTGTGTAGTTATTGTTTAGTATCTTGATTTTATCCAGAAAAAGTTTTATGTTCCCTTTTTATATTTTTAACAAAAACATCACATTTATGTTTCATATAATTTTTTTTTTGCATTCTTTGGACTACATGTATGGAATAAAAATTAAGTTTGCTACAAAATATAAAATATGGACCCTTCGTTTTATTTTTTCCCGAATCACGAAATCAAATTTTTTTCAAAACTTTCGGCCATTTTAGCGAGCTAATCGCAATTTTTGAGACCCCTGACGTTTAAAAATAAGGCTTTTTTCTCTCTATATTGAGAGCGTAAAGTAAATACCATTTTTACAACATTTGAAATTGATGAAAAAATATCCACTGAGACCACAGCGATTTTTAAAATTGTACCTAACATTTTACCTTTGAACTATATTATTTGTATTGCCATTCAAACGATTTCAGCGCCCTCCATTTTGTTCTAGTATTATTTGTCAGACTGTACCTTTAATGCTTCGTTTTCTTCGTGTTTTGATCGATGAGAAGTGGTTCTTTGACAAGTGGCAGAGCATTTGAGTTTCACGTTGTTGGTCGAATAACTTGAAATATTTCATGTTGAATTTTGACCATCTTTTCGGATGACTTTTCCCTCTGTGCAAGCCTAGTTTCTTCAGCAATGTATGCCACCTGGAATTATATATTTTTTTAAATAGGTTCTGGTAGTAATAAATTAAATAATAAGTAAGTAAAGGCATTTTAAACCATCTATTTTTAATATAACATAACATGTATGTTACTATTTTGCATCTATTTTTAAAATATCACAACATTATATGTTACTATTTATTTAAATGTTTGCGAATTAATTGTGACAAAAATAGGATATTTCCACGTTTTTTATTGCTTAAAAAATTTGGAAAAAAAATTATAATGATTATTGGCATTTTTATTTTATTTTTATGTTGACGAATACATTTTCTACAGCGAGTCTAAGTTAACATTTTTGAAATACCGCCAAAATGGTATTTTGGGGCAAGGCTATCGTGTGACGTCATGAGCGTCGGCCAACTTCTGACACATTTCTGACAGTAGTACTTTGATGTTTGTTGACGTGCGTATTTGGTGCCCTTGCCAATCACGGACCGTTTTGGTTGTGTCGGTTTTTGATCGTTTTTAAAGTATAAATTTGAATAAAAACAACATTTTTAGTAGGACGATTAAAATCAGAAGAATGATCTTTAAATATTCCACACATTTTCAACGGAATCCCGCGTTTGTGAAAATACCCTATTTTTCAGACATTTTTCATTTTTATTGTTGTACTAGTTCATTTTCACATCACAATTTTGAAATAAAACTAGTAGGTACGTTATATGATGACCTCCACTTTTTCTAAATCTTTAATTCGATTTGGCATCGACAAAAAAATTAATTACATTTATTTATCATTTCATAATCTTGACGCTGATATGAAAAAAATGCTAACTTTTGTAATGCATTATTTTTTTTCTGGAACACTTCACTACTGCCGATTAACTTTCAATGGGATTAAGGAATGGAATTGAGGTTGAGAGAGTTCCCTGGACATTTAAAAACACTTACCTACCCAAAAGGCTGGATTCAAAGAATGTGTGCATTTTATTAGATGTTTGGCACTGGACAAGATCTTGTGGAAAAGTCCAATGTTCTATTGAAGAATTCGGAATAATATATGGAGTGGGTTTTAAACTATAATACTTCCTGGCAACATCTATAGAATCATTTCAAAAGCCAGGAAGCGGTCCTCATATTATGTGGTCTCCTTCGGGGGTCCGGTCTAATTTACGCACAGTGGAGTACACTTTTGTCTATTCTATATAGATTGCCAGATAACTGCGTAACTAGCATTGTATCCGCCGTTATAGCTCGACGAGATTTGTCACGTTTCAGTGTCTTTTACAAGGTGAAAATCTAAATGTAAATAAATAGTGTTTTCAATGCATTTAATTTATGTTAAAAAGTTAACTAAATTCGAATATCGCACTCAAAATCCCCCAAAAAAATTATTAAATTAATTAAATCACTTTCAAAGTTGTGTGAAAACTCAAAGATCAAAAACGAGTAATCATTGACTGGCGACATTGTGACGTCACATCGCACTCCCGAGTCCAAGTTGTTTGGTGTTGAAGATATTGTATTTGTACATTTTGATACTACATATTATTTACAGACATTTTCTTCGACAAACAAATGATCAACTGAAGATTGATTACTGCATTACATTAGACTCGACTATTGGCATCTGACATGGGGTGCACAGTGTCGTCAAAAGGTGCGCAGTGACGTCAGATAGCGTTTTTGTCCTAATTTGAAATGTGAATTTTCAAAACGTTGTTTAAAGACTATTCATATCGTAAAAAAAATGGTTTGAATATTCCAGTTTGTATTTTTTTTTTTAATTTTTGGTAAAAAAAAAAAGTGTGTTTGTTACCTATTGTAGGAACTACGATTTTAAATGCTGGCAATGTTTATTGAATTGCCACACTGCAGCGCATGCGCGTCGGGCCGCGCATTCTCAACGACGAAGCGGTTTAAAAAACCAAACTTTATTCTATTTCGGATGTCGCTGATAATGCATAGTTTCTACACATAATTTTAATCTCTGTGTTTCAGGCCTTGTCTGATTAATTGGCGTTTGTGAATCTATGTTATTGATAATGTAAATCTGTTTTAAACATTAAACTTCTTTATTTTAATCACCCTAATGTAATTACTAGACATCGGATTATATACACTAACAAAGTATCAAAATATGCGTGCAAATATGCACTAAAAAAGGCCGAAGTATGAACTAAAAACTCTTGATATGCCCAAAATATGCACAATGAAAAATCAAAAAACCATTTTTATTTTTATGTATTTTAATTAAAGACGGTACTAAAACAGCGAAATATTCTTCAAACTATGCATAGTTTTTGTGACAGTACAAAATGAAGTATTTTTCCAAATTTTCGAACGCAAATTTGTGACATTTTTCACCCAGTATTAATTTGTACGCCGAAAACGAACTATCTATGTCAAATGACGTCATAGGACAAAATTTAAAATTTGGCGCCATTTCTGGAGATACTTGTTTAGGCAGGATATGTACTACCTATGCCGTTGAAGTAGGCATGTCCTTAATGTCTTCAAGACTCGGGTTTTTAAGCAAAATAGCGTCTAACTTTTTGCGAATCTTTTCTGATATTGAATTAGGAAGGGAGTTGGCGAGTTCGATCATTGTTTCCAGTAATTAATATTAAATAGAGGAAGTTTTTTTTTGTTTTCTATGGCATCTGATAACTTGTGGAAATGTATTGAGATGTGTGCGATATTCTGTTTGATGGATGCGTCTTCAAATGCTAGCTTGCTTGACTGAAAGGCCTCAGAACTGTCAAATTGACCAGCGAAATATGCACGATTGGGGAAAAAGGCCAAAATATGCATTAACGCCGTAATTAGAGAGTTATACGCATTTGCATATGCAAATGCATATAATCCGATGTCTAGTAATTACCATCTCTTGTTATAATCATGCTCATTCTTTGAAAACCACCAATAAACTCATTGATTTGTTGCACCCTGGTTCTCAATTCTACCGATTAATTAATAATATTACATAATGGCTTATGGCTGCCAGGGGAAGCAATTCTTTCACGTCCGCTACCAAATCGGAAGTGATTTGTTTATGTCATCTTTCAAATTGGTTAAATATCGAATAATAACTACTTTGGGCCTGTTTCTGTGACCTACTAAATAGGGCTATGTTTCCTTATTGCCTGGCACGGGATTGTTCGAGTGTTGGTACCGCTTATGGCTAACGAGGACATTAGTTTCCTCGGTTAGGAATGGGCGGAATAGTGTCGTTTTATACTAATACTTTGCTTATGATATAATGGCTACCATAATACTTTGTACTGTGTCAGTAAAGACTCATTTGGTAAAATAAACGAAATGATTTCATAAATTGACCAACGGAACTGTTTCGCTGGCAGAATTATTTACTAGTCGCAGTAAAGTAGTCATTAATTTTAAGATCTTGCAGTTATTTTGATTTCGTAACTCTAAAATTAACCTATCCAGGATAAAGGTACCATTCTGAAGTCAGCGGCAGACTGCAAACCGCACCGGCAGACCACAGACTTAAAAAGACATGCAAATAATAATAATAATTTAGGCATATTAGATTTGTCAAAGAATTTGTATATAAAAATGCAAAAATCAGTCATTTTAAATACATGTAGGATTACGAAAGATATTTTAAATATTTATATTGAGGGATCTGTAGGATTTATCTGTCAAATTAGGAATTCCACCGAGCCGAACCCTCTGATATGAAAATATCTGGAGTCGGTGAATTATTTTCCCATTTAATAGTTTGGTAGATTAACATGTTGTTCTTGTATTGTTTGTATACTTATATAATACACTTGCATAACGTGGATTTACTATATTCATTAGGGTAGGTGTCAAAGCCTTCTTTTGAATTTAATACGTCATAAGTTCAGCATTCGAAAATCGAAAACGTTAAAATAGAAAAAAAAATATCTGTTAATAATTTCATATTGTTCTTGGTCCTCTATCGGAGACTAATGTTTTCAAAATATTAAAAAAAATGACAAAATAAAATAATCAACAAGTGGATTTCTTTTAATCTACATAGTATATTAAATATACACATATAAAACCTATTGGTATTATACGTATTTTATGTTTTTCTATTTTAAGCACATGAAATATTATTTTTCTATTTTATATATTGTGATTTCTCGTTATATGTGTACTATAATAATACAATAACCAATAAAATTTTGAAAATGTAGGGATTTATTTAAAGGGTATCTAGTGATTTCAATAATGTCAATACTGTAAAAACATTATATGTGTCACTAGTAAGGAGTCATGTAAAATATAATTCCACGGTTTGGTCCCCAAATTATGAGGTTCATTCACATGCGATTGAAAGAATCCAAAATAATTTTTTAAGAAATGTAAATTTTAAAATGGGCATTCCTAGAGAATGCCTAAATTACGATAACGTACTTTGTTCATTAAATTAAATACAATTATCTGATCGTAGGATCATTTCCGATTTAACTTGTTTGTATAAAATCATTAATTCAATGTTTGATACCCCCAATTTATTATGTGTAATCTGTTTTCATACTCCAGGCAAGTCAGTTACAAGACAGTACCTAACATATTTTTGTAGCAATTCTACGTCAACGTCCCAATATTACACTCTTATGCGACGGATCCAACAGCTAGGAAACAAATACTCCGATGTTGTTGATATATTTACTACATCAATTTATATAAGCATACCTGGTTGAATTTTCAATGGAATACTTTGATAAAGCTATTTAAATTGACTAACACATTAACAGTATTTTGTCGGCTGAAAGAAAAAAAAATATTTTGAATTTTTTATATATTTTGTTCCTACATACTGTGTGGATCAAATTCAATATATTTTTACTTTATATTTATTTTTATGCAAGAGTTTTAAACAGTCGTTTCCTGCACTGTTTACAAGTATGATTTCGTAAAAAGTGTAAAAGCCTTACTAGGCGTAAATAAATAAGTAAATAAATAATTGACATTGTGAAATTGATCTGCCAACAAAATGTTTTGGCAGTTTAGCGAGTATTTATTTACAAAAAAAAATAAAGACTATGACTGGCTTGCAGGAGACAAGGTGTGAATATCGAGCATTCAAAACAAATCTTATGTTATGAAGGAAACAAACGTGGATGGTATTTGTACCCACTTCTTCATTTAAAAGTACCTAGAGCATATTATTGTACTTATTAACTTTTGTACTCCGAGAAATGAGTTTTACTCTCTACCTTGCCTTCATTAATAAGCGAAATAATCTAATTCTACTGAAATAGGGCTGAGAATGGCAGCTTTTTTAAAGTTTTCCTTCAGCTCCATGGACGTATTGTAAAATGATTTTTACCTCTACATAATAAAATGCCAGTGTAGCAGTACCCCCTTGGCTACGCAAAGATACACCCCCCCCATGTCGTCCATTAAAAAAGAAAAAAATAACCCACTTTAAATGGGTTGAATAAAATTATCATTTAAAAAAAACGTATACTAGTAACCTTAATAAACTTAATTAAAAGTTATTAATTGTTAACTCCAACATGTTACACGGTGAAATAAATAAACAACGAGCAAAAATGGCTATTTTATCTTATGCCTATTTTGATCCTAGATACAAAATGATTGATATTTATTTTTAAAATACAGCAAGTATTCCACACGGACGTAAAGTTAGTCAGGAATGAATCAAATTAAAAACAAAGCACATTATAATAATCTATGGAACATGCAAAATAATGGTAGTGTGGTGTGTTTTGTGTAGTTTTTAAACGAAGGACCTTGAAAATGTGTATGTTTTATGTGTTTGAACCACTGCACAAGTAGAAGGTAAACACATAAGGAAAAGGAGAGAATTACTCACTGCGGGACTTGTACTTTCTTCATTTGGCCGGTTTTATTGCACTGTGTTAATATTTCGGATTATTAAAGATGCGGAAAAGGAATGCGGACGTTTATAGGTTGATGGTCGATTATTGACTGTGTGGGTAACAGGAAAAAGTGACAGGTTTATAGGGAAGGGTAGGAAGGAAATGTGACAATACTAGCTACAAGTACAGCAGTTCATGTATGTGTATAGGTTTGTATAAATGTATGTATGTAAGTGTAGCTGTGTAAATGCCCAACCAGGTAGTTTTACCAACAAATACAAATATGCCACTCGATTGTTATTGATCTCTTAAAAGTATTTTAAACGACGAATTTAATTTTATGGCAAACTTTACTTACTCATCGGCATAGATATCCTGTATTGATGGGCAAAGAATAATGTTCTTGTAGTTGGTTTTTTCTTCAGTGTTGGTCCTAGTCAATCCAATGTCGAAGATTTCTGTAACAAAGTTAAAAACATTCTTATTTATTCTGATACATTAATAATAGCACATCGACGGCAAAACATTTTAATATTCGTTACGGAAAGCTTTGTGTCTAAAGCTTTGTTTGTTGACAAATAAATTGATTCACAACAATATGAGGTGTCAATTTCTTTTGAAGTATAAAATGGTATAACGTTTTGCATGTAAATTTTTAGATCAATTTAATTAATTCGTTATTTCTAAAAAGCGCGATGTTCATGTCTGTCATTTCCTTTGTAGGCATAAAAGAGGATAATCGTTGTGAAAAGTATTGTTAATTTTATTAAATAAGTAATTTTGTGTTAAAAAATGTATTTACGAATATATCGAACATTGTGAAGTTGTACTAGAAATAATAAAAAAAAGAACTCAAATACCACGGTGACATCATGAGAAGAGTTTCAAATACAAGATGACCTAACCGATAATCGAAAGCAATGTGACTAGTACGAGTGGAATTCCAGATTGTAGACCGCGTGATGAAGATTTAATATATATATTTTACATATTCGTAATAAGCATTAAACTTGTGGCTTGCCACAATTTACAATAAAAAATTAAATATTTTTATTGTAAAATATATATTTTACATAATTTTTACCGCGTGTGAATGCCGCACGTATCTGTGCCTGACGAAGCTTGAGCTAAGCGAAACCTGGTTGGCTGTCGAATATTAAATTAAATAAAAGTGGTGTTTTACAAACTGTGTTTTTTCATTTAAATATATAATGTTACACCCCAATTTGCTTCCTTCGAATAAATTTACTTGCGCACTCCGAGATCTGACCCGCGACCTACGGATCGCTAGTCAATGAAGGAGGAAGATTGCACTAATGATAGCCTTACCCCTTTGGGAAAAGCACCAGCAGAAAAAAGACTGATCGTTTTCTATCAACTTCGTTATTTTGCAGTCATACCATGTGAACTTAAACAGCATGAACACGAAATAAAAGTCCTTTTAATATCAGGTTAAATTCATATTTATTTTTAGACAAATTAAATACCCTTACACAAACAACCCCAGCAAACTTTCATATACTCCTCTTCCCCAGGATGCACCCCGAAGCTTAGAGCTTATTTTTACATCTCCCTGCGGCCGCGGGTGGGAAGTAGTATGTTGACGTTCCGCCCATAAAACTGCACGTAGTATCACAGATTTAAAAGTCTATGCAGTTTATGGACTAGCGACTAGCTTCCAATTGGATTTTGAACCGCGATCCCCCGGGAACGACCCGGGAAGGCCCCATCCCTTATTCCAACCTTATTAAATTCTCGCTGCCGCGAGTAATCCACCCACACACGCGACATGGGATGGAGGCATAACTGCAAACTGTAAACTTCCTATTAGCTTTTCTGTTTTCCGGAATCTTTGTTATAAATCATTGTGTTTGTGGGCATCTCGTAGGGCTGACTGTTATTACAGTTTTTTCAATACGAAACATCTATTTTCATGTTTTTTTTTGGTTTGACTGAGGATTGAACTTCTCCTCCAGGAACTGTGAACTTTTAAAATGTATTTTTAAAACTAAAAAAAAAAAATGGTTTGACTGAGGATTGAACCCTTCTCCACAGGGGTTGACTAAAATAAGTGAACACAGCTAACGGCGCTAACATCTAAGCCAAATTCCAATTAGGTGGAGATTTATTTTGTATGTGCTATAAATCTTAAAAATAATGATATCCTATTTTAGGAAAATATATATCTGTGCATTCGCGATTGACACCAAATAATGCAATTGTCATCAACAACGAGTCTATCTACCGAGTTTCAGCTCGATTTAATATCGAAAATGAAAAAAAAATGCAAAAAGAAGAGGGGCCAACGGCACGCGGTGTTCCCAAGCGGTCACCCATCCAAGTACTGACCGCGCCCAATGTTGCTTAACTTCGGTGATCGGACGAGAACCGGTGTGTTCAACATGGTATGGTCGTTGGCGAACGCTAATACTGCGATAGGAATCATATTTGAGAAAAATATTATTTTTTAATCTTTCACGTTTAGTTGAGTAGTGAACTTCCTGTGAAGGCACCGTTTAAACGTTTACATATTCCGATAGATGCCTCTTTCTCTACATCTACGGAAAGCAAATGCAAAAGAAAATTAAATAAAATAACAACCCTAAAGGTTTCGGTGGTGAAAACTGCAATGATATTGTGTTAATAAAAAGTTTGTATACGAGTGGTGTTAATTTCTTCTCCCAAGATTTCATTTAATTTGAATACAAAATGAAAATTCAAATAGATGTATTTAATTAAGTTTTATGCGTAAATAAGTTTCTTTAAAAAAACAATTGATTAAAAAGGTTATTAATTTCACATTCTCTTAAATCTCTGTGGGATAGATACGTTTCTCAGTAAGAACTATTTAATTGTTGTCCATTTAAAATGCAGGGAACCAATAATAATAATATTTATAAGTTTTCCTTTTTTTAAAGTGGATCAATAAGGTGTTTGTTTCCTCTATTTATTAAACAATAACACATTTACTAAAATTAAGTATATTTTATATTCGAATTTTACTGAAGTTTTTTTACCTGAAATAACTGAAATATAAATAAAATAATTTACCTGAATTAACTGAAATAATAGTGAGTTTGATTTATTTAATTTGAAAAGTTTTCAGCATTCAACGTAACTATTATAGTTTTAGCTTTAAACTTACATTTTCTTGTAAAAATTAAACTAAAAATCATTAATTGGTTTAATTTTTTAAATCATTTTTCAATAAGAAAAAAAATTAAAAAAAAAAGACACTAACTCGTCGAAAACCTGAAGCGATTTTATAAAAAAATAACAAGTATAAAGTAACATTGAAATAAAATAACACTCCTTCAGTTAGTGTTATTTTTTTACCGTTTCCCATTGAAATGTATGTAATGTGTTACGTTTTTACCGATTCCCAGTGAATATAACAGAATTCAAACACAAGTAAAGCCGAGTAGTAAAAGCATGTAAAATTATAATAAGATTGTTTACCTACTAAAAAAAGTAATGGAAAAATATAAATAAAACCATGACTATGACTTAGTGTAGGTCATCCCAAGATTGACACATAATAACGTAACAAGCCAATTAGCCGCACCAGGATTACGTGACATCTAGTGGCATTGAAGCAAACTATTCCCCAGGGCTACCAGCATCCGGTTCCCAGCGTAGTTCGTGTTCACCACTGGGGAACTGGTTGTATTATGGGAAACTGGATTACTGGGGAACCAAGGACCAGGGACTGGGGAAGTCTGGGGAGAGGGAAGCGGGATGCCTGCGTCCGGAAAAGCTTGGATTAAATGTTATTAAAGAAAATATTAGTTCTCGCTACGTTCTGCCCTCTGTGTGCGCTCACGGTTTTATCTTCTTATTTTATGTACAGACGGTTACAAGGAAAACGTATTAAAAAGGAAGATTAAATTACTTCTAGGTCATCAGAGCAAAATAGGGTTTCGTGCATACATACACGGTAAGTATATGAAATGTACGTAAGTATCTACGTTATAAAGTAATTAGTAGTTTATACTAAGAGTTTCAGGAAATATACAGTTTTAGAATGCCGCGGGCCATTGACCAGCGGCTGAGAATAAAAGTTTAAAAATGCTTAAAACTGTACAGGGAGGTTCCGATGAAAAAGATCGATTATTCCCCGTTTCAATTTTTTTTAAGCAAAAATTTAATATCGATTTATTTCATTAAAAAATTGCTTTAATATATATATCTACATACATACATTCAAGTAAGCAATAAAAATGCCCAAAACGCACGATGATAAATTATTAAATATCGTGTACTTCTTGTAAGTATTTTTTGATCATAAGTATTTGGATTTTTTAATAATATAATATCTACTTCAGCACACTCTATCTTGTATACAGACGACACATCTGGGTCAGAGGGGTAAAGTAGACGATATTATTTTTAAATGTATTCTAGTGAAAAATGTTATGGCGTCTTAAACACCGGGAATTAGGGACATTTATTTCAATATTGCTAAGACATAGTGTAGTACCTAGATGGCCGTGAATGATTTTATGTAAACATTTATATGAACAATAGAACTTTATTGTATTTTCTTTGAATCTTCCCATAATATTATCTAAATTGTTTTACTCAAAAATTAATCTTTTTAGGGATGATATTATAAACGACAGACAAATGTAAGCGACAGCTGTCCGTTTGATATTCATTATTTGTAAGATGGGCTGAAAGCTGTTTAATAAAGATTATCGGATGACAGACAACTATTTGTCACCCAACGGAAAATTAGGAAATTTTGTTTTCATAAATATTAATTTAACAGCTTTAAAATGTTGTTACTTTCTTCAGACTTTCAGACTCAGATTAACTTTAGTTTTATGATTAAGGTTGGGGTGCTTCAACACATTTGGTTGACGATGAGACGAAACCTATTAAGACGATAGACTTCGCTTTTCGGCCCATACAAAAAGGACGCCCGGGAAAAAACACTTTTCTACATCGCACAAAATTGCACAAAATGAATATATTTTTTTTAAACTGCCTTCTAGAGGGTGAAAACTATGTCGGTATGTTTTCGAATTTTCGATGCGTTTCGTATTAACGTAAACATTCACTGTCAAACATGTACGATTTATCAAAAAATATTATTTAAGGAAAAAGATCTGCTAACTCAACTCTCATAAAGAATTATAAAATTATAAAAAGCTACCGACGTAGCTTCTTCTTTCTAAAAAATATATATTTTTTAAAATTTCAATTTCGTGAAAGTTTCGGTGTAGAAAAGTGTATTCTCCATAAACCCCTTTTCGAGCGATTTCTGTAGGTAAATTTGAGCGTTGTCTCATTCGCACATTTCGCATTCGCATGTATTGTAAGTGTGCGTGAGCTTATTGTGAGCAGGACAGAATGACAGACGCGGGTGTTCCGCGTGTCGTTCAAAGTCTAGCCTATTAAATGACTATATTCGGCCCGTTTAAGAATTTGATGTGAAAAATGTCAAGTGTAACGATCATACTGTTATGTTTGACGGCTGATTACAATGATCAAAACGAAACTGCGTTTAACGGACACGTAAAGAATGTTAAAGAAAGTTCTCGACTTACTTAACCAGTGATTCCTGTCATTGTTTGGAGTAAAAAATTAAATGAAATTTTTCTGGGGACATCTTCGATGATCTTATTTCAGATAAAAACTTTAAAAAAATACCAGCTTTTGGATAGCTAGGGGCTGGTGAGGGGTCGTGCGGTTACTGAGTGACTAGTGACGTCATGTGGAAGAAATTTATTTTTTATTATTTTGATAGATGAAAATTGAAAACAAGACAAAAAAATTCAATGAAATCAAAATGTTATTTACATTTTTTACTCCAAATAATGTCAGGAATCACTGGTTAAAGTAAATCAAGTACTTACCTTAACATCGTGTGTATTGAAAGTGGCGCTAATCGTCAATCGAATGTGACGGAGGTAATGTATACTAAAAAAAATCAGTGCGTACAAATAAATTTTCGCTCCGTAAAATAGTTTTGAAAAGTCATTCACAAAACACAGTTAATTTAAAGCCATCAAAATATATTGTCATCAGAATGAAAAAAAACTAATTTCTTGCATTTTGAAAATACTGGTTGTGTCACATAATGTTATCTGACGGCAAAACACCCCGCTAGTAATTCCTTCCGATAAAACCACGTTACCGGCAGATAACTATATCGGCATGCTAATAATGCAGACTGCGGTGTTGGGGGTTTTGCTACTTCGGAAACCATATCTGGGCATCATGTTACTGGCACTTATCCTCTCTCTGCCTGAGGAGGACCTACCGAAAGTCAAGTAACGTAAAACCAACCACCTATATAAGTTTTTTTTAATTTTATTTTTTTATATTTTATTTCTATATAATATTACAGTGTTCACATAAAGTTATTAATATTTATACATAATAGCTAATAACATAATTTATGAACTTTTTGTTGTGTTGTGTGTAAGGTAGGTTAGTGAATGTGAAACTGTGGTTGGGTAATGTTGTATGTTTCGTGAACACCTCACTAGAAGAACCTGTGCTGAGGTGTTTACGTGGTTTAAGTGTTACAAGTATTTATGTGTTGTAGTAGAAAGTTTCTTCTTTATTTATTTTTTAAATTAGTGATTATTTTAAACTATTTATTTATAAAAAAAATTATAAAAAATATGTATACATATATATATTTTAAGTGTGTGTATAGTTGGTATATTCTCGAAACATGTGTTTAGTTCAATACCACGTTTTAGCCAATGATTTCCAAATACGTTTTTTGCAATTTTAGTTAACCGCTTGGACACATAAGCTTGTTTTCACGATAATTTAACGTAGGTAGACATAGGAATGACGTATGTCCCGTACCTGAGTTAGGCGCAAGTTGCATTGATTGGTGCTTCCAAATTTTGAAATAGATGGCACTACTCGGCTAAAGTCAATGCTGCGAATGAACTATCTCCAGTAATAAATGATAGAAGAAAGGATATTTGTTTAGAGAGGGACAACCAAAAAACATGTGATCGAAAGTTTGCACTTCTAGACCACAGAATGTACAATCTGGGGAGTGAAGGACGTGCATTTTAAAAAGGTGAGAAGGAACGAAACAATGTCCGATTCTCATTCGAATAAGTGAGGAAATTTATTTTCTGGAAAAATGGGGGAATTGTTGAAACCACGGTTTTAATGGGACAGTCCTTTGTATTTAGGCATAACAGGCTCCAGGATAAAATTAAAAGTTCACGCATTCGTGGTAGCCTGGGTGTCACAGACATAAACAATAAGCTAGATGAACGACAGTTGAGATGGTATGGTCACATAAAACGGAGACCACCAGACCACACAGTGAAGCAGGCAATGTCTATGGAGCTTCATCGACAGTCATCCAGAGGAAGACCAAAGAACTCCTGGATGACTCAATGCTCTAAAATTCTAAGTAGAAACGGCCTGGAAGAGAGCGATACCCAGAACCGAAGAAGCTACAACCTGAGAACGAGGAGAGCCGACCCCAACAGCCCACCTAGGCAATGAGTTGGAAGAAGAAGAGGCTCCCTTGGATTGACTATCAATGTTACAATACTCTGCCGAAACATTGCGGGATCTATCTTTGACGATGTCAAATAGGGACATTTGAATTATCATTCATTAGAAAATTTAGTTTAAATTTTTTTCATACATCTTAAATTTGCTCAATTTGCCCAAATAAGGGTATACCCAATAGACTGTACATAGCGGCTCAAATTGTACACATATCAAAAGGCTGCATCGACAGGAGTAATATTGCATCGAAGTGCATCGATATCGGCGCAGAGAAAGGAACAGGAGTGCATTCGGCTGCATTACAGGCTGCAATATAGGCTGCGATACAGGCGGCAATACAGGCTGCAGTACAGGCGGTAATACAGGCTGGCTGCATCAGGTTCATGGTACCCGGCAAGCCCGACCGCTGCTGCTCGTTTGCACGGAAAATCGTTTTCGTCGGTAAAATAAATAACAAGCGGAGCTCGCTTCAAACGAACAACAGTAGTTCTCCACTCTCCCTACTCGCGATTGTTACAAAAAGCTCCGGAGCTTGGTAAGAAATGCTGTGTCGCTATTTGTAAGGAAATAATGATTTAATATTGCGGGAAAGTTTTGTGACTATACAAACAAAAATTTTTACTTTGCTGTTAAAATGTCTTGAAAATGCAAACAATATTTTCTGTGAAAAAGTAAAAACTATTTCAATTTTGGCGTCATTAAAATTGTACAATTTTTTTGTTTTGTTTTCAACTTCTTGGTCAACTATTGGTGTAGTATCAGGGGTACCTACCCACCGAAAGGTCGTCGGGGTAGGTACTAATGCTAACTCTTAATTGAATACTTTTCAAAATAAGAA
Source organism: Limnephilus auricula (assembly GCA_951813805.1). Classification (NCBI taxonomy): domain Eukaryota; kingdom Metazoa; phylum Arthropoda; class Insecta; order Trichoptera; family Limnephilidae; genus Limnephilus; species Limnephilus auricula. The sequence continues at coordinate 23,229,374 of OX638404.1, forward strand.
CGTCTGAGTTCAGTTGGTGGTTGGTGTTCTTTTGTTTTTTTCACAGTCGAGTTTTTAACAAGTATAAATAAATAGCTGAAAAGATGTATTTGTAAACTTTGGATTTAAATTTTAATGAACGTTAACTAAGAAAAATCAACTATTCCATGTTCTTGATGAGTTAAGTAAATATGAAGTTCAATCAATATCTTCTTACTAATATTATAAACGTGAAAGTTTGTATGGATGTATGCGTGTTTGTTACTCTTTCACGCAAAATTTACTGAATGGATTTTAATGAAACTTTACAATAATATAGCTCATACATCAGAATAACATATAGGCTATAATTTACAAAGCCAACTATTTATTTTCAACATATTGAAAATAATAATTATTGTTTAATAGAAAATGTCAAAATTTGAGAATGACATTTTGCAATAAAATGAGTGTTAAATCAATATTCTATTTTAGAAAATATTTAAATTAGTGAATTTATTTGAAGTACTCGCCTAATACTTTGAATCGAATCAAGAATTATATAGGTACATTTTAAATAAATAGGTTAAGAATTTTGGTATAAACGTATATGGGACCTAGGAAAATAAAATAGATTGCTCGAAGTACTAATCCCACGCAGACGAAGTCGCGGGTAGAAGCTAGTATTGAATAAATTAACTGAAATAATTTTTAAAATAATTTTTCAACAAACAATATCAATAACAAAAAAACCATCGACAGTTTAATCGGCATTTAGTTTCATAGTTGCATAACTTTGTAAAATATTTTTGTAATTTGATTTTATTTTCTGGGTTTGATTTAAAGTTAGTGTTAAACGGTGATATACGATATTATACTATCATAAGTAGTTGATTTCACCACAATTGTCAACCTCATAGCCAAATGGTATCGATCTATTTAGATATAGATAAAGTCGGAGCCAAACCGGACCGTTTAGATTTGTTAATATTTAAAAGTAATAATTTCTGTGGTGCGCCTATGCGGAACTCCGGTAACCCCTAGAACTAAGATTTACTTTGATTTTCAAATTGGAAATGATCGTGAGAAAGATTCAGAGAAGTGATAAAGCAGATATCAAAATTATTTTAGTTATGTATGTATAGAAACCTTTACGGGCGTGCGCACAACGAAAGAATAGTATAGGAAATAATTTCATAACGCCAGAGCTCACTATTATATAAAGAAACCATCGCGGACATGCGCACATCAAATCCCCAAAGTTTTATAGCAATCGGATAAATGGTTTCGGAAAGCATAAGGGACAAACAATGAAGCATTCATTTTTATATATTAAGATAATTGTTTATTTGAAAAGTATTTGTATTTCTTTTGTTAAAATTTTAGACAGATGATGAAAATTATCTACTAATATCTAATACTAAAATATACGAAAGGTAAATTTCTGACCGATCCGTCGTTTGAAAGACAATTATCCTGAGGCAAATGCTTTTTAATAAATACTTTCAGCTTCATAAATTCTTAAATTTTCATAATATGCCGTGATTTTGCAAGAGTCTGCGCTAGTATAACCAGTAACAATAAAAAATAATGTTATCCAGCATCCCCAAAGATGACATAGACCCTAAGAGAAAAAGTTTTTTAGAAGTACGGAGTCAATGTAAAAAAATTAATACATACATGCATTTTCAAAGTTATAACTTTTATCGAACAAAACTTTTTTTTTTCTAGAAAACAGAGGTAATAGAAAATTTCGATGAATATAATTTTTTTCCCTTGTCCGAAAATGACATCCAAACTTTTTTTCAAAAATGAAATCCAAACTTTTTTATGAAAATATCAAAGCCAATATTTATAAATATATAATGAATGAAGATAATATTAGCGGAAGTCAATGGAAAATCCGAAACAGAAAAATCAGAAAAAGATACATCTGGGACTCGAACCCAGGACCTCTGGCAATCCGGGCCAATGCGCTATCCACTGCGCCAACGTATCCCTACCCGATTCGGTCATTTTTAACTGTATCATACTTCGACTGAGAACCACCAACATTATTTTCATTTTTTCATACCGCATATTTTTATTGTCTGCAATCTTTATGTATGATTGCAAGATTCAACTCGAACTAAATGCCATCTAGATAGTGTCAGGATAAATTTTATAATTTTTTATTGATATGCGACATCTATTGACTTTTTCTGCAAGTCTAGGATGAAATATTTTAAATTTTAACTTTTTAACTTAATGAGGAGTCCCAGATGTATCCGTATATTTTTCTGTTTCGGATTTTCGATTGACTTTCGCTAATATTGTATTAATTAATTAAAATATTATAATTTCAGGTTTAACTCATTAAGTTAAAAAATTAAAACATAAAAATATAAATATATAATACGACATGAAATATATAGGCACAACAAATACTCTAATAATTAAAACTATTTGTAAATCTAATACTCTCCGTAATAAATCATGACCTAGCATTTTCAGAATATATTCAATATTTATAAAAACGTTGAAGCAGCATTTTTTGAGTAATTTGCTAGAATCCTCTATACCACAATCAATAAATCATAATATTTTACGTTCATTTCCATCTTACTAGTAGTAGAAATTGTTTTTTCCCAATCGCTAGCTGACTCTGGAAAATTCTTCTGGGAAATTCATATTACAGAATTCAATAAATGAGCCTTCCATTTCTAGTATTTGTATGGTGGCTAAGCGACTTACTAACTATTCCCAAAGAAAAATTCAGAAAAAATAACTAACTAGTAACTATTGTAAATACCAATTTTATACATTTTTATTAATACCTATTATTATTGATTTGGGGGATATTGGCAGGCTATCTATTTTTACTTTATTTATATTCTATATTACCTACATTTTGTCAACTCATATTTTATCTACTGCTGTACTGCCTTAGAGCCACGTTAATTATAATATTTTGTAATCACGCTTGAAGAATGTCTTGATTCTCGATTTTTGCAAGCGATTTAAATTACCGAACATATACCATCTATTGTTAAACATAAGCATTCGATACTAAATTAGTATTTTAAGGTATTATTTTTTCTCTCCGCTTAACCTGTTTCTTATAAGTATAAAATTGTATATTTAACTAAAGCTTCTACGAGGAATTCAATCTTAACACTTTTTTCCTTTTATAAATAATTTGTTATATAATTAAACATTGTAATATGAAATATGTTATGAACTAAACATTATAATATGAAATTATGTTATGATCTAAATTTGTCATTTGACTGGCCTAAAACAGGATCTATCCTAGTTGGCTAGTCAAAGTTTCCGCATATGTTATTGTATAATCTTATGTGAAATAAATTTATTATTATTATTATTATCTAACCTATATTATGTGTCTTTATATTTTCTTTTACTTACCTGTATTTTATTCACTTCTAACTCTTCACTGTAATTAATCAAAACATGTATTGCTTTATGTATGTAAAAGCCCTATGGGCGTTTAAATATGAATAAATAAAATAATAATAATAATTTGTTGGCTTTATATTTTTATAAAATAGCTCAGGTAGATCAATTCCTAGAGTGGAAGATACTCTCAGTATCGCCCTGGTGTAAGATCACTAGATCTAGTGTCTAGATCTAATTCGCCAGGTACCTACTTCCCCACTTTCTTCTACCCCATCTCCATCAACATCCCCAAATGGGACATGTTGAGAGGCTTATAGTAGTGGGCAGTGGAAGACGATGAGGAAGAGGAAGGTGGGGAAGTACCCGGCTATTCAGATTTGGTCACTAAATAGGGCTAAAGTAATTTCAAGAAACGTTTCGATTCTGAATTGCAGTTTTTCACCAGGGCGATGCTTAAAGTATATTCCACTCTGGAATGTGCCGCAAATATATTATGTATTATTTTTTATGAAATACTTAATCATAAATAACACATAATAATCACATAAACTTTATTGTTTAAAAAACCAAAATGTTTCATAAGCAATGCTTATTTTATCAGAGTTTACTTAAAACTTATTACGACAATAGACATATCTTAAAGGCGTCAATGGATTTGCGGGAGTGGGAAGGGGTAGGAGGATAATAGAGCATAATTTAAAAAGGAAACAAGTTTAATAACGGGTCATTTTAAAATATTTTTTGATAATTTATAATATTTAAATTCATCTAAAGAAATTAAGAAGAGCGAAAATATGAATTTAAATATTATAAAATAATAAAAAAAGTCAAACACGGCTAAGTTTGGCGACTAGATCTGAACAGCCAGGCCTATTCCCATATCATTTCGCTCTACTACCTTCAGCCTCACAACATATATTGGGGATAGCACAGACTCACTGACTCCAGGCGGTTCGGACTACTCTATCCATGTTTAAATGCGTCCATTATGCGTCATTATAATTTAAAACCACAATACTATCTAATAACATACTGAAAATAATATTAAAAACATCATAGGTAAATAGTTATTAAATGTACGGTTTAATTTCCTTTGATATAAAATGCATTGTTACAATAACATTACCAGTTTTATTATTTGTTCTTCAGGGCACAATTTAGCAAAGATATTACAAATAAAATCCTTTTACAAATATCCTCCGCATTGGATACGATATTAATATCTCCACGGTACCGACAAACAAGCCGACGGGGGACGCAATTGCACTGTGTTATACGGGTAATGGCTTTTTGAAATAATGGCTGCTGGAGAAACGGGACATAAATCGATAATTCAATAACAATGGGACATTGTTGTATACCGCCAGATTACTCGACAATACACGATTACCGATTACCGATTACCTTGTTATAACTACCAGAGTTGCTAGTAATCCAGCGGTTACAGAGTTTAAACATAGCATAGGATACACATTAGTTAGAATCGTAAACTAGTTAGCGATCGCATTAATAATAGTTGAGATATTATTGCAGATTCTAGGATATTACGATAACACCAGATCCTAATGGTTTGTATATGGTCCATGGCCTAAGTGCAATGTGATGGTTGTTTGTTTAAGACTTTTTAAGAGTTTTTTTTGCATTTGCCTAGCGATGAAGACAACCACTGAAGCCTTTAAATCGACTCTGTGTGAAGAAACGGGAGGACAGATCTATCCGTTTGATAGATTCTCCCGTCTTAACAAACTGATTGAAATCCTTAGAGCACAGGCGTCGGGTGGGAATGCTATCATTTTTCTATTGGTATTTCAATGGAATATGCTTCGGGGAACTAATTGATTCAGTGTCAGATTATACGGATACTTCAAATTGATTTAGTGTCAGATTATCACCAAACAAATGTGAACAAACATGATCATACGGTGTAATTTTTCTTCCATAAACTTTCACGTAAACCAAATTATTTATATTATGATCTAGAAAATTGGAATATTGTGCTAAGTGTTTGGACTAATTTAGCTTCTAAGTCAATTTATGCTATCTAACAATTATCCTCCAGCGAGTAATAATAATTGTTTCCGGAAACATCGAGTAAATTAACATGTAATGGTATAACGTAATTATAAAGCATCATATTTAATAGTATGGTGATATTCGACAAACCACGAAGATTTATTACCCCTTCTTGATTGTCGACCTTATGCAATTTGCAAGTATCGCATAAATATTTAAAACGAATTCCCAGCGTTATAAAAAAAATCGGAAGGCGGACATAAATCGGAAAAAAGAGAACACACAGAAAGCCGTTTTCTGTTTACAGGGCTTCTTTTTTTACATTAACGCCACCCAGGAAGTCCTGAGGAAAATAATTCCTCTCAGGGCCTATATCATCTTGAAGATGCGTGGAGAGTGTTTTTGCGGAGAAACCCATGGAAAGAGCAAACACAGAGGCCGGCAAATCTTTCCACAGCCGAGCTGCTGAACACAAGAACGGGTCATAGAAGCCACCAAACTGATTGATCAGTTTCGTAAGATTTGTAAAATAAAATATTGTAAAATTAAAACTGAATGCGTTTGGCGTGTTTCCCGACGCTAGTTCCCCGAAGCATCTTCCATTTAGTCCCGTCGGCGATATGTATCTTTTCTCGAAAGATTTTTTCAATATGGAAGAGTGTTTTAGGCTAATTATTATTGCTTATAATAATTTTTACCCTTTGTGCTATGCATAAAAAAATCTTGTCTTAAACATTAGTTTATCAATTAAAAATAAGGTATGTTTTTGACTGAGTTCATAGTTTGTATTACAGATAATGACTTAATATTGGAATATAACAATCTATATTAGATCTGTGTATCGTATTCAAATAATGGGTCCCTTTAGAAATGATTTTATCTAATCCGGTGGCGAATCTGGAATGATGAAAACAATTTATTATTACGCCATTGATATTTCATTGAGGCTACTTTCCTTTAATGAGGCAATCGTTTGTCTAAAATATATCCGTAATTTCACGTAAAAATGAATATAATCAGTTAAGGTTCGAGTGAGTTATTAGTATAATTGTGTATAGAAAAGAGCTAAAACGCGCCACGCCTGTTGAATTTGGACAGTTAGCCGTGGAAACATTGTCTCAGAATATTTACTTTTTTATACTTATCAATTCTTTACAGGAAACACGTTATGGGATGAATTATAAGGAATTTAAAATTTCGTGCTAATTAAATGTACGTTTAAAAATTGCATGAAAAACAAATAAAAAATTTTAGGGTGGGTCAATCTGTACGCATCACCGCTGCTGCTTGTGTTTTGTTCTGACTAACCGATGACGTATTAGGTGAACGGTGGAAGATGCTTTTTCAATATTTACACAGCACTGGTTACTTTTTGTCCTTCAGCTATTCGTGGATAGTAGCTTTCTCGCACTATATTGTTTTATTTTTAAGCAGAATAAAGAAGAAAACTAGAAGTTCCTTATGTGGGCTGATGCATCCACCGTCAGATCCGGACAAACCTGACCCTGTGAACCCAGGCATCCTCGCTAAGCCAACAAACGTAGCGAACCACTTGAGGTGACCTCTGGTAGATGTGTTGGTTATCCAATACATTGTTTCCGGGGCAGCGATAACCATAACCGCTTCCCAAATTGTAGCACACCTCATATCTAAATTTCAAAAGCTTCCTTCTTTTTTTTAATGCGCAACAGACAACTTACTAAGAGAGAAAGCATTTCAATATAACGCCCTGATTCTTAAATTTAATATACATAATATTATAACAGAATCACATAATTAAGCATTATCATTACGTGCAACAAAACGCTTCGGAGGCGAGAACTGTAACTCCCAATTCTTTGTTTTACTCGACGCACGCTCCGCCATGCTATTTGAATTTCAAATGCGATCCGCGTCTGCAAATTTTGTATCATAACCCAGAGCTGTGGGCGAAAAGATATGACCTAATATAACCAGCAAATTTATTTATCGTAACAGAGCAGCAATATAAACTGGCAAACCAGTGGATTGCTTCCATTTATTGCTGTTCATCGTCGTTAAACGCGGCATAAAACTTTCATCGTGATACGGAGATTGCGGGAAAGATATGAGCGAAAGTTTTAAAATATCTAATATTCAAGGGGACATCATGATGAAGGTGTTTTATATTACTGGCGGTTTTGGCGTGCTTATTAATTATTTAGATTGATAATGTTTAAAAAATATATTTATGGGTTGGGCACTGTGGTGGATTATTTAAAAAAAAATCTGAAAGTCTCCAGCTCTCATCGTAACTGTTGGTGTTCACGATACGTACAGCATTAGGTGGTACTGCTCTTACTAATCAGGGGACATCTGTTGGGATGTGGCAGAAGCTCTAACCTATTAACATTTATCATCAGTAACTGAATCTACGTGTCTATCCAATTCACTACAATTTTACAAATAATATTATTAGCATGACGTGTACAAAACACACATGTCACTACAAAATTTAAAAAATTTATGTATGTAGGATAATTGTCGGTAACTTGTCATCGTTCCCTAGGACAACTGCAGATCGCAAACGTACAAATAACAGTTGATATTGAATATATTAAGGACGTCATTGTGAACTGTCACCTATTCGGATACGTTTTTAGATTTTCACGGTCAAAAGCATTTTCGTTGTTTGTTTTTGGGGTGTTTATGCCGTGTTGTGCTACCTCCTTCTTTAACCGACGTTTCGGACAGCGTTGCAGTGTCCATCATCAGGGCAGATCCGGCAGATCACCTATTCGTTTGCGATCTACAGTTGTCCTAGGGAACGATGAGAAGTTACCAACAATTATCCTACCGATCCTTATCGATCGACCATGCTAGCACACCAGAGGCCCTAGCACACACGCTCGATAACAATCGATAGGATAACTATCGGTAACTTCTCATCGTTCCCTAGGACAACTGCACATCGCTAACGCACAAACAATAGTTGATGTCGAATATGTTAAGGACATTCAGTAATTGTGAACTGTCACTTATTCGTTAGCGATCTGTAGTCATGCTAGGGAACGATGAAAAGTTACCGATAGTTATCCTATCGATCGTTATCGAGCGAGTGTGCTAGGGCCTCAGGTGTGCTAGCATGGTCGATCGATATGAAGTTACCGACCGATTGTCGGTAACTTCTCATCGTTCCCTAGGACAACTGCGGATCGCTAACGTGAAAACGACAGTTGATATCGAATATATTAAGGACACTTAGTCATTGTGAACTGTAACCTATTTGTTTGCGATCTGCAGTTGTCCTAGGGAACGATGAGAAGTTACCAACGATCGGTTGGTAACTCCATATCGATCGACCATGCTAGCACGCCAGATTGTCGCAGTATTGTAATCGCAGTATCGGTAAACTGAGTACTACATATCTACCCAAGTGCGTACAACAATTGAAGACAAAATTTAATTCAAAACTTGAGACATAAGTTCTTTTATTTAATTTAACTTAGCAACAAAAGCCATTTCTTGGAAAATTTATTCATTAGTCTCTCGGGGCGATCCGTCGGAAGGCCAGAACGGAGATTGTGCTGCGTACTCCATTCGCTTTGTATTTTTCTTGGAAAAGTATACCTTGCAGTGGAAAACCACTGCTTCTCTGAATAAAATGAGAAATTTTCATTTGATTATTTTATCTTCAAGTACGTTACAAAGAGAAATTCTGTATTTCCAGAGATGGTATTAGCATTTTATACACAGATAGGTGAGATTTTCTAATTAAATTAAATGAGACTGATGTTTTAAATTATAAAAATTTGTTATTTTCATTGGAAAAAACGATTTTATAAGAAGTTCGCACGAAATTTGTACAAACGTTTTATTGAAAATCAAACTCTGAGAATATCATTAGTTAGAAACAATTATTTTAATTTTATTTGATTGGGTTGAAAATGTTATTAAATAAATGAAAAGAAATATACTTAGGTTTTAAGTCACTTTATTGACATATTTTTATTGTCTACTGGTTTCGGTACCCCCGTACCATCATCAGGACTGTTACAAAAATAATGCTAACAAATATAGAATATCAATAAAGTAACTCAAAACCAAAGTATTTTCTTCTCATTAATTTAAAATGTCAAGTCACAATGTGGAAAATGTTATTTGTTTATGTTGTGTTTTTAGTTTTTCTTTAGCTTTTTTATATGTTATTTATTTAGATTGTGTGCTTTTTTTCAATCGAAGATGTTATTGGCGTGGGTTGTTTTTTTTAAGGTTTTTATTTTTAAATGAAGATGTTGTTGGTTTAAGCTATGTTTTTTTTTGTTTGTATTTTTCAATAAAAAATGTTATTGGTATAGATGGTGTTTTTTCTTTTTTTTTTTAATGAAGATGTTATGGTAATAGATTGAGTTTTCAGTTTGTTTTTAATGAAAATGTTACTTCGTCGTATTTATAATAACGTTATATTGTTCATTTTTAAGTATTTTTTTAAATCTTCGACTTAGTAGAACTATTGAGGTAAAGGTGAAATATTTCCCGCATATTTATCAAATTTATTCCATAACTTCATTTCTTCAAAGATCCAAAAATTTACATAGAAATTTTCCTTAAAATTACCATTTTTTTCAAAAAGTCGGGTGGGATTTAACAAATCAAATGTCTTATCGCAGCAAACAAGGCCATGGAAGATTCATTAATTTAGATGTAGGATTATTGAACTCTTAGCAAAATCAAAAAATTTATAAAGACAATAGATGATTGTTGGACAGAACTCAGACACTCACATCACAAAGCCACACTTGTTCACGCATCTATTATGTTGTTAGTTTTTTTCATCTATTATTATCATTCTATATATTATAGGTTTAAAAAAAAAACACGTCGGAAGAGATCGAACAATAGGCATAAAGAAATAATATATTATATGGAAAGGATAGTCGCTCATTAGTCCGTACATTGGAAAATCGGGAGATATTGATGCCATTTCGATAGATCGGGAGATCTCCCTGAAATCGGGAGCTGCGGAAGTATTTATTGATAAATATAAATATACAATTGTTGGGCAATAACTAAGCAACAATTTCTAGACATTTTGTTTTGAAGAGTTTAATTTTCCATATAAATTTATTACTTAAATTTTTATTTATCTGCTATCGGTTTCGACAAATCCGTATCATTTCCTAGAAAACTTAAAACTAACTTAAAATTTATAAATAAATACACATTTAATTTTAAAATTTACTTGGAAAATAAAACTCTTTAAAACGACATGAGATAAATATTACGGTTGGATAAGCGTGAATATTCTAACACATTTACACATGAATGTAAATTGCCTGTTTACAATTCATTATGCGATTAAAATATTTGTCTGTGGGAAGTGTTTTAAAAAAACTAAACAAGAAAACGATGAATTCCCACGATGTAGAAAAAAGTATCATTTTCAATAATTCTATTCCACATTTTACGAAGCATTTAAAAACATCCATCTGACCCACATTCGAGATGTTTAAAAAAGCTCAGCCAAGGGATTCTCCTCACAGTCTGTTGAAAGGCGGTCTGGGCAATTATGTGTCTCGAAGCGCAACGATTTCAAGAATACAACCTGAAAGTCTTTCTGCTTGTCTGCTGAAACGCGGGACGACATTTGTTAGAGGAGCCTTTGTGAGCCCTCCGTTTGTTTGTTTTCAATGCAAAGTAAAAAAGGGAATAGTTGTTTCAGCTTCTTCCAGGCAGTAATCCCTCTCGCGACTGCTTTTCAAACTAAATTGAATCTCCCGCAAGATGGATGCCGGCTTGTTTGGGAAACGGGCAAAGATAATGCAGACAATTTCATTACGTGTGGCTTTCTCTGGACTAGGGAACGTTGATAAATGCACAATTTAAATGTGTTTCTTTAAATTCTCGAGTTATTTCTAAATGTTTTGTTTGTTTATGGCTTGTTTTAACTCTGTGCCTCTTTATAATTTTGTTATTATTGGCTTCTGTATTTAATTGTTAGTGTTTTGATATTACAATTTTTGTTTGTAAAACAAAATCAATTCCATGACAGTTGATCCCCCGACAGTTGGCCCCTAGGCATATTTGTATACAATATGCATTCGGTTTAGAAAAATACGGTATAATTACTTACACACTTAGTTACAATATTATAACTAAGTATCCCCGAAGGGGTGTGCAGAAGGATGTAACAAAAAATGATCATATTTTCATTCAAATGCGTCTTTCATAAAACTAATTGTTTGTGTAGGTGCTGTATACAAATTGTCTGGGAGTAAAGTTCACGTACTTTTGGAGTTAATTCTACATGATAATAAAAGTGAAAAAATATTTTTTTTTCAAATTTAAACGTCTTAAGGTAGTTTTCGGGAAAAAAAGTTGAATTGTTTGTATGGAAAAAATAATATTCTTCTGGGGAAAAAAAATTTTGTAACGAAAAAATGGAATTTCGAAAAATGTTTTTTTTTTACTGCAACTATCATGTTAATCAAACTACCGAAGTTTGTGCACTTTACCTTCGGATATCCTGTATACAAACAACCCTATAAGTAGGTACAACAAAACAATGTCTTGTTCGACATGGTTTTTTACCGGTTCGTTATTTAAAAAACCTTGGAGGTAGAAATGCCATAAAAAACCACGAAAACACGGTAAAAACCTCGCACATGGCAACACTGATTGTGAGGCTGAATGGAGAGGGGAGAGATAGAGAGACAGATATAGAGACAGACTGAGAGATGGGAAAATTGATTGAATGGGGTGAGTACGTGTACCACTCTGTTGTAAGTAAAAGAGACATCATTCCTCCCAGCTTACCCTCACCAATTGCCATCCCCAATATTTTGTACTCCTAAAGGCTCTTTAGTAAGCGTTAAAAAAGAAGAAAAATATGGTTGAGAGGGAGAGATGCAAATACGGATATTAGAGAAATCACGCTAATACTAAACGATAACAGTTAAGCGAAAATTAATAAAATTACTTCATAAAAAACCGACTCTTGTAAAATAGAGCAAAAATCTCTGACATACACTTGATAACACTGTGATTTTTTTTCACATCTATAACATGTTAAATAACAGAAAAAAATGTGTCTATTAATAATTTTCGGAGCATACTTCGCGATTTTTTCTATCGAGGTAATTTTATATCATTACCATTTCGACTCTACAAATGTGTAGACATTATCTTAAAAAATAAGATACATATTTTTAGGAACTTAAAAAGTTAATTGGGTTTTTGAACCGGTTCCTTACGTGAAGGTACGTATATTTAATGAAATGATATTCAACATTTTTATTCACATTGAATCTTGTAGACTTTTGAATCTTTTTGATATGTTTTTCTGAGCATAAAATTAATAAATAATACTAAAAACGCAAATTAACCTGCTACGAATACGCAGAAACATATTTTTCCATGCACAAGTTAAAGCTTACTATGTAAGAATTATACGAATTTAAACTCAAGAGCCTAGTTCTCTTAATTGGCGTAGAAATACTTTTAAAATATGTATTTCACCATTTCTTTTCATGCCATGGCATTATGTATTATTGTAACAATATTATAATTAAAATAAAAAAAGAAAAAAAAGATCGATAATGTCATATGATTTTTTGAATGAGCTTACCGAAGTCTTGTGACCCTATAACTCGACCGTTTTGCATTTGGTATGTCTGTACATTTTTTTGCTAAAAAAATGTACAGACATACCCTTTTCAAAATTGTGGTTTTATGGTTCAGATTTTTTTATTCTTATTTGCATTTTTTCAATTTTTCAATTTTTTCAATGGTACCTACCTGCCCGAAGAAAATTTGAAAAAGAAGTGTCATTAAGATAGTGGCGTTTTTTGGACACATTGTAGGTAAAATTTCTTATTCCTTGTTTCTGATTAAGCAGGTAGGTATTTAAGTACCTAATGATTTCAAAAGAAATTTTGGTTTTGATATACATAGCTCTCAAAGAAATCGTTCTCCCTTATAGAAAGAAAAATGATATATAAACGGTGTTAGAAAGAGGCAATAGCAAGCTTTTTATTTAAATATAAATGTTAACCACAAAAGAAGTAAAATATAGAACTTTATGAAACCAAAGTTTCGGATAGGAATTTGATTTTTTTTTTATTTTCTTAAATATTTTTATGGATCGATAAAAAAGTGATGTATCAATAATGTTTATTTTTATTTATCTAAAAAAATAATTTAAGTTACAATTTAGTTATTTCAGTTAGAAAAAATGTAAGGTGAGCCATTTTAAAGGCATTTTTTATGTTTGCATGCAAACATTTTATACTTTAAAAATTATATGTTTATTTAAATCTATAAAATTTTAAAGCGAATTTTATCACCTTTCAACAACAGTTTTTAGTTTACGGATATGTTCATAAATATTACATTTATTTGGATTTTGTTGTAAAGCAAAAATATTTTTACCCCCTAACAAAATATGAACGAAGCCTCAGGGGTAAAAAAAAAGAAATAATTAGGAAATTAATTTTTTAGACACTCAACATACTTGTACTGTTCATAAAATTACTAGTTATGTATAAAAATAAATATTAAAAACACATTCCTAAGGAGAGTAAGGAATTTATCAAATGATAAACTACATCGCTAATTCTGTCGAAATAAAATAACTTAAGTATTAAGTACCTACCCAGTTAAATTTAATGAAGGTTCCTTTACAAAGATGGCGTTATTTTCAAAGTTGTGTTTGGCGTTATTTATGTGCTAGTCGTGCTGTTTCTGCAACGTCTTTATTAATTTATTACTAGTCTTAACAAGACAGATGAATGAATAAATGAGACAATTTTAATTAGCTGGGTTCTTTCAGAGGGTGACTCGCTCATGATGCCAAATATTTATGTAAAATAGACGACATATTAAAGCAAAAGGTAAAAAACTAGAGACGGGATTTAAAAAAGGGAAAACATATAATATTAAGTATGAAATTAGGTGGATACAAATTTGCAACTATCTCTGCGAAAGAAGAGGTGCTGAGGACACCTTATTTAGAAATCAATCGGCCGAGTGAGTTAGAATTATTGTTCTTTATAATTAAAACATCTTGTATTATAAAATGATTCGATATATTTACTTCGAATGCTAATTGGAATGTGTTTTGTGACGTTATTTATGCTGCGCGTGCACTTGGGAACCACAAATTGTGAAAAAAATTAAAAGTTCGTCTCGCGATTTTATCATTATCATCGCAAGTATAAGCAGAATTACTAATGAAGTTATGATAACTAATGAAAAATTTCTGGTCGTCCCAACTGGCTGGACAGAGACTGTTGTAGCCATATATTTCGAGTATACATACCCACTTACTTTCTTATGTTATATGAACTTTCTTCTACTTACTATTTGAGACTTATATCTTACTAATATTATAAACGCGAAAGTTTGTATGGATGTATGTGTGTTTGTTACTCTTTCACTCAAAAACTACTGAATGGAATTTAATGAAACTCTATAATAATATATCTCATACGTCATAACATACAGGCTTTATAAATCTAGCTATTTTCAATATATTATAAATAATAATTATTGTTTAATAAAAAATGTCATCATTTGAGAATGACATTTTGCAAAGCAATCAAATTTCATCTAAATCAAAATTCTATTTTAGAAAATTAGTGAATTTATTTGAAGTACTCGCCAAATACTTTGAATCGAATCAAGAATTATAGATATTTTAAATAAATAGGTTAAGAATTTTTGTATTAACATAAATGGGACCTAGGAAAAGAAAATAGGCTAATAGAAGTACTAATCCTGCGTTGAATCCCGCAGACGAAGTCGCGGGAAGAAGCTTGTTGTATCATATATTGTAAATTACTGTAATTAAATTTCTAATATTTTCACGTGAAAGCCCTCCAGGGCGTAAATAAATAATGAATAAATAAATTATGTGGGTTAAAGAATTGGGGTAGGTAAGCAAATAAATGAAAAATTAAGTATGTACCTACCTGGATATTCAAATCTGGTGACCAAGCACATCTAAATCAATTTCTAGCATAGATGTTTTTGATGATATTGTTGTAAAAGTTAATGTTACCATCATTATAATATTTATTCGCAGCACGTCCCCAGTTACCCTGTAACTGTAATATCTCAAGCAACCCGAAACTCTTTCGCGACGGCCTCTGTTTTCCACACAATGCGGGTAGTTCATTAAATAGTTGAGCTTGCAGACGAGGACTTAACTCATTCACTCCCGGTTGCATGCAAAGACCTACAAGTAGTAGGGATCGGTTGTTTGCGCGCACTCGGCAGCATGCTGTTGTTCCCGACGTCCATTCTATCCGGGGCCATGGCCAGATACTCAAAGTGTCAAAATGGCTTAGCTCAGCATGAGGTATGAAGCGACTCTGCGCCCCAGCTGAGGAAATTAATCTCCAGAATTGCGTGCTCCTTCATACAAATCTGAACAGAGTAATAGACCGACGTAGCTCCATTTTCAAATAAAATACTTTTGTAATGCCTAATTAAGCTTTTTAATGTTATCAAGTTTAATTTGTAGATTTTTTAAAAAATTTAATTTAAATTAAATTTAATAATGTTTATTATTAAGTTCTGTAAGTGTTTTAGTTTTTATAATTGTGACAGCTGTTTCGGATTACATTCATTGTTATAATAATAAAAACACATCTTCAAAATTCGCAGAACATCTCTTGGTGAATAATCACAACCCACATAACAACACGGGGCCTAAACCATTACATGTAAAAAGAAAAGGCCTTCGATTGAATTTACTCGAACAATTAGAAATCAATAAACGCACGAACCACCCTAATTTAACATTAAATAATAAAGTAAGGAAAATAATCTATTCACTTCTTCTAAGTATTTTCACAAAACCTAAACAATATTCATAGCGTAACGTCATTATGAAACAATTAAGAACACATTTACAAATTTCAAAATACCCATGGGGGAGAATCTATTACTTTCCCAAGAAATCGGTTTAACCTATAATAAATCAATTTACTCGCTTTCAAATTGACATTTTAAATCGTATAAATATCGTTGTCTAATTGTGGAACACCTCAGTTTGAAAATGGCCTTGTAAGCCGAAACCGCTGTCACAATAATAAAAACTAAAACACTTGCAGAACTTAATTGAAATTAAATTTAAAAAAATTAAACGGAGTTCTACGAATTAAACACAAAAATAATAAATAAATTTTTGTAGAACTCCATTTAAATTTAAAAAAAAATTATATATTGCTCTAGACAGCTTGTTAATGCCTTCAGATATTTATGCTTCAGAAGGCGAAACAGGTGCCACGCGTAATAATAATTGCACAGCAGAACTTGTATATAAATTAAATAATAATATTAGGTATTGAATTTAAAAAAGAAAATAAACCCATTTAAGCAGTTCATTGATATAGTTTTTGGGACTACTCCATAATATTCCCTGTTTAAAATATAGTCATCTTCCTTGTTCCCCTATTTTATTCAAAGTCTTATAAAATTACCTACCTACGCCAATGAGACGGTAAGTTATTGTACAACACACATGTTTAGTGTTGAAATAACTTTAGGACATTAATCCATTATACCCATGTTCCTTACCAAATATTCCTTCCTTTTGATTCCCTTCCTTTCACAATAAGGCCCTTACCCAAGAAGCAAAGAAGATGATTTAAAACACTTGAAAAAAGAACACTTTTGGACTTCCTTGTTTTGAATAAAAACATTCAGTTGTTATCTTGAAAATTCGATCAAGCTTGTACAAGCATTTTGCAAATCTCGCAAATAACAATAATATAAATATATTATAATTGTCGTGAAGACCATCGGGTCATCATCATTGGAAAGTGATCATAAAGAAGAGCTGGGAACTGTCACCTCATCATCAAGGTAAGGGCCATTCCTATCGTTTCCTTCTCCCTTGTCGATTTAAAAACACAATCTTATACACTCGTAATTTCGCCACATAATTTAGTTTTACAGTCCACACGGTGTCATCGGACACTTAACATTTTGGTCCTTGTAGCCGGATATAAATCACATTCCCGCTAAATTACATATTGTTGTTTTTTAGCAAAAAATTCGCCAAATTGAATATCGTTTCAATTCAAATGATTGTGTTTTTAAACTCGCATCCTTTCAATTCCGTTCCTGTCGTAAAGCTATTTCAACAATAATTCATTATTACGCATAAAGATTAATAATTAATTAGGTAATCATATTGACATGATTTGTTTGCAATTCCGGTAGCATTCGATAAGTAGGCATCAGTTTGAAGTCGCGTCGGTAACGTAGAGCCCTGTTAATTATAAATAAACCAATCGTCGGTAACGTAGAGCCCTGTTAATGGTAACCATAAATAAACCAATCGTCGGTAAGGTAGAGCCATGTTCATGGTAAAGTAGAGCTCTGCTTCCATAGATGCGCAGTGAAGTTTGTTTATGATTTCGTTGTCAAGGTGCTGTAAAAAGTGACAGTTAGTTTTTACGCGGTTTTGTTATTGTTTTTTGTTTGGTTTGAATATTTTTTGGTTTTAAATATTCAAAAATGGCATCCAATTCAATTAAATATAGATTGTCAGTGCTGGATATGGAGAGTATTCGTGCGTCTGCTTTGAAAGCAATTCAAACAACGAATTTGTTTGACAAAGACGCTTTTAAAATACGTTACACAGATCTCGTAACTGTACGAGAAAATTTTATTCAGGCTCATATATCTCTGGAAGCTACAAAAAAGGATGAGGCTGATGTAACGGTACTACAATCGAAATATTCGGAGATACAAAATATGTATTACGAAATACAATCATATTTTAACCAACTGTTTCCTGAAAAATCAACAGTTGCAATCGACAATAAAACAATGAACTATAATTTGACTAATGTTTCGTTACCTAAGTTGAATTTGATAGTCTTTTCTGGAATTTCGACAGAATGGATGAATTTTATTAACACTTTTGACTCGTTAATTCATTCAAATAATTCATTAAATTCCGTTCAAAAAATGCAATATTTATTAAGTAGTCTCACTGGTGAGGCACTAATTTGCGTGAAGCATTTGCCGATTTCGGAAGGAAATTACTTTATTGCTTATCATATTCTAAAGACGAGGTATGATAATGTACGCCTAATGGCTGATATACACGTGGAGGTAATTTTGTCATCCCAGCCCGTAAAGGCTCATGACAATTTGAGGCAATTTATTTCAATGCTGAAAGAAAACATTGCCGCTTTGGAAGTTTTTAAATTTTCCGGTACGTGAATGGAGTTTCATATTATTACATATTGTTCTACGCAAATTACCAAAAGAATTGCGTATTGATTTTGAGTTACAACATAAGTCGGAAAAAATTCCTTCATTCGATCTACTATAGCAGTTTTTGGAGGGACAATGCTTAGCTAAGGAAATGGCGTCAGGTATTATTCCGGAACATATGACACAAAAGGAAAATGTTAATAAAGTTCCATCGAAGGCCTATAATTTTAAAAGTCGTTCGAGCAATAATAGTAATGTTAATTCGTTTGTATCGAATATTGAAATCAAGTGTCTTGCTTGCAAATCGCCACATGCTCTTCATAAATGTGACAAATTTTTAAACCTTTCTGCAAAGGATAGATACTCATTCGTAAAAGAACATAATCTATGCCTTAATTGTTTGGTCCAAGGGAGACATAATGCGAAAAATTGTCAATCTCGCTTTTCTTGCAAGCATTGTCAAGCAAGACATCATACCCTGTTGCATTTTCCAAAGAAAATGTTGGAAAATCCAGAACCTCAAGAAAATTCGTCGGAACCAATTGCTTTGACAACGGTGTACAATAAAACTAACACATCGGTGTTATTATCTACAGCCTATGTTGAAATATTGGACAAAAATGGCGTTTTCAAAAAGGCTAGAGTTTTGCTCGATAGCGCCAGCCAGGCTAATTTCATTTCGGAGAATTGCGTCAAACGCTTAGGTTTGCCTCGTCAAAAGAAGCAGTCACTTGCAGTGCTAGGTATTGGCAACATTCCTACAATTAATTCCAACGGATTAATAAAAACACAATTTCGTCCCGTCGCCTCGAAGGAATCTGGTATTACGACAGATTTTCTTATTTTGAATAACATTTGTTCAAATATGCCGTCATCTCGTATCGTCGAGCATGAGTGGTCACACATCGCAGGACTCCAATTGGGAGACCCTACATTCTACATACCTTCAGAAATTGATATCCTATTCGGAAGTGATATCTTTGCGTCGTTATTGTGCTCAGGTAAATTAATTGGCAATCAAAATGAACCTGTAGCCATTGAAACCAAATTAGGTTGGGTTTTGATGGGAAGTGTCAAACCATCAAATCATTCTATTAACTCATTTTTCACTTCAACGGAGGATGTTTTTGGGAAATCGAAAACGTTCCTCTTTTGAAGAAAATTCAATCGCCTGATGAACTTCGTTGTGAACAATTATATGTTGAAAATACCTACCGTAACAAAGATGGGAGGTACGTTGTATCTTTACCATTTAAGAGAACCCCGGAGAAATTGGGAAAATCATATGACACAGCATTGTCACGTCTCACGCATTTAGAAAGGAGACTGGATCGAAATCCTGATTTCAAATCCCAATATATTTCGTTCATGAGAGAATACTTATCGTTAGGACACATGATGGAAATACCATCTCAATCGCCAATTGTTGGTAATTACTTCATACCTCATCATGGAATAATAAAGGAGACGAGTTCTACCACTCGCTTAAGGGTTGTTTTTGATGCAAGTGCTAAAACGTCATCGGGTATGTCATTGAACGACATACTTTTGGTCGGTCCCAAATTACAAAAGGACATCGTCGAATTGATGTGTAATTTTCGAATACACAAAATCGTTTTTACCGCTGACATACGTCAAATGTATCGACAAATACTCATAGATAAGAACTCTCACCGTTTCCAACGTATTTTGTGGCGAGAATCGCCTAGTCATCCTTTAACATTTTACATAACAGAACTTCCATCCCTCGCCAATCTAAGAATTGATCGCTATGTTACAACATGTCTACAAAGTCGTTGTATACTTGTTGGATTTTCAGATGCCTCTGAAAGAGGATATTGTGGAATTGTATATTTAGTTGTAATTAACAACAAAGAAATATCGAGCCATATTTTGTTGGCTAAGTCAAGGGTTACACCCATCAAAGTGACATCTATCCCACGATTGGAGTTGCTTGGAGCAGTTTTATTGGCAAATTTGTTGACTTATTGTAAAGAAGTATACAAAGATAGACTTCAAATAGAAAGAATCATCGTTTTCACGGATTCAACCATTGTATTGGCATGGTTGAAGACACCTTCGTTTCTTTTACAAACTTTTATAGCAAATCGTGTCGAAGCTATAACTCAAAATATACCGTTTGAACATTGGTATCATATTTCCTCGCAAGAATATCCTGCAGACTTGGGATCACGAGGAGTTTTTCCAAATGAAATCGCTGATGCATCGTTATGGTGGTACGGACCTAACTTTCTATCATCACCTTTGGAAGAATGGTTACTAGTTAAACCTCAAACTATTCCCGCAGAACAACTACCAGAATACAAATCGAAAAACTTGATCTCATTCGTAACGAATGTGTCAACTGGTGAGCAAGAGTTTCTACTGAAATTTTCTTCATTATCGAAATTATTACGTGTTACATCTTGGTGTCGTCGATTTATTAATAAATTACGTTCGAAATCAATTGGCACTTTCAACGTATTTTCCCCACTCTCTTTAAAAGAAAATAATTTATCTTTGGCATGTTGCATTAAGCTCGTTCAAACTATTTATTTTCAACAAGATATAGACAATATACATTCGCATCATGTTTGTTCGACACAACTTCAAAAACTCGCTCCATTTATCGATGAAAATGGAATTTTAGGAGTCGGTGGTCGTATTCGTTATGCACAGGTCTCGGAAAATGCTCGACATCCTATTATTTTACCGAAGCAATGTCATTTGACAACTTTAATAATAGACCATTACCATCGTATGTACTTACATCCAGGTCCGCGTGCATTGCAAACCATAATATCATCAAAATATTGGATAATTTCGGCTCGTAACGTAATTCGACATCGTCTGAGCAAATGCATTGTTTGTTTTAAAAATAACCCGCGTGGAAGTTCACCCATGATGGGTAACTTACTCGCTTCTCGCTTTCGCTCTAAATTCTTAAATGCACCCGAAAACAACGACAAACTTGTGGATGCAACTGTCACTCGTTCAATTACCTGGCACTTTAATCCTCCCTCCACACCTCATTTCAACGGATTGTCGGAGGCTGGAATTAAGTCAACCAAACACCATTTGAAACGGGTTGTGGGAGATCAAATCCTCACCTTCGAAGAACTAACCACAGTTCTGACTCGCGTCGAAGCAATTTTAAATTCGCGACCCATTGGAGCGCTATCGCCGGATCCATCTGAAATGGACCCGTTAACTCCTGCCCATTTTTTGATTGGGGCTCCCCTCGTTTCTGTTCTTGAAGAAGATTTTGTGGATGTACCAATGAATCGTTTATCGCGTTGGCAACTATTGAAACAAATGTCTCAACATTTTTGGAATTGTTGGCTGAAAGAATATCTACACACTCTTCAACAACGAAACAAGTGGGCTACGACAAACCCTAATTTGAAAGTTGACGACCTAGTTATGATTGATGATTCGCAATCAGCCCCCATGCGATGGCCTGTCGGACGAGTCGTTGAACTATTTCCCGGCGCTGATGGAATTATCCGTGTCGTTTCGGTATGTACTCCCCAGGGTGTTTTTAAACGTCCCGTGGTAAAACTGTATCGACTACCTATCGATTAAATATCTGTTTTGCTTAGTTTATAATTTTAATTTCGTTATTAATTCAACCATTTAATTTTGTTTGTTGTCGTTTTCTTTTTTGCTTTCTTTTTCTTTCGTGTCGTTGATGCACAATTATTGTGAAAATTATCACATATTCTCAAGGCCGGCGGAATGTTTAGTGTTGAAATAACTTTAGGACATTAATCCATTATACCCATGTTCCTTACCAAATATTCCTTCCTTTTGATTCCCTTCCTTTCACAATAAGGCCCTTACCCAAGAAGCAAAGAAGATGATTTAAAACACTTGAAAAAAGAACACTTTTGGACTTCCTTGTTTTGAATAAAAACATTCAGTTGTTATCTTGAAAATTCAACCAAGCTTGTACAAGCATTTTGCAAATCTCGCAAATAACAATAATATAAATATATTATAATTGTCGTGAAGACCATCGGGTCATCATCATTGGAAAGTGATCATAAAGAAGAGCTGGGAACTGTCACCTCATCATCAAGGTAAGGGCCATTCCTATCGTTTCCTTCTCCCTTGTCGATTTAAAAACACAATCTTATACACTCGTAATTTCGCCACATAATTTAGTTTTACAGTCCACACGGTGTCATCGGACACTTAACAACACATGTCATTCGAAATATTGTCATTGCTAAACTCAGATCGTCATCGCAGCTCTTTAAATTCACCGTTGAACTAGTGTAGTTTCGTGGTTTTGTGCCATTATATTAATAAAATTAAAAAGTGATACATGTGGCGTGATCTTCATTAAACAAACAGCGACCAAAACGTAAGATTTTATCCATCTTTACTATTTTCCCATTGATTTTTCGATCGAATGAGCTTGTATTTAATTTACTTTTTCTCGTGTCCTGTCCGTTCAACCAACACGTCCTCGCTGATTCAACGGACGTTGGCTATCATGTTGGCTATGCGGACTTTGTTTACTGCGGCCCGGAACAGCTCTACAGTAGACTGGCCAAACCACTGTATTTCATAGATATTGAAGTTTTGGGATTTTTATTGTTTTAATAACTTTTTTTTCTTTATTCATCCGAACCATAACATCTTCATTCGTTCGACAACAATAAAATTAGGTGCTAATAATTCACATTACTTGTAAGGTATTTCCCAAACAATACTAAAGTATGGAAGCTACCAACCCTATGTAATTAGCCTACTGGGAATAACCAAAAAAATAATTAGATAGTTGGACACTACCAACAAATGTAATAAAATCCACAATTGACTAAAATCCCTGTAGACCACCCCTTCCTCCCCCCTCCTTCCCCCCCTCCCTAATATGTTTTGTATAAAATCCCTAGGTTAAGAATATTTTTCACCAGTCTGAAGATGGCTTTGACAAGCTGAAACCGGTTACGGTCAATAAATTAAAAGTGGAAAAAGTTTTAAATTTGTTTTATTATACTATCTTCATTCGTAGCTCTGTCCATCCTGCTTATTTTGAGTATTCTTCTGTAGATCCACATCTCGAATGCCTCAAGTCCTTTTCAGTTCTTCAATAAGTGTCCATGCTTCCATTCGATAAAATAATACTGAAACACGTAGCATCTGACCATTCGCATTCGTAATCCAAGGTTGAGATCATGACTGCAGAAAATGTTTTTCATGCGGATAAAGATTGCATGAGCTTGCTCAATGCGGAATTTAATTTACAGACCAATCAATATAAACGTGTATTAAATTTTACACTTCCGATAAACTACCATTAGTATATGGTATGATTTTTTATCAGTTGTGTATTCTCGAGGAATTATTATTATAATTTTAATTTCTAAGAACGACATAAAAGGTGAAGTGACACCCTTCTCACAAATTCCTTGAATGAAATTCAAGAATGAATGGTTTTTCTGAAATATTTCGACGTCTTGATCAAAAGTGATCGTTGTAAGCTTTCTTAGTCATCTTTTTCATGTTTGAAATTTAAATAATGCAAACAGCTTTTAAAAATATTAAAAATATATTTCAAATAACATGGGATAATTTAATCTACATTTTAAAATGGTGTTTATTTACACACTACATTTTATAAAAGATGAAATATATCTAGGACTTTTAAAATACCTCGGAAAAATATCAAACTTCGGTGAGAAATCATCATTAACAGTTTACAATAATAAACAAAGTGTATACGAGTGTCTCGTATCTTTCAATGAGCTATTTTATGACAGTTTCTATATTAGTAAGATTTTCACATACACGCTTGTTTATCAATTGTAAAATAAATTTCACTACGTTTATTATAAGGTTGTACATGTACATGTATAAAATACATTTACAAGTTCTAACTAAGCAAGCGTTTTAAACATTATTAAGAAATGTTTTTTTAAAACAAACAATACCTAAGTAGTTAAGTAAGTAAAAGTAAGTTAAGTAACTACTGGAGGGGTTGAGTTTTTCATTAGGGTTCAGAAATATTTCCATTTTCATTTTACGGAGCTGCATCTCTAAGTATTCTAGAAATTATGAATGAATTCCTATTTTAAAGCAACTTGTTAGCCGTTTGGTTATTACGATGGATAAGTTTCGTAATTTAAAAACGTAGTACGTGACACTGTTATTTCTTTACAACTGTTCTCATACATATGTATTTATATTGTTGTTCTTATTACTGTAGTCGAAGATAGATTGACTGTGAATCAATTGGTCGATTATCGATAAAATTATAGGTTTTCAAAATGACACAACTATGGGAATAGCTTGGTGAACAGTGGACACTGGGAAGGAATCTGACTTCCCTTAATTTTGCACTGCACGTTATTAAGAGGTTGAATATTACAAGGTTAAGGGGATACCTGGCGGTGATTTTTCCATACAAACGTATTCCCTATTTATCGCTCTGGATTTTAATCCTAGAGAAAATATTGTTTTTACACAAAATAGATATCAACTACTAGCGTGTCGGTACTTTTTATTTTTTTGATAAGTTACTTTTTATAGAAGTTATGACTTTCCAAAAATCAATAAAATTGACTGTTTAAACGCCGTCAAAAGACGTTCAGTATACGAACTAGATTTTTTTTTTAAAAACAGCAAAACGTACAGACATAAAATAGTTTTTTCTTATGTAGTTGGTAAAAAAAAATTGAAAATCAGTCCACTTTTGGAAGAGAAAAGCGGGGAATACAAAACCTCGATTTTAGTTAGGTATTAGTAGCCCGAGGTGCATTGTCCCTTTCGCTCAATATCCGGTGGAGTAGAGTAAATTTTCCCGCCAATAAACATTGAAACCCTGTTAATTTGTTCGTTAGAACGTCAGTCCCGTTTTTAACCATTTTACGAATAAAATGATCGTATTTTAGAATAACATTTTTCTCCGTGCATAATATGGTACTATGTCCAAACCCACGGAATGCTTTGCTGCCAAATATGGCAAATATTCTCTAGATGCTTTAAAAAGTTTTATAGTTTACGATTAATCAACAAAAGATAGGTGAATTCATTGGCTATATATAACTATAATTAGTTTGTATGTCTCTATATTAAAATTTGAAGGTATACTTTTTTTTATGTAGGCGAAAACATTTAAAATTTTGACCGAAAAATCTTTACCAATCGCTCCCCAAAGTTTTTTTCATACGGGAAATCACATTATCTTAAATCATAACATGAAACAATCTTTAAGAGGAAATCATGATTGATTATCCTAGCTTTCAACTTTCCATTTATTTAAAATTTATTTCAGAATTAGCATTTAATTTGGAAATTCTAGAATAACCTATCTGATCAATTGTAGTTAGAATCACCATTCTTAAACCTAGTTGTTGAGCTTTATTGTGTTTATTTTACTTTAAAGACAAGGTGATTTATTCAAATTTTCTCTTGATAATCGCAAAAAAACTGTCGACGTTGTAGCTCTAAAGTCTAAAGTATAAAACCAATACTCTTTTTCTTGATGTCGATTTTACGAGGTGACCATAGAAAATTGCGCGGCAACAGCATTTTCACTGAAATTTCAAATAACACGTCAACGTCACAAACTAATGTCATTAACATACTTCACGAAATTATTATAGTAAACTTAATTAGAGTATTTTTTTAACGATTTTAATAACCTTTATTGGAAATTAGTTTCTTTGAGATGGAAAATTATTAACCGCTGCATCAATTTATATAAATATGTTTATAGTTTTATTTAATATCCTATATTTAAATTATGCTGGTAATTGAATGCAATACTGAACTTTGATAATATCTTTTTTACAAAAATTGACAATTTTATGTGTGTTTTTTATCAGATCTACCGCTCAATTTTCGAATGAAAGTTTAAAGTTTTGTATCTTAGTTAAGGAATTGACAATTTTTTAAGCATTGGATGGGAAATATCGTGGTGTTATGAATCAATTGTTGATAAAATAGAATAATAAAAATATAATTCTATTTTAAATAAAGGAATGATAAACATAAATTTTTAGGGAAAATTCATCAGAATTAAAATAAAAGCCGACAAAAAGCACTTTTATTATATTTTTTAGGTAGCGAAAACTACACAACAATTTCTCCAGTATGGATGTAGGAGCAGAGATTTGCCAAAATTGTAATATTATCAAATTTAGAGTGCATTATAAAATTATCATCTACTCCAATGTAAAATGCGTCACTCCTTTAAAAAGTAATATTGCAGATATTAATCAAAAATATCATGTTACCATGAGTATACTAATAATAGTAATAGACACCTGCCTGACAACTGAAAATGAGTGAAAATAATTCAAATCAGGTATTATCCAAAATAACAGTAAATTGTTCTATAAAACCAAAGTAATTTTGCCTACTGGTAATAACCAGATAATTTAAAACTCATGAAATACGACATAGCAACTAAAATGGAAAAGTACAATATGAGCTACTGTAACACAGATTTTCGGAATGAATCATCATACTCCACAGGGATGACATTATCGACAGTACTCATTAAAATAAGCCTTCGTCATATTTAAATCTGCTAAAGATATTTTTAAAGGCATTCGTTCTGGGGAAAGGTTCTAATATGATCCAAAATATATCGTTTCATCGCAAAAAAATATTATTTTTTGAGTAAGCCTTCCACGCGTATCTGATATTGTTTTGACCTGTAATTAATTGTAGCTGATGTGGTATTTTTAAATTATTTATTGCATCTTCTATTGTTCTATTGTTCATCTATTGTTATCTTCCTAAAACCAAACAATGTGGCCGTTAAAACAATAGGGCAAAAAAGGCGTATTTACCTTTTTAAAATAAAACATTTTATATTTAATGTTTATGTGGTACCTTAAATGTATTTCAAAGAGTTCGTTTTCCAACTTAAAGTGACAAAATTTAAGATTCTCAGTTGCAAGCCAGACTTTGAAATAAAAAACAGTTTAAATTTTTTTCTGTTGTTTCAAAAGAATCTTTACCTGTAAAAAGTTCTTTATTAAGACAAAAAGCATATTAATTAAATTTACAAATAAATTCAACTGACAAGCACCGACATTAACAATCACTGACTCCAGCAATTAGAACAATAGACCATCCTGGAAAACGTGAAGACAGTTATAAATCCGAACTATCCGATATAGTATCTTCCATTGTAGGTAAGTCATACTAAATCTGACTTATAGGGTGCAAATAAGGCATAATAGAAAACAGAACTAGAATACTTTTTGTAAAAATCCGTATTATTTTCTACGTCAAAAGTAACCATCCGGCACACGTCAACTTTCAGAAGGGAAAATAAGAATCAATTTCAATGGAAGAAGTTGGTTTTTCTGTTACATTTATAATTCAGTCAATTGCAGATGGGCTCTTTCAGAACTTTTAATGCAAATTACTTACATATGTATCCTTTGGCCACAGTCGAGATAAGATCATTTTTAAACTGTTATAGAAGAAACCTTGAAGGCTGAAAATAATTAGTAGGCTCATTCTGCCATATAACTATGGAAATATGTGATAAAGTTTAAAGTATAGTGAGAATAACTAACGTTGGATGATTGTATGCAAAAGATTATACGGAAATGTAAATTTTTGTGAGAAAATAAATAAGCTTTTGCAAGCAAAAGTATTTTTCATTCGGAACTGCAAGCTAATTAGAGGATTCTTTTTTTAGCACAGACTGAGTTTTAAAACGTAGTGCAATAAATAACATATTCTGAGTGAATAAACGATGAAAATTTACACTTTGTGGAAGAGGGAGGCAAATTGGGGAAGAGGAAGGTGGAGAAGTACCTGGCTATTGATCTAGTCACCAAACACGGCTAAAGCCATTTTCAAGCGAGGTTTCAATTCTGAATGGCGTTCTTACACCATAGCGATACTGAGAGAATCTTTCACTCTGGAACATGCCATAAATATACTATATATTATTATTAATTATATAATTGTGAATTTACACAAATTAATAAAATTAAATTTATTTGCGCACGCCGGGTTCGAACCTGCGACCTCCGGATTGGTAGTAGAGAGCCTTTCCCTTCAACGATTTAGGCCGCTTACTACTTCGATACTACGCCTACAATACGCCGATACTAGGCCGATACTTCACCTATGCTTCGCCGATACTACGCCGATAATACGCCTATACTACGCCAATCCTGCGCCAATACTACGCCAATACTACGCCAATACTACGCCAATACTACGCCAATACTACGCCAATACTACGCCAATACTACGCCAATACTACGCTAATACTACGCCAATACTACGCCAATACTACGTCAATACTACGCCAATACTACGCCAATACTACGTCAATACTACGCCAATACCACGCCAATAACATACTATTTAATTATCTTATCTCAAATTTGCGTATAAATTTAGTTTGTTCGTATGGTTAGGGAGCAGTAATCTATCTCTTTCTATCTTTTTAAATTAACTATATTGCAATTCTGGATGCTGAATGGTAAGTATGAAAAGGGAATAAAGATCATTCTGCAAAATAATTATCGTTATGACTCTTGAAAGCTCTGAAAAGATTAATATCGTTAGCGAACGGGAGATATTTTGAGCGTTTTAAGGAAGCAAATTTCAAAATATAATGCAAAGAAAACAAACTTTAAAAAAAGGTTTACCTCCACAAACTGCTCGCAAAAGAAATATCAATTATTTATACCCAGACCTACTGTATGTTTTTACCTATTATAAAACATGAACAAAAAACAGATTGATTTAGAGAAAAATCTAGGTAGCATTATTCCGAGTGCAGTTAAACTGACGACGTACGGATTATTAAAAAATAGACCATTTAAAAATAAAAACAGAAAACAACAATAACTTTCCAAGATAATTTGCTACGCTGCACTAATTGCAGCACCACGTTTCATTAAAATAATACTATAATCTACAGGCCATTAGCGGGTGGTATCTTTTTTCGTTTTATGGGGCTGCGATATAACAACGTAAGTAATTGGTAGTTCTTTTGGTGTTATTTGGATAAAATTAACGAGAGGACTACCTATCAAACAGAACTATCATACTGCGATCAGTTTTAGACATTATCAGTATAGTCTGATAAATATTATTATCAGTATAATCATTGCAAAATTGTGTTGAGGGATGGTGCTCATTTTTAAGTTAACGGGTTAAGGAGTAAATCAATTAAACCAGAAAATAAATAACACATAGATGCATAAAGTTTTTAAGAGTCTTCAGAGAAACTTTTCCAATACTAAAACCAGCCACCACAGCTGCAGATACACAACCCCTAGAGAATTTCACATCTTCTGTGCCTTTTTCATTATTAAACGTATAACTTACAATACATGTAACCCATTACAACCATTGTTACCTTCTTGGGTTCCCAACTGCCTTCTTTTTGTTATATTCTAGACTAATTCAAACCGTAGTGCGGCGTAAAAGTGTAATGTGGTGCTGCTCCCGAGAGCATTGACGCAACATACATTTCTGTCACATGCGTCATTTATGAGAAAAAATGTATAGGTTACCAAGGAGCCATAAGCGGTTCGCCTAAATTGCATTGTATGAACTATGGTCCTGCCGCCGATAGCATTATTGCAATTTTCAACCTCTCTTTCTGTCACACGCGTCATTTATGAGAAAGAGGGTTAGGTGGAGTTTTCAGTAGTACGCCTATAATACGTGTATTGCAGCCGGGTATATTTTATGGTCCGTACATACCGACACCACAATGGTCTCGCGTGGCAGATAGAGGAAATAAATTCAGCAGAAACCCTGTCGCGCGAAGGAAACGTCCGGCATTTGGAAGCGTATTACTGCAACGAAACATGCTGTGATATAATGAAACATAAATAGAAGAAAACTTATTTCACGTTGACGGGGATTTTATCTCCATAATAACATGTCGCTTGGAAATGTTCCACTCTTACATGGAAAGGTAAAAGGAAATGTAACCCGTTTTGGGTCTGCTAGCTTATTCAGAAAATGTCAATCTTCTTTCTTTCTTTACTGGAACATAAGTCTTGTTTCTAGTTCCGCAGCTTATGTAAGCACAACTATTGTTACTTCCGTGCTTAGTCGGTTTATTTCCTTGCAACATATACACTCAATAACTGGTGTACTGGTGATATGTGATATGTCGAGAAATGTTACATTTTACACTACACTAGAAATAGAATAAAGGATTTTTCTTATGTTATCAATAATATAATTCTTAAAAAAAGTGTCTTCGATAAGAGATCTAGGAATCACCCTTGATTCTAAATTCATATTTGATGTACACATTAACGACATTAAGTGCAAATCATTAAAAATTATGGGATTTATTCACAGAATATGTAAACCTTTCAAAGATCCACTTTCTATTCTAACTCTTTAGAGTGCCTTAATTAGAAGTAAACTTGAATATGGAAGCACCATTTGGAATCCACATAACTGCAAATATGAGAACTTTGTAGATGGAATCAGTTAAAAAAAAGTTAAGAACGTTATCCTTCAAATGTGGACTGCATGACCATCTTAGATCGTACACTTAAAACTATAAGGCAATAGACTGATCTAATATGTTTACATAATATTACCATATTCACGGCCATCTTGATACTTCACTATGTCTTGGCAAAATTGAAATAAATGTCCCCAATTCCCATTGTTTAAGACGCTATAACACTTTTCACCTGAACACATTTAAAAATAATATCGCCCACTTAAACCCTCTGACCCAGATGTGTCGACTATATAACAAGATAGAGTGTGCTGAAGTAGATATATTCGTCGATAATTTGTACGTGGTGGATGCTGTGTGAAGGGTCTATTTGAGGAGAGGAAGTAGTGAACGTGTTGTAGGAAGGAGGAATCACAGAGGCCGGCAAATCGTTCCACAGCCGAGCTGTTGAACTTAAGAACGAGTCGTAGAAGCGCCCCGTTCACATGTGATAAATGTCAACCGTGAAAAAATGGCATTTGGCGTGTTTCCCGACTATGCACCGGTGCCGAGGGGATCAATGACGCTAGTTCCTCGGATCATCTTCCATTGAAATACCGGTAGAACTGTACATATAGGTTCACTAAAAGTTGAAAATTTTTCGTAATCATCATTAAAAAAGATCACGTTTGATACATTTTGACTTACGTCATTATAATTGTGGGTAAGCGAATTTCGCATTTTACACTTCTGAAACACCGCGTAGATGTTTACCGAAACAATGTTTCGGAGATCTTGCCGTCAACATGATTTAGTTGTTTCGAATATTAATGTGATTTAATTAATGTTTTCGAATGTTCAAAAAAGTGAAACAGGCGTCCGCAATTAAAGCACAGAAACATATGAATTGGTTTGAGAAATAGTTTTTATAACCACTGGAGCGACAGAGCAATTAAAATATTTTTCCTCGGATTGCTAAAGGAAATTTTTCCGTCCACATTAAAAAAATCATACCTCCGAATTTGAATATGGTGACATACAAACTGATTATAGTTCTATGTAGCCAATGAATTCCCCTATCTTTTGTTTATTATCATATATTTGTAGGATTTATAAAAAAATATAATTAAATCTTTAACCTAAAAACATTTTAAAGAATCTAGAGAATATTTATTTGGTTATATTTTGAATGTACAATATACTATATAGTCGTTTTAATAAAAAAAATTTTTTGGAAAATTTGCCACATTTTGGCAACAAAGCAATCCGAGGTTTTGGAAATATTGCCATAATGTGGCAAAAAGCGCTCGAGTGGTTATTCAATTAAATTAAACAAATAACTTTGTATCAACCACTATTATATAATCACAATAACCTACATGTTTTGAAACCGATGGTTTCTTCGTCAGGGTAGTAATGACATTATATAATAGTGGTTGATACAAAGTTATTTGTTTAATTTAATTCAAAATTACGCCACAAAGAGATTTTGCGAAGTTTGAAGAAATGGTTATACAATTGTTTATCGGTGAATACATGGCTATAATATTTGTATTTTCCACAGAACGTAATAAAATACTATTTAATTTTACAAGGAACCTCATTGGAGTCGATGTTATCACATATTTTGCGAAATGTAGGTACAAGAAGCGGATAATATTTCAATAGACCCGGGAGAAGCGTCCAAGATGGCCGGCTGATTGATTTAACATCTTTTATTGATATCTACCTGAGATAAGTCCAACTTAACTAACTTAACTTACTATTATATAAATTATGTAATATATGCGAATAAAATTTGTTATATACATATATGAATAACGCAAACATATTATACCTGATGGGTTTTTTCATGGGTTTCATATAGGTACTTAATATAAGTGCTTTTACTTTTTTAGTTTTATAGTTCTTTCAAGTGTGGTTTTTGGTTGTCTTAAGTAACAATGGAAAATAAATAAAGAACGGGAGTAAAACGAATACTCTGACCTAAACCTTCTAGTAAACATGGCAAATTATTTATTTTCTCGAATAGTATATTAAGAACCTCCTAACACAACCTTTTTCAACAGAAACACCTTTTAACCTCACTATTTTTGGCATAAAAAAGGGAACACATAAATATACATAGGTTAATAAAATTTTCCCTTTACCCGTAAAATCTGTTCAGCGCGAACTGTTTTGGTAAAATGTAGTATTCGGATTTCCATACCTAAGTGAAGCTTTTTAGCAAACTTCACCTACTAAATCAATATCGAATATCCCGTAGAAAACAGTCGTAAGTCAAAATATGTGTTTTATAAAATTTTATTTTTATCTCAGAATTGAGATTGTGCCACATGAAAATCTTATTTTAGATAGATCAGTCTATCTCCGCGAGATGTCGCTAGTGTCTCTTTTCAACGGGGCAAAGATATACTAGACTTTTTTCTTTTTGTTTCATCAATCATGATTTTTTTTTTGCTCTCCTGTAAAATTTCATTTTTTTTACTTGTGATTCTTTTCTACGGATTGTGCGATGTGTAGTTGCAACGTATAGAGTTTTTATTCTATTTTTATTATATATTTCACTCACCTTTTATTTTGATGTATATTGGCGTCGTCTTAGATTCGCAGGAAAATGACAAATCTTTCTTTTTTTTTTCTGCGGGTTTCTTAACATCGGAGTGATGAATTATATTTTGGCCTCTGAAACAAAAATAAATTAATTTGTTAAACTGTGATTGTGTTATTACATACATGCTTACAAATCTTCGACCAAGTATATCATGCAAATAAATTATCGTAGTTGTCGGTTTATTTAAAAAATTACATTTTATGATAATGTTTAACTTTTTTTACGTGAATACCGCACAAGAGTACCAACTGCTCCCAAGCATCTGGAACCAGTGAGACTATGGTATTCTTAATTGGGCTATGTTTTGAGGCTGAAGGCAGTGGGTAGGGGAAAGAGATGAACAAGAGGAAGGTGGGGAGAATCTGGCTGTTCAGGTCTGGTCACAAAAATACCTAAAGCTGTTCCAGAGTTAAAGATGCTATCAGTACCGTCCTGGTGTAAGACCACCATTTAGAATAGGTGTGTTGCTTAAAATGTAGTGACTAGATCTGAATAGCCAGGTAATTACCCACTTCCTCTTTCCTGTCTCCTTCATATCCCCACTACCTTCAGCCTCACATCATACATACCATTTGGGGATGCCCTAGTTTCAGTAGCTCCAGACGGGAGCAGTAGGAACTCTTGCGCGGAATTCACATTAAAAACAAATAGTGCAATGGTTCGCCTTAGCTCTTAGATAAAGAGAACTGTTAAATCATATATAATTATATAATAATTATATATTCACTTAATTATCATAAATTCATTGCTGCGTTAAACTTCAATATCATCAATTATTATATTTATTTATTCACGCCTTAATGGGCCTTTACATGAAAACTTTATAATAATTGTAAAAAAGCAACACATATGAATGTAACAAAATTTTGTGCAAAATAGCTAAAAGAATGTATCTACACATAAAAAATAAAGATAAAATTTAAAAAATAAAAAATAAAGATAATAATAATAACACAATTTAGCAAAATATATATATGTATATATAGAAAGTTAAATAATAAGACCTGAAATACAATAACATAATAACAGCATTAAGGATTGTAGCATATTATTTGCATACAGATACACTTTTTAAATGAAGCGAGGTTTTTATAAAAAAATATGTCTACGGAGCAGGTATCATTCCCCACACGATGCATCTCTGAAGACAAGAGTTTAACATAACATTTGTGCGAGAAGCAACTATATTAAATGGAGCATGGAGTCATATTATCAGTATACTTCATCACCATAAATTATATTATTTGTAAACTTCACCCGCCATAACACAGGGACATCCCTAGCATAGCGAATGAAATAACAGAATATCTATACAATGTACAAAATTCATTTAATAAATAAATACAATAAAAAAGTTTTTTTTAAAAATCCCTTTAATGAAGGATCAAACCCGAACGGCGCAAAATGTAACGATTTTTGATAGAAGCTTATATTGTAATGTATAAATAATAATGTACGAAGAGTAGCATCGTATGGGAATTTAAATCCAGTAATTTATGGATTTCAGTTTTTTTCAGTTTCAGTAATTTTAATTTATTTACAAAGTTATATTTTCTTTTAACCGCCTCACTAGACAAAGTCTGTTCCAAAGCGGGTAAATCACATATTATATTTATAAAAAAAAAAAAATGTATTAAAAAAGATATCTATTAAAAAAGATATGTATTAAAAAAGAGATGTATTAAAAAATATATGTATTAAAAAAAGATATGTATTAAAAAGATATATATTAAAAAAGATATCCATTAAAAAAGATATCTTTTAAAAAATATACGTATTATAAAAAGATATATTATATGTTGTTATATTAAATATTTACATATTTTTTACATTTCCATAAAAATGTTGCACACGTAATAAAAATACAAATTGTTTAAATTTGGAGATAAGAGAATATAAATACAGCAGGTACATGATAATTAATATTGCAATCTTGTTTTCTAAGCTACAATCAGAATATTTAAAAACGCTCATACAAAAAATAAATATAAACATCAATACTGACTTGAATGAATGAGCAGCCGGAAATTACGAAAAAAAATTTAACGTACAGCAAATTTATTTGGAAGATGACTCGGCAAGTTTCATGTGCGCGAGTGATTAAGTCACGCGGTAAAGTAAGAACGACAGACAAATTTGTAAAGCTCACTTTACAATTTGCGATTTTAGAACGCGGTAGGACGGAAAAGCACTTTTTAGCTCTAAAATAGGGTTTAAATATAATTAATTTTCGTAGATACTTCAAATTCTACAACAATGAATCTTTCACAGCCGGCTGCGCCAGTGTTGCGTGATATTATTCGCATTGTTTGTTCTATTATAAAACCAACGAAATTGTGTAAATTATCTCTTCCTTGTACATATTAAGGAGCTCTAATTGATAAACAGCCAACAGCCACACAACAAACACCGATTGAGGATGTATGAGAGAACTAAAATATTTCTATCCAACATAGGGGTGGCTCCAAAATTGTAATTACAAAGCGATTTCACTAGAAAAAGAAGACGGGTTAGTGATCGATGTGATGGTTCGAAGAGTCGTGTTTCCAAACATGTTCTGCTAGGTTCATTCTGCTAGGTAAGTCCTCCATCAAAAAGCAGAACCAAGCTAATTAACAGATCAAGCAGATTACCGCACAAGAGTCCTTACTGTTCGCAACCGCCTGGAACCAGTGAGAATATGGCATCCCCAATTTGGGTTTATGATGTGGTAGAAGATAAGTGGGGAAGGGTAGGAGATGGGGGAAGAGGAAGATGGGGAAATACCTGGCTAAATCTATTTCAAGCAACTTTTCAATTCTGAATGGTGGTATTACACCAGAGCGATACTAAGACTATCTTCCACTCTGGAACATGTCGCAAACATATCTCATATTATTTTATTATTAAATTGTGAAAACAAAAATCAATCAAATAAAATCTACTTGTCAATAGAATATATTTGCAAGAAGGGATTTAAACCCGCGACCTCCGGATCGTTAGTCGAGAGCCTAAACCCTCGACCATGGAGGTCGTCGAATGAGGACATTAAATATTGTCACGTAGGCTGGGAGATGTTTTTTAAGCCATCTTAGTAATTGAAGATGTAGGTAGACACCATTGATTATTTGTGATACTTTTTGCAACTCAAATCGATCTCCAATATATATATATAATAAAGCACAGTTTAATTTTTATTTAAGCCTAGATGCTAAACTGTCGCCATCCTACTGCCACAAATAAGCTTACCATAAGTGTGCCATAAGTTATTCAAGCTTTGATACCCATGAAGTAGCTTTGGCCCAAGCGAAATCTGGGTGACGTCTAAAATACGAGTAAATAATGGCGTGACTGGTGCAAAAATAAAATTAATATTATAGCTCAAGAAAAAAAAACAAGTGTATTTCGCAAAAACATACATGAAAAATCAAGGAAATTATTTTTTATCAGATTTCCACCTCAGTAAACATTTCACGTAGTAGGTACGATTAAGAGAGTGGACTCTACCGAACCGACTGTGTTTATAAAACGAAATGGTTAAGTTTCAGTGGCCAGTTTTTCCATTACGTTACGAATAAATGGAAAATAACATGTGCGGCGCAATGCGGAAGATTGGAAAGATTATAATCCTCGACAAAAAGGGTACAGATGAGAGCTAAGGTGGTCTAAGTCACGGAGTTTAATGGAAAGGTGGGGAAATTGTGTATGTTTTTGTTACCTAGTAGATAATGCTGCATGTAATATACCTAGAATACATAATTTGTTTGTTCATTTTCACGCAATCTTCAAAGGGTTTTGTAGAGAGCAATTTTTTTCAAATATAAAAACTTTCCTGATTTGAATTGTTATAATTAGCAACATAGATATCTTTTTTAGATACATATAATATTACAGCGTTCACATAAAGTTATTAATATTTATACATAATAGCTAATAACATAATTTATGAACTTTTTGTTGTGTTGTGTGTAAGGTAGGTTAGTGACTGTGAAACTGTGGTTGGGTAATGTTGTTTGTTTCGTGAACACCTCACTAGGAGAACCTGTGCTAAGGTATAAATGAGGCATAGTTCATCTTCATGGGGTGAGGTTTGTCTAGGTCTTAGCGGCAGATGTTTTTGCCCACCTACTAACGGGCCGTATCGGTAAAGACCGGTTGAGAGAGACCTTTTGATCTCCACCGGCTTGCGTCGCATGGATGGATTCATACCTCCCTAGACACGTTGACCCCCGGATTCCTACCCATCTTTTATAACGTAATCCTTTCCAAAACTTCCTCTACTTCCTTTTCCGTACAAAGACCCTCCACGCAGCATCTCCAAAGGTGATGCCCTGAAGTATTTGTATCCTCGAGGTCTCTTATGTGGAGCTGATGCAAAAAAAAATCGTCTTCATAAATATATAATAACGTGTTGGTCTCAATCGAGTATTAAGAGCTTGAATTATCACACGTATAATATAATATTATTAGATTCTGCCCGCGACTTCGTCTACAAATGATTAGAAAGCCATGATTAATCTATTTCCTTTTCCTAGGTCCCATCTACTTGTATACCAAATTTCTTTATTTAAAATATCTATAATTCTTGATTCGATTCAAAGTTTAAGGCGAGTACTTCAAATAAATGCACTAATTTGAATATTTTCTAAAATAGAATTTTGATTTAACAATCATTGTTTTGCAAAATGTCCTTCTCAAATTTTGACATTTTCTATCAAACAATAATTATTATTTTCAATATATTGAAAATAAATAACTAGCTTTATAAATTTTAGCTTATATGTTATTCTGATGTATGAGCTATATTATTGTAAAGTTTCATTAAAATCCACTCTGTAAATTTTGCGTGAAAGAGTAACAAACACTCATACATCCATAAAAAATTCGCGTTTATGATATTAGTAAGATAAGATAATTTTGATAGTTCTTAAAAATGGCGATTTGGGCCACGGAGTGTGTTTTTAATTAAAGAAATGATGGAAGGATATGAGAAACTGGTACAGCAGGATAATGCCTCCAGAATAGACCTTCCTTGATGACGAACCTTCTCCATGTTCCCATATGCATAAAAAGAACTCATTGGCGATTGTTTTGTATGCGTCACTACTTGCATCTAGTTGCCCGATAGAATAGGTATTGAGCCATCTCTTCTTCTGGTGACAAGAGGATCAGAAGAGGTGGTGTAGGTACGTACCTAGGTATATATTAAAATATAGCTTTGTCCAAACAAAATATTATTATCTATATTTAGTTGTAGCTGCTTGTACAAAAAATTGTTTTTGTAACAACTAAATTACCTAACTAATGTAAGAATTTTTCACACTAATCACCCTTGTATTGAAAATGGAATAGTAGTTTGTTGCGAATTTTTTTAGAAACGCTTTAAACTTGAGTCAACAGGGATATTTGTCAAATACATCTAAATTAATATCGATGTTGTTTACTTCGAATGGCGTAGTCCAGATGCAAGGTTTTGGACTCC
Organism: Limnephilus auricula; assembly: GCA_951813805.1. Classification (NCBI taxonomy): domain Eukaryota; kingdom Metazoa; phylum Arthropoda; class Insecta; order Trichoptera; family Limnephilidae; genus Limnephilus; species Limnephilus auricula. The sequence goes on from OX638404.1 coordinate 23,268,422, forward strand.
CATTCCGAAGGTCGCGGGTTCGAACCGGCGTGCGCAAATAAAATTTATTTGCTTAAGGGGTGTTATTTCACAATTAATTAATTAAAAATAATATATCTACTATATTTGGGGCACGTTCCAGAGTGGAAGAATCTCTCTGTATCGCCCTGGTGTAAGACCACCATTCAGAATTAAAACGTTGCTTGAAATGGCTTTAGCCGAGTTTAGTGACTAGATTTGGATAGCCATGTACATTCCCGCCTTCCTCTTCCCCACCTCTTTCCCTTCCCATCTTACCTTCAGCCTCACAACATACCTTAATTGGGGATACCATAGTCTCACTGGCTCCAGACGGGAGCAGTTGGGACTCTTGTGAGGTGTTTACTATAAAAAAAAATCCTCGAAGTCGAAATTAACCTACTTTCCGACATTCGTTCGAGCTAAAACTCGGCAGATAGACTCGTTGTCAATGACAAAGCCTTATATCAACTTTTGGTGGCACTCGCGCACACACACGCATTGCTCTGAAATTGGCTACTAGCGCATGATAAGCCGCAACTAGGTCGAAAATTGAAAATAGACGAATTAGTAAAAAGCTTTGTTTTTATGGGTTTATATTTTAAGCCGCCTTCAAATCGAATTACGCCTATCCAATCTAACAGAATTTATCTTCTTAAAGTATTACGAACATTTTTATATTTATATGACAGTTATGTAAATCTTATAACAGAATGCTATTGAATAGATAATTGTTTAACAAGATGCTTGGCTAAAGGTTCGCCTAGGCCCTAGGCTGAAATCTAAAAATATATATAACTTTTTGGGGTGATAAAAAATATATTATTGCACTGTTTTTTTTTCAGACCGTAAAAAAAGAAATATATGAAAATTATTACCGTTAAATGCGTGGTAGCAAAACTAGAAATAATTTAATTTTTCTTTGAATATCATTGTTCCGCTGTTTTTAAACGGAAAGCACAGTAATATGAGGCAGACGGCAAAATGATGATACATTACGTTTTTTCTTCCAAAAAGGACCGTTTGGTAATAAGGTGGGTTAGCTGCCTATTTAGCCACAGAACTAATGAAATGAAGAAATTTTTTTCCTCATTTGTAGGAATATTAAAAAAAAGTATATTTCAATACAGTCATATTTATTTAGTGCCCCAAAGATGTCACAGAAGAATTATAAAAAATAAGTGAAGGAAACTAATTATATAGAATTAAGGAACATCTAAGGTGTTTGAATAATAATAATTATTCTGAATTTGCCAACCACATTTTAGAAACAAATCATTCTTTTGATATAAATAAAGGATTAAAAACTTTACACAAAAAGCAAACTTATAAATTTTAAAAATTAGAAAAAGTGTTAATAGTAAATGAATTATATTATAAATAACCAAATATGTATAATTAATACATTAATTTCACTATTAAATCAGAGAAAATAATTTCATACATAAAAGAAAAAATATTAATTAGAAGAATTCATATCACTTTGGATACAACACTAATTTAATAAAAATGATCAACATGTTTCGAAACCAAAGGTGTCTTCGTCTGGATAAAATGAAAATTAACAAAAATAAGAATAGCAACTTATTTGTCTATACATGTTTGTCTATTGTTAATTTTGTTAATTTTCATTTTATCCCAACGAAGACACCTTTGGTTTCGAAACACGTTGATAACTTTTAACTCTTGGGCACATAAGCTGTTTTCACGACAATTTAACGTAGGTAGACATAGGAATGACGTATTATTATTAAATAAGTGGTGTATATACAAAGTGATTTGCTTTGAAGAAGCGAAAAATCCACTCAGGAAGCACTTAGGAAAATAATTTCCCTCAGGGCCTATGTCATCTTTGGGGATGCTGTGTGGAGGGTTTTTTAAGGAAAGGAAGGAGAGAAAGCTCTGGGAAGAAAAAAGGTATGAGGGTTGGGTAGGAATCTGGAACTCAGTATCTCCAGATCATCCGCCGCCAAGACCTAAACAAACCAAACCCCATGAACCCAGGCACCCCTGCTAAGTCAACAAACGTAGCGAACCACTTGTGGTGACCTATGGCAGAGGTGTTGGTTATCCAATAAATGGTTCCCGGGGCGGCGGTACCCATTCCCGCCTCCCAAATTAACTGTGTCGAGTGTATAAGAATATATTTACGTATAATGCACATTGAGTTTCCTTCATATTAAATAACTCGCGTGCTGCAGAGTAATAAATAGGTGACACCCTATGCATCATCAAGAAATAATTAAATAACATTTAATTCACGCACGAGTAATTCACATATCGGAAAACATGAAATCGACAAGTGCACACATTTATTTACCTCAGAGTTAACAAGTAAACAGGCGAACAAAGGGAAAAAATCAACAGGTGAATAAATAAACAGGTGAACCAGTGAACAAGTGAAATTGTAACGAAAGAAGAGAGATCTGGGATTTATACGTCTTAATTTAATATTGAATCTGTTTGAAATAGTTTCCTTTTCCAATATTTGCATACATACCTTCACAAAGAAGTTCACGATTTACACATTGACTAACATATTGCTTGATCACATTTTTATTTTGCTGGTTTTCTAAAAGTTACCATATATGTTTGTATGCGAGAGGATATTCTAACTCGGACTTTACACAAGTGAATGGGAAAGAATATCAGTAACCCTAGTATAAATATATATTCCCCTTTTCCAACCAAACAGGAAGCAAACAACCTGTTTCATAATGTGCTTTTGAAGATTTTAATAAAACAACAGATTTCTTTTTTAATTTGAAACCGGGGGTCACGGAGGGACGGAGGTTTGAATTCTTCCCTCTTACTGCAGTGCGAGGCGATGTGTCGAGAGAATCCTGATCTCGTTTACTCCTGGTAAAAACGTATCCTTCCATCAGTCTCTCCAAATCCGGCCCGCCACACATTAGGTTGACAAATGCATAAACCGCCAAGACCCAGACAATCCTCACCCCATGAATGCAGGAACTGCTAAGTCACTACTAAAAAGCAGTAGGGTTTGGGGTGACCTATACCAGAGTTGTTGGTTATCCAATAAATGGTTCACGGGGCAGCGGTACCCATAATCGCCTCCTAAATTGCCATGGCTTGCCACCTCCAATTTTCAAAGTTCAAATATTAAATCCCCTAACCTACCGTCCCAAAGACAAATGACATGTTTTAATGAGCATCTCGTTATGAAAATATTTTTTCTTTATGCCAAACCATCGATTGGACAATGGTAACGGAAAATATAATTTTAACAATAAAAATATATAAATGTGTTTTGGACCATTTTAATTTTAATTAAACTCTACCGGTTTTGGAAGAATCCTTCCTTGGTCAGGAGAATATTAAAAATAACTTATGATACAAAATATTGACAGATATATACAAAAAAATTAGGTGTTTGGGTAGGAGATTAACAAAGGGGTAGGGGTAATTGCGGGAATTCCGACAAAAACAGAGCGGTTTTTTTTTTGTAAATTATGGTGAGCCACAAAGTTAATGCTACTTATAAATATGAAATAATTTTAACGGAAATACTTTTCAACATATTTTTACGGTTTATTCCTACAAAATATTTTTTTTTAAATTTATTGAACATACGAAAATATTCCCAACCGTTTGAAATGTTGGTTATAACAGTTTAATATTGGAAATTGTTTAATACTTACTTATATGAATACTTGAGTAAGTTGGACAGTCAAAATGTCAATAAAATGTAGATGTATTTTTATTATAACAAATAAATAAATAAATACATAAATTGTCTCAATGAATCCAGCAATGGTATTCACAAATAATACACAATGATAATTATATATATGATGCGTGTTTTGTGTAGTTTTTTAAACGAAGGACCTTGAAATGTGTATGTTATGTGTTTGAACCACTGCACAAGTAGAAGGTAAGCACACAAGGAAAAGGAGAGAATTACTCACTGCGGTACTTGTACTTTCTTCTCTGCGGCGGTCAATAGCGAAAAATGCGGATGCGGGTAAATAATGTGGATGTTCACAGGTTGATGGTCGATTATGGACTGATGTGGGTAACAGGAAAAAATGACAGGTTTATAGGAAAGGGTAGGAAGGAAATGTGACAATACTAGCTACAAGTACAGCAGTTCATGTATGTGTATAGGTTTGTATAGATGTATGTATGTAAGTGTAGCTGTGTAAATGCCCAACCAATATTTTTGCCGAATAAAATTTTCCAATAAATGTGTTTGTCATTTTATTATGTAAAAAAGGTTGAAAGCTAATAAACCAAAAAATGCAATTTAATCCATCGAATTGTGTTGAATCATAAATCCAATAAATTAAAGTCAAATGCGCTATCATTTCCAAATGTATTTCGCCGCTTCTGCAAATGTCACAAAAGCCGAATAGCGCATCGTCGGGCATAAAAATGCACGGAATGCAAATTCGGAATGCTTATCAAACCGGCCGCGACCGGGGTGCGCATAACCCGTCAATATTGGGAGCTGAATCATGCAGAATCCAGGCAGATTGGCCATTTCGTATTTACAGGCGGACGCGGCATAAATCTGTGGAAGACTGAAAAACTGGGCGAAACTGGAATGGGCGCATAAGTGGAACAAACAGGGGTGGATTTCTGAATAAAATATCCCAGATCTGTAGCCTAGAGCTTAAGAGAGTATTACCGGAGAATACCGGAAATTAGTCATTTTTAAATCAAATTCAAGACGTATTAACTCTTTTTTACAAAAAAAACACAAATTGATTTTGAAATATTGTAAATTTGAAAATATTATATAAAATATGTGTAATAATCTGTTTCCCAAACAAAGTAAAATATAAATAAAAGAACTGAATCTGCTCTACGTTTTTATGATAACTTTATTAATTCATTAATTTTACGCTGTAGTCAGCTGGGGAGCTGCATAGAAAACAAATCTACTCCCTGTTGAAATTTTCCAACGTCTAATTATAAAAATAATAGTAAAAAAAAAACAAGAGATTATCCAACACACCTTATTTTTGAAGAATTTAAAATATTGAAATTCTTATTTTTATTTTTAACTTTTTAACTTAAAGAGTTAAACCTCAAATTATAATATTTTAATTAATGAAGATAATATTAGCGAAAGTCAATCGAAAATCTGAAACAGAAAAATCAGAAAAAGATACGGATACATCCGTATCTTTTTCTGATTTTTCTGTTTCAGATTTTCGATTGACTTTCGCTAATATTATCTTCATTAATTAAAATATTATATTGAAATTCAATAATCTAGTCTGAAAACATATATTAATTCAATTAAAAAAAGAAAAACCAAATCACAGCTTTTTAACTGAAAGTCGTACTCGTCAAAAATATATATTTCCAACACAAAAATGTAACACCTCATTTGCACAACAACATTACATACACCTAGTAAAAAAATTCTTAATAAGATAAGAAAAATTGAAGACGATAAATGTCTAATAAAAGCGATTCAATGTAAAAACAAATAAATGGTGAATTTATCTTCATTATTAACATTTCTAATTGTCTATTTATCTACTTATTTCTAAGTTAAATTTTTTAAATTCCTTAAATCATATTTAATTAAAGGTACAAAATATGTTTCATTCTGACACTCGCTCCTCTTCTAAACACAAGCAGGAAGAGAAACATCAAAAATCAAAGAAAACGTATTTTGTAATTTATTGTTATCAACATTGTTATAACTTGTAAACATATAATATAATAAATGAAAAAAAAAATATATATATATTTGTAAGTGCAATCTTTCACTCAAGCGCAGTGAATGAAAAATCCCTTTGCTTGCTGATTTCCAGTATTACAATATCCAATATCAACATTCTCTTTTCCCATTTCTGGTAAAATGCGAATGATGGCAAAAATAAAATTAATAATGTTGACCTAATTTTCGGATTTATTTTTTATCCCCAATCCGTCCCTGAGGAATTGGAGCGGAAAACGGAAAAAACAGAATTGTGACCCAATACAATAAAAAATGGACGTGCGAACAAATACCGAGCGGGTACGTCGCAGAACTTAGCGGGGTGGTACCGCCGGTATGAATTATTAGGAACCGGCTCCTATTCGCCACCATCTTGCTACCTAACTTGTTACTCACCTACTGCCTACCCCGCGTAATGTGACTCGCTCTGTCAAGATGTTGTAGACAAAATGGAGAGAGCTGCTATCGTTGAAATTGTTTTATACGGCAATATGGCAATACCCAGATGGTTCAGAAGAAAAAAAAGCACTGTGGTTTAGCTGGGTGAAGAATTTTCGCATCAATATCAAACAAGACGCGGCGTGCGTTCAAAAAAGTGGAGATGATTTCACATTTTTTTATAAGATTTTTTTATGTGAAAAGCGCACAAGAGTCATATCTGCTTTCAACCGTCTGGAGCCAGTGAGACCATGGCATCCCCAATATGGCATTTTTCAGAGTTTTTTAACCTTTTTTTATATAAGAAAAACTCTCTTTTTAACTTTTGAAGGTTATTCCCAACGATGTAATATATCATTGAAGAAGAAGATAACAATAATAATATATATTAAAATATGGAAATGACCAAGACTCAGAAAAAAAACATAATGGTACCAGTTGCGACCATTATGTTTTTAATTTAGATTTTTATTTTGTTTATTCTCGAGAAATTAGAAAAATAACGTTAATGAAGGTATTTTTTTTAATGTTGGCGAATAATTTGTCCATAAGGATTTAAAATATGCCATTTTCCGCCAAAACGCCAGGTTACATTTTAGTCGTTGCGGCGTTGACGTCACGCCAGACAGTCCCGTTTTGACAGCCGTCTTACTTATACATATAGATATTGGCGTTTTCATAATAAAGTTGTAGCCAGTTGGAACTATCTTGAAGAGTGCGATTTTTGAAAACAGCAATTATTAGGAATGAAATTGTTAAAATCACACACTTTTAATACAATGTTAAAAATCAGAAAAAAAAAATAAAATAATAAAACATTAAATCATACACACATTTTTAACGATATTCAATTCATAGTTAGTGAAAATACTTCACTATATCTACGTATGTTGTGCGGCCAAAGATTATGGGCAGGGAAAGGAGATGGGGAAGAGGAAGTCGTGGAAGCAAAAGTTCAAAATAAACTTTAGTATAAAGGTTTTGAATGCAAACATAAAAAGTTTTTAAATGGCTCATCTTACGCTTTTTCTAACTAAAACCACAAAAAGAAAATATATATTTTATTACGGAAATGTATTAAACATTATCAGCCTTACTAAAAAACTTTCTAAAAAAATTTAACAATTGTTAAACGACTGTGCATGAAAAAACCTTACTAATTAAAAACTGACAAAAAATTGTTCATGGAAAGATATGTACATCGCTTACACGGCCAAAGAGGGTAGTTTAACTGTTGTACATATCTGTTTTATTTGTAATTTTTCAAATGTTTTCTAATGTATTTTAAATGTCCTATATATTTCTTCAAAATGTCGTAAAACCAAATGCCATTTTAGAAACTAGATAAAATTACCTTTTAGATTTTTGTGTTTTAAAATATACTTTAGTGTTTACAAATTGCAGTATTTTAAACTTCAAACGTGAAAAAAAAAATTACACCAAACATTTTCTATTAAAACGTCGAAAATTTTTTGAATATTTGAAATTAAAAAAATACAGTCCTGTTATTTAATGAATTTGCGACTAAACTATCACTTCACTTTTTATCTCGTTCATACAATTAAAAATTATAAAAAATAAATTAATAATTCCCCAAGAATAACTGAAAATACCCGACATTTTGAAGTTATTTTTGTAAAACTTAGACCTTGATTCCTATAATTTGTTTTTATTTACACACGCACCATACATTTTTGTTATTAAATAACATTACTTTTATGGAAGTTTTATTTAACTCAATCGGAAAAACTAAATTTTATAATTAATAACCTATATTTCTTATGTTCACAGAATTAAATTACGAACATGACGTTATTAACGGACCAAAACTGACAAAAATAACACAAATAATAGTAATTGTGTTGAATAATACTATTATTATAGTGAATTGGTGATTGGGTTAGAAATTATCCATAAAAAGATTGTTCAAACTGCACGTGAAATCCTTTAATTATATAAATGTCTAGATAGAGTGATGCGCTGAACAAAAAGAACAGGTCAGATTTGAAACACTAGTGTGCGTGACACGCACACAAGTATGCGTAACTTGTATTGTTTTACAAGCGCTGCGGGCGTGTTGAGTGATACCAGCTCCCAAATATTTCCCATAAAAGTGGGTAAAAAATATGTTTCGGTTTTGCGGGACCTATAATTCGTTAATTTTGAATTCATTTAAGTAAAATAGTTTTCTACATATAATGATATAAATGAAAAGAAAATCATTGTTAAAAGAGATTTATTTTTATTTTATTATTTTTAACAAATAAAGACAACGAAAATCATTAGAAACGGTTTTATTTAGTTAACTAATAAAGACTTATTAAACAGGGTTTAGAAATCATTTACATATTACTTTTATTATTATTGTATTTTATTCGAACAACAAATAAAAAAACACCAAAGAACACTAAAATTTACTTAGTAAGGTCAAAAATACGAAAAGACGGTTGCAGAATTTTAGTAATAGACTTACGATATTTGGCACCTTTTGGTACGGGCCGCTAAAAACAAAATTACCTTACACGGGATCGCTTCCTTTTATAACCTTCGACGCTTTTGATTGTTGACAAAATACAGGTCTTTGGCACGGAAATGATCAGAGCAAATGACAGTTGTTTTAGCTGGTTGCCAGACATCCTCTCCGCGGCTTTTTCTTATTATTTCTACTTACTTACTTCTTAATATAGGATCATTAGGTATTCTGTAAAATATGTATGAATAAAATTAAAAGTTTACTTGATACTTCACCAAACAAACCTGTCACATTTTTTGTAATTTTAATAGATAAAAAAATTTTGTATTAATAACTTTTTTAAATATAGTGTCAACGTGAAGAATTAAAAAACACTTAAACACAAAGTCAAACTTTCACATTTATATTATTATTATGTATAGTGTACCTACTTTTGGGTAATTATTAAAAACCTATTTTAAAATTAACAACGCACTCATGGGAAAATGTTATTTAAAGAACAGGCAACCCCGTAAACATGGCGTCAAATGGCGTTGTTCTAAGACCAAATTACACTATTAAAACTGAATTATTTCTTTAACTAAATGGTTATTTTAAGGTAACTTACCGATGATAGGTAACATTTTTAGTTGTTTTCAACCGTCCTTTGTAATTCCTGCACACTGTTATAGCGCAAATCGTCATTTTCAAATGTCACACAACACGTGTTTACCGCACAACGATACTGTTGCATCTGAGCGGCCAGGACAAGCTTTAAGGCGAACAGTTAGCTGAATGTTTGTTTGGCGTTTCGTCGCTCGAGCGCTCTATCTAGACATTTATATAATCAAAGGTGAAATCTCATATGTCAAACTGTAATTTGCCGCCCGCGTTAGAAAAGAATATGGCGGACTGCACATGCGCAAATGGACTAATTTTCAGGGTGACCAATCGAAAAATTCATATATTTGTTCGATTTTGTTCGATTATTTTCGATTTGTTATTAGTAACGTTTTGTTTTAAAATATGTACAGACTTTACACAACGTGCAACAGAAACAGCGTTTAACGGTCGTTAAGTGTTTTTTTTATTAGTAAGGCTGTTTATCGTTAATTTACTTTATTGTCGTTGTATGTAAAAATCTTTTATTTAAAATTGTTTGTTTGTTTTTTGTTTGATTGTTTATTTGTTTATTTGTTTGTTTGTTTGTTTGTTTGTTTGATTGTTCGTATTTTATGCGCTGCCTTACCGTTCATCCGATTGTGATAAAACTTTGAAGAAATGATGTGCGCATGAAAGTGCCCGCGAAGGTTCCTTTAAATACTGGTGAGCTCTGGTGTTATGAAATTTGCATTTAAAAAATTCAGTACGTCACACGCGGGTTTTTTGAAAAAATTAATGTATTTTATGGAGTTTAGTGAACGCGAAAGGGTACGCGAGAGGGGACAAGGAGGAGGAGGGGGAATGGGGACGAATGGGAAACTAATTCACTCTCATTCAACGCATGCCGGTTATCAGCTAGTAAATAATAAAAGATTCCCAAAATTTCATAATTTTTTTTCAAATTGAGGTCGGAAACTCTGATTTTATAAAGACGTACATTTTAGATTTTTTTAGAATTGAATATAAAGCGTGGTGTTTTCTCTTTCTAACACCTTTTAGATCATATTTCTAACCACGAGGGAGATAAGGGAGACTCAAAGATTTCCATGAGTTGTTCCGAAAAGCGATCAAATTAGCCTCAGGGGTTAAATTTCTAGACTTTACGTGCTACTTGGTACTTACTTGCTACCTCCTTGCTACACGAAGGAATAGCCGCCATTACTCTGTCTGCGGGATTTCCTCTATCTGTATTTCCTTTATAATAGTGTATTGTATATTGTACAGTTACACGTGTGGCACACAAATTACTTTGCAGAGATAAATACAAACGCGGTAAACGGGATTTTTTAAGATATTACAATATGTTTCAGAGGACCAAAAACCTGCATTTAAAAAAAAATTATTCAGTTAGTCACGAATTATTCCCTAAATTCCGTTTTAATAACATAACTAGTATCTTGTCTCGGTACGATGGGTAGTTCCCGGGTTCGAGTCCCAGTTGCGACCGTTACCGTTTTAGTTTTGTCTTTTTCTTTTCACATTTTCGATTATTTTTTTGTTATTATCTTCTTTTTCAATGATAATTATACACGATTTTTCGATAGTACTAGCAGTTTCTAAGAACACAAGTATTAAATAAGATGCATAAAAAAATACTCCATCTTTCCTGTTACAAAGATATTTTGAACTCCTTTTTCTCAAATATGTAATTCAAATTTTTACGACTGCTTCTAAGGAAAATAATTTCCTTCAGGATCAATATCATCTTTCGGGATGTGGTATGGAGGGTATTTTTGTGGAAAGGAAGGGGTGAACCTAGGTCTTGAAGAGACCCATGTTGTAGGAGTGAAAAAACACAGAGGCCGGCAAATCGTTACATAGCCAAACTGTTTAACTCAAGAACGAGTCGTAGAAAATCTACCAGTTCTCATTTGACGAACGTCAATTGAGTACAAAAGTTGGACCTGCGTTTGGCGTGTCGCTCGACTGTGTTCCGGTGATATCGAAGGAATCAATGGTGCTGTTTCCTCGGAGCATGTTCCGTCGAAATACCGATAGAACAAAACAGCATTCCCATGAGACATCTGTGCTCTGCAGATTGCAAACCGTGTGTTAAGAGTGATTGACCAGCGGCTGGGAATAAAAGTTTTAAAATGCTTGCAACTGTACAGGTGTACAGGAAAATTCCAATGAGAAAGATCGATTATTCCCCGTATTAATTTTTTTTTATCAAAAATTTACTATTGATTTATTTCATACAAAAAAGCAATAAAAATGCTCAAAAAGCACGATGATAAATTATTAAATATCGTGTACTACTTGTAAGTATTTTTTGTTCACAAGTATTTATTAATTTTTAATAATGTCTAAACAAAATAAATGTGTAAAAATTTTTTTTAATATTTTAGTTTGTATGACCTTAAATAAATAGAAAAACCGAGGTATTTTTGTCACAAAACACGTTCTCGGAATCATTTTTTTATGATTTTAATTAAATTAAAATTAAAATTCTGAAAACTGTGTTGACTGGATTATGTATTAATTTATTTAGTTGTATGATTATATGATTTGAAATTTGTGTTGTTTAATAGAATCTATCGTTTGAAAACTGAACAAATCTGCCAACGACCAACGGTATAACCTTAATATATTAAAAATAAAATTTCGTTTTTCAAAATTTTAAAATTGCGTGTACCAGATAAAATAACAATCTTTTAAAATCAATTTTTATTTTTTTTGTAAAAAAGAGTCAATACGTCTAGAATTTGATTTAAAAATGACTAATTTCTCTGGTAATACCCTCTTAATGCTGGGGCCGCATCTGCGTCTATCGTCACGAAGCTTCGCGTAAACGTATTCTTTTTTTTCAAATTTTCCGCATTACTTCGGGACGATAGGCGCAGATGCAGCCTCAGCATTACAAACTGATTTTCTTATATACTGCGCCTGCTCTCAACACAGGAGTTCCAAGTGAGACAGGCACAGTACCTACATTACTAATTGTAATACTTTTTATTTATTTTTTTATTTAAGTCTATTAAGGAAACATACAGTTGTACATAAGATAGTGAACATAATATCAACCAATTAAGTTCCATTTATACATTTTGGTTGTAATTACTGATTAGGAAGTAGTTAATTACAAATTATAAAAGTATATATTGTGAGTGAAAAAATATTAAAAAGAAAATAATAAACAATTCAGAGGTACAATAATATAATATACAATGCATAGTTTTGATTTAAGTACATTGTAAAGTTAGTTTGACTTTAAAAGATTTAAGGGTACAGTGGAAAATGTCAATATCACTTAAGGCATTATAAGATTTACAGATACGCCCGAGTAAGGAGTTTTGTGCGTATTTTGATTTAAAATGTTGTATATAAAATAGGGTATTCGATCTGGTATTGCGTTCAGGGCAACGAAATGCAATCTTTTCTAACAAGGCTGGGGAATCAATGAGGCAGTTCACAACTTTGTACAGAAATATTACGTCAGAAATTTTTCTCCTTTTGTAAAGAGCAATGGTGCACTGATGATTTTTAAAACGACAGGTGTTTCAGGAATTTAGTTTGAATGTTTTCAATTCGGTTAATATAAGTTTGGTATTGAGGATTCCAAATGACAGATGAAAATTCGAGATGAGATCTTACGTATGCCATATAAAGTAGTTCAAGTGCAAAAGGTTTATTGAATGGTTTTGTGACACGTAGAATGAAGGCTACTTGTTTGTAGGCTTTTTTTAAGATGCTTTCAATATGATTTCAATTAATAAGGATGAATAATCATTTAAATATTAAATTCTCTCTACCCGACGTTTCACGTAAGTTTACAAATAATATTATTATTTTAACGGAATTAATATGTGTGTTGTGGGTATAATAATAAAACTGCGGCTTTACCCAAACAATATCAAAGCGTTAAAGCGATCGAGGCTGAACGTTTTTCCGGGTAAACTTTCAAATAATAAATAAATGGCGCATTTCCTCCAACTGCCGTCAATGGAGACGCCATTAGCCGCACATGTGTCGTATTATTCCCGACTGACTTTAAACCACTTCCGATGTAGCTGGCTGTTTGGAGAAACATATTATATTATAGTATTAGAGGTTCCTAACAATCTAGGCAGCGAGGTTTTTTTATTTTATTTTAATTATAAAGGTATCATTCCGATCTCGGCAGTCGCGGCCCGGCAGCCGCGGCCCTGCAGCCGCAGCCGTGGTCGCGCCGTACCGCTTTGTAGGGATTTGTATGCAATAGTTTCCGATACAAGCGACCGTGCAGCGCGGCCGGGGGGCGTGGCCTGCGCGCGACCTTGGCAGCGACGCCGAGCCGCTCCGGTAGCAGTATGGTCGCGCTGCCCACTTGAAAATGACGAGTTTCTAGTAGAGTTAATTGCTAAAAATCAACCTCTTTACGATTCTCGACTCAAAACCTATAAGGATAAGGTTTATTAAGTACCTTGTATTTTTATTTTACACTGACCGGTCTATGTTCAGAAACCCACCCCTACGTGCCAGTGGAAACATATTCTCTGTTGATTTCGTTTTCGTTATAACTATAATATGGTATTCCATTTTTTTCTAAATAAGCATCCCGTAGTAAATTATGGAGGCAACATATTGTAATGATATAATCATAGTGCACTGATTTATGTTTGACTACTGCGGTTGGCAGTCGCTGCCCGGGCCGTGGACGCTGCTATCCGAATGCATCTGGCAGCGCCGCACAGCAGTAATAATGGGTCGCGGCAGCCGGTCGCTACTGCCAAGTCGCGACTGCCGAGATCCGAATGTTACCTTTAGAGTTATGAGCAGTCTTTATAAGTAAATTAATGTATTTATTTATTTCCGCCTTGAAGGCTTTTACATGTCATAATGACAAGTATATATGTGGTACATAAATAATAAACTGAGAACGAAAGACATAAGCAGGCACAACACAAGTAGATATAAGTATTCAATAAGTAAGGTGTACAAAGGAGTTCAACAAGCAGATTCGCATTTGGAATCAGGCTCACAGTATACAATTCAGCAAATTATTGTCACAGTACCTACTACTCAAAACATGATTCCGTGCAGCTCAAGTACTAGAAACATACCGGTGGAAGGGGTGTAAAACATTTTTTAGCAATTAATATACAAATAGTTCATTTTTTACAATTGTAAATGTAATTTAAGGTTTTCTTTCTGATATGACAGTGATGAGTATTCATTGACCAATAAAATAAGGCATTGAAATTTTCTTAAATAATAGAAAAATACACACCAATATACCTAATGTAAAGAAATCTGTTAAAAGCCATAGATCAGCGGCTGATAATAAAAGTTTAAAATGCTTGCAACTGTACAGGGAGGTTCCGATGAGAAAGATCGATTATTCCCCGTATCAATTTTTTAAAATAAAAATTTAAATATCGTTTTATTTCATTCAAATCTTGCTTTAATAAATGATGGATTTGGACAATAATCCAAATCCATCACCATCAACGGTAGGCGTTGGACAACACAAACAATATACAAATAATATTTATGGGCATAAAATATTTTATTATTAAATTACTTGTAATTTTGATTAATTACTCGATTAATTACTCCTCAAGCTAATTTGTTCGCTTTTCAGAACAACTCATATAGGTCTCAAAGAAATCGTTGTATCTACCATGCACCATGGTGAGAAAAATGATCTTAACGGTGTTGCAAAGAGAAAACACCACGCTTTATACTCAAATCTAAAAGTTAACCACAAACTAAGTATAATGTACACCTTTATATCAGCAAACTTTCGGATGGCAATTTGAAAAAAAAGTTTTTTTTTAATTAATCATTTTTACATAGGTCGACAAAAAATGTGAGTTAACAATAACGTTTACAATACATTTCTCTAATAAAATATTAATGTGTTTTTTATCGGTATCAGTAATTTATGCTAGTAAAAACGTCAGGTATACCATTTTAAAAACTTTTTTAATGTTTTTATTTTTATATTTCAGCAAGTACCTATTATTTGTTTATTTTCAATTATAAAATTTGAAAGCGTATTTAATCACCTTTCAAAAACAGTTTTTTTTTGTTTTCGGATACGTTTAGAAACTTTCAATTTATTTGTATTTTGACCCTCTGAGAAAAATGGTCGAGGCCTGAGGGGTTGAGACTGGCCATTGACTTATTTATTTATTTATTTATAGAATACATGATAATACAGCCATTTTAATACATATGATACATTAGCTCACCAAACTAGGCGACTGGTCCTTCATTGATATGCTCGGTGTAACTCTAAGTGACCGGCTCAGGTACGGGAGCTCCATCGAGGCCAGAGTTAAATTGGCCTCTCAGAAACTGGGCGTACTGTACAGGGCCACAAGTACACAACTGCTAACCCTGTACAAATCGCAAGTGCGCTCCACGGTTGAATTTGGCAGCCATCTCTGGTCTGGAGCCCCAATGTACCTGAAAAACACCCTCGACTCTGTGCAGAAACGGGCGGTCCGCTTGATAGATTCTCCCGTCTTAACAAACGCATTGCAATCTTTAGAGAACAGGCGTCGGGTGGGAATGCTATCCTTGTTCTACCGGTATTTCAATGGAAGATGCTCCGAGGAGCTAGCGACATTGATCTCCTCGGCACCGGTGCATAGTCGGGAAACACGCCAAACGCGCGCCCAACATATGCACACGGTTGAAATTTGTCACATGAGAACTGGACGCTTCTACGACTCGTTCTTTTGTTCAACAACTCGGCTGTGGAACGATTTGCCGGCCTCTGTGTTTCCTCCTTCCTACAACATGGGTCTCTTCAAGACCCACGTTCACTTCTTCCTCTCCTCAAAAAGACCCTCCTAACAGCATCTTCAAAGATGACATAGGCCATGAGGGAAATTATTTTCCTCAGAGCCTCCTGTGTGGAGTTATTGTAAAAAAAAAGAATATAGTAAATATGTGAGGTCTAGTGTTAACATATGAATTAAGTATTTATACATGTTAAAAGTATGAAAGATTATGGTAGAAAAATTATAACAGAAATTGAAAAGATAAAAATAAATTTTTTTAACAGAAAACCGAAAAAAAAATAATAAGGAAGAATAAAAAAGAATAAAGAAGAAAAAAAAATTTAAAAACTTATTGATGACGAATTTCCAGAACCTCTAGTTATTTGTGCAAATTGGTCTGTCTATCTTAGTAAAATACAACACCGCATCGTTACAAGTTCCTAGAGAAGAAACTCTCTTATCATTTTATAATAAGAGGGGAAGTGGCTTAGTTAGTAACTTTTCTTTTTCAATTTACACGAAACCGTTGAAGCTTTTTGGGTCGGAACTTAAAAAAATACTATCTCTAGTGTAAGCCGTAAGTAGCTGAGTTTTCTCGGGGTAACTGAAAAAAAGCAACTAAAATAATTGGTTCTTTTAAATAGCGCCATTTTTTTTGTATAATGATAACCTAGATAATAACTTAATAAGTAAATAATGTTATTTTAGGAATATTATCAATGCAAAGGAGATACAAATGAGCCAAAAGAAAACCAATACATCATTAACAATAACGCCGTTTCCGCGCACACGGAGAAATTTTTTATTTTAAAATACGATAATTTTATTCGTAAAAACGGGACTGAAGTTCTTACGAACAAATTAACAGGGTTTCAATGTTTATTGGCGGGAAAATGTAAGAATAATTTGTTGGTGTATGTACAAAATTACGTACGAAATTATTCTTACATGTACATACCAATAAATTATTCTTACGTGTTCCCGCCAATAAACATTGAAACCCTGTTAATTTGTTCGTAAGAACTTCAGTCACGTTTTAACCGTTTTTCGAATAAAATGATCGTATTTTAAAATAACATTTTTCTCCGTGCAGGGTTAAGTTAGATAAAGTTAGATTAGGTAAGATTTGTTAACATTAGGTAAGGTAAGATCAAGTTAGATTAGGTGAAATTAGCTAAGATTAAGAGAGATTAGAAGATTAGGTTATATTTGGTTAGATTATATTAGATTAGGTTGTATCGATTGTTAGTATCTACTATGGGTGCTTGTTACACACACGGTTTGTCCTAATTCGTTTTATAAATATTCCTTATCCTTCTTAATATTTTTTAATTTCCGTTGATTTCTTTTCTTCTTCTGGTAATTTTTTCTAAGAACGCTATATATATTTCACTAGTTTTTTTTTGTTTCCATATTTCTGACCTATTATTTTCAGTGATTCCGAAGTTTTTTAATTTGTAATTTAATCTGAATCTGTCTATATAAAAAAAATTGAGCATTTTTATAATAAGTGGGTGCTGCCCTGAACAGATGTTTTGTCACACGGGCATTTGTCATCGTCTATTATCTTAAAGCGTTTCAGATACTCTTTGAAGCATCCATGACCTGTCAACATCTGTGTTCCGTAAAAGTTGTATCCCCTTTTTAAGTCCCGTATTTATATTTGGAAAGTGCTTTTTGGTGATTTTCCCCATTCCTTTCCCCCGGATTAGATTAGGTTAGAATAGGTTAAAATAATTTACATTAGGATAGATTAGGTTTTAGGCCCAGGTTTTTGAACTCTTTATCAGGTTAAAGTATCAACTTTAGGTATTGTCAAAATATCGAAATGGCATGGCAATTGACATAATTTTGACGACGTAAATATGAAAGGGGTTCAATGAACTGCTAATTATATTTTATCAATATAAGTAAGTACCAAGTATTTTTTAATTGTTTCAATAGCAAAATTTGCACATTATGTAGGTATAAAGTATAATATAAGTATAATTTTTTTGTCTTTTTTCACAGTCCTCCTCACTAGGGTTTCCTGTTCTGAGGCGGCCTGTAATTTTTTTAAACTTTTGTATTTAGTTTTAAATTGTCTTTACATAGTCTTCATAATGTTTGTAAATTGATTATTACTTTGATCTCTCAGCCATGTTTTGACTTTTGTTTTAAATATACTCATTTACTTTATTTTTTGGTTTGATTTTGTAGAGCATTGAGCAATTTCATAGTCTAAATATAAATAGTCATAGTATAAATAGTCTATTTAAGGTTCGTTTGCGAAAAATGACACAGTTATTTATTTCCAGAGTGGTAGGTATTCTTAGGACGGGTTGAGTCACGGAATTTTAACAAATCATCAAATTTCAAAATTAATCTCCAATTATGCAAAAGTTCTGTTCAAGTTCTGTTATAATTCCAGTTATGTTAAACACTGTCCAATTATGATAGAATAACAGAACATGGTTATAATCTTTGAACCTGAAAAACCTCGAGGCGTATGTGTGATAAAACCATATATGATCGTGTGAGGAATGTGGAAATCCGAAAAGAATGCAAGGCCGATGTGAGCGTCTTAAGTAAGATTAAGAAAGGGACGCTTAGATGGTTTGGACATGTAGAGCGAATGAATGAAGAAAGGAGTGTCAAGAGAATATATTACGCAAATGTGAATGGTAGAAGAAGTCGAGGACGCCCGAGGAAGACATGGCACGATCAAGTGAATCAGATACTTGAGTCGGGCCATGTCAAGAGTCAGAATAATAGAAGAGTATGTATGATAAGATGTATGAATATGAATGAGGCGAGGAGTGTATGCCAAGACCGAGTTGTTTGGCGTTCCGTCCTCTCTGCCTACCCCTGCGGGGAAACGGCGTGATGGTTTGTTAGTTAGTTAGTTAACCTCGAAAATAAACATTGAATTGTGAAAAACCACAATTCAGAACCGAAACTTTGCTTGAAATGGCTTTATTCGTGTTTTGTGACCAGATGTAATAGCTAGGTATTTCCGAACCTCCCTCTTCTCCGCCTGCTTCCTTCCCCATAAACTTCAGTCTTACGAAATACCCCAATTATTGACGATGCCTTAAAATAAAATTCAGAAAAAAAATATTGTTCAAAAAGAACAGAACGATCGAAGGGTACAGCTTCTAGTCGAACCATTGACTAAAATTAAATGTTTTTTAGAGTAACAGCAGTCTGATAAAAGGCTGTTGTTTCAGAATCAAAATTTGCTCACTTAATGTACCTAAGCGTATGTTATTTTACCGTTTGAACTAAGTCAAAGATTTATAGCATAGATATAGTTGAGTCGATTTCAGGTGCGAGTCTTGTCCTTGCGAGTAACCTTCCTCTTTCTTGTCACACAAGAGGCCTTGAGGAAAAAAATCTCTTACGGCCTATATAATCTTTGGGGATGCTGTTGGTGGGTCTGTAAAGGGAAAGGAAGGAGAGAAACTTCTAGGAAGGAAAAATGTAGGTTTATGTGTCCAGGAGTGACGAACGTATGAACCTATCCCTATCACGGCGGGGCGAGGCGATGTGTCAAGAGAGTCCGGCTGGAGAGGTCTAGGTTAGGTCTCATTCAACCAGTCTCTCCGAATCCGGTCCGCAAACGCAGTAGGTAGGCAAACGCAGTCGCCGCCAGACAAGCCTCCCCCTATGAACCCGGGCACCCCTACTAAATCACCAAACGTACAGAACCCCTTGGGGTGACCTATGGTAGGGGTTTTGGTTATCAACACTTTACAATATGCCCTGATAAATTGGGCATCTCCTTGCTCTATTAGCTCCAGAACTATAGATGATGGGAGTAGTTTTGAATTTTGAACTCGATCCGTCTAACTGCTAGTCGATTGTTCTACCCACCAGGTCATCGACCGCCCGAATTCCATTATTCCTTTCATTTCCGTTGAGCAAGTTTTCACTCCACAGAATCGTATCTCGTTCGGAAGGTACTTCTGAGAAATCAGAAGTAATAGTTGCCTTCCAAAGGATATGGGAATAAAATTGCTCGAATTTCCTTAGTATGAATTGAAGCATAAGTATTGTAGGTGAATATAGGCACTGCATACAGAATTGAACGGAGATTGGAATACATGCAGTTTCGTACATAGACACTATAAAATTTTATCTTATTGCTTGTATATTCCAAGAAGGTTTGAGTTGTCATTTTATTATGCACGTGGAAATAAATAAGATTTTTGCTTCACGTGCTTAAATTCATACGGACAATGAAAATAACAAATTAAATATAAAATAGCAGATAGTAGTTATGTGCAATACTTCGTGTTAGTATAAATTGTAGATCATATTTTCCCGACATAAAAAGTTAGTTATCCCTATAAAATAATAACGTATTAAATCTGTTTTTGAAAAATTATAATATTTAGATGTTTTGATGAAAAATTACCTCAAGGGCACTGTGAGAATCAATATATAATAAAATTAATATTCCGATATATATTAGATTATATAAGATTTTTGAGAAACTAAAGTGGTTGAAATATTACTAAAAAATTATTAACTAATTAACTTTCTAAATAAAGCAAATAAGCTTAATAAAAGAAAAAATTAGATAATTAAGAAGCACTTGAAATAAAAAAATCCCTAAATAATAACGCTAGTACTCGTATATTGAATAACCAAATTGATTAATCTTTTAGTCCAATTCTAGATACTCGTGTATTTTCAGTAAACCGCTCTGTTCTTGCCGGAATTCCCGCAATTACCCCTTCCCTCTCGTTAACCTCCCATTTAAACACCTACAAATTTTTGTAAATATCTGTCAATATTTTGTATCATAGGTTAATTTTGAAGGGTTCTTCCGAAACCGTTCGACGGATCCGCCAGTGTCGCTAGTGTATGTAGTTTTCTTATTTATTCCCCGTTAATATCGGTTCGGTTATAGACAATGAAACTGTGCTATGGATATAATAGATACTTTAAAATCGTCGGAAGTTACACCTATCGGTCCGATTATTTATTTATTTATTTACGCCCTTAAGACTTTTACCTCAATCATGTAACATAAAATAATAGAAATAGAAATAATAATATAACTATCAATTATTTCATATTATTGTTTCTCTCCCTTTACATCAATAAGGGAGGCAGAATTTTAGTAATTAATTTAATTTTTCCGATATACATTTTGGTAAGGAATAAATGAAAATATCAACGGATCTGAACTTATATCCAAGGTTGTGTAGTCTTTGGATTGGTAGTGCAGTCATTTTGGTTAAAAAAAAGAGGTTACCTTGAAAGCTTTCCGGCAGTTTTGAAAATTAGTAATTTTATAGATTTCGATGTGCTCTTTCCGTATTTCAACTTTGCCACCCCGTATCTTTGCCGCTTGAAAAAATGGCGCCTAATAGATTTTTTTTGATAATATCTCCTTTCTGACTCATTTCACGATAAAAAACATTAATATACAAAATTAAACTAGAGAAAATTTTCTACAATTTTTGTAAAATCAATAGTTTTGGCGAACGAGCGCCGAAAAGTATAGCAAAGTATACTTCAATAAGCGTTTTGGATGAAAAACTCATTTCCACACCACCTTTCCGTCCCCTGTAGGTCTGTAATTTCGAAAATTTTGCGCAATATTCTTTGCTTTGCTGTTCCTGATGGACCAGGCTTAGCGTCACAGACAACCTTAAAAATTTATTTTAAACTCTCTCAATTTTTATTTGATATGCTTTATAGTACGATGACCAAATAGTGGAGTTGCATTCTAAATTACTTCTTACTACGGCAGTGAAGTATGTATATTGTAAAGTTAACGATTTCACCATGCTGGAGTTCTCGATGTCTGTGTTCTAAAGACTGAAATCGCAATGGACTGCCAGATTCTGAACAGTCAAGCATTGAAGGAACTGTTTAATGCAATTGATGAAAAAAAAATGGGTGCCAATAATCTTCGTGGCATTACTAATAAACCGCACTGCCAATAGCAAAAAACCACATATTATGTAACGTAAGGCTGTGGGTTTTTTTTGCAAAGCAACGCAAGACCTCAGAACCCCTAGATTATCAATTTATAAGAAATCTCGATCCATTCTTTCGCTTCAAAAGTGCGATTTATAGGTTCCGATAAATCATTTAGAAGAAAACGTTTCCTTTCCAATTGGTTGATTTATGGAACACCGCAAACCACGTGACAAACACGGGACCCTTTGTGAATATCAACATGTGTAATTTTTCTTGATAAAATAATGTGTACACGTACAATATGCGCTTGGCAGATTTATCGAAGAAGGGGAGTGGGGGGGGGGGGGACTAAGGGAAGAACTAAAAAAAAATAAAAATTGAATTCAGACAGTGACGTATTGTTGGGATTAGTACCCTTTTTTCCCGTGTATTCTTTTTTCAATACAAAAAAACATCATATTAAAAAATATCTGAAAAAAATTACTAATTTTAGAAAACAATAAAAGATTTATTTACCTATCGATCGTCCAATTGATTAGTCGGACATCTCTCAAAAATCTAAATTTGAGATGCAGTTTCATATGTAAAAGTGGACCCTCTATCTAGTACAATACTGAGATTACCAATAAATTCCACCAAATCAATTATAATGCAGAAAATCTTGTAGTAAATTAAACAAAAATAGTGATGTTTTCTGGGTCACTAGTAGGATATTTAAAAATGTACTAATATTATTTTCCCCATTATCTCAAAACTTTGTATTTTGAGATACGATCGCACATTGTAACTATTCTCTCATGGTAACCATGAAGTACTGAAAACGGTATGCTCAGGCGTCACGAATATTACACGGTTTCTCCGATTTTTTTTTATGGTTTGCACCGTTTCAATTTTAAAGTTTGCAATGTAAGTTAAGGCCAGTTTTTAATTGATTAGTGACGCTACTATTTGCAATTTTTCAAATTATTTCCACTACGACCTATGGAGCCAGAAAATATCGACTAACCTGTCAAAATGTAAGGAAAATTTAATAAAAATGAAAGTATGATCGAATTAAAGAACATATTTTTCAAAGTTTTAAAATCCAAATTCATGTTGGAATAAAAAGGAAACATGGAGCATCTAACCGAAGAATCCAAATAATAAACAATTTATTAAAAATGTAGGTAGGTACGAAAATAATAAATACAATGCAGTACAGCTTGAGATGGTGAAAAAAAGTAAAAACGAACAATTTTTTAAATTAAGATTTTTTTGGGTTACTGAATAAAACAGAACAGAATAAAATAAATGAATAGGTTAACGTAGGTTTTTAGGTTAAGTTGAAAATTGGTTAGAATAAGTTTGATGAATATTTGTTGTTTTTCTTCACTTTCTTCAACCACTAACCACAAACCATTTCTTTGACACTAACAATTACACATCTGCCCTGATGATGGCCCTGTAACGTTATCCAAAACGTTGGCTAAAGAAGGAAGTAGCATAAACGCCTCCGCCCACTGAGGCAACTGAAAACTCTCAACTGCCAACTGTCTTTGTATGACAATGTGATGGCCCGCACACTACACAATCACACAAAACCCCGTTGTCAATGGTAACGCAAGCGGTGACTTGCGACTGTCACTGCTCATTGCCCCGGGCGGCCGTTGCTAGTTGCGAGCTGTCAGCTGATTGTTATTCGTCTATGGTTAAACAAGCTTTTTGACCAATCAAGACAGAGAAAACAGCCGGTTTTAGTTGGTTTTCAGTTGCCTCAGTGGGCGGAGGCGCTAACACGGCTAAAGAAGGAGGTAGCACAACACGGCATAACACCCCAAAAATAAATAACAAAAATACTGTTGGCCGTGAAAATCTAAAATCATATCTCACTTTCTTCATGTTTATTTTTTTTACATGGAAACCTTTTATGTAAGGACTATAATACGCCACCGACTGCAAAGTTAACCCTGTAAATATGTTTTACAAAAGCGAGAGCAATAAAAAAGGGTTATTCAATCTATACGAATTCAATCTCAATTAAAAACAATTGTCCGAATGATATTATATCAAATGTAACAAAAACATCAAACGTATTTCTCATTGTGCGTAATGGAGGGATTGTGGAAGTTATCGCTATAGGAATGCATTAAACCCGATCTCTTTCGTCTCGATTGATTTTCCATTAGTACTTTTAATCAACCCTTCGCTCCACAGGGGGAGGTCCAAATTGTGACGGGTTGGTACAGTGACTAAACAATTGATTTTGTAGGAGGAATAGTAATCCACTGAAGAAAAAAATAATTACTAGAAAAATACAATAGCACCGTTTTAGTGAAAAAATACGGCAAAGGGCACTTTCAAATTGACGAACTTGTACCTCTAGTTGAAGACAATAACAAGTCTTGTTATTGTATATACAAGTATATACAATATACTCTCAAGTCTTGAGAGTAACTTTCTTTATAAGCTTTTTAAATTATAAACTAAATACACCGAAAGAACAACTAAACTACACTTGTATGTTCGATTCGAATTTATTAAATTTGAGAGACAGTAGAATTGTTTTCAATCTAGTATTTTTATTTCAAACCTTACATAAAATATAAAATTGACGGCTTCGAAAAAAATTTTTGTTATCAAGTATCATTTGTACAAATCCATATTATTTTTTTGTAATTATTATAACGCGTGACAGGTGTTTCGCCTTTGAAGGCATTATCAAATTGTTCGATAATGCTTTTGGAAGATATTATTTAATATTAAAAAAAACCTTGAAAACATTAAATTTTACTAGATGGATTTAAAGAAATGATATTAGTAATAAAGTAAAATATACGTTTTTAAGTTTATTATGACGGTATGTACACCAACGGCCTCCGTGATCGAGGGGTAAAACTTTCGACTCGTAATCGAGAAGAAGATAATACTAATGACCGGTCAGTGGTTGAGTGGACATCGCGTTTGGGTCCCACCCAGGCGTTCCGTGTTCGATTCCTCGGCTGGCTAAGTCCTCCATCACAACACAATCAACATCTTCCGCTTAGAGTGGTGGTAGTAGGAGATTTTCAAATGTTGTTGGGTAATTCGTAACCCGGGAATGTTTGTCTTTAAAAAAAAGAAAAATAATAATCTAAACGAAAGTATGATAAAAACAAGAGACAGAAAAATAAAAGATAACGGTCGCATCTGGGACTCAAACCCAGAACCCTCTGTCTTACCGGAACAAACGCCACAATAACCTTCAAATGTTATAAAAAGAGAGTTGTTCCAATAAAAAATAATTTTATTCGATTAATTTGTGTTATTTCAAAGTTAATTCATTTAAAAATAATTTATAAGATATTTGCGGCACGAATGGAAGATGATCTAAGATTCGCACGGTGTTGGACCACCATTCATTTTAGCTGTTTTTGGTGAGCAGACCTGAATAGCCTCCTCCTTCGCCTCCCCACTATCTTTAGCCTCACCACATACCCCAATTGGGGATTGCAAAGTCTCACTGGTTCTAGACGGGAGCAGTTTGGACTCTTGTGCGGTAGTCGCATAAAAAATGTTATCTGTTCGCCAATAAGAATATTATTCAGTTTTGTAGCATTTCCTTTCGCATCATTGACGTTGCTAGAATCCAGGGGTTTGGAGAGAATAAAGCCAGCTACTCCGACAATAGACAACGGCTAACAAAGTAAACGAGAGGAAAATATCCCCAAGTGGAAACGAATTAAACGTTTCTCCTGACACTATACATATTTTACTAGCAGGATAAAAACAATCGAATCCCAGCAGCGGAAATAAATTTTGCTTCTTTAAAGTAGGTTTCTGTAATGTACTGATATTACGGGTAGTATTGATCACGATTTAATCCTTGTTTACTCCTAGATAAGGGGGCCAATATTTCCCTTATCTCTTGAATACCTTAGGAACTTTCAATGAGAGTCTTGAAGGTACTTCGTACACTTTAACACACATTTATTGGTAGATAATAATAATACAGATATAACTATTTCTAGTGTTTAAGACTGACCGCGAACTGCCAAAGAAGTGTCGCTCCGTAATCATATAGCTTGGTTATATCTGAGACTTCGGGTATCTCCGCCGACATTCGGCAAGACCCGAAACTAATACATCGCAGTTTCATTTTGGGAGACATTTTGGGAGACCGCCCCGGGAACCATTTATTGGATAACCAACACCTCTGCAATAGTTCACCCCAAGTGGATGTTTGGTGACTTAGCAGGGGTGCCCGGGTTCACGAGGTGAGGTTTGTCCGGTTCTTGGCGGCAGATGAGAACGGTTGAAGGAATCCCTTTGACCTCTCCAGCCGAATTCTTTTGGAACATCGCCTTGCATCGCAGTGGGAAGGATGTATTCATACTTCAGTCTCTTCTGGACACACTGAGACTTAGATTTCTACCCACCCCTCATACTCTCTTCCTTCCTAGAACTTCCTCTCCTTCCTTTCCTAAAAAGACACTCCACACAGCATCCTCAAAGATGACATGGGTCCTGAGAGGAATTATGTTCCACAGGGCTTCCTGTGTGGGGTTAATGTAAAAAAAAAATCGCATTTAATTGATATTTTTCTAAATTTGTTAAGCAAAAATTTGTCATTGCATTTTGTCATAGAATTTTGCCATAGAAATTTAGTCAATATTTTTTTTAAAATATTTTTTATAGTGAATACCTCACAAGAGTCCCAACTGCTCCCGTCTGGAACCAGTGAAACTATGGCATTCCAAATTGGGGTATGTTATAAGGCTGAAGGTTA
Source organism: Limnephilus auricula (assembly GCA_951813805.1). Lineage (NCBI taxonomy): Eukaryota > Metazoa > Arthropoda > Insecta > Trichoptera > Limnephilidae > Limnephilus > Limnephilus auricula. The sequence continues at coordinate 23,295,046 of OX638404.1, forward strand.
GTGGGGAAGGGAAGGAGACGGGTAAGAGGAAGGTGGGGAAGTACCTGGCTATTCAGATCTAGTCACTAAATTCGGCTAAAGCCATTTAAAGCAACGTTTTAATTCTGAATGGTGGTCTTACACCAGGGCGATACTAAGAGTATCTTCCACTCTGGAACGTGCCGCAAATATACTATATATTATTTTTAAATAATTAATTGTGAAATAACATAAATCAAATAAATACAATTTATTTGCGCACGCCGGGTTCGAACCCGCGGTTTTCGTAATGGGAGTCTATTGCCCTACTGCTGGACTATGCCGGACGTCTAAATATTATTATTTATGAATTGATACCTTCCAGATATTAGATTGGTTCCAGAAGGATTTTGATATCTAAAATCGGATCCGAATTTAATGTTTTAAGGCTTTAAGGGATGGCTATCAATATGAAATAATATCGGGATGCATAATTTCCCGGTGTTAATCTGTTGGGCCGTTAGACTAACAGATGTGCGGATATTGCGAGATCCCCGATGTGCCAAAGTGCCTTAAAATTTTATGAAGTCTGCGAGTTTAAGAATAGCATGATGAATTTTGCACAATCGAAAAGATTTTCTCACAATGGGCAACATGCGATGTTTTCAAATTGGCTTATTAGAAATGAAGTAAAAACATCAAGTTTTGAGAATTGCACGGATTAAGAAATTTACATTTTGTGAAGCAGAAAGATATTACCTAAAATACCTACAAAACAAAGCTGACTTTTCTATTTATATTTATATATATTTTTTAACAATAGTCATGCGTCTTGAATATATGTGCTTATTTATTTATTTATAGATAGATACAAAAGAAAGTACAAATTACATATTAGGAAGCTTTGCCTGTCCAACTAGGAAAGTTTTCCGTTCCAGGACAGACAAATTAACAGGTTTAGTTCATATTATTCCTTAAGTACATAATTGCATAACAAAAACAAAAAAAAAATTAAAAAAAACAAGAAATTTCTTATATTCGTGTAAATTGTTCAATATCACATATTGATTTGTTTTCCAAAAAAAAACTACATATTTTCTGCTTCTTCATGAGCCAGATTGCTATGTTTGCTTTTGAAATGACCTGGAGATTGCTATATTTGCTTTTACATACAATTTTACATACAAATATTGTATACACTTATATCACATACAATATTTGCAAAGTAAAAGCAAAAAATAGCAATTTCCATGTCATTTCAAAAGCAAATATAGCAATCTGGCCGAATTGAAGATTGCTGCCTTTGCTTTTACACACTTCTTTTGATATACACTCCTTTTGGAGGATGATTGTCACCGTCTCGTCATCCTTTACCAAGTCTTCTCCAGGACTATCAGTTTCAAGCTTCGTATATATCACTCCTAGTGATGTAAGAAATATTTTAAAATTTCATATTTTACACAATTTCGAAATTTCTGACCATTTGTTGAAGAGACTAGGTAGGTAGATTAGTTTGGACAGCTCACACTTTAAACCCGCATACCAAAATCCTCAATCAAAAAAAGATTTTTGACTAAAAATATAAGAAAGTTTGTACCTATTTCGAAAATTTTAAAAATTGAAATTATGTAATTTATATTTGGAGACCTAGGGCAAATTGCCTATTCCTCCAATTCTCGCTCGACATAAAATCTAAATGGGCCGCCCGGTATGGCCACGTGGGTATGATATATAGAGTCCAATACTAAGAGATTAATCAATAGTGATTTGCCCTCTCAATAATATATTTGACCGGGCGCAGCGAAGTCCTGTTTTAACTCGGCTATTTGGCATTTCATCTGTCTGGAAATTTGCTTATTACGTTCCGGTTCCGATTCAAGGGGGTGACTTTGTTGGACCCCTACCTCCTTTTTACCCGCCGGAGTTCATATGATCGTGGTTCAATATAATGGTACACCAGCCTGAAGAAAGTTTGAAAAAAGAATTATGATTCTTTGGAAAAATTGTTCATTATTTATTAGTGGAGTTGGTAGATTTTTTTGTTTTGGAAATTAATACGTTACAATAAAAATAAATAGAAAAAAGATTTAAGTATACAGGGTGTTAAGGTACGTACTTGAATTATTCTAACCACTGATTCCTGACAATATTTGGAGTAAAAAATGTAAAAAAAATGTTGGTCTCCGTTGACATTTTTGATGTTTTTTTTTCTACAAAAGCATAAAAATAGTAGGTTTTGGACAATTGGGGGCTGGATTAGTGATGGGGCGGTTACTCGGCCGAGTGACCAGTGACGTCATGTGAAAGAATTTTTTTTGGTTTGATTTTGAAGAAATAAAAATATCATCAAAAAAGTCACCGGAGACCAAAATTTCATTTACATTTTTTACTCCTAATAATCACAGCGCCCTTGAGGTGATTTCTCACAAAAACGGCGCTCTACAAATTATCCAATTATTATTATCATCAGGAATCACTGTAAGTCAATTACGTACCGTAACACTTTGTATAGGGTAGATAATGTGAAATAAATCATAGCAAAATAAATTATGTATCTGTACAAAATAAACACATTTTTTCTTCTTATGATAATGTTAAAAAAAACATGGTTAAAAAAAGAAATAGAAAACATAATGAGAATGAGAAAATAACACTCGGCGGGGATAGATGGTTCGCAATTAATAAGTGATAGTTTTAATATACAATTAGTAACTCGAACTGATGACAAATGGAAAATATGAGCGTCTCAAAAGATATTAGTGTATTATGTGCACGTCCTTCTAATGATGATTTATATCACAAATAAATTTATGATATCAAGAACTTGACTCACTTTACTATACTGTCGGTCTCCCAAATAACACAAAGAGTAATATTACATATATTTGTGTCGCGACGGCAAGTTAAAAAGTCGTGTGCAGGCCACTTGACGATCTTTCCCCATTAATTCTTATGATTGCATTGGATGGTGCAGTGACGTCACGGGGTATTTTGTCAGCGAAGAGCGGGAGATTTATCGAGCAGTGGCAGTGGCGGCCATTTTTTCCATTTGTGACGTTTGTTTAGATGGCCGCGAATCCGAACCGTTTTTGCAAATGGCCGCCTGCAGCCATTCGCTCTCATATTATAAATTTGCTGCAGGGACGGACACTCCGCATATATTTGAAATGAGATATCGCCTTGGATTATTTTTAGTCAAATTCAAATGATTTTCGAATGTGCAAAGAGTGATTTATGAATTTGTGTCCCTTTTAGGCGATTTTGGTGCTGTGAAAGTGCATTTTTTAAATATATATTTTTTTTACAGTAACTTCACACAGTTTCACACTGTCATCTTTCGGGATGCGATGGGTCTTTTTATGAGAAGGAAGGAGTAATTATTCAGGTTGTACATAGAACAAAAAAGAAAACAAGAAATTCCTGGTCGCCTGGTTGACGTGTTTTGTGATCAAAATATATAAATTTACAAATTTACAAAAATTTGGGCCTTAAATTTCAAAAAAAATAAAACTGTGTTTCACAATGATACGAAATTCAAATGGGATGGAGATCTACAATGTCAGGCGAGTGAACATGAGACAGAGCGCGTGCTAAATGGGATAAATGAAACATTTGTTTTCATTTAAATTTGTATGGAAGGAACTTTTACCTAAAAGTCACACATTAAGAGTTGGTGCGAACAACACATTGGTACTTAATATTGTGTGTATTAGTGCATAGATAGATATGTATTACACTACCGACGGCGATGTAATTGAGAACAGTCCAAAATATCGCATTAGAGTTACACCACATACCAACTCTCCGGAGCCAGTCGGACTTTGTCCCAACTGAGTATGTCGCACAACTGGGTATGTTGTGAGACTCAAGGAAGTGGGAAAGGGAAGGAGATGAGGAGAGGAAGGTTGAGTTCTATAGCTGTACAGGTGTAGAGCGTATTCTAAGTAAATACTAATCAGCATTTTGATTATGTAGCTTAAGGTGGTTTTACTTTTTAATTAAAAATATTAATCTTCTGTTGAAAATTGTGATTAACTCTTGAATAATTTATGGTAACGTTAACACGTTTTATTTTCTGTCAATATTGTGTAAAATGGAAAATTTCCATGAAATTTCGAATGTACGTAAAACGAAATATCGCTAGGGTTAAACCCTTCAAATTACTTTAAGCCCCTTTTTATTGCGGAAGATCCACTCGGTATCGCCTTGTTCAAAATTACAAAAAAAAAAATTGTACCCAATACCCGCCTTCCAAATTGTAAACGTTTAGTTATTAGTGTTATCTTCTTCTTAATGCATTTTATTTTATTTCGATTTTCTTTTGTTTCTATTGTTTGTTTTTTTTTTCTTATCTTTTTTTGTTTGTTTTTATTCTTAAGTCATCCATGTAGATTTAGCTTTAGATATATTCTTATTAATTTATCACATAGTGTTTATGCTTTATTTATATACTTTGTAATTTTTTTATATATGTTATACTGTTGTTATAAATGAAATTTGTTTTCGATATGTAAAAGCCCAATAGGATGTCAATAAATAAATAATATAACATTGATGTGAAAAACCTTAAAAAGTTATAAAAAAGGGGTTGTTCCAATAAAAAAATAATTCCTTTTTACTTTGCTTCTGAACCACCCCTTACTCTTGAAACTTCTAAAGAAACACTCCGCCTAACAATGTAACTTCAATCATAATTTTTCAAAGGCCGATGGGACATAATCGATTTCTGTCACGTTCAAATTATTACACCGAGGGCTTAACGAGTCGTGTCTTTGCTCGCTCCTGTCCCCGGGCTTACTTTAGGGATGGATGTCTTTTTGGCCACCTTTTTATTTCAAGGAATTGGCAAACAGTTATTGAGATAATGTGCCTACCGCAAATTTGTTATATTTTTTGTTTTAAAACCTTCAAAGATATCTCTCTTCTAGTAGGTTATATTATTTTTGTGTATTTACGAAGCGTTGAGCATTGTTGGGATTTCTATTTCAAATACATATTTTCAATTTGGGAGGCGGGTATGGGCATGTGAACCGTTTATTGGAAAACCAACACTTCTGCCATAGGTAACCCCAAGTGGTTTGCTGCGTTTGGTGACTTATCAGGAGTGCCGGCTCTTTGCCGTTTGGTCCACCAGCTGCGTGGCAGGCCGATCGGGAGAGACTGGTTGGGGTTGATTTTGACCTCTCCAGCACGACTCTCTCGGAACATCGCCTTGTACTGTAGTGGGATTATTTCATACGTCCGCCACTCCCGCACGGAGAAAAATGTTATTCTAAAATACGATCATTTTATTCGTAAAACGGTAAAAAACGGGACTGAAGTTCTTACGAAGAAATTAAAAGGTTTCAATGTTTATTGTCGGGAAAATGTAAGAATCAATTATTATTAATAACTATTAGAACAAATTTCGTACGTATACATTGTTGGTACAACGTATTTTTTCGTCGTATCGTCATGTTGTATTATCAGGGCAACTAGATAAAATTTTTCTAAACGCATGTTTTATAAATATGGCCTGATAAATTATCGTGAGGGTCATTATCGATTTTTCTCCATGTGGAGACTCTGACCCCAAGATTCCTACCAACCCTTCGTACCTTTCTTTTTTCCAGAACATCATCTCCTTCCTATTCTCAAAATACCCTCCATACTGTATCCCCAAAGATAACATAGACCCTAAAGGGGTAGTATTTTCTTCAGGGCCTCCTGTGTGGAGCTAATGTAAAAAGGGCGAAAGTTAAGGCTCTTATGAAATATTCATTTTAATTATGTTAAATGTATTTTTAAATAGGTACCTACACAATTATATTTAAGTTAACAGTAAAATGGTTCTGTAAAATGCACACGTTTCTTTTTTTTGACAGTAAAACAACTTCTTGACGAACGTCTATGGACAATAATTTATTTACGATATTAAATTAAATGCTGAGGTGGTTTTCTTTAACATAATAAATACGTGATTGACGATCAAAGCGAGGATTAGCGCCTAATTGATTGAAAAAAATACGAGTGTGCTTTATACCCCACGACTGAAGTAAAACTTCTTTAGCTCCATCTATATGTATGTATATATATATATGTTTATATGTATAAAATATGTATTAATTTTCTACAAATATTTATTTAAATTTATTACCGTTCGCCTCGCCCGATCAAGTCGTACGCATCGACGTCCGCTCTCCCCCGCGTTTGGCACGTCACTGGTATTTCAAAATACTGACTGGGATATTTCATGCACTGGCTATGAGAGGAAGAGAGAAAGAAAATGTGCGCGCGCACTGCTCTCTCTTGCTTCTACAGTGTGATACAGCCCGTAACGCAATACAATTTTCGTAACGCATTCGCCAGCTTACCCCCCAAGTTAAGCGTGCGTAAAGAAGTTTTACTACAAAAAATTAGAATGGTCCCCGCATAATGGGACCATTTCAGCGTTTGATCCAATTTTTATTAGTTGTCAAGCATAACGATAATACTGTGAAGATTGAAAATTTTATGGATAGACAATTTATAACATAACATAACCACACAGTATGTACAATGTACAATGTACACGACAAGATAGAAGTCGTGTTTAAATTGTTTAAACAGTTTTATTTCAATAATACCGACCTTATTATTTCCTTTCTTACTCAACAATCATAACATCCGACTTGTACAGGTCACTTCACAGAGCCTTAATGATGTCTGATCTCAACAGGAAATATGAGGAGTAAAAAAGAGTTTACCTTTTGTTTCCTCGTTCCTGCAATCCTCCACGTCCGATCCGTCCTGCCGTAGGTCCTGGCGCAACCGGAAGTGGCATCGGAGCGCACGCCACCCTCACCCCCCCGGGGTACTTCCGGTCAGCGCGGGTATTCTTTACTTCCGGTATCAATCTCTTTTCAGCTCTGTTCCGGTGCTTGTTCGCGTACTGCAGCAGGGATACGTACATGGAGGCGATTACTGAAACAAATAAAGGATTTTTAATATACGGCTTGAAGATCGGAAGAGAACAATGATACGTTATTTCTCTAGAGATGTATTTAAAACTCTCTTATTTTAAAGAGATGTGTAGGTAGGTAAGAATGAGAGTAAAAACCACGTGGAACAAAATACGTTGTTTTGTAATACCTAGATACCTCTAATTTTATTTGTTGTTTGTCGCCTATCTAGTTTCATATGAAAGCATCATTAGGCTAGTTGTTTAAATGTTTTTTTTAGACATTTTGTTTTGAAGAGTTTTAATTTTCAATGTACTATCGTTACTTAAATTTTAATTTTTCTGCTACCGGTTTCGACACTTCCGTGCCATTTACTAGCAAACTTAAAACTCTTCAAAACAAAATGTCTAGAAATTGTTACATAGTTAATGCCGAAGAAATACAAAAAAATATTTTTTTTAGCTCAGTGAAATCGGGTCGACAGGCGTAACTTCCAATGATTTTATATCGATATCCTGAGCATGGGTGCAATGTTGACAGCCGAACCGATATTGACAGAGAACAAATATGAAATCGATGTACGATGGCATAGCTATATATTTAGATTTACATAAGTATGTAAATATCAAACGGCTTCGTAAAATCTAAAAATATTAATAAATTGACTATTTAAAATTGAAATTCTAACTTCTACATATAGACCATTTGGAATAACAAGGTTCCATCTGTCGCGGTAACATCATGCGACAATGAATTCTAAAGTAGGTAGCTTACTATAGATCCAAATATCGCATAACGTTACCGCGACAGATGGATCCTTGTTATTCCAAAGAGGCGATACATTGGCGCTTCGCATGTACTTCCAGAGGCCCTAGCACACTCGCTCGATAACGATCGATAGGATATCTATCGGTAACTTCTTATCGTTCCCTAGGACAAAAAATGAAATTTTACAAGACGAAAAATAAAGTTATACATACAAACACAGAATTCATTAAAAAGTCTGCAAAAAGTACAAAGTACTCAAACATTTGACACTACACGATAACATACATTTAAACACCAATTATACTCTACGGTAAGCAATCCATTTGTTACGAGGGGTGCAATTTACATAATTGCGTTCCAGAGGATATTAAAACTTATGAGATAAAAATAAGAGAATAATTAAAAATAAGAAAGATAAAACCTAAAGACAACAAACAGTCTTATATATTTATCTATTAGATCTTCTTCTTCTTCATGTGCCCTATCAGGTCCCTCCGACGTTGGCGATCACTCTGGTGAATATGTCTCTATTTTGCGCTACCCGGAATAGCTACTCCATACTTCTACCGGGCCACTCTCGTACATTTCGCAGCCAAGATGTTTGTCTTCTACCAGGCCCTCGGCGACCCTATATCTTGCCTTTTAATATTAGTTGGAGGAAGTGGTATTTCTCCCCTGGAAGTATGTGACCCAGATATGAAATTTTCTTGACTTTTACTAGTGCGAGTAGTTCTATATCTGCTTTAGCCCGCCTGAGAATTTCTGTGTTGGTAATCATGTCGGTCCATGAGGCTTTGAGCATTTTCCGGTGAAGCTACATTTCAGAAGCTTCTATCCTGTTCATGGCATTTACTTTCAAAGTCCATGTCTCAAATCCATACAGCAACACCAATCACACATAGCATTTTAACATTATATGCTTTAGTTTTAAATTCATATTGTCATTGCAGAAGAGGGATTTCATTTTACAGAATGCAGTTCTTGCTGCTTCAATTCTGCACTTAACCTCTACATCTGGGTCAAGAGTCTCCGTGAGAACGCTGCCGAGGTATCTAAATCTTTCCAACTTTTTGACATTGCAACCATTTAACTGTATCACTGATTCAGATTCAGAGTGATCTAGTAGTATATAAATTAATAAACTTTATAAGTAACATTGCTACCTTGACTATCTCAATGAGCACTTTCTTGCAAGAAATTCAACTTTTTTCCAATCATTCTAATGTGTACGCCAAGGGATGATTGAAGACGCAATTTTTTCAAATGTGTAACAAACTATTAGGAAATTGATATAAAAAAGTTTGCGTGAACGGCTTCACTCCGACCATCGCTCATTTCCCAACTTTTAGTTTATGCAAACTTCCGAAAAGGTGCCTCAAAAATAAATATTATGATGGTAAGCTTATTTATTTTCGGCAGTGAGGAGTTCAACGTTTAACTTTGTTGAAAAACTTTTTCAAGATATGGCTTCACTCGTATTTTTATAACCATCATTGGAATAATTTTATGGCCGTAAAAAAATAAAATAAAAACTTTTCATTTTGGGGCTGCGAATGTCGAACTATTTTACTCTGCGAAAAATGTAAAAAAATATATTAAATTTTTTCTAGTGCCTCTTTTCAAACATGGACAAAGTTTTAGTTTTTAAAATGAAAACTAAGTTTTTTTATTGTTCACGCTTATTAAAATAATAAGAAAAACTTAACTTGCTTGGGGGTAATGTTAGTGGGTTTTAAGGATGAGTTTGTATGAGATACTCAAATACTGAGGTGAGATATTTATTTATTTATTTATTTATTTAATACATGTTACATAATTGTAACATTTACATAAAGTTGATATATTAAATCACCATACTAGGCGGCTGCCTGTATCATATGAGGTGTGAAAGAGCCAAAAACGAGTTACAGCCAGAGTTAAGTATATTTTCCTAACAAAAATGTATTTTGCACTAATAAAAAATCTTTTGTAGAAATTTAAAGAAAAAGAGTTGGAACAATTTTGTGAGGTGGCGGTTTTTATATTTTTGTATGAGAAATTTGTGGTGCATCTTGTATGAGGTACTCAACACTACTTGGGTGAGCTGTGTAACTGTTACGCCAAATTAAAACTGTAGCCACTGTTGGCCACCACTGATATCACAATTAATCATTATCAATCATTAAAAAATAAATACCAGAACGTATTTTGTGCTAAAAATGCATCAGTTTTTCAATTTATTTAAGGTAAAAATATTTTAAAAAATCATACAATTATTTTGTTAAGACATTATTAAAAAATCATAAATACTTATGATCAAAAAATACTTACAAGAAGTACCCTATATTTAATAATTAATCATCGTGCGTTTTGAGCATTTTTATTGCTTACTTGAATGTAGCTATATATTAAAGCAAGTTTTGAATGAAATAAATCGATATAAAATTTTTAATTTTTAAAATTTGATACGGGGAATAATCGATTTTTCTCATCGGAACCTCCCTGTACAGTTGCGAACATTTTTAAACTTTTATTCTCAGATGCTGGTCAATCGCTCTTAATGTTTTTTTTTTGGTTCAGCTTACCTATCTGTATTTTTGGCCAATATTACATGTAATTTCAAATGACATACATTAAACTTACTCGAGTATAAATTTTTAATGTGCACGAATGTTGATAAAAAAAATACTACGATTAAATTAGGTAGTCGGTAGAAAATACGTTTAGTAGTTGTATTTTCAATCCTTTTATCCTCTCAAGCGATTTTTTCGCATTGGGAAAAAACTTGTATAGGTCTCGTAGAAATTCTTGTGTTTCGCTTAATATCATAATGAAAAACATGATCTAAACTGTGTTAGAGAAAACATCACGCTATATATTGAAATTTTAAAGTTATTCATAATAGAATTAAACCTCTACAAAACCAAAGTTTCCGACCGAAATTATGAAATTTTTTATGAATTATTTTTACATGAAATGACAAAAAGTCAAGATTAAAAAAAAAATTATATATAATACAATTAAAATATGTACGTGTTTTTTTGTCGTTATCAATAATTTTAATTCAAAATTATATAAGGTGAGCTATTTTTGAAACTATTTTAAGTTTACATTAAAAAATATTATATTTAAAAAAGTATATGTTTGTTTCTAACTGTAAAAAATTAAAGCGCCTTTCATCACCTTTCAATAACAGGTTTTCGATTTCGGATACGTTCAAAAATATTCAATTTATTTATATTTTATTGAAAAGCGGAAATATTTTGACCTCAGAATATGTCCGAGGCCTGAGGGGTTAAGCTTCGTTCTTGTTGTCACATAGGTATATGAGGAAATAATAAGCATAAAAACAGCCTTAAATATTTGTAGATAAACAAATATTTTTTTATTTTTTTTTATTAATTTATTATTTTTTTAATATTTAAAAAAAGTATGTTTGCTTGTTTTATTATTTTTTTATTATTAACCTTTTCTTCAATGATAATTTGCAGTAAACTTTATTTTTGATATTAGGAACGATAGTTTGTAATATCATAACCGCGCCGTGTTTGAACCCGAATAAAGGCTTCATAAATTATTTATTGCTCCAAAAATGCATTATTCGTTACGTGCAACATTTAAAGCGCCCACGTGTAAAAATCTTAAATCTTATAAAAAATATATCAAAACTTGTTAAAAAACACTGAAACCCATATTTTTCTTATAAGATTTAACAAAGCCTTTAATTATATTTATCATCAGACAACTTTTAAAGTAGAAATATTATATTGCTTGCTATGTTTTTGTTTTTTTAATTACGCCTTTAACATAATTTCTTCATTAAATTTTACAAATGCGATAATAACAACACAGACTGTTATTTTGCTCTATGCTGAAGGCATTTATACAGTTACTCTTTTTATGCCTAAAATTATACTTAATTCTCAAATCTCCTATTAACCATAAAATTATAATAAATTCAATATTACACCCACACTCAGGCATTTGCCTTTGTGGGATTTTTTGTTCATACAATATTATATTTAAGTATGTTATATACCTTTTATTATTTCATGTACCATTGTATCAAAAAAATTTCAAAAAAAAAAAAAAATTAAAGGCTTCGCAGGTATTGGATTCGGAAAATATTTAATCTATAAAAACAACTGCGTAAATAAAACTATTATTGTTATAAACTTATATATTCTGAGTTTTGTTTCGGTTGAATTTATTAAGGATCTCGAAGCATCTTAGATAAACGGAACTTGTTATTGATACGAATACTAATGTTTAGGGAATTGTTTTATGTATTGTGAAATGTAATATTGTTATAATATTTTCCTAGAATCACCTTTGTACAGAAACATATTTCCGAATCAAATAAAATATCCCTAAGAGTTATAATATCCCGTTATATAATTTGCTTTCTTGTGATATTATATTTCGTGGTTCTTCTCTTTTTCTAGAAATGATCATAATATGATATTACCTGAATATATTACCTGAAAATATTATGTATATTAAAAAAAAAAAAAAAACATAAATGCATTTATTTTACGACGAATTCCCTTAAAAAACTTGCGTATTTTGTCAGAGGCTAAAAATATTCCCGTTTTGCAATAAAATCTAAATAAATGGAATATTTGTTAACGTATCCGAAAACTAAAAACTGTTTTCGAAAGGTAATGAAATAGGCTGTCAAATTTTATTATTAGAAATAATTGAAAAGTTCAAAAAGTTTTTAAAATGCCTCACTTTACGTTTTTTCTAACTACATAAAATTACTGCTAATGAAAAAATATAAAAACAACATACATATTTCATTAGAAAAATGAATTATAAACATTACTGTCACCTCACTTTTTTAGCGTTTCATGAAAAAAAAAAATCCTAATAAATTCACAAAGTTTTATAATTTTTTTTCAAATTGCGATCGGAAACTTTGGTTTTATAAAGGTGTACATTAAAATTTTTTTGTGGTTAGTTTTTATATTTATAGCGTGTTGTATTTTCTTTTCAATACCGTTTAAATCATACTTCTCACTACGATTGTAAGGGAGACACAACGATTTCTATGAGATCTTTGTAAGCTGGAACAAATATGGTCTCCTGAGATTAAACGGTGTAGAGAGGTGGGTAACGCTAAAGGTCTATTCATTTCTTTCTTAATTTTTCTTTATTCATTGCTTTGTAATTACATAATTTGAGGAATTTACAACCACCGTACTAGGCACATGGCCGTGTTGTTCCAGCACCGTTCGGGGCAGACACGACAAAATTAATTGCATATATTATATTATATTATCTATCTTAGTCCAATTGCATGCATAAGCGTGACGTATCCGCGCAGATAAACGCAGGCAATCTCGGGAAGAATATTTTGTCTGTGCCGTCACACGTTTGAAATACATTATCAATAATAATATTGACCAATTCTGAAATAGGTGTTTGAAATCCCCAATTCAAACACGAGAAATGTTTTTCTTTATTGAATTGGGTAGATTTCGTTAAAAAAACTATTTTTATTGTAATTAGCCAAAGAATTATGTAATATTAAAGACTTATGATTTTCTTTTGTAAATAAAAATAAATAAATAAATAAATAAAAAATAAAAAAAGAATAATATAAATTATAAATAGTTTCTGTTGGTAACTTTAACTAAATGTTTTGGGTATATCCTTAATGTAGTGTATCTAAAAGCTTCGGCTTGTAGACATAGATGGCAGTGCTAAGAGCTGTCCTTAGATTCCGCCAGATGGCAGGTAGGTCAGTACCTGTGGGAACGAAGAGAGGGTCAAACAGCTCTGGGAGAGCGTTCACTGGAACACTCGATTAGATTCCATTTAGCCAGCTTATAGTTAGGTCGATCAACGAGATCTACATTGTAAACCGCGAAGTGTATAATAAAGCAGATAACAACAAAGTATCTATTATTCCAAGAAGTAATCTCCATCCAAAGTATTGGAGAATCTGTTAGTGTCTGTTGTAAATAACAGAACTCTACACTTAACCATAACCCAACAAAGGTAGATAATTGTGTTGTAATTTGATATATATAAGACTCCCGTTTTCTCTCTTTTTTGTTTTTTTTTAAAGAAAGACAAACGTTTCCAGGTGACGAATAACCTGAAAAAATTTTAAAATCCCCTACTACCACCACACTAAATTTTACTAGTGTTTTGATGGAGGACTTAGCCAGCCGAGGAATTAAACACGGGATGCCTGGCTGGGACTCAAACGTGATGCCAACTCAGCCACTGACCGGTCAAAAGGTCTTTTAGGGCCAGTGAGACTATAGCATCCCATAATTGGGGTATGTTTTGAGTCTGAAGGTAAGTAGGAAGGAGAAGGCAATGCGGGAAAGGAAAGTGGAGAAGTACCAAGCTATTCAGATCTAGACACCAAATACGGCTAAAACCATTTCAAGCAACATTTCAATTCTGAATAGTGGTCTTACACCAGGGCGATACGAACGTGCCGCAAATATACCATATATTATTTTAAATGATTAAATTGTGTAAATACCAATCAATCAAATAAAAGTTATCTGCAGACGCCAGAATTTCAATCCACGACCTCCGGATTGCTAGTAGAGAGCCATGCCTTTTGACCACGGAGGGCGTCGATCTAATCCTACGGATCTAAAGGGTCTGGGGTAGGAAGCTAAATTTTTTATTTAAAAAACGTTTTTTTATTGCTTTAAAAAAATAGAGCAAAAAATTACGAGGATTATTGATCGTGGCATTTTAATTTTATTTTTATGTAGACGAATAAATTTTCTACAGCGAGTCTAAGTTTCCCATTTTTGAAATACCGCCAAAACAATATTTTGGGGTGGGGCTATCGTGTGACTTCATGAGCGTCGGACGACTTCTGTAACATTACTGAGTAGTACACAGAGAAAAATGTTATTCCAAAATACGATCATTTTATTCGTAAAAACGGTTAAAACGGGACTGAAGTTTTTACGAAAAAATTATCAGTATTTCAATGTTTATTAGCAGGAAAATGTAAGAATAATTGGTTGATATACGTACGAAATTACGTATACCAACAAATTATTCTTACATGTTCCCGCCAATAAACATTGAAACCCTGTTAATTTATTCGTAAGAACTTCAGTCCCGTTTTTACGAATAAAATGATCGTATTTTACAATAACATTTTTCTCCGTGTAGGTATTTGTTGTTTGTTGACGTGCGGATTTGGTGCCCATGACAACAATCATGGGCCGTTTTGTTTTTTTAATAAAAATTAATACATTTGAATGAAAAAATTATTAAAATCATAAAAATGATCTTTAAATATTCCATACAAAACAGAATCTCTCGTTTGTTAAAATACCCTGTTGGTTCAAATTAGTATTAATTATTGATTACGTCATTATCAATTGTTTAAAGCTCCCGTTTAGCAAGCGATCCAAATACCTTCGTCCGGTGGGCATTTCATTAATCATTGTCGAGTCGGGACCGGAAGCAAGCAAGCAATTAGATGCGAATCAAGCCAATAGTGAAATCTGTGACCCGGAACCACCCAGTTTATTCCGCCCACCAAATTAATGTCCGTTTAATTGCTTATGTTAATTCTATTGATTTTACGTTTCGTAATAATAGAGTTGAGTACTGTCAAAGCGTAGGTACTTTGAGCGAAAATGCAAAATAAAGAGAGGTTATGTATTATATATATACGTCTTCAGGACAGCCATGCAAAGCATCGAACCGCTCCCATCTTTCAAATGACTAACTAATTAACCTCCGCAGGGGTAGGCAGAGAGGACGGACCGCCAAACAACTCGGTCTTGGCATACACTACTTGCCTCATTCACATTCGTACTCCGTCTCATAAATTTATTTATTTATTAAATTAATTTTGTACATTCTATAGATATTGTCTTATTTCATCCGCCATGCTAGTGATGTCCCTGTGTTATAGCGGGTGAAGTTTACAGATAATATAATTTATGGTGATGAAGTATACTGATCATAATAATTGATGATATTAACGTTTACAGTTAACGCAGTTTAAGTTTACAGTTAATTATTTTTTATTTTTATTTTTTAAACAAGTACTCTTCGATTATTCTGACTCTTGACATGACCCGACTCAAGTATGTGATTGTGCCGTGTCTTCCTCGGGCATCCCCGACTTTTTCTACAATTCACATTTACGTCATATATTCTCTTTATACACCTTTCTTCATTAATATACTGTACATGCCCAAACCATGTAAGCGTCCCTTTCTTAATTTGACGTTTTACGCTTATATCAGCCTTGTATCAGCCTTGCATTCTTTTTGGATCTCCACGCTTCTCACACCATCATACATGGTTTTACCACATCCGTCCTCTGCTAAATCCATGCTTCACTGCCATACTTCAGGATAGGTACTAGCACTCCATTGTGGACTGATAGCTTCGCTTCTTTGGTTCTTTTATTTTGTTAACTAATAAATCAAAAATTAATTTAGTTAACAAAATAATAGCACCTTGAAAATCTCCCCTTTTGACTATGTTCCCATTGATTCAGGCTGACCTCTCACACTGTTCTCCCCCTCCCCAAAATCACCCGTCCCACTACCCCCACCCAAAAACATCTAATTCATTTCTGTAGTTGTTTAAATTTTAAGTTTAGTTTTAAGTGTGCTAGTGAATGGCACGGACGTGTCGATACCAATATAAAATTTAAGTAACTAATGTACATAGAAAAATTAAACGTTTCAAAACAAAATGAAGTTACCGGCAATTATCTTTCGACCTTCCCATTTCTCCCAAAAAAATCACCCACCTGCTCCAAGTTTTCATAATTTACAAGTATATTGCACGAAAGTAAGTCTAAAGTCAGGGTGTTTGAAAGAGAGAATACGAAAACAGTGTGCAATATACTTGTAAATGATAAATACTTTCAAATAAACATTTAAATTATTCAGTTTAAAGGGAAAACAAAGTACCTATATGACATCAATTGGGACTATAATAATTTATTAGAGTTTTTATATCAAAGGATTAGGCCTTTTATGGCATCAGCCTGTATATTAGAATGATATTTTAAATACAATTTTGCGGCCTGTTACTCGAGCTGCGTCGATTGTTCTTCGATTTCGATTCTACTTCGCTTCTTCCGGAGGCTCACAGCGAGCCAGGCCGCCCGGACCCTTTCTTTTTGTATTCTGAAATTTTTCTCATTTGAAATAGTGCCGTCGTCCATTAGTTCACCTCATTCTATTATCATTTTTTATTACATTAGTCCAACTATTATTGTTGAATTAGTTACCCGCACAATACAACCCAACCTTACATAACTTAACCTAACCAAACATTCCCTAAGCTAACTGAAACTAACCTAACCAAACTAAACCAAATCTAGCCCAACCCTACTCAACCTACCCTAACCTAAGATAACTTTCTTTGAGGTTATCGTAAACTAAAACAAAATATGATTGAGAGTGATTCGCTGGAAGTTACCCACATACTTATAAGTACCAGCACTCCAATAAACCTAACCACTCCTTAGATTTTATTTTCAGGAAAAGGCACCAGAAAAATAGATTTATAATACACAATCTATACATATGTATAATACATTAAAATACTATAAAAAAAACATTCTGCAACTGGATTTAGACATCAAATAAAATAAATCGACAATCCAGCAAAATTTTAGCTGCAATTGCAAAAGTGATATTTTTTTTAATTTTTGCTCGGCTTATTTAAAAATGACATTTAAAATAGCACACTTCAAATATACAATTTAAAATTTGTTTGTTGTAGGTAGATACTTTAGTTGGTAAATATATTATGTCGACTTTATCGTTTATTCCTACGTACAGTACCTACCTACCAACAGGAAATATTTTTGTTATGATATTTCACGCGTGCCTTATTATTCTATTTTTAAAATATTGTCATCATCATAGATTGGTACCTAAGCATTTAAATCAAAATCATCCAAATCTCAAGGTTGGGACACCGTATGAAATCAGCCTTGTTACGTCCATTTTTAAGATCACCTAATTTTTTAATAGGTTTAATTTTAAGGATCAGTAGTGAGAGTTCAAAAGAAGAAGAAGATGATTTGGAAGTAGATATGTAAATAATTGTGTTAGAGGGAGGGCGCTAATACTATAAAAATATTAAAATTAATAGGCGTAAGCGAAAATATTAAATATGGCATGACGTAAAACAGAACAAAAATCTCTCGACAAATGCCCTGATTAACATTAAAAGAAATACTGTGAATTTGATCATATCTATAACTTGATGAATAACAGAACCATATACCTATGTGTATTTTTATAATCTTTTTGATTTTTTTCTATCAAGAGAATTTCATATAATTTCTTTTTCATCTTGGCAAATGTACAGAGATTTTTGAAATTAACATAATTTTTTAAGAACTTTAAAACTTAAGTTTTAGAGCAGTTCAAAGAAGAAGAAATGCGCGGATGCACGGTTTTAATTCTACAGTGTTTGAAATTGAAACAATCAAACGTAAAAATAAATAAAAAACAAAACTATAATTAACAAAACAAATCAACGCAAAACCACAAAAATCAGTAGAAATCAGAGTGGAAATGAACATTGCACTCATTTACGAATTGTTCGTATTGCAAAAACTCATGTAGACAAACAAATAGATGCATCATAATCTGTATTCCGAAAAACGAAGCATACATTTTTAAAGAAAATATGTTTTCATTTCAAGGCAACGATTTTATATTTAATAAAATTTTAATTTTACTTCAAAAAATCCATGAAAACCATGATCAAATATTTTTTGCTTCCAAAGAGCTTACCTCTAAAACCTTTAAAAAATGTGAAACATTATGATCTGAAAACTTTTTGTTTGTTCGAAAAATGTCACGTCGCGCCCATGATGGGACGGTTTAGTACTTAGGCATACATTTATCATTCAGTCATTTTCCAATACATCGGACTTATCCCCATCATTGTTTTAAAAACAACTGGAATGGCCTTGCAGATAAAAAAAATATACTTTTTTACGTCATGGAAAGCAAAGAAACCACAAAAGTTTTCGCAATTTGGCTGCCTGATGTTAAAGCAATGAAATTATCAATTTCTTATCCACTAGAGCGCTTTTTGCCACAATATGGCACTTTTTACACAACCACGGATTGCTTTGTTGCCAAAATGTGGCAAATTTTTTTATTTTTATTAAAGCGACTATGTAATATGTTGTACATTCAAAATATAAGAAAATAAATATTCTCTAGATTCTTTAAAATGTTTTTAAGTTAACGATTTAATAATATTTTTTTTATAAATCCTACGAATATGTGATAATAGACAAAAGATAGGTGAATTCATTGGCTACATAGAACTATAATCAGTTTGTATGTCTCCATATTCAAATTTGGAGGTATGATTTTTTTAATGTGGGCGCAAAAATTTCCTTTAGCAATCCGAGGAAAAAGATTTAAATTGCTCTGTCGCTCCAGTGGTTATTACTGCGAACAAATTTTGGTTTATAGCAATTTTTTGCGATAGACAAAAACAATTCCACGGAACGCTAACGGGCTTATGAGCCTTAAGAGGATACCCGGCGGTGATTTTTCCATACAAACGTATTCCCTATTTATCTCTCTGGATTTTAACCCCAGAGAAAATATTGTTTTTACATAAAATAGATATCAACTACTAGCGTGTCGGTACTTTTTGTTTTTTTTGATAAGTTACTTTTTATAGAAGTTATGACCTTCCAAAAATCAATAAAATTTACTGGTTTAAACGCCGTCAAAAGATGTTCAGTATATTCAGTAAACCAGACAATGTTTTTTTAAAAAAAGCAAAACGTACAGACATAGAATAGCTTTTTCTTATGTAGTTGGTAAAAAAAAAATTGAAAATCAGTCCATTTTTGAAGGAGAAAAGTGGGGAACACAAAACCTCCATTTTAGTTAGGTGTCAGTGCATTGTCCCTTTCGCTCAATATCCGGTGGAGTAAGAGCAACAGTGACAGCAATATTTTAGTAAAATCTATTTCTGCACCACCGGGTATCATTTTAAGGTAGATTCAGACTGGACGACGTACGTACGCATCGCTACGCCAAACAATGCTTAGCAACCCATACATTTTCTATGAAAATGGCTACAGACATCGCACGTCGCGATGTGTGTGGCCAATGTGATTCTAAAACATAAATTTTCATTGAAAATCTATGGTTGCTAAGTAGCCCAGATATTGTTAGGCGTAGCGATGGGCACGTATGTCGACCCAGTCTGAATCTACCATTAAACTCATATACCATTAACCGTCGCACTAATTTCAAACCGACAGTTTTTGTCCACAACAAAAACAATTGTAATTTTTACCTAGGTACTTACTGATTTTTATTATTTTTTTAAAATTTTTTTATTTATTATTAACTTAATAGGTAAAACCTCAAATTGAGTCGTTTCAGATTTTCGATTAAGTTTTGCTAATATTTTCTTCATTAATTAAGTATTACAATTTAAGATTTTACCTATTAAGTATAAAATAAAAATAAAATATTCATCCTAGATTTGCAGAAAAGTCAATAGATCTCGCATATTAAATACAAATTGGTACATTTATCCAAGACTTTATATAGATAGCATTTAGTTCGAGTTAGAATCTTGCAAATATGCGTTACGAAAATAAAGATAATGTTATTAGTTTTTCTGTCGAAATATGTATGATACAGTTACATATGAACGAATTGAATAGGAACACATTCGCTCAATCGGTAGAGCTGCGCCCCGGCAAGGCGAATATTCTGGGCGTGACCGTATCGTTTTATGATTTTTTTTGTTTCAGATTTTAGATTGGGTTTCGCTTATATTGTTTTCATTAATAAAAATATTACATTATTTCTAGTCAAACACTGAAGAGATAAACCAATAACCGAAGTAAGCTCAATTTTTACTTACTTCTGTTGAATTGTAGGGATTATCTGTTCAAGTGTAATCAGTTGGTTGGAAAATAAACGAGTGAGTTCAATTTGGTGCTTTCGTAATAAATTAGTCATCTAGTGTGTTTTATGTCAAACATTTGAACATACAAAGTTGTGTGCTAATTTATTTCGCTACTTGAAATATGAATGGCCCAATTTTTGAACACGGTGATTGACTGCTGAAAAATGAGACGTCAGGAACAGTCTCTCTGTTTGATTGATTTTCGTTGTTTTACATTACGAAATTTGCAATACAAACTGAATTTAAAAAATATATATATTGAACTTTTTTTTTTGTGAACGTAGACGAGAGAGTTTGCCTGTGGGGTGGTTGACTTTCCCTTTTGAAAGCCAGCATAGGAAAAATATATTTTTTCAATACAACGTTAAAAATTTGACATTTCTCACCTTTCTTAGGAACTCAATTTTTATAACATTTCTTTTGTGATATTTTATAAAAATTACATGAAAATAATGTAGATAAAACGATCTTCCTAATAACCACTCTATGCTTTCCACAACGGATTTATATAAAAAAAAACAATGAAAAAATATAGACTCCGACTACGACTCCGTTTATATTATCACGCGGCGGCCATTTTGTCGGCCACCTTTGATGTCAACCGCGTCATCGAGAATTAATTTGAATTATTCGGAGAGGCTAGACGCTGTGCAGTATTTCGTTACGTCAAGAACGCGAATGGCTTAAGCGATTCTGACCTTGTTCTTCATAAAATTTCTTTATACATAAGGGACAAAATCGTTTCAAAAATCCCTTCGTCGCAGAAATGACGTAAAATATAAATATATTTATGAGATGGGTAATTAAGAGAGGTATATATAAGTTCTCTCAGAAGCAGCACAAGTCAACTAACATACAGTCCCTTGACAATTTAATACTGTCCCAAATATAATTATTTTTTTCCGAACTTTTTTAATCTTATGTATTTTCTCTTCATATTTTATTTATTTTATTAAGTTAGAAATTTATTTACAAAACACATAAGCTTTTTCCAACTAGAAAATCCACGTTTTAGGATATTCAAATTAATTTTACTTTATAATATTATGATATTAGGTACGTAACTGAAAACATTCGCAAAATTTGGAGGTACACCATAATGCAAAAGCTCAACACATTTACCCATTTACAGCAGTATTTCGAAGACCGATTCAAAATTTATAGAGTATAAGTTTACTTACAAATAAATTTATATATATTTAAATTAAACATATCACTTTGTATCAACCACTATTATATAGTGGTTGATATAAATTTATTTGTTTAATATAATTCAAAATAACGCCACAAAGTGATTTTGCGAAGTTTGAAGAAATAATAATATTATTTATTTATTTATTTATTTATTTATTCACGCCCTGAGAGCTTTTACAACAATCATAATACAAAAATAACAGAAAAATAAACAATAATATACAAATTATGTTACATCATTGTTTAGTAAGTGGGAAACAGAATTTTTGAAATTTCAGAAATAAATTTTGATAAGGAATAAACGAAAATATCAACTGAACTAAATTTATTTCCAAGCCTATGTAGTCTTTAGATTGGGGAGTTATTGAAAAAATTAGTTTTCGAAGGATAAACAAAGAACAGCTCTGGAAGCCTCGTGTTACGATTTGGTACTCTGAATGTTATTAGTTTAGTTAAATCAGGTGCGTCAATTGTGCCATTTACTAATTTAAATAAAAGTACCATATCGCTCTTGGTTCTTCTAGAGGATAAGTCAGTTAAATTCAGTCGTTTCATTAATATATCATAATTAATTTGTTCAATGGGTATGGAGAGTTTGAAATTAATGAATCTTAAAAATTTATGTTGAACTCTCTCAATTTTTACTTGATGTGCTTTATAGTATGGGGACCAAATAGTGGAATTATATTCTAAATTACTTCTAACTAAGGCAGTGAAGAGTATTTTAAATGAATAAAGTGACGTAAAATCTTTGACTGTTCTTAAAATAAATCCCAAACATTTCATAGCCTTATTAGTAACTTCATTAATGTGTGGAACAAACGTTAATTTTTCATCAAATACGATACCCAGATCCTTGATATGAGACATCTTTTTAAGAGAAATATTATTGATACTATAATGAAACATAATAGGATTTTTGTTTCTACAGAAAGATATGAATTGACACTTATCAATATTTAAAAACAGTTCATTATGATTACACCAATTTTGTAAACGATCGAGATTGGATTGAAGGATATTACAATCATTAATACAGGTAATCGTTTTGTAAATTTTTAAATCATCGGCAAACAGTAGTATGTTTACTCCATTAAAAACTTTTACAATATCATTGATAAATATTAAAAATAACACAGGACCCAAATGAGAACCTTGTGGAACTCCGCTGGAAGCCAAAAATTGCTTAGAAGTGCAATCTAAAATTTTTACACAAATTTGTCTAGATGACAAGTAACTTTCGAACCAGTTTAACATGCTACCAGAAACACCAAGAACTTTTAGTTTATGAATTAAAATTTTGTGAGATACCTTATCGAATGCCTTGCTAAAGTCTGTGTACACTGAATCAGTTTGAGATCGTTTATTCAATGTTTCAATTATATGATGTTGATAAATCATAAGGTTTGTTAGAGTTGATCTTCCCGAAATGAATCCATGTTGAAATGGTGTAATAACTTTAATTAATTCCTTATTAAGTTTCGTTAATAAAATCGATTCAAATAATTTAGGAATTGCAGATTGTATACATATAGGTCTATAATTTGAGACGTCAGTCTTATCACCTTTTTTAAATATAGGCGTTAAAAAGCTATTCTTCCATTGATCAGGAAAAATTCCAGATTTTAGAGAGAGGTTAAAAATTTTCATTAGTGGAATTGTTAATATAGATATACATTTTAATAAAAATATTGGAGGAACATTATCAGGGCCTGCGGATTTATTTTGTTTTAAAGAGACAATTTTCTTTTTAATATCAGTTTCATTAAATATACAATTGTTTAAATCAATCGAATCGTCAAAATTGATATCATGTAATGGAGAATCAGTTTTAGTGTCGTAGACTTCACCTAAGCAATCAGCAAATAAGTTTACTATATCTTGAGAGTTATCTGCTATTCTGTGTTTATAATACATTGTCGAAGGAAAACCAGATTCTTTACAATTAAGAGTATCAGAGAATTTGAAAACAGTTTGCGGATTCACAATGGCCAACTATAATTATTGAATTTCACACCCTAATGATAAATGGAAATCAATTTATTACACCCAATTTTAAAACAACACAAAAGCAAAACCATTATATTTTAAAGCCATACAAAACTACAATAATCTATCTTCTGAATTGCGCTGGAATAAATAAATAAAAAAAACTTACATTAACAAATAAATATTTTTTTCAAAATATGTTATATTAATAGTAACCTAAGTAAGAATCGTGGCTCCCTTATCAGGCAAAAGAGCTCCTTTTTTCTAATAAGGTATAATACGAATTAATTGCCGGCAACCCGGGCGTTTATTAAGGTAATACAGTATTTTATAAACAAGTAAGTTACCCGTCTTACTAGACGTTGTCTGTTCTGAGACGGGTAATAATTAGAACATTAAAAAAGAAATAAAAGGTGTACAGGGAAACATTCAGAAAATAAACATGAAAATAAAAGTTATATTAATGAAGAATAATAAATCAATAAGAAGAAAGAATAGATCTCTATAATTGGAAATAAAACATGTGTAAATAAAGGATGAGAAATTATCGATTAGGAAGAGATTAGCATTAACTTGTTGATGCATTCTCTTTTTTAGTGAAGTAGCAAAATGTTCCATTGTTTATACAGGGTGTTAAGGTACGTACTTGACTTGCTTTAACTAGTTATTCCTGACATTATTTGGAGTAAAAAATGTAAATGAAATTTTGGTCTCCGGTGACATTTTTGAGGTTTTTTTTTTTTTTTTCTACAAACACATAAAAAATAGTAGGTGTTAAGTAGCAAGTAGCAAGGAAAGTGGTGGGGCGGTAGCTTGGCTGAGTGACCAATAAGGTCATGTGAAAGAATTTTTTTTTGTTCGATTTTGAAGAAAAAAAATTTTGAAAAATAAAAAATTATCATAAAAAAAGTCACCGGAGACCAAAATTTTATATACATTTTTTACTTCAAATAATGTCAGGAATCACTGGTTAAAGTAACTCAAGTACGTACCTTAACACCCTGTATAGCTATTTTAGATTTTTATGAGTGATGGAGTAAGTGGTTTCTTTAAAGAAGGTGTTGGATATTAGATGCATTAAAAGTTGATTTAATTTTAGGCACTTGGAATTGATTGTGTGATTTTGCTCTTGTATTTTATGGGTGAGTTATGTGGCATGGTGAGAATTTTACGCAATTATTATGAATTATATTTTTAATGTATAGTTTCCTAATTTCTAATATTTTATGTGTAATAAGGAGGTTTTACGTTGGATGCAGATAAGATTTTTTGAGCAATACATGAACAATCATGACCTTAAATATTTTATTTTGTAAAATATTTATAAAAAATGTAACCCTTATGGTTAATATTACAATAATAAAAAAAATAAAAAAAAATATATATATATATATATATATATATAATATATATAATATACATAAAGGGTCGGTTACACGAAGAACTTATTTGTCGAAAAATAAAGAAATTATGAATAATAAATAATTATTAACCAACATTATTTATTTTCATGAACAACCCTTGAAGAGAAATGTTGGGGGGGTGGGGAGTATATATAAATTACTAACGGATATATCCCATGAATACCCTTGGGATATGTATATAGGGAAGCCGCTTTGTCATTGTGATGATCAAAACCATAGAAATCATGTCAAGTTCACAGCCTCCCCTGAGTTTAGTTCTCTAATTTCCGAATAATTGTAATACTAATCTTATCCTCAATAAATACCCACGCACTTCCTTATAATAGAGAAAATCTTTGGAGGAAGTATAAGGGGTGAAATATGTAAGTTAGAAGATAGTGTCTTTATATCATAACTAATAATGATTAGCTGTAATATCAAATATTAAATTCTATATTAAGATTTCCGGTGTTCGAGCGAGCGAGAACTCGTAATACGTTGTAAGAATAGTCTTATAGGATAACAGTGATAACTGGTATATATTTAGTAGAATTCCGTAATAAAATTATTATTTCATCGGTTGTTTGTAGCCATACTGGACATACATTTATTGGACGCCTTTGAATGTCTGTTTAGTCAGTGTTTAATTATATTTTATGAAAATATATCACCATGCGGAAGACTATTACCTATATCTTAGCCACGTCACATAAAAAAAAATTAGTGACCGATTGAAGTTTCGATTTTAGTCGGTTTCACCCAAACATTTATCGAAAGAGAGTTTTTTTTTTAAACTTTTTATGATTAATTTCGATTTCTGTTTCGGCTGAATCTAAAAGCGAAATTTGTTATAGGTTTCGGTTTCGGCTGAAAATCTTGCATCGGTCGGCGCAAGTCTCTCACTATTTCAGAATGATACCTACGTTAGACAAATGATAGTTATTGCAAAAATGAATGTTATCTTGCCGTCAGTTTTAATTAATTATATTTTATTTTTATAACAATAATTTTGTCTGTTAAGTAGAAAATTCGCATTTTACGCACCAGATTTTTAGGTCCGGGTTTAGTTTTCCCCATAGGAAAAACTAAACCCTTTCACACACTTTTCCATAAAAATGATCATCTAGTAAATCCACGCTATGCAAGTGTATTATATAATTAATACAAAACAAAACAAGAACAACATGTTAACCTACCAGACTATTAAATGGGAAAATAATTCACCGACTTTATTTTCATATTAGAGGGTTCGGCTCGGTGGAATTCCTAATTGGACCGATAAATCCTACTGATCCCTCAATATAAATATTTAAAAAAAAAATCGTAATCCTACATGTATTTAACATAACTGATTTTTGCACTTTTATATACAAATTCTTTGACAAATCTAATACGCCAAAATTTTTAATGAGAGAGCTAGATATAATGCCAGTAGTCGAAATAAGAAATGGGTATATTTTTATAGTCTGAGAATGCCAAATTCTTTTAATTTCATTTCCTAAATCTGTATACTTTCTTATTTTTTCAGAAACAGATTTTAGAATATTACAGGAATTTGGAGTAGCTACATCAATGATATAAGTTATTTTTTTAAATTTTGTCATGTAAAACTATATCGGATCTATTACGACTAATTGGTCTGTCTGTTAGTATAGATTTAAAACTATTATTTAGTTTTTTTCAAAATTTATTATTAACGGTTTGTTTCGCACAAAATACATTTTAAGGTCGTAGAATTTTGGTTTTTAAGACAACAGTGTTTCGGAAAGCTATGAACTACGTGTTTATGCTTTGAATTCAAAGGAAAATAGTTATTTTTGTGAAAAAAAAAATCGTTTCGAAATTCGTTTGAGTTATTGAGTATAATGATGAAAAATTTACGGTTGTGTGTTCATTAAATTTAATATTAGTTTAATCGAGAAAAAGCGCAATGGAGACCATCCGAACCGTTGATGCAATTTACGAGGTAAATCCAATCGAATACAATCATTCCTTACATGGCTTGCTTGATGTAACTGTATCTAACCAGTGTACAGGACCCGCAGATACTTTAATAGTACACAAATGCTGACCCTGTGCAAATTGGAAGTGCACCACATGCTGAATTTGACAGCCACCTCTGGTGAGCCCCAAAATACTTGAAAAAAACCTTGTCTTTGCAGAAACGAGCTGTCCGTTTGATAGATTTCCCTATCTTAACAAGCGGATGGTAATCTTTAAGCATGTGCGTCAGGTAGAATGCTATTCTTGTTTTACCGGTATTACAATGGAAGATGCTCCGAGGGACAACGTCATTGATCCCTTCGGCACCGTGGTCGGTGCGTCGTCGGGGAAATAGTAAATAAGAAATTAGTAAATAATTTGGGAGGCGAGAATGAATGAACCAACACCTCTGTCATAGGTCACCCCAAATGGTTCGCTACGTTTGGTGACTGAGCAGGGGTGCCCGAATTCATGGGGTGAGGTTTGTCTAGGTCTTGGCGGCGAATGATTTTGAACATACACACTGAACTCCAGATTCCTATCCAACGCTCATAACTTTTTCCTTCACAGAACTTTCTCTCCTTCCTTTCCTTAAAAATACCCTTCACATAGCATCCCCAAAGATGACATAGGCCCCAAGGGAAATTATTTTCCTTCAACATATGCACACTTTGACCAAATGCCCAAAATTGAGAAAAGGTTGCTTATACAACTTATTCTTGAGTTCAACAGCTCGGCGGTGGAAATATTTGCCGGCCTCTGTGTATCCTCCCTTCACGATCTATGGTCTCTTCAAGATTCACATTCACTCCTTCCTCTTCTCAAAAAGATCCTCCACACAGCATCCTTAAGATGCCATAGACTTTGGCGGAATAATATTATAAGGGCCTCTTATGAAGGTAAAAAAACACCCTGTATCTACTTCTCCTCAAATTTGGGTTGACGCCTTCTCCAAAGTAGCGAATTTTTCAGGTTTGTAATAAAAAAATTCCCAGAATTCCAAAAAAAGAATTTTTTTAAATTTATTTGTACATCATCCTATTCTAATATATAAGCTGGTTCATTGTAAATATTCCCTAGTAAAAACATACATATGTTACACGTAAACTTTAAATATTAGATTATCCCAAATCTGTAAAAAATACGACAAAAAGGATCTTTGTATTCAGAAAAGGTATTACTTATTCAGTCCCTATAACTATAATACGTTTGGGTCGCATATGAATAAAATCACGTTGTTTATCTCCCGTAAAATAAGAAAGTACGTATTGATTCCGCAAAAATATCACACAAAAACACAATAAGATCACAGAACTGTAACTGAAAAACATATTCAACCCAATTCCATCATACTTAAACCATATTTGTTGCGTACTTTAAAATCAACCGTTTTATTTTCCGTTTTATCTCAAATGGTTGCGTTTTTTATTCAGTCTTTGTTTCAGGAGGGCCCCAAAACCATTAAGGTTATCCCCCCTTTCCTCCCTTCTCTTCTCCTACAGACGTACATCTGTGCTGAAGAGCAACACCATGGAAACTCGTTTAATTAAATCCAAATAATTTTCAATAATAAAATTTTATGGTTGGAAGTAGCTTGGAAAAATCACTAGGGAGTCAGTATATAATTAACCTAATAAGCCCTGGCCCCCTAGCACAGTCAATCGATAAGGATTGATAGGAACACTTTCGGTAACTTATCATCATTAATAATAATTGGATAATTTGTATAGCGCCGTTTTTGTGAGAAATCACCTCTTATATCTATTATTTTAAAATTCCCTAGCATGACTGCAGATCGCCAACGAATAAGTAACAGCTCACAATAACAAAATAACTAATGAATACCTACAATTTTTTTAAAGTTTTTAGTTGAAAAAAAAAATTCAAAAATCTCATCAGAGACCAACATTTTATTTTTATTTTGTAGTCCAAAAAATGTCAGAATTCATCGGTTAAAGTTTTCTATTACGTCCCTTAACATCCTGTTTTTATATTATTTTAAAATTCAAAGAAATGAAATAACTTAACCGCTTGGACACAAGCTTGTTTTCACGATAATTTAACGTAGGTAGACATAGGAATGACGTATGCCCCGTACCTGAGTTATATACGAAACAAATGTCCGTCTTACTATTTGACGTTTGATTCCGATCACAGGGTACTAAGGTTCACACCTTAATCAAACCATTTTTTTAAGTCTTAAAAGACATTTGAACATAGTAATAAAACCTTTTTTAATGGGTTGAATTTTATAAAAGTGTTCAATTAAAAAAAAATTAATACCATTAAAAACCCTTTGCGCCTAACCTAACATTTTTTCCCTTATTTATTAGGCAAATTTCACGAGAAATTGATATTGAAATATAACGTAGGAGTGGATTACATTGATGTGCTGTTTTTGGCCCAAAACTGTCAGTTAAAAATGTAATCTATCCGGTAAGTCTATATTGGCATTATATAACACATGCTTGTGGAAAAGTTTGAAAGGAAACCGATACTTACATTGATGGTAATTGAAGGAACGAGAAAGAAAGCAAAGAAGGCTTCTCACTATAGCTACAATAGACGAAACAAACATACTTATAAAATTTAGGTCTGAATAATACAATCTATGACGGTCTCCGTGGTCGAGAAATAAGGCTAAACCACGAATCCGGAGGGCTCGGACGCAAAGCCCTGCTTTCCCTTGTAAATATTATTTCATTGATTTGTGTTGTTTCACAAATAACTCGTTTAACCTTTGACTGGTGACATGGTTTTTGTGTAACGTAACTGGTGAGAGAACGGCCTGAGAGGCCGCTGCCGTATCCGGCCCATAGCATAGAAATTATGTAATGTACTAATAATGCTCTAATCATTTTACAAAACTGGCAATAGTCAAAATTTGGTTATTTTTATTGGCAGTCAGGGTATAATTGTTTGGCACATTCCGAGCACACATATTTTTTCACACAAATTACATTGGTCATTAGATTTGCGATCTAGGACAACTAGCACAGGTTTTCCGTGTTTTTCATTCATTGCAAGTAATAATTGTAAAAATACAGAAAAAACAATAAATCAAAATTACTTTAAAAAGTTACGTAAGTGGTGACATAGGGTCTGAGAGACCGCTGCCGAACTTAACATCGATGTAACTTACCGATTTGGGACTGTGCGATGCAACTATCCTTCTCTACTTCATGAACGCAACTAATGTCGAAGCTACTCAGGCATTGGAACAAAAAAAGGACAGGAAAGGGTGAAATGATGTTTCACTGATGCTGCTCGGCCTGAGAGACCGCTTGTCACCAGTTAAGGTTAAAATAATATGTAGTGGCTATATTATTAACATGTTCCAGGGTAAAATATACTCTTGAAATTACCCTGGTGAAAGACCACCATTCAGAAATGAAACCTTGCTTGAAATAGCTTTAACCGTGTTTGATAACCAGATGTGAAAAGCCATCAACTTCCTTTTCCCCAAAATCCATTCCCTCCAAACTATCTTCTGCCACACAACACACCGAGGAGGACATACTCTCACTGGTTTAGTTAAAATATCTAATATGTATTCCTGGTTTGATCTTTTAAAAGAAGAAATAGGCAGATGAATAAACTTTCAAACTTTATAAAAATATATACAATGTTAAGCAATTTACAAGGTATTTTAATTGGTCTACCCTTAAGTGCCCTTCAGGTGACGTGAAAAATAACACTTTAAAGAATGATCCTTTCATTTTTCATTATTATGACAGGGATAATAAAAGATTTATTATGTTCGCATTACTCAAAGCATTCCCAAGAAAATTTCATTAGGAAAAAGATTATGTATATAGTTGACACTTTGTATTTTAACTAAATAAAAAATAATTATAATGGAAAATTCCAAACTAAGCAGCTTTCTAAATATAAATTACACAAGAAAAATGTGTCAAATTAACATACTTTTTTTAAAAAAGTTACTACATTTAATAAAATATTCTCATATTTATAATGAGGATCTATTTCTAAGACAAAATTTTTTTTCATTAAAAATTATGCAGAGTTATTATGGTACCAACTTTTGATTTTTGATCGTTTAATGTATTTTTTGACTTAACTTAATATTTGATTGGAATTTCTGAAAGAAATGTATCTACGTGTAGACTGAAAAAACAAAAATTTTCGGCCAAAAGTTGGACGGTCTAAAGGTCACAAACTAAGAACAGCGTTCATAAAAAAAGTGTTCAGAATGATCAAAATAGTGTTTAATCAGCCGCCTATAATAAAACTGTGAGAAAATATAACTAACAAAAAAATTAGAGTTCGCTTGTGAAAAAATGCATTCTTAACACATTTGTTTCACACGACAAAAATACAATTTTTGAAAAATCATGTTTTTAAATTTGGTCTGATGCTTTGTTCTTGTAGATCTGGAATTTGACTTATTTGGAGTTAAAATTAAATACACAAAGCATTATATATAAATAGGATATAAAATATCCTATTTATAACCCATATATTAACCTCATATATATCATTAGATATCTATACGCCGCACATGTATCAAGATTGACATAAAAAAATCGCACATATTTAAATTGAAAAAGGGGTACGACAAAGGTGCATCCTTTGACAAATGATATTTAATAATTATGGTAAATACAAAACTTGTAAAATTCTTGATGGGTTGATATGTGGAATAAACATCGGTGGCTAAAAATTATCATATGCAGATGAAACTATCCTCATCTCCTCTTATGAAGTATAAAAAAATCCTTGCTAAAATTGAAGAAGAAAGCCGTAATCTAGTTCTATTGATCAACAAGTCCATAACAAAAGTAATGGTGATCAACAGGGCAAACACCTTTGTAAGAACAAATAATGACTTCATAATATACTAGGCTCGTTTATAAGTGATGAAGGAAGTTGTGAAACAGAAGTGAAAATAAAGATATCAAGAGTAAAATGGAAAAGATATTGAATGATTGTGACTAACCTAACGTAACGAAGACCACCAAGATGAGATTCGTCTGTGTGGTAACGTGGACACTTTGAGCTAGCGAAAGAAAGCGGGGAGATGCCCTCAAAATGTGGTGCTGCAGAAAAATGCTCAGAATTCCATGGACTGCCAGTCGCACAAATGTGTTCATTCTGGAAGAGCTAGCTCCACAACAGTTTTTCAACTATTGGACTACAACGTATTTTAAGATACACGTTGCTCGCCAAACTGAGGACTCTAATGGTGGAGTTATACTTGTCTGTCGTGACGTGACGTGACGCGTCATAACGGTATCGGTTTCATACATTTAGTATGGTGTAAATTTATATTAGTATGTTGTGTTGTGTCATGATGCGATCTGTCGTGATCTCGACGCACATCTCGATCTCGAGTTTCGACAGAGTCGTGAAGGTGAGAGGCGCGGGGACGGCCGCGTCTGGGCTAGTGTGTACGTACCACGTGCTGTATTGATTTAAAATATCGTCTTAAGGCGTCAGAACACAACTTATAGATGTGAATGCTAGCCATCACGGCAGAGAACATCACGACACAACACGCCTTACAAGTATAACTCCACCATAACTTGGATGAACTCAGTCACTGGCAAAATGTTTGGCAAAAGAAGCACTGGGAGGTCACTAATGCGCTGGAGTGACCAGTATCACTGGCATCCGGTACGTCAGCGTTCGCACCTCTCCACCAAGAACAGGACCGCGAGGAATGGTGGAGCCTTGTCCCTCATGAAAATTGGAATACGGATCACAATCTTCAGCAACAAGGAACCGTCTTAGGAAAGAAAAAATACATTTTGAAGTTACGTTACTCTGCCTTATTTCTTCGATTATAATATTGGCCTCGTAGCTCCGAGGCACTCCATTGTTCCAGGAAAAGCCCGCTATTAACCTTGCTCCTATAAGCGTATGCCCGGCTTATGAGTTCGATATAAAATCATTTTAACATTATTCGTCCCGAGGTCATAAAAATTCACGGACGGCTTTAGACTATGGAATCCGCAGTTAAAAAGGTTCGTCCGATATTGACTCCTTTCAGATCCTTACGTTTAGAAATGGAATTTGAATTTCCTGCTACACTTTCTATCAAATATAAAGTCACTTTTATGACGATCGATTTAGGAATAAAACATTTCACAGTTAAAAGAAAGATATATTAAGACGTCTTTTTTCTTCATTGAATCATTAATAATTCTATAACTTTATACTAGTAGTACGAAATTCGTGATTTAAAATTTCATATCAAGAAAGAAGATTAATGCACAAGCATGAATTTCATAATTCTACATAAGTTATAAGTTAAAATTTTACAGGTAGCACTTTGTAGTTATACATACAAAATTAAAATTTGAAAAAAATGTATTGTTTGGACACCACAATCCACGAGCAATACGTGTATGTGCTTTCTTTATTATACTGTAGAAACGTTGGCTAAAGAAAGAGGTAGCGCAACACGGCAAAACACCCCAAAAACAAATTACAAAAATAATTTTGGCCGTGAAAATCCATAATAATATCTACACTGTAGAGATTTGAAGGTAGATTTTAGCGCTCATCCTTCAGATTTCCTGGGTAACTTTTCATTAAAGTTTGAGAAATTATATTTTTTTAAAGAATTAAATTAAAGTGGTTGCTAGACGTATATAAATTTATTTTAAATCTAAATTATAAGAAAAACTCTCTATTTATAACTTTTCAAGGTTATTCCCATCTATGTAATATCATTTAAGAGGAAGATAATACTAATAATTTAAATTCAATCATGAAAATGAACAAGACACAGAAAAATAAACGATATCGATCGCAACAAGTCGCATTTACCAATTCGGCCATTGCCCGTCCCGGTAAGACGAGAGGTTCTGGGTTCGCGTCCCAATTGCGACCGTTATCTTTTGTTTTTCTGTGTCTTGTTCATTTTCATGTATAAATTGGATTATTAGTGTTATCTTCTTCTTCATTGACAAATTTAATACTGCTATTGTTCTGCAAGTTTTTTATTATTGTGACAGCTTTTATTTTTATTTCGAGTTACAAGGCCATTTTCAAACTCTTCAATGTACAGTTTGAAAATGGCTTTGTAAGCCAAAATAGCTGTCACAAAAATAAAACATTAACAAACTGGCTGAACTTAATAATAACACCATTGTCCGGTCAGTGGTTCAATGGGCATCGCGTTTGGGTCCCACTCAGGCGTACCGTGTTCGATTCCTCGGCTGGCTAAGTCCTCCATCACAACACAAGCAACATCTTCCGCTTAGTGTGGTGGTAGTAGGAGATTTTCAAATGATGTTGGGTTATTCGTAACCCGGGAATGATTGTCTTTCTTTAAAAAAAAAAAAATCATTAAATTTTATTTAAATTATATTTTTGCATTTCTTTGAGAGAAAGATAATGTTTAGGTGTATTCCTTCAGATTTTTCATATTTATTACATGTATATTTGTGTACATTTGTATGGTGTCGCGATGACGAATTTATAAAAATGATATTAGTTGTTTACAAGATTATGAGTTCTAAATAATAAAATCTGGTAAACAAGGTAAAAAGAGACAAAATTACAACTAAGAACACTTGCAGAACAACAAGCATTCAACAAGGTTTGGAGACCCAACTACAGCATCTTAACAATAATAAGCCAGGTATTTATTGCAATTTGACTTCATGCAATCTTGAAATGTCTTCGCCATTTAATGAAGATTTAAACATTTCTTTGAAGAAGAAAAAAACATTAATAATCGAAAATATGAAATTCGTTTGACCCAGTAAGACGAGAGGTTCTGGGTTCGAGTCCCAGTTGCGACCGTTATCTTTTATTTTTTCTGTTCATTTTCATATTTTCGTTTACATTATTAGAATATAAGAATAACTCTATTTTTATAACAATTATAGTTTTCAATTTTTATAAGAACAACTCTATTTTTATAACAATTATAAAAATAGAGTTGTTCTTATAAAAATTGAAAACTAATTTAGACTTTTACAAAAATGGTCATTAGATGTATTCACTTGATTCAATGAAAAAGGTAGCTGCCGATAATACCTATCGAAAAAAAAATAGTCGAAAATAATATTGTTAATTCAGAAATTTGAAATATGAGATTGACAAATATGACGTTTAAATAAATGGTGGCAGTAGTCGAAGTAAAGGCGTTCGTCCCAGTAAGACGAGAGGTTCTGAGTTCGAGACCCAGTTGTGAACATTTTCTTTTATTTTTCTGTATCTTGTTCATTTTCGTATTTTCGTTTAGATTACTATTGTTATATTCTTCTTCAATGATATATTACATTGATGGGAAAAACCTTAAAAAGTTATAAAAATAGTGTTTTTCTTATAAAATTTTTAACATTTTGCTAAAACACCGCCGGGCGCCGTGGGAGAAGCTCATCACGGAGGCTCTAACTCGATAGTACCGTGGAACCGGCACCCTCTCACTTGTCCTTCTTACTCGCGCTCCCGGCTCACATCGCCTCTCCGTCTAATGGCTTTCGTATCCACACGTCTGACTGAAATAACATTTGGGAAGATTTCCCATTCCAGACGCACACATTCGTTTAGGCACAACTCCGTTCAATTCAATTTGCCGAGTCGGACTTAGGTTTTCCTCTCGAGTAAACAAATTGACGGCACGGGTCTTATCGCCCTGTAAACCATCGCAGAATAAATACACTATTTAAATATTTTCCAAGTCTAACAACCCCAAGGAATGAATAATGATTTTTTACAGAATAGTTGAGATGCGAGTCGATTTTCAATATCAAATATCTTACGCAAGTTTTCTGAACACCTGCTCCAATAAATATTATTTTGCACTTATAAAAAGCGATCATTTATTTGATCACCAAAACGCCAGCCAAATATTATGATGTGTTAGAAATTCTCAGAGAGCGAAAATGTGATATATAGGATTACATAATTCAAACATCTTAGAAGAGTGGCGACTCTCGTCGTTCGTGGTCTAATGCACGAAGGATTACAGAAATAGCCGATAATACATGATAGACAGCTGGGCTTCCTCAGTGTCTGGTTGTCTGGCTTCAGAATTACTTATAGGATCAGAGTTTAGAGGTCTAGTGAAATATTCATTGTAAATATTAAGATAACGTAAATAAAGTAACTTGTAATCTCGACTAATTCTATATTCAATTATTATAAGCAATAATTATCAGCCACGGATGCATGGATAAGTGTTTGAGACTGATAATTATTGCTTATAATAATTGTTAGCCTTTGTGCTATGCATAAGAATCTTGTCTTAAACATTAGTTTATCAATTAAAAATAATCAATTCTAACTTCATTTGAGTTTAGAACGCCCGGCTGGCAGTTAGACGTATGGAGTTCTATATTAAAACCGGGTACTTACCGACTTACTCCCAAAGTCTATTATTACCTCAGGGTAATTTTATTTTTATTTAAGTAAATGAAAAGAAAATACTTTGTTTTAAGCCACTTTATTTTTAGTTAACGTCTACCGGTTTCGGTACCTCCGTACCATCATCCGGACTGTTACAAAAATAATGTTTACAAATAATACAGACGTACACATATATATATACATAACGTTTAATGTTGTGAAAGAAAGTGACAGTATTCTAGAGTGGGACAGAGCGTCAGTCTTTTGAAAAAATATTTTTATTTGTTAAAACTACGATGCTTAAATTTTATTTAAGTTAACGAGATAATAAGTAAAAAAATGATATAAATATTATCCCTGGTTAGAAAACCCTCATGAGGATAAAATATTATAAAACTGATGTAAATAATGTACCCCGAAAGGCAATTTAATTTTTTTGTCAGGCAAATGTAAATGAAAGAAAGGGACAGTATACTTATCGTGGGACAGAGCGTCAGTCTTTTGAAAAATTATTTTTATTTGTTAAAACTACGATGCTTAAATTTTATTTAGGTTAACGAGATAATCAGTAAAAAAATGATATAAATATTATCCCTGGTTAGAAAACCCTCATAAGGGTAAAATATTATAACATTGATGTAAATAATGTACCCGAAAGGCAATTTGATTTTTTGTCAGGCAAATGTAGAAAGGTTGCTATAATTTTATCTCCATATGAATAATCCAACCTCCCCTAACAAAATAATCCGAAATTTTATAATACCCATCGAAAATGAATACTTAATATCCTCAATCCGGGTTACTTTATCGTGATACTTAGGTAACATTACAAATAAGTACCGAGTTACTGAAAAAAGGCTACGGGAAACCGAAATAGATTGAAATTTGATATTCACTTTACAAAGGTAGTTTTTCACGTAATTCCAGTCAGATTGCGCCAGAAATCACAGCCACGGTATTCCACACCCCCTTTCCCAAACACCGCAGAATCTAGTCTAGGGGGAGTTGGGGAGATGGGGAGAGTGAAATGGAATGTTAAACCTTCATCCCCTAGTGGAAGATAACACCCCACACTGTCTAGCGAGGTAGCAGGTATGCGAAGTACACACAACCTCAATACCTCCGCTGGATCCAGGACCCGTGAAACAACCCATTTTAGGTTTTATTAAATGGAGCCGACGCGGGTTATTTACGGCTACCGTAATTTTCTTTAATAAACAGTCTGGTAACATAAAATACAGCTTTCTTTCATTAAAGGTAAGACACCTAGGAATGTGGCCCTTTTTAAATATAGGATACTAAGTAACGTTAACGTATGTACCACAATACTAGAGAGGTTACGGCAGGAAACCAAAAACCATTCTTGCCATGAATTTATCTTCAGGCGAAGCACTACCAAGTAATACAAAATCAAGTTTTTTTTTTAATTTTTCCCCGAGGAAAATAATTTTAATCACGTCAATGTCATCTTCGGGGATAATGTGTTTAGGATCTTCTTAAGAAAAGGAAGGAGAGGATGTTCAGCAAAGGAAAAATGTATTAGTGATGGGTAGGAATCTTGGAGTCAATGTGTCCAGGAGTGACGGACTTAAGAATCCATTCCTCCAACTGCAGTGCAAGGCGATGGGTCGAGAGAGTCTGGAGGGAGAGGTCAAAAGGCCTTCCTTAACCAGTCTGTGTCGAACCGGTCAGCCATGCAACAGGTGGACAAACCTCACCCCGTAAACCTGGGCACCCCTGGGGAGTCACCAAACGTAGCGAAACACTTGCAGTGATCTACCGCAGAGGTGTTGGTTATCTAATAAATGGTTCCCAGGGCGGTGGTACCCATAACCGCCTCCCAAACTAACTAAATACCTAAATTTGCGGTGAAGCATGTGTTTTTAGTTTGAGAATTTGATCGCTTGGAACATTTTAGATGCTTTATTTAAATTTTTGCTAAGAGCTTTTTAGACAGCGTCTAAGACCAGAAAAAATATTATCGTGTCCATAAAATTCAAAATCTTATTTTTCAGTATCCCATTTCAGTTATGGTTTTATTGAATAAGGTAAAAAATTTAGTTCTTCAAAAAATCATAAAATATATATAATATTTGAATCTGAACTTCGCAAAATTAAATAAAACACACTTTTTGTGTATGTTTTTTTCGTGCATAAATCAAAATAGGCGGCTAGTGGTATGCGGGAATTTACACCTTACCCCTTATCTATATTAGGATGTTAGTGGCCCGATTCCAAATATTACACGACATGGTGCGTCACATTTTTGATGATTTTTACAATTTAAAAGATAAAAAAACAAGTAGGTATTCGACAGTTAAGGTCGGGATAAGGGACTGGGCGGTTACTTGGCTGGGTGACCAGTGACGTAATATGAGAGAATTATGTTGTAGTTTGTATTAGAAGAAAAAAATTGAACCCCAAAAACATCAAAAATGTCCAAAATTTCACTTAGATTTTTTACTCCACATTAATAATGTCGGTTATTAGTGGTTAAAAAAAGTCAAGCATGTCTTTAATACTCTGTAACTTTAATATAATATTACTAATATGCAGAGTGAAAGATACTCTTAGTATCGCCCTGGTATAAGACCACCATTCAGAATTGAAACATTGCTTGAAATGGCTTAAGCCGTGTTTAGTGACTAGATCTGAATAGCCAGGTACTTCCCCACTTTCCTGTTCCTCGTATCCTTCCCATACCTTCAGCCTTCATAACATACCCCAATTGGGGATGCCATAGTCTCACTGGCTCCAGACGGGAGCAGTTTAAAGGTATTAAAAATAAAAAAAAAGCACACACTATTTTAATAAATCCAAGTCATACAAAAACTTATCTGTGGAATGGCAAAAAACTAATTTGTAGAACTCTGTTGTATTTATTCATAGTAGTAGGTACCTGCAAAAGCCACTATCTCATTTTGGGAGGCGGGAATGGGTACCGCCGCCCCGGGAACCATTTATTGGATAACCAACACCTCTGCCATAGGTCACCCCAAGTGGTTCGCTTTGGTGACTTAGCAGCGGTGCCCAGATTAATGGGGTAAGGTTTATGTAGGTCTTGGCGGCGGATGATCTAGACACACCGAACCCCAGCTTCCTTCCCAACCCTCATACATTTTTCCTTCCCAGAACTTCCTCTCCTTCGTTAAAAATACCCTCCACACAGCATCCCCAAAGATGACATAGGCCTTGAGGGAAATTATTTTCCTCAGGGCCTCCTGTGTGGACCTAATTTAAAAAAA
This sequence comes from Limnephilus auricula, assembly GCA_951813805.1. Lineage (NCBI taxonomy): Eukaryota > Metazoa > Arthropoda > Insecta > Trichoptera > Limnephilidae > Limnephilus > Limnephilus auricula. The sequence goes on from OX638404.1 coordinate 23,334,745, forward strand.
ATTAAAAAAGCATATAATTTCGTAGATTTATAATAATTATCATTCTAGCTGTGTACAACAAAACGACAAAGCAAATTTGCTTTAAAAACTTCACGTACCAACAATAATCCACTCTTTAGTAGCGATTATCATAATGGAACATTTCAATAAACGGGACATTTAATTCCAAAACATTGAAAAAATCTACTAATAAATGATTCAAATTAAACGTCTAAACGAATTTTGATTTCTTATCTGGAGAGATGAGAAGAGTCGAGCTGAGATGAGCTGAAATGAAATAGGTAAATACATTTATCGTCCTCCCCCTTTGGAGATTGGGGTTAAACTTTTTCTGCGCGCTTGCGGTAAAATATAACTCAATTGCAATACGCGAATGATTTTGCTTATTATTACCATTTAAGTTCATAACTTAATGGAATACTTTTTAATCATTTACATGTTATTCATAAAAATATTTTACGATAAATAATATTTCGGGACATTAACCCTCCGATGAGCGACAAGGTCTGGCCAGACCTTCTCGATTTTAAAAGTTGCGTAACCATTTTTCTGGCTTGTTAGAACAAAACAGTTTCATGACTTTCTTAAAGCCGATGCGGCGATCGTAAGAGGTGAGTAGTGGATTTAAAAAAAAAAATTAAAAACAGTACAAGGTCTGCGCAGACCTAATAAATATTTTTCGGTTAGTTAGTTGGTGGGTGTTCTAGTGAACGGATGATTTTTTAAATGTATTTTAGAGGTAGTTGTTTTTGTCACAAATTAATCCTATATAATAACTAATATTAAAAATCGCGAAAGAAAAGCGTTTTATTTGGTTGATCTTCGTTCAAGTCAATAACCAGGTCATTCTTACACCCATATGCATAGTCGGTTCCTCGAGACCTCCTCCACTCGACCTTAGTCGAGGTCACCTCAAGGAAATCTTAAAAACTCCCTTGAAATCAGTATGTTCAGTTACGGCTTCACCCTCCAGTGAGGAACCTCCAGTAAGTCGAGTTGAGGTACCCATACTCGCCTCCCAAATTGGACTGCTATGAGAAGCTGCTACAGAGGCGGTATTGGAAGACCTCTGTTATTGGCACTCGGTGTTAAATTTACATTTAATATTGTATCTTTTCTAAATCGAAATCTTCTTCGGAATTCCACATCATCAAAATATTCCAGCGGATTTTCTGCATCCCGTAAATACTGTTATAGGACGATATTGGTACAAATCTTCATAAAGGTGGTCAATAAAATCATGGAAATTATTCATTATGCTAATTAACCTCAGAAATAATGTGGAAAGCGCTGTTAACAAGCTTTAAGGAGGCCTCAAGGTAGATCGCGACGTACCTTGAGTTTGACAGTTCATTACTCGACTCGACTGAGGAATTTGCTCAAGTCGAGGACAGTTTTTTCAGTTCTGCATACCGATTTTATCCTTGAGGTTGAGTCGAGTCACAGTCGAGTGGAGGAAATCTCGAGGAAACGACTATGCATATGGGTGTTAGTCCTTAACGGAATAGTCAAAGGACTGGGAAGTGACATAGTGGATTTAAAAAAAAATTATAAAAACAGTACAAGGTCTGTGCAGACCTAACAAATATTTTTCAGGTAGTTGGTGGGTGTTCTAGTGATTTGATGATTTTTAAAATGTTTTTCGAGGTTGTTGTTTTTGTCACAAAGTAATCCTATATCATAACTAACATTCAAAATCGCAAAAGAAAAGCGTTTTATTTGTTAGATCTTCGTTCAAGTCAATAACCAGTTTATTCTTAGTCGTTTAACGGAATACTCAAAGGACTGGGAAGTGACAGAGGCTATTTTTCATTTTAATATGGATATTTTGATTAGGAATATCTTTTATATTTACATTATCATTTTTAGGCATAATTTTGTAAGAAGTAAAACTGAGAACATTAACACGAAATAAAACCATTTCAGTACACTATAAAAAATCGTATTACTATTGACTGCTTCCAATCAAATTAAATCCCATTAAAGGAAAAAGACTCAGATTAAATACAACGGAAAGGCATTCTAAAAAATCCGCTCAAAATCTATCACGCCTCAGCTACTCGAGCAATTTTAAGAAGTCAAATTCTAAAGATGTAAAAATTCAAATTCATTCAGGAGACATCAAACGCTCATCAAAAACGCCGAAGATAAACGAAGTGGAAAAAAAACAAATTTATTTTGCAATCAATTGAATTTTCGTACGTTTTTCTTCAGAGCAAATAATAATATGTTTTCGAGCAATATGTAAGCAATGATTCATCAATCAACTTTCACCTTGAGTGCTTTCTTACATTATTGATTAGGAACATAATATTTTTCACCTAAAAAAATTGTACAGGCACTTCTAAGTTATCGAATAGATTATTAGATGGGAACATTATGAAAAATTGCTTAAAAAAAATTCCCCAGTTTCATCAAAAGTGTGTAGCCGTCATTTTTTCATAGTAGTATGTCTTGTCTTGGGACACATTCCTTTTAATGAACCCAAATTTCATGACGCCAGTACTCACCGTATAAATCTTTTGGTCACACAAATAGACTGCATGCTTTTTAGTTATGTACATACGTATTAACCAATCGTGAAGGAAAAGGTAAAAAATCAATAATTGTAGGTAGGCACTTGCATTTAATGCACATTGCACATATACATTAAATATAACAAAGAATATCAAGAATTTTAAAAAATAATGTGAAAAGAAAATCAATTTACACGTAGCAAACTCGCCAAATCCTAGCATATAGTTTACAGTTACGTCGTTAAGCAAAAAAATATATAATTGATACTTTAACATATTATTTTTATATATTTTCAACCGATTTTTTTACATTTATTATCAACCAATCAGAACAAATAAATAAAATTAAACAATAAAAAACTTAAATAAGAAATGAATGTTTTATAAAAAAAACATATTATAACTTGATAAGTGATAATTAATAATAACCTAGGGACCCTCAGATGGTTTGGGCATGAAGAGCGAATGAACGAAGAAAGGAGCGTAATGAGAATATATGACGCAAGTGTGAATGACAGAGGAAGACATGGCACGATCAAGTGAATCATGTACTTGAGTCAGGCCATGTCAAGAGTCAGAAAAACAGAGAGTATGTATGAGACGATGTATGAATGTGAATGAGGCAAAGAGTGAGTGCCAAGACTGAGTTGTTTAACGGTCTATCCTCTCTGCCTACCCCTGCGGGGAAACGGCGTGATGGTTCGTTAGTTACTTACTTAACCTAAATAAGAATCGTGAATCCCTTATCAGGCACAAGAGCTCCCCTTTTCTGATAACGTGTACATTACCAATGATGACCTTAAATACAATATTTTGTAAAATATATACGTACGAGTATAAATACAACTAATTTTAATTAAATGCAACAAATTACTTTGTGTGAACCACTATAAGTAATTTGTTTCAATTATGGTGATTTAAAAAAAGTAATTTGTTTCATTTACAGTGGTTTAAACAAAGTAATTTGTTTCGTGTAATTAAAATTATGCCACAAAGTAATTTTGAAAAGATTGAAGAAACAACTCATTGTATTTATGTTACAATAAAAAAAATATTTGTAAAGTATAAATTATGTACAAATTCACCAGAAAAAATCCGATCTTACTTCGGCCAGACAGTGGCCGCGCCAAACATTGATACACATCAATCGGTTAATAATTCGACTGATTTAATACGACTAAAATAAAGAGAACGTACAAGTTCGTTCTTCTCTTAAATAGACGACAAGACGTCATTCTTTCGACAAAGCCTCTAGAATGCTTCCACACATTATAATATTTTGTAAGAAGAATCTTCCTGAAACGGGCGTAAATAACGAGATAAAGCGAGTGCATTTTGAAAACGGAATCCCCCGTCTGAAATTCAAGCTCGGTCACTATAAATATCCCTCGACCAGATTCCGGACCGTTCTGAGAAGACTCGGACATACGATATGGTAGTAGTCGGTATTACTTCCATGTCCTGTTAGTAAATGCTGGAAACATACTTAAATTCCATTTTGAACTACCGCAGTTTTTTCCTATGAATACATATTATTGAACGTTTTTAACCCTGATGAGTAAAGTATCGTAGAAAAATAAGATAATACTTATAATTCTAAACGAACATATGCAAATGAACTGGAACTCGGGATATCTTGTTTGACACTTAAATTCAGAGTAAATTGGCGTTCAATGAACCAGAATTACGCGGGACGCACAGACACCGAAATTAGTATTTTTTATTATAAATATTGTTTGAGCAAAGATTAAATTTATGAATTACACAGGTCTGCAAATTGACAAAGAAAATAATCTTTCTACAGATCCTGATGAGCACACACTTTTATTAAATTGTATGAACACTTTTTTTTTAATATTTGGATAGCTTTCAAGAATGGTTAGTTCTTTACTTTTATCGTTTAGAAAGCTGACTAGCTCTAACTCCATTGTTGATATCTTATTATTACAAGATCACTAAAAGTATTTGTGAGAAAATGTATTTTGAAGCCATGAGTATTTGAAATACTAATTACAAAATACTTTAGCAACAAGTATTTGAAATAGAAAATACAATTTTAGGAAATAATTGAAATCTAAATACCAAATATGTATTTCAATTACAAGTAATTCAAATACTGCCCAACCCTGGGTACAACCACAGTTTGAAAATGGCGTTGTAAGCCGAAACAGCTGTCACAATAATAAAAAAAACTAAGTTTAAAAAAAATTAAATGGATTTCTACGAATTAAACACAATAACAATATTCATATTTTTATTAGAAAAACTCTCTCTTTAACTTTTGAAGGTTATTCCCATCAATGTAATATATCATTGAAGAAGAAGATAACAATAATAATCTATCCGGTAAGACGTAAGGTTCTGGGTTCGAGTCCCAGTTGCGACCGTTATCTTTTATTATTTTTCTGTGTCTTGTTTATTTTCATATTTTAAAAAATTTGATTATTATTGTTATCTTCTTCTTCAATGACAAAAACAATAAATAAATAACTTCAATCATTACTTCCCGAAGCAAATTGGTCTACGCAAGTTAGTATATGTATAACGTGACACCTATGTAATGATTAAACCTAGGTAAATATCGTCCCTGACAGATTTCCTTATGCGACTTGTTTAATATTTACGCCTTAGGAAAACCACCTACTGTATTATGACTGGCTCTCCGGCTCGTAATATGGTATACAATATATCTTCCTATGGTATACAATATAATATGTATGCATGTTATCCTCGTTTTATTAGACTTAATTAAAGTTACCAGCTTAGTTCTAGGTACTATGCCTGTTTTACATTTGCGGATCACGTGGGCCCGCTCCCAGACTCTCTCATTGGCCAGTCGGTTTGGACTAATTTGGGTGACTTTGACTTGGGCGGAGCACAGTGGGCGAAATTGCAAAATAAAATGCACGAAATTCCACCTGAATTGTTTATTTGACATTTGAAATTAATTCATTTTGTTCACAAAATTACTACCGTTATTTAAAAATTGTGGAACGATGTTAACAAATTATAACAAACGGAAAAGGCCATTCAAGGAAACAATAGTAGTTTTATAATGAAATAATATCCAACACTTAAAAATATGTTTAATCGCTTGGACATATAAGCTTGTTTTCACGACAATTTAATGTAGATAGACATAGGAATGACGTATGCCCCGCACCTGAGTTAATAAATCTATTGTTTGTAGAAAATAAAGTAAAAAAAACACACAACTTCCCGGACTTTCAATAACCTGACAATATTTGAAAATCTCCTTCTACGACCACAGTAAGCGGAAAATGTATGTCGTGATGGAGGACTTAGCCAGCCGAGGAATCAAACACGCTAAGAGCAAACATCAAAGCATTTATTTTGATTTCAGTCGCTCTGTTAACTATTATAAGGGAGCACGTAAGTTTTCGCCATTTTTTTATGCCATCATTGTTTTGAAGCGACTTATTAGACATAGTTTGTAATTTTAAAATATTTGATACTTACATCAGTTTTTGTAATTTTATTAAAAATAAAAAAAAACGTAGAGAACTATGAATAAAATAAATGTGAAATCCCTGGTACTACGAAATAACTAGAGCCTATGATATTTTGAAGCGAACTATCGAAATATTTTCATATTACACTCGAGTTCAGATAAATTGTTTCAGATATTGTATTTCAAATCGACAAACGCAATTAAACATGCTGTATGCAAACTGAAAGCTGGGGATCCTCTTGTTCTAAAACCAACTATTAAAATCATATTATATATCACCGTAATATGAAATGAGATAGTATGAACTTTTTGAGTCCTTATCAGGATGGGAGAAATATTTCCCATAAACACTCTACGGGTGTTTGACGTCTTGAAGAAATATCTACCAATATTGCTTTGGGGGTTAAATATATCGACGCTGGAAAGGATAAATGGCTAAAGCGCCATTATGCTAAATGTTCAGGAGAGCTGTTTGAAAGTTTTTATATATTCCTAGCAATAATAGCTAATGATCCACCGTTAGTTGTATCTTGGCCGACATAAAGACTTACGGACATTTATTTATTTACACATACTTACGGGCATGACGAATACATAATTATTCTACGGTCATTGGGGTATTTTATTGGTTAAAAATACATAAATAAAGACAATTTGATCGACTGTTAATTAACATGTTCTGGGTCTTCAATGTCTGATTCCAAAATCATATGCTCGTAACCCGTCAACAATGAACCGCGCAGCAACGGACGTCCATTCTCCCGCACTGTTTTTGGACGACTAAAGCGCCCGTAGAATCCGGTACTATATTTATAGGTGGGTGCTTCCGATGAAATCGATCGTAAAATGGTAGATCTAAGCGACATTAGCAAAATGACGTTCAATATATATTTAAAATGATTTATTCGCCAAATCAACTGTAAAACGTGGCAAGCATAATTAACTAAAGCGACAAATCTTATTTTTTTTGGAAAGGAAAAATAGCTAAAAAGACATTGTTGGTGATTTTTAATATGATCTATTTGACTGACTTTTATTAAAACGGGGATTGAAGATATACTATTATTATATTCGCACGCTATCAGTAAATCATATATTATTTACACGTGTCTGCTTTTTGCATATTAATTATGACATAAAATAACACCAGTAAGCATAACGGTCCACGGTCCGGTATATTAGTATGATATTTTTTAATTTCTTACTAGAAAGCCATAAAACATCAATTTTTTGTTTGTTTCACTGGAAGTTTTTATGCATTGTAATTGATTTTAGGTGTTTATCAGTAATCTGAGTATTATACCAGATATAGGGTACGTATTTACATATAACTGTGTAATTAACTTAAATTTAGATTTTTCGGAGATATCTGACTAATCAGCTGGAAGATCGATAGCTCTGATAGTAAAAGATAAGCATGGAAGTCATTCATATTCAGGTACTTATCATAAAAAAAGTTTTTTTGTTTTGTTTGGTGGTTCACCGAAAATTTCTTCTTGTGCTCCGATCTGTCCCACTGTGCGGTTGGGTTTCTTCTGGGTTGGGTACATAACTTTGCTCTGGCTGGGTTTGCAGGATTTGGCGAGGAGGGCTCCGGTTATGTCTCCTAAGTAAGCTCAGTATTTCAAAACGGATTCGCATAATAGTTAACAGGAGCCCGTCTAATTCTCGCCTCGAGACAATGCTTAGTTTCAAATAACTGTATGCAAAACAAGGATTTAGCGATCATTGCTTCGTCTGGAAACTGTACAGATAATTAACAGGTAAATTAGTCTTGTAATGATTTTCAGTATGTCCAATAAATTGAAAGTATTTTGAAATAAATAGTTGTTTTGTAAAGCATTCTTATACAGAATATTAAGAAATCTGAAATTTTATAGAATACTAGCTGACACCCGGCATGCGTTGCAATTCCACTTAAATAAATAATTTGTTTCTCCCTTCGTGTCATTTCCCAATTTACCATTCGTCCCCATTCCTCTTCCGACTCCTCTTCCTCTTAGCCTCCCGCGTCTCCTTTCCCTCCCGCGTTCCCTTTTCACCTTCCCGCATTCCCCCTCCCCTCTCCCGTTCTCCCCTTTCTTGCGACCCCCCCCCTCACATTCCGCTTCTACCTTCTTCGTCTTTCTTTCTCCCTCGTCCCCCCTCCCATGTAGCTCCTCTCTTAAATTTCCCAACCAATCCTCCAGCATACCCATTTTTTCCCTGCCGCCTAACTCTATAAAATACACCCATTTTTTCCAAAAACTCGCGTGACCTACTTAAATTTTTATGCCAATTTCATAATGCCAGAGCTCACCAGTTATATGGAAGTATTCACGGGCATGTTCACAACAATAAAAAAAAATTGAAATTTTTATCACAATTGTATGAATAGTGAATAGTATAGGAAATGATTTCATAACGCCAGAGCTCATATCCTATAATCATCCCGGGTATGCGCACATCATATTCTCAAAGTTTTATAGTAATTGGATGAACGGTATGGCTGCGCATAAGGTACGAACAAACAAACAAACAAACAAAAAACATTAATTTTTATATTATAGATTTTCTAAACTAATATCAGCACATACCCACCCGAAATTCAAAATTTAAGCAGCGATTCCTGAGCATATTTGTATATACTCGCCACTGGGTAGTTGGGTACAGACTAGCGCATCACGTGATACGCACTCCATCCCGTTCCGGCAGCACGGAAGCAGAGGAGACAGGGCGCTCATGACGTTACCCGTGGCGACGTATAGCAGTGTGATCAGTCTCGATGTGTGAAAGAAATGTATATTTTGGTTTTTAATTGAAAAATATATCATCTTACAGCAAACAAAAACACTCTGTATATCGCCAAAAATTTACGATGTAGCCTTGCGGGTGGCAAACTTAAATACATATCGATCGATTTCGTAATTGTTTTTGCTAAATACCTTATAAGAATATGATCCCAATTCACTCAGCTCGCAAAGTAGCCAGAAAATCATAAGGTGTGTTGTGTTTTATTACAGGTGATAAATTATTAAAAAAATTAAAAACGTGTTTTTTAAATCGAAAGCCTGCGATTGCACAGAGAAAATTGCTAATTTGAAGTTTCCAATAAAACCTTTGATTTAATTTAAAACAATGTAAAAAAACGTTGACAACACTTTGAAAAACATTAAAAGATTTTGTAATTCCTATGGGTACGGCACGGCGATGGCACAAAAAGGGCGATAAACTTACGTTCCTTATCACATAAATGCTGTAGCTCTTTCTTATACAATAAATAATAGTGAGACAAATAATGTACGTATGTCTGTTTCCTCCAAAGAAAATATAATAATCATTTTTCACATGTAGCAAACACTTTGTAGGTATACATAATCACAATAATGAAAATATAACAACTGTGTTTAATTTCCACTTCATTACATAATATATCTTTAACCAACCGGTTTCGGTTCGATCTGAACCTTCATCAGGGGTGTATACAATATACTGAACATAATACAGAAATTTAAAAGAAATGTAGAAGAGGTAGAAAGAACATCAAATTAGGTGGTGGAAGAGGGGGGGGGGGGGGAAGGTACCTAAGAGGGAGGACGGAGAGAGGGCGGGGGTTAAGGAAATATTAAAAAAAATGGGGGTGTCTAACTGTTTATTTAGTGAATTGGTTTTATTTATTTTCAATGATTTTTTTTTATTTCAAGGGCTTCAAGATTATTCGATAAGACCTATCCGATATCAATTAAAAAAAATTGGCATATTTTGTCAGAGGCTAAAAATATTCCCGCTCTGCAATAAAATTTTATTACGTTAACTTATCCGAAAACTAAAAACAGTTTTCGAAAGGTGATTTAATTATTAGAAATTACCACGTAATTTTATAAATAAATTTTTTTTTGATAAAAACTTCATAAAATTTAAAAAATGGCTCACTTTACGTTTTTTTCTAACTAAAATTACTGATAATAAAAAAAATATAAAAACATACATATTTCATTATACATATTAATTATAAACGTAACTGTCAACCCACTTTTTTGTCGTTTCATGTAAAAAAAAAATCTTAAAAAATTCACAAAATTTCATAATTTTTTTTTCAAACGCGATCGGAAACTTTGGTTTTATAAAGGTGTAAATTTTATTTTTTTCGGGGTTAACTTTTAGATTTAAATATATAGCGTGTTGTATTCTCTTTCCTATACGTTTAGATTTTAGTTCATACTTTTCACTATGATAGTAAAGGAGATACAACGATGTCTATGTGAGCTGGGTCAAATATGGTCTCCTGTGATTAAACGGGTCAAACTATACACTATGTTATAAAGTGGAATTAAAACAAAGTTATTGTTTTGTCATTATTGTAATAATCATTTTCCTGCATTTCCCTCACCTGTGTATAAGAAATGAGATGCCGCGAGCCGTTGCCATCGGCGTGCCGTTGCCGTCGTAATCATAAAAGCCGCCAATAAATAGGTATTTGATATTTCCAGGCTCATGAAAATAGAAGTAATAAGTTCACTATCAAATAAATGAGTTTTCACAAGGTATGTATTATCATCTTTTCCAAGAATATCTCACAAACATATCAAATATCAGAACATTGTCCATGGAATTTGAAATCGCAATATTATTATTAAAAATCGCACAAATATTATTCACATGAACTCCCCGCACATCCACATCTCTAAAATGATGAAATTTTTATTACATTCCCGAGTTCACGTATTTTCACCGTCGTTTTGTTGGGAGGCAGAAAAAATACGCAAATGGAATTTCATAATATTATAATAATATTGTTTCTAACTTTCTACGTAAAACTAAATTTTTCTATTTCTAAAATCTTGTATAATAATTACCTGGGTAGGTATCACGAAGAACACAGAAAAAAAAATAGTTTGCTACAAATATTCGCTGGTATACATAAAAAAAACTTTTTTTCTTCTTTTTCTTTAAAAAGAAAGACAAATATTCCCGGGTTACGAATAACCCAACAACATTTGAAAATCTTCTACTACCACCAAACTAAGCGGAAGATGTTGCTTGTGTTGTGGTGGAGGACTAAGCCAGCCGAGGAATCGAACACGGAACGCCTGCGTGGGACCCAAACGCGATTCCCACTCAAGCACTGACTTAACTTGTTTATGTATCAAAGGACCTTAAAATGTGTTTGTTTTATGTTTTTAACCACTGCACAAGTAGAAAGTTTGCACATAAGGAAAATGAGAGAAATTACTCACTGCTGGACTTGTAGCACTTTGTTTCGTTTGGCCGGTTTTAACTTGCACCATGTTGCGGTAATTTATTTATTTAATTTCTATGGTAAAATATACCATAAACAATAGTTACATGACACAGTTAGGCGATCCGCTCACTGAGGCAAGTGAAAAATGTCAACTGGAAACTGTCTTTGTATGACAATGTGATGGCCCACACACTACACAATCACTCAAAAACCAATTGTCAATGGTAACGCAAGCGGTGACTCGCGACTCGCACTGCTGATTGCCATGGCCGGCCGTTGCTAGTTGCCAGTTGTATGTGTATATGTATGTAGGTAAGAATGGGTAAGTATTGTGTAAATGCCCAACCAGTGTTTACAGAGGCACTAAAGATTTATTTTTAATGGGTGCTACGTGTCTTTTATTATATTTATATACCTACCTAGCACTTTTCTTTAACGATTTTTGTTTATATAGATACAAGATTTGTATTAGTATTTTTTTAATGCGTCGTAAAAACCAGATGTAAATATTTTGTTATATTATCTTACAAATGAGGAAAAAAATAAATACGTGTTAAATGTAAGATTATGTCTTTAATATTAGCAAACTCACTTTGTGAATATAATTTTAAGTAGATGATATTTTGGATTTTCTCTATTAAATTTAAAAAAAATCACGTTCTTATTTAATCAAAATTATTAATATGTTTCGAAATTAATAGTTCCTTCGTCAGGATAAAAATAAGTTTCGAAACAGGTTGATAATTTTGATGAAATAAGTGATGCGTATAAAGTGATTTGTTTTTATTTAATGAACTGTAAGAGGAATTCAAAATCATGTTTTCATTCAGAAATGATTTCACACGATGATCTATCACCCAGTTAGCGAGAGAAGATTATTTTTCTAGCGAAAAAGCCACTCAAAAAACAGACTGGAAAATTTATTCTGGTCTCGCAATATCGAGAATAAAGTGTGGCATTTAGGATGAAAAATAGAATAATAAGATGGAAAACATATGTACGTGCATTCATTTTCATCCCCTTCGCTTCAATCTCTCTCTCCGCCCGCTTTTATCCCAGGTAAGTAAAGTGCTGGCGAGAATAACCGTGAATAATAGACGGTCTCGGGCGCCCAAAAAAATTCGAGCAAGTTTTTTTTCGGTTGGTGTTTACATCTAAGATGCTACCGACGTTTTCAATTAAATATGAATTTTTCTACTCATCCAAATGGAGGGCATACATTATGGGGTCCTTCCAGCTGAAAATTGAGATGTTTTACATACAAGTTAAAATCTCCGGTGGGATAGGGTGTAAATGGCCAGTATTCGATGAACTCCATGGCCGAAGGGTTGAGATTCTTTACTCTGTATGCAGAGGTCTTGGGTTCGAAAGCCACGTTCGTGTTTTTTCACTTCGCCCTGGTGAAAGTCGATCATTCGGAAACGAATACCTGAACTGGTTTTACTCATCAAGCCTGTTTTGTCAGAAAGCCAAAATATTTCCGCATTGCAATAAAATCCAAATAAATGGAAAATTATCTAAAAAATATAAACTGTTTTTGAAGGTAATGAAACACAGTTATTTAAAAAATTTATAAATCAAAATAACCTTATAATTTTAAGAATGTAATGATTTTGAACACAAAAATAAAATAGTTTTAAAAATGGTTATATTTTTTTTCTTACCGAAATAACTGATAAACAAAAAAAAAAAAAACCCATATTTATTTTATTAGGACTACGAAAGGATTTACGAAATAATTATCAGCCTGAAACACTCAACCACATTAAAAAATCTTCCGAGAAATGATACATGCCGCCAACGTGACTCGAACCCGTGCCTTTCTGATTGCCGGTCAGGTGCTCTAATCCACTGAGCTACGGCGGCTTACCTGTTACCCGCCAAATGATTCAATATATAATAGTGTTTCATTAAAAAAATATCCCTTATTACATTTTTTCACCTGCAAACAACCAACTTTATTTTTATATGAGAAAGGCATTGTAAGTGCTAAATTTCTTACTAGGTGGCGTCGAGACATATGATGTCTACATTTTTTGGTGAAATACTTTTAACTCGTTAATTATTTATTATTACTTTTTAAATTAATAAACTCATGTTACAGACGAGATTTATTATACATAGCACAAAGGGTAACAATTATTATAAGCAATAATTATTAGCCTTAAACACTCATTCAGATTGAAAAAACCTCCTAAGAAAAGATACATGCCGCTGAGGATTAGAGCACCTGACCGGTAAGCAGAAGGGCACGGATTCGAATCCCGTCGGCGGCATGTATCATTTCTCGGAAGATTTTTTAATGTGGTTGAGTGTTTCAGGCTGATAATTATTTCGTATAATAATGTTACCCTTTATGCTATGCATAAAAATCTTGTCATAAACATTACTTTATCAATTAAAAATAATCAAGATTAGTGCCACTCATCGCTTACATTCAGAACTTTTTCTATTTACAAAGAAAAAAATATTTCAAATTTTGTTTTAGAAAATTTTTTATTTTAAAAGTTAAAATGCTAACCATCAGCTCTTTTACATCTTGGATATAATTTTATCTGTATATTATTATCCTTGTTCTTAGCCGAATATCAGCAGGAAACGCGATACTTCCAAAGACTTTATAAAACAGAAGACGCTTTGAATAATAAAATTGGCGGCACAATAATAATTGACAAGTCGTTTGACTTTGACGAGAGAAATGTTAATTATAAAGCCAATTAATATTCGTAAAAGACATGGTCACGTTAATTATGTTAATTAGTAATTAAAATTTTTGTCAAACTATTAAACGCTATTCAATTGAGATCTTAATGGATTCATGTTAAAATATTGGATACAATTTCAAAGCTCAAACGTTAATTTTGAAATTGTTAAAATTATTTTATTGAAAAAGTTTAGAGCAAATGCTCTAAACTTTTTCATTCCACTTTCCCCTATGTATTTTTTTTTCAACTTAACATTTGACAATTTTTGACAAAACATTTTTTTGAAAAGTGCGCTAAATTCTATAGGGGATACCGACAAATATGATAGAGCTACTTTTAGTAGAGTACTTCTAATAAATTCACTAATATAAATATATTCTAAAATAGAATTTTGATTTAACAATCATTGTTTTTCAAAACGTCATTTCCCAAATTTTGACATTTTCTATTAAACAATAATTATTATTTGTAATTTATGGAAAATAGCTAGCTTTATACATTATAGCCTATATGCTATTCTGATGAGTGAGCTATATGTAAAGTTTCATTAAAGTCCATTCAATGTTTTGCGAGAAAGAGTAACAATCACACATACATCCATACAAACTTTCGCGTTTATAATATTAGTAAGATTTTTTACTCAGTCCTGGATGAATGGTATTGTAGTGTATTGGATAGATAAGTAGTTTCAGTTATTGCTTATAGATGTCGATAGGTTCGAGCTTTTGCTACATTCCAACAGATGTCCGCTTAAGTAGTAAGAGTCAGAGCAGTACCACCTAACGCCAATGGTGTCTTGAACACGTGCAGTTACGATGAGAGCCGAAGGCTTTCGGTAGAGTAAGCCGACAACGCCAGATCTAAGTCATAGCTCGTAAGTATAACATAACATTGTTTAAATAAACCAAACTAAAAAATTGATACAATACTTTTTCATGTATTTTTTGTATTTAAAATTTAAAAAGAATGTAATACGTATATGTCTATATGCGTACAATATATTTTACAATTTTCTTTTTTTGTGAGTACTTTCATTAAACTTTTATTTTATTAAGTGCTAAAAAAAAAACAGATAATAATTATTGACTTTTTATTTATTATTTGGGCATGATGTGAACATTTATTGGATTGTAACTTAATTATTATAGTCTATTGTTTTCTTTAATGAATGTAAAGTTATTAATCTGTAAATGTTCCTAATAAAAAAAAAAAATATATATATATATATATATATATGTACATTATAGTTAATAAACAACTTTTAACCGAGAATCTAATGTTGATCGGAAGCGCCCACACTTCACAATTTGTCAAAACGTGAATACAGCAGATATTACAGGGATAAAGCAATTTATTGAGATATTTTGCTCTAGAGTGGTAAAAAAGGTAAAAAAAATATGAATGAGTCAGAAAACGTCGCCAAATACCAGTGACATCCCTGTTAAGTTTAACCTTGGCCAAAATGCAAAACAAAACTTAGGCTGGAATGAGGGGTGACTCAGTTACCCCAAGCATTTTAATGACTATAATGCCAATTTTCTCATACATTTTATTGCAAATTATTTTTATGGCTTACGCAATACATGTGTTTTCAAAAAAGTTAATTTTATTTTTAAAAAAAACATCGTCATTCATCAACGTGGCTTCCGGAGGAGGAAGTGCAACCGGCGTAATATCCCAAACCTCATAAATCTCCTCCTAAATCGCAATAGCATTGACTGCCTAAAAATATTATGTAGAAGGAGTGAATCTTTCACATACTCGTAAAATTGCATTTGTGAACCGTAAAATATAATATACTAAAGTAATCTATATTACCACGGGTAATTTGGCTTATTCTGGTATAATAAAGTAGGTGCTATGATTTTTACAAGGAATGTATTATTCCTAGATGTGATTGTATCTTTTTCTGATTTTTCTTTTTCAGATATTCGATTGAGTTTAGCTAATCTTGTCTTCATTAATTAAAAGATATTATGCGATTTCGCCATAAAAACATCAAAGGAAATCACTAGTTAATTACCTCACGCGCCACGAAATGTGAAATATAATTATTTTTCTTCATTTTAAGCAATTTTATGTTTATCACCATTCCGTTTCCGAATTTCTGTAGAATCACCGGCAGTTTGTCTGCGGTTGGCATAGTAACTAACCTTACAGCGGAAATCAAGTGACAACCAGAATTCAATACGTCGTAAACGTATGGTTTCTTCCGGTTTGGAGCGGAAGGCGGTCAGGTTGTAACAACC
Source organism: Limnephilus auricula (assembly GCA_951813805.1). Lineage (NCBI taxonomy): Eukaryota > Metazoa > Arthropoda > Insecta > Trichoptera > Limnephilidae > Limnephilus > Limnephilus auricula. The sequence continues at coordinate 23,350,908 of OX638404.1, forward strand.
GAGGATTTTTGTTTTGTTTTCCCCGTTATAATTTACTGAGGACATTATGTTTTTAACTAATCAGTGATATAGCAGTATTTTTTTTGATTTTGACGAACAATTCTTGTAGATTCGAATATTTACCTGAATATTTTTGTGTGTTTTTTCTTGTACATATTTGTTATTATACGCCTATACTCTATAATTTCTCTCATTTTAAATTCACTTACAGGTTTGTTACTTATAAAGTAGACAATCTGTTAGTTTGTCTCACTAAAACCTCTCGATCGTTAAAGGTCCGGCTTCCGGAGTTTTTAAACGAATACTAATATTTTTTATGGCTGAATTGGTAAGACGTGAGATCTGGGTTCGAGTCCCAGTTGCGACTATTACGTTTTATTGTTTTTCTGTGCCTTCTTCATTTTCATATTTTAATTTAGATTATTATTGTTGTCTTCTCCTTCAATAATATTTTTAAGTTCACAGCGGCATATCTAATGCATATCATATACATTCCAAATATTAAATGTAAATTTATTTATTATTTGTTCAATATGTTGATTAGTTAAAAGCCCCTTGGCAGCTTAAACGCAATTTTATGTTCGTAGCCTATGTCGTTAAATTCCAAAGATTGAAAGATTTACGTTAAAAATGCCTATATTCCATTGAACTTATTGTATATAGCATTTATAACGGCACTATGAAAATAAAATACAAGTGTAGATTGCACTGAACAACCAAAAACATTTATAATTTAAAACACTGGATCAGTAACCTAGCGACAGCTAATATAACAAAAGACAACGATCGGAACGCTGTTCTGTTGTGCGCGTCACCTTGGTTGGTTGTGTTTTATTATCTACACATTTATCCTTCTGAATAGTTCTTGATAATTAACTTGATTATCAAATGTAAAAATATCATTTAAATAAAAAAGTGAATCCAATGATGTTGTATCATTAAAATGGTGACCCCGACGTGATGAGAAAACATTCGTTATTACCGTAAAAGGAAAACCAAAAAGGTCACGATAGACCGTCTAAAGCCTGCTTTTGTTCCTGTAGAAAAAAATGTTCCAATTTCTACAATTTTCCCTAAACCACTTCCCGAAATTAACAGAACCACAAGATCTGGTCGAAAAGTTCATTTTCCAGACAGATTGGGACAGTTCAAAACATAAAAAAGCATTATTATTTTTTACGATTATAATTATCTTCTCTAAATCATACAAAAAAAAATAAATATTAAAAAATCTCAGAGATATATTAATGTTACTAAAAAAAACTTTATATCTAAACTAAAAAATAAGTTTTTAAATCATATAACTACTGTGAAAATATGTTTACTTTTAGTTATTTTAACCATGATCATTCAGATGTATAATGGCACTCACATCTGATTGAACATGTCGTTGAAATTTCTTATTTATATTATGTAATAATTCTTTTCAAGTGTTTACGGAGACGTGTGAATGTTTAAATATAATAAAATGTATTATATTTATTTATTTAAATAACAGCGATAAGTTTTAATGAAAACAAATATGTCTACTCTGGATGATTCACTACCCAGTCTAATTTACTGTAATTACAAAAAACTCAATAAATATGTTGAGTTCATCAATAACGCACTCCAGTAAACAGTTTAAAAAAAAAAAAAATTATAATTATCAAACGCTTTGTAAAATTTATAGCGTCTCATAAACATGTACCTTATTTTTAAGAAATACTAATATATAAGTTTTATTGAATCCAGTTATTAGATATACAATATTGTGTCATAGTCACAGTTACTTTGAACACTTGTTCCAAACGAAATGTTTGTAGATGAAAACATTTGTTTTTAAAATATAGATGCATAAATAAATCTAGTCGAAGCATTCTCCTAGACATAATTTTTTAAACTTAAGTTAAAAAATACTACTTTTGTTTACCATACAGATATTTGAAGATACCATACTTATAGTTCTGTATTCATGTTTTACAACTATTTGAGTTTTTAATTTAGAATTTTTTATTATTTTCATATATATGGTTGGGCCACAAAATATTAAGCGACATGTTTGTGTAATGTGCCCTACAAAGCATGGTCAATTTTGCCCTTATATCGTTTAACAACTGGAGGGGAAGTGTGTAGATTGCACTGAACAACCAAAAACATTTATAATTTAAAACACTGGATCAGTAACCTAGCGACAGCTAATATAACAAAAGACAACGATCGGAACGCTGTTCTGTTGTGCGCGTCTCCTTGGTTGGTTGTGTTTTATTATCTACACATTTATCCTTCTGAATAGTTCTTGATAATTAACTTGATTATCAAATGTAAAAATATCATTTAAATAAAAAAGTGAATCCAATGATGTTGTATCATTAAACAAGTATATTTTTAATTGACATTATAACCGAAATCTATTCCAAAATTACATGCTATTATGAGAGTATTACCAGATAATACCGGAAATTAATCATTTTTAAATGAAATTCTAGATGTAATGACTATTTTTTACAAAAAAAAAAGATTTTGAAAGATTGTTATTTTACCTGTTAAACACAATTTTTCAATTTTTAATAACAAAGTATTTTTTATATACTAAAGTTATACCGTTAGTAGTGTTATAAACAACACAAATTTCAAATCATATAATCATACAACAAAATAAATCCATACATAGATAATCTAGTAAAGACTATTTTCAGAATTTTAATTTTAGTTAAATTAAAATCATTAAAAAATTTCGTCACAAAATCCGAGAACGTGTTTTGTGACGAAAATACCTCAGTTTTTCTATTTATTGAAAATCTTGTGAACTTTATGAAAAATCATAAATACTTATGATCAAAAAATACTTAAAAGAAATGCACGATATTTAATAATTTATCATCGTGCGTTTGATCATTTTTATTGCTTACTTGAATGTAGGTATATATAAAAGCAAGATTTGAATGAAATAAATCGATATTAAATTTTTTATTTAAAACATTTGTTACGGGGAATAAACGAACTTTCTCAAGCATTTTTTAACTTTTATTCTCAGCTGCTGGTTAATGGCTCTTAAACACCAGGGTTCGTATAAAACTACCATATTTTCTACGAACCTTGATTAAACACAATAGATTTTTTTAAAATTTAATTTTTTAATTTAATTTTTTTATTAGATTTTTTTTGGGTGTTATGCCGTGTTGCGCTACCTCCTTCTTTAGCCGACGTTTCGGACAGCGTTGCAGTGTCCATCATCAGGGAAGATCCGGCAGATCTGCCCTGATGCACATCGTTGGATCTGCCGGATCTGCCCTGATGATGGACACTGCAACGCTGTCCGAAACGTCGGCTAAAGAAGAGGTAGCGCAACACGGCATAACACCCAAAAACAAACAACGAAAATGCTTTTGGCCCTGAAAATCTAAAAACGTATCTGACAATAGAAAAAATCTGAAAGCTTTTCAAGTGACAAATTTAAAAAATATATTTCCTGCACGTGCTCGAATGATAAATTATGTGAAAGATCAATAACTCAAATAAACTAAAACGTTACATTGTCTCTAGGTACTAAGTACTAAATACCCACCTACGCAATAAAATAAAATAAACAATTGAAAAAGGTAAAAAAAAGTTAAATATCAAATTACAGATTGAAAAATATTTGTTTTCCCGTCTCCAGATTCTTTACTTTCAAAGAACACGTTTTATATTTTATGATTGTTAAGAAGCATGCGATAACAGTTCTAATTCTTTTTCGATGGTACGTAGGTATGTAATACGATATTTTTTTGTGTTACGGTGGTTGGTCAACTCTATGTTGGTCATACAATGTTGGAAAAAACGGTATCAGAGGTTTTGGTAGGAGATACCGGTCATGCAATGGAGAGAGACCGCAAAATTCGCACAGGACTAAAAATATTTTGAAAACCATGGTCTCCGTTGATTGCTTCGTCAAGAGGTTTGTATATATGGGGTATAACGTACAAAGATGAATCTTTATTTTATTTTTTATTTTATTTTATTGACAAACACAAGTAGTCCATTAACAACATAGTAATAACACGAAAAATAACAAACAGATACGACATTAAATGGATAGCACATATAAAAGAAGATCAATGACAATATATAATATAAAAGTACAAACAGAAGATAACTACAAGTCAAAGCATGAAGAATGAAGGCTTTTAAAATTAATCATTTAGTATTGACTGCTTGAAGTCATTTAGGCTTACACCAAAAAATTCGATGCTTTGACTTGCGTTGACAAGTCTCGACATTCTGGACAAAGGAGAATGGTAGAATGTTTATTGAAGAACAGCAATTGATTATTTCGGAGTCTATGCGTCTATGGAAAGGGATGTTGAACTGGATGAGTTGTAACAATGCAGATGTGTCAGTAATACCGTTGATAATTTTGAACATACAAATCAGACCAAAGTCTTTTCTCCGTTTTTCTAAAGAAGAAATGTTTAGTTTGTTCAATTTCATTATATGAGTACTCGCCTCTTTCAAGTTCTAATTTCCAAACAATTCCTCGTACGAACCGATGTTGTACGGATTCGATGTGACAAAAAATGTGGACAGCATAGACAGAAGAACAAATGACACTAGCGTATTCAACGTGAGTTCGAATCAGCAAACAGTAAAGAGTTTTAAGTGTCTTTTATGAATGAAGCCGAGTAGTTCAAGAGATTTGTTTACGATGTTATTAATGTGATCACGGAAAGAAAGTTTGCAGTCTAGAGTGACCCTAAGGTCCTTGATAGATGTGACAGTAGATAGACTAACACTGTTTTGTTTATAATCAAACTGAATAGGTGTTTTGGTTCTATGAAAGGACAAAATTTTGCATTTATCGACATTTAGTTGAAGCTTTTTGAATAAATGCATTTTCGCGGTTAACACAAGAAAGAATAAAACGAAATTTAGAGGAAACGCCCACTTTTCTATCTAATGTAAATAGCAAATGGTACTATTTTCCCTATTAACACTAGTGCATAGCTGGGAAAAACGACGATTACATCCACAGTGCTCACATTTGCACGAGTCAAACCGTGTGGAGTTCACTCTTTATTGTGTTCAACGGTCTGTTTTCGAATAACTTGTTGTCTTCTATGTTTTTTGATCTCTACAGCATGCATTTCTGAAAGACCCCGATAAAAACCCCTTTCCTTTCCTTAACAATACACTCCTTAATAAAATATCAGAATATCGAAAAAGATGTTGAACAATTTAGGTACATTAATTACACTAAGCACTACTCAAAGAAGACATTGTATCTCCACCTTCAACGAAAACGAGTTATGAACTGGACTCTACAATAGATAACTAAAATGTGTGTAAAAACATGGCATCTCCATCTCACACGTAATATCCAACATCTCCTACCACATAATTCCAACATACTTTTAAGCAATAAAATATTTTTTTCCAAGGGATTAAAATTTACGAGAATTAATTAATTAAATATTTCCTTCGTTTTTCTGGAAATTATGGTTTATTTAGATAAGATAACTAGGCCTTAATATTTAATATGTGAGTATGTATCGACATTTGAATTAAATTAAATTAAATTTATAACTCTGTAATCATTCAAAAGATAGCAGGAAAAAATATGGGGAAAAAATATTTGATGATAATTATTGTAAATTATGAATTTAAAATATGAAACCCTTAAAATTGACGTAAAAAATTAGGTCCCACTGGCCGAGTGGATTGAAGCGTTGCACGGTGCACCGCGGTGGTTGCAAATACCTCTTCTCGCCTCATAAATCTGTAACTTCTTTGTTTCTTATCATAAAAAAATAAAATTTAGCGTGATGATTAAAAACTAAATAAACTCTCTAGTTCATATTTTTAGTTAATAAATTGTCATAAGAATTCTTAGTACATTCAGTCTGAACAATAAAAACCTGTTTTTGTCTAAAAAAAATTCCCTGTAAATAAAAATAATAATAATAATCATTTTTTTCTGAAAAGTAATATGTATTTAAATTGGTTACCGGACAACTCAGAAACATGCAACTTCAACACCTCCTGTGAAAATTTAACTCGGCTTGAACATAACTAGGAATGCCGAGCGATAAATATTTGTTTGTTCGTTTATCAAACTAGTTTCGGGATTATTGGAAGCCCGTACGGTAATTTATAACTTATTTGTGTAGGTTCCTGACCTAACAAATATAACTTTCCAAAAATTTTCAAAAACAATTTCTCCTTTGTACGTACTGCGACAAGTCAATTTTCTGATACAAAAGAGCATCAGCAAACCCGTTTTTTGACGCTGTTGCGCAAAAAATCCATTTTTTTATGAACACATTAAAATATACCTTTATTATAAAATGGTGTTTTAATATCCACAGGGGCAAATGCTGCAAACAGTTGAAAGTTTAACTGAACTTTGACAAAATCTGGTTTAGGTATCTCTTGTTTAAAGGAAGCTTACAGATCACTATTATTTTTAATTAACTATTAAAAATAAAAAAAATTTCAAAGCTTAAAAAAAAGTTTGCGATGATTTATAACACTCTATAGATATGTTTGTGGAAATGCTAAAAACAACGAAATTCCCACATTTTGATTCAATGAAATATCTCAGTTTGAACCCGTAATTTGGTATTATTTTAAATATACAAAACAAAAAAAAATATTTTTTCTTCCAACGCATAAAAATTTATCGTTCATTTATCTTATTAAAACCGCAATAGTATATCTGAAAAAAAAAATAGTTTTCTGAATTATGAGACGATATTGTTCCGGGCCATTCCATAGTGCGTTGTCCCGATAAGACAGAGATTCTGGGTTAGATTCCTAGTTACGACCGTTACCTTTTGTTATTTTCTGTGTCTTGTCCTGTTTCATATTTCGTTTAGATTTATTAGTATTATCTTCGTATTCAATTATTAATTATAAACTTTTAAGTAAAGGAGATAGACAAAACAGTGATGCTTTGTGCCTAAAGGTAAATAAAACGAGGAAATGGTTTTTCTTACGTCAATTATTGCTTTTGACATTAATTTCATTTGTAATTTAATAAAACTGACTGTGTAGCACAATGGAAGCTTCTGGATACAAATTCTCAAATTTCGAGTTACAAAAATATAATAGCCCTGGGATACAATTAAAACATTAATTTTTCCGAGTAAATTCGTTTCATTGAGATGGGTATAAAATGAAATAATAAGGTTCGATCAGTTCCGGCGAATATCGTGTTACTTGTTCCTAATTGAAAATGATCGTTTTTTTATTGTATTGACTTACCATTGTTAAAGATAACGCATTGAATTCTAAATACAATCCAATGGTTTCATTTTGCATGTCATTATTTTATTTCAAACGCCTCTTATTAGAAGCATAAAATATATCTACCTTCTGGGATAAGTACAATTTTGTTTAATATGGTATCGCATAAGAGTATCATCTGTCTGTGGTCAGTGGAATTAAGGCAGCTATTTCGTATTTGGGAATTGCTATAAGGCTGATGGAAGTGGTTTAGGTAAGAATCAGGTTGGGATGTAACATCCATTTAACACAGAAACAACCAAACGTTTGCTTGAAAATGCATGTGAAACGTTGCTGAGTTCCGAAATTTTAAATTATGGTCGCTCACCGAGGCAATCCTGAAAGCTACTGTATTTATTTATTTTAAAATGCAAGATTTTGAAGCCACAAAATTGCGTTTCTGGGCTAACTGCTCTACCGCGGGGTTTATTATCTGTACCAGATTCGAATCGTAGCAAATCGCCGAAGAAAACCAAATTTACGGGTATGCCTAACATTTAGGCTTTCAATGCTATTTTCAAACTGTTGTTAGACCAATTTGAGACAACTTACAGGTGCCAAAAATGATTATTACCGATTAAACCGATTTTTTTGAGAAAATATTGGGAAGATAAAATTCTCCATTTTCTGCGGTACTTTGAAATCTGTTTTCCTCAAATTAATGTGTTCTTAATTGTTTACTAATAACATGACTGCTATTGACTTATTTAAATTTTACATTGTTTATGATTTATAAACGTACTGAGAAGTGGTGAATAAATAATTTTTCTTACTTTATTCATTAGTATTTTATCTAACAAATATAACTTTCCAAAAATTTTCAAAAACAATTTCTCCTTTGTACGTACTGCGACAAGTCAATTTTCTGATACAAAAGAGCATCAGCAAACCCGTTTTTTGACGCTGTTGCGCAAAAAATCCATTTTTTTATGAACACATTAAAATATACCTTTATTATAAAATGGTGTTTTAATATCCACAGGGGCAAATGCTGCAAACAGTTGAAAGTTTAACTGAACTTTGACAAAATCTGGTTTAGGTATCTCTTGTTTAAAGGAAGCTTACAGATCACTATTATTTTTAATTAACTATTAAAAATAAAAAAAATTTCAAAGCTTAAAAAAAAGTTTGCGATGATTTATAACACTCTATAGATATGTTTGTGGAAATGCTAAAAACAACGAAATTCCCACATTTTGATTCAATGAAATATCTCAGTTTGAACCCGTAATTTGGTATTATTTTAAATATACAAAACAAAAAAAAATATTTTTTCTTCCAACGCATAAAAATTTATCGTTCATTTATCTTATTAAAACCGCAATAGTATATCTGAAAAAAAAAATAGTTTTCTGAATTATGAGACGATATTGTTCCGGGCCATTCCATAGTGCGTTGTCCCGATAAGACAGAGATTCTGGGTTAGATTCCTAGTTACGACCGTTACCTTTTGTTATTTTCTGTGTCTTGTCCTGTTTCATATTTCGTTTAGATTTATTAGTATTATCTTCGTATTCAATTATTAATTATAAACTTTTAAGTAAAGGAGATAGACAAAACAGTGATGCTTTGTGCCTAAAGGTAAATAAAACGAGGAAATGGTTTTTCTTACGTCAATTATTGCTTTTGACATTAATTTCATTTGTAATTTAATAAAACTGACTGTGTAGCACAATGGAAGCTTCTGGATACAAATTCTCAAATTTCGAGTTACAAAAATATAATAGCCCTGGGATACAATTAAAACATTAATTTTTCCGAGTAAATTCGTTTCATTGAGATGGGTATAAAATGAAATAATAAGGTTCGATCAGTTCCGGCGAATATCGTGTTACTTGTTCCTAATTGAAAATGATCGTTTTTTTATTGTATTGACTTACCATTGTTAAAGATAACGCATTGAATTCTAAATACAATCCAATGGTTTCATTTTGCATGTCATTATTTTATTTCAAACGCCTCTTATTAGAAGCATAAAATATATCTACCTTCTGGGATAAGTACAATTTTGTTTAATATGGTATCGCATAAGAGTATCATCTGTCTGTGGTCAGTGGAATTAAGGCAGCTATTTCGTATTTGGGAATTGCTATAAGGCTGATGGAAGTGGTTTAGGTAAGAAGCAGGTTGGGATGTAACATCCATTTAACACAGAAACAACCAAACGTTTGCTTGAAAATGCATGTGAAACGTTGCTGAGTTCCGAAATTTTAAATTATGGTCGCTCACCGAGGCAATCCTGAAAGCTACTGTATTTATTTATTTTAAAATGCAAGATTTTGAAGCCACAAAATTGCGTTTCTGGGCTAACTGCTCTACCGCGGGGTTTATTATCTGTACCAGATTCGAATCGTAGCAAATCGCCGAAGAAAACCAAATTTACGGGTATGCCTAACATTTAGGCTTTCAATGCTATTTTCAAACTGTTGTTAGACCAATTTGAGACAACTTACAGGTGCCAAAAATGATTATTACCGATTAAACCGATTTTTTTGAGAAAATATTGGGAAGATAAAATTCTCCATTTTCTGCGGTACTTTGAAATCTGTTTTCCTCAAATTAATGTGTTCTTAATTGTTTACTAATAACATGACTGCTATTGACTTATTTAAATTTTACATTGTTTATGATTTATAAACGTACTGAGAAGTGGTGAATAAATAATTTTTCTTACTTTATTCATTAGTATTTTATTAGGGTCATTCATTTGTTTATTGATTTCTAATTGTTAAAGTTAATTTAATCTAAGACCCTTTATTTCTATATATAATTTCTATATATAACGATCAAGTGAATCAGATACTTGAGTCGGGCCATGTCAAGAGTCAGAATAATAGAAGAGCATGTATGATAAGATGTATGAATGTGAATGAGGCGAGGAGTGTATGCCAAGACCGAGTTGTTTGGCGGTCCGTCCTCTCTGCCTACCCCTGCGGGGAAACGGCGTGATGGTTAGTTAGTTAGTTAGTTTAATGGTTTAGGCTTGCTGTTGTTAAGTGGAACTTGATTATTTACAAAGAAATGTTCTGCGATTTTTGAAAAATTAAAAAATTAATCAATTTTACTTAATTCCTTTTGTAAAAGTGAGATCCTTTGATTGTGCTATTAGTTTCGGGTTCTATACTTGAACGTTTCGAATGAAAAGTTTTCAATATTATTGGAGATTATCGGATATCGATTTCAGTGAAACAAACTAGAGCGAAAATCAACATCCATACCAATAATTTCAAAAGCTAATTTTTCAACAAATTTAAACAAAATAAACGTGAAAAAATAATATCCAACAGTAGCGATTTATCCTGGTTTACAAAATTTGCCTTGTTAATACCATAATATAAAATATAACCACAAAGCTAATTTACATTGCCCTTGTTGAACGATTTTGACGCAAGATATTTTTTTGTACCTAAAGAATTTCTAATTTGGTTCAGAATCTAAACAATTCTGTTTGTCAAACTTAAACTATACCAGAGACAAGCAGAGCTTGCGGTTGCAATGAAACTGTTAAATTGGAATAGTTTACCAGGCACTCTACGAGACAATAACAAAGCGAAGGTACTTCGTTTAAAATTCGCTAGTAAAGGATACGAAATTCTTAGCAAACGGTGTATGTATTGCATTTTGAAATTGCGGCCCACCAAGCAAAGGCAAAAGCATTTTAATAAATTTGATTTTATGTTAGTTATAAGAAGTGGCGTCGTCAAGATAACATAATATAAGTTCGTAATTAAGCGAGAAACTAACAATAATTATATACTCAATAAACACTAACATTAACACACTTGATTTTTTTTACATTAGCTCCACACAGAAAATAATTTCCATCAGGGCCTATGTCATCTTAGGGGATGCTATGTGGAAGGTCTTTTTAAGAAAAGGAATGAGAAGAAATTCTAGTAAGAAAAAATATAGTCATGGAGTGACGGATGTATGAATCTATCCCTCCCACTGCGGTACGGCAATGGGTCGAGAGAGTCCGGCTGCTAAGGTCCAGATTCTCTCGATTTGGCTTGTCATGTAGCAGGTGGTTAAAACCTAGAACTCATTGGCTGTACAGCACTATAATTTGTTTTAATTTTTACAAACACAAATATGGAGTAATGATTTTTTTAATGTGGGCAGAAAATTTTCAAAATTGATTTTAACACGTGGCAAGGCCAATTTATTTATTTCGCGTCATCGCTCGAGTAGATTTGTATAGCAGATCCCCATCCTATAATTCCATATTCAATTCGAGAATGATGTTTAAAAAGCACAGATAATTGAAACATTTTTTTTTTGCCTTTTTGGAATTTGTTTACCAAATGTATTCAATATTAGGTTACACTACTTGTACTACATAAGAAATGTTGACTAGTGATATATAACTTTCTTAATTCTCCCATCGTAGGAAAAACAATCATATTATATATCCCGGTAAAAGAAAACCCTTGATATGGGTTGTAACTCGAAACCTTACGAAACAATCTAGAACTACACTCCCGGCATAGTAAACACCCTAGCTTCAACCCTTCTCTAAAAATACCCCAGCCTTAGTGAGTTTAGGCGGTTATAGGCTCGGTACATCAGTTAACTATAAGCTCGGCTTGGTTGGAATGTCGCGCTTAGCACATCTTGGAACATAATCCGTGAATTTTATTTTATTTTATTGTTATTTTAGTTTATTCGAAAGACCAACAATAACAAAGCATATAGTCACATTAATTGTATCATTTGCAGGTTGCCACATGGGTATTATACACAAATGAAATGATTTGAAAGATAACAATGAAAGATTACATAAAAAGTTGTTTAAATGGGAATAGGATGGTAGGATAGTGGGGGGGGGGGGGGGGTCGTTCTAGTTAAAGTTAGTATGTATTTGTGCATAATATATAGTATGTAGTGATCTGGTTCGTTTGGTAGGATTTTATTATTATTGGATTATCGTTGAAAAACAAATCTACTGCCTACTTGATTGGTATATCTGTCATCTTCATCGGGACGCGATACTATAATCGCGATCTTTTGAATACGTCCGCATTTACTTTTTGTGCGGGTTCAATTTTCGAGTTAATTTTTAATAAAGTTCCCCACTTCAATCAGCATGGTGCTCAGCATGGTGCTCAGCATGGTGCTCAGCATGGTGCAATATGCGAGTGCACTAATTCTAAATACTATTCATTATGATAGAGCCTAGCATTAGGTATTCATGAAATTAACCACTGAAAACAAACTGTTCTTACGTTGAAACTTTTAAAATCCCATTAATAATTTTAAAATCCCTATGACTATTATAGATTGTTTATTAATCGTTAATGTTTATCAACATTAAAACTTCTGTACACATCACTAGTGAGGAGTCAGGTTGAATATAATTCAACTGTATGGTCTCCTCACTATAACGTGCATTCACAAACAATAGAATGAGTACAAAAAAAATTCCTAAGCTTTTTAAATTATAAACTAAAAATACTGAAAGAACAAAAAACTACCCTTTTCTACTAAGATTATCTAATCTATTAAATTTGAGTGACAGGAGAATTATTTTTGATCTAATATTTCTATTTAAAATCTTGCATAATATAATTGATAGCCCTGAATTCTTATCGCTCATAAATCTTAATGTGCCAGCCAGAAACACAAGTTCAGTACTACCATTTTATTGTAGTAATACTGCGACCAGGGCCCAATTCAATAAACCACTACAGAGAATTCAAAACTTGGGAAATATGTATTCGCACACAGATGTATGGAATATGTCGCTGATACAATATAAACATGAAATTATTAAATCATTCATGTCAGAATGTGAAATCAGACGTGTTTAATTACGGAGTTGAGTTACGGAGATTCCATAATATTTTGATGTAAGTAGCATATTTTTATAATGTAGGAGCTGTTGCACATATTTTTGTATTATTTCTGTTTATCTATAATGAAAAAACTTGTTACTCTCTTTTGTTTTTCTGTATTGTAAACCTTTTCCTGTATTACTTAATATTAAATTACACGATATATGGTTATTTTTATGCCATCTGCAATTTGAAAACTGGTTTCAGTTTAATTTAATTTTACCTTTTCTCTATTAGTATAATATAATATTTTTTACTTACTTTTATACCTACCATTTTTATAATGTTAATTGCTATAAGTTTATATTTCTTATTTAAACATTGTATTATATACTTATTTTGTAAAAGCCCATCAGGGCATTGAAAATTAATAATAAATAGATAAATTTATTAATAACATCGTCATTCCTCATCGTTCGTTGAATATAATAAATAGTCCGTAGGTACTTATAAAATTAGGTAATTTACGTCAATTTCGGTGGAAAGAATTCAAATAATATTTACGTAAATATCAGATATGGTGTATGACAGCTAACGTCTCAGCGTCTAAAATTGGAACTATTTTGCGGCTTATCAAAGCTTAAATTTGAGCGAGGAATATCGCAAATAGCAAGTATACAGACTGGCTGATATACCGGGCCATAATATGTCATAAAATATATGTTTTACGATATCATTATAATATCTTCCCTTACGAAAAATTATGACATAGGTTCCACGAGAATGCGGTCCGTTGTTACAACATTGAAAGCATAATGATTAGTTTTTTGCGTTCCCCTTAAACGACCTTGTTGTGCCATTATTCTTAGATAATATAATTTACCATTATATTGCCTAACAATACAGTCACGGCGCCGCGACACCGACGCTTTGTGTAAGGACGCCGACCGCCGTCAACTCGTATTCGGCTCTCGTCACGTCACTTGTATTCCCAGAGCTGATGTTTACAAGTTCCTACCCACTGCCTATCTACATTCCTTCATCCATAGTTCTTACCTAAATAGAAACTGATCAAATTATGAAGCACCCCATTGAAAGTACTCTGCACAGTAGTTCCTCTAGTTCGAATTGTTGTTTTTTGGCGGTGGAAAACAGAGAAAAAAAATAATTTTAAAAATTATCCTGTGCTCTTCATCAATTATTTGATTTTGTGAAGTGGGTTGGGTAAAACTGCTTTTTTTTACAGTAGTTCTACACAGGAGGCTGCAAGGAAACTTCCCCTCAGGGACTATGATTTATTTGAGGATGCTGTGTGCAGGATTTTTGTAGGAAAGTAAGGATAGGAAGTTGTGAGAAGAGACTATAATAGGTACAATGTCCAGGAGTGATGGACCTATGAATCCATCTTTCCTATTGCAGTGCAAGGAAATGTTCTGAGGGAATCCGCTACAAGAGAGGTCAAAAGGTGGACAGTTGCAACTGCCACCAAGTTATATAATTTATTTGTTAAAATATTAACAATTATTGCGTGATGAAGAACGCATTTTGTGTTCTAGGCTTTTTGGTTTCAAAATAGAAATTGTTAAGCTTTTAGACGTTTTAAAAAATGAATAACTTTTAGCTAAAATTTTATTTATCTCCAAACTTTTAAGAATATACATATATACAAATATATAAATATACAAAAATTATTTTTCCCGACAGTATTTTTCTGAATTTAAACTTTATCAAAATAGTCATAAATTGAAGAGTTTAACGAGTTAATTAAGGAATAATATTATTTCATTAACCCGCACAGTTTTTTTCTAAAAAAACTTCTTTGTCAGTTAAATTTTGCAACTTCTGCGAAAAAGAAGAAAACAATTTAATATCACGCCTGAAAAACTTCGTATCCAAAAATGGAAAATTTGCCAGAGTGAACCAGTTACATGTTTTGCATATTAAACGCATCATATTTATATTACTACAAAACGAAACCAAATTCGTCGTAAAATTTAAACGTACTCTTACGTTGGATACCTGCCCGTAGCACAGAAATTAGTAACAATTCCCAGAATAATAATCATATTGGAATGACATTATTTACATATTATAGTTTCTGTTATGTCCCTTCATTTCCAGGAATAAGACAACTTAAAATGTTTTTTTTGGGTATCTTGCAAATAAGTTATAAGTTCGAAAAGTGATTACCAATTTAATTTTCTTATTTTTATTTTTTAGTTATATTTAAAATTAATATTAAACTGGACAGACGCCCTTACTAAGGCTAGGCTCTAAGTAGTTCTGTTGCTGCGGCGAGCGGACTGTGAGAGCCCGCCCAATCTCACTGATGCATTCGGCTATCATCGTAACAGTTCGTACCTAAGAAACGAACGCGTTACATGGTACTCTTCTAATATCCTACTCAACTGCCATATGTTGGGAAATAGCAGAACTTCGTATTATAAACTAAGCTATCGACATCTATTAAAAGAAGCTGAAACTACGTGAATAATCAATACACCACAGTTTATAACTAGTTAGTTATTGTTATATTGGAGATAGATGCTCCTAAACAGAGGGTCAAATTGAGTCGGTAAATGGCTTAATATCTGAAATTGGCCAATTCATTTTTTTTTAAATTAGAAAATTTGTTCAATATATATATTTATAAAATTATATAAAATACATATGATTTTGGAAAAATCCTGAATGTACAGCTGGGCAGTAATCGATTTGTCAGCAGAATTAATCTTAATATATAAAACAAAGTCGGGTTAGTTTCACCATTTATAATTCAAGAACGGCTGGACCGATTTTCACGATCTTTGATTTGTCTCCGTCCCGATTAACAGAATAACTATAAAACATCGAAAAAAATCACGGAAAAAATAATTATGAAGAAAATATTTTTTTTCATATATTTTGTATGGAACGGCTTTTCAAATAATATGCGTTGGTCGACATAATTTGAATCAATTCGAACAGGTAATAAACTAAACACAACATTTATTGATTATGAGGCGGTACAAAGTTTGCCGGTTCAGTTAGTGTTAAATAAACAATATATACATAAATTTAAATCAAGGTTTTTTAAAATTATTACTTAAAATATACGAGTGTATTATAAATTAATAAAATAGTTCTCATAAAACTCAGTCATATGATCCAGGCTGCTTCAAAACGCGCCATTGGTTGGGCACTGAGCGCGGGGTAAGTCATTCGAGCCCGTTCACAATAATTTTCAAAGGAGCGGAGCAATATCTCTGACAGAATGATAACATCTCCATGATGGGAATTCAATTTCTGACGTCCCGAATTTCAACCCCTCATTTCTATTCCATTGTTAATAATTGTTCACGAGGAGGGCGGCAAAAATTGGTTGGACAGACAACGGGGGTAGTTATAATTTCGCTTTGAAAGATCGAGTTGACGTTAATAGAAGTTCGGCCATTCTGAAATAGATGGCGGCGTGTTCACGTCTATTTAATCTGGTTGTCACTTCACAAATAATGAGTAGTGTTGTCATGTGACGGAAATGATTTACAAATAGGAGTTCAAGTGAGCCCTTGGAAAATACGGTAGTGTTCGGTTGTACAAATAGTTTTTTGATAAAGCCGTTTATAACATAATTCGACTACCTAGTGTGGTAGTTGAAAAGCCTGTAAAAACTGTATACGTAAAATAAAAATAAAATTTAAAATCAACATGTTCGAATTTACTGTTACTACATTGTTGAATACATTGAAAAAAACAAAAATTAATGTAGTAGTTTAGTTTAAGACTATGGCATCCCCAAATGCGGGATGTTTTGAGGCTAAAAATAGCGGGGGGGGGGGGGGAAGGGAGACGGGAAAGACGAATTACCTGGCCTCTGAGATCTGGTCACCAAACACGGCTAAATCCATTTCAAGCAACGTTTCATTTCTGAATGAGATGCGATCTTATACCGGGGCGATACACTCTCGAACGTGCCGCAAATGTACAATATGTTATTTTTATTTATTTAATTAATTGTGAAATAACACAAATTAATCAAATAAAACTTATTTGCGCAGGCCGGGTTCGAACCCGTGACCTTGGATTGTGAGTCGAGCACGGAGGCACTTGAGCTCTTAATAATAATAATAATATTTGGATGACTTGTATAGCGCCGTTTTTGTGAAAAATCACCATAAGGGCGCTGTTTGCATGTTTGGTTAACTTATTTTGTACTGTACATAACGTATGCAGTAAAGTTTCACTTCTGCTTGCAAGTATTGGCTTACGTGAAAAATTTAAAAAACTTTTATGTTTTATATATACCTACGAAAATACATTTATATTTATTTGGTTATTTTTAAGTCTTTTTTCAATATTAATATTACTTAATATTAGTACTAATATTTAACTCATGTAATGCTGAACATGCAGCATGCGATCTTATTCCCTGTTTATTTTATAATGAACTAGTTGAAGTGAACCCGGCGTTGCTCAGGGTTATCAATGTTTGGAGTAAAATTTTTAGGTTGTGATTTCGTATAACGTCTTTCTCGGGCACCCCCGACTTCTGCTACTATTGACTTCCACGTCATGTTATCTATTCTTTGTTCATCCACTCTCTATATCTAAACAATCTAAGCATCCCATCTTAATCTTATCCATTTCACTTTCATCACCTTACACATACGCCTAACTTTACTACAGATACGTTTGTTTCATGTCTGTCTCGGGCGACCTTGACTTCTTCTGTCATTCACTCCCACGTCATACATTCTAGGGAAATTAAAATAAATATGTATTTCAATAAACGCGGATTTATTGGAATTGAACTGACTGAAATATATGCGCCAATAAACATAGCGATTTAACTGCTTAAGAGCGATTGACCAGCGGCTGAGAATAAAAGTTTTAAAATGCTTGCAACTGTACAGGGAGGTTCCAATGAGAATGATCGATTATTCCGCGTATCAATTTTTTTATATTAAAGATTTAATATCGATTTATTTCATTAAAAACTTGCTTTAATATAGATATACCTAAATTCAAGTAAGCAATAAAAATGCTCAAAACGCACGATGATAAATTATTAAATATCGTGTACTTCTTGTAAGTACTTTTTGATCATAAGTATTTATGATTTTTCAACAATGTCTAAACAAAATAAGAGTGTAAAAAAATTGAAATATTTTAGTTTGTAACTTCTGAAATAAATAGAAAATCGGATTTATTTTTTAATGATTTTAATTTAACTAAAATTCAAATGATGAAAACTGTGTTGACTAGATTATGTATTGATTTATTTTGTTGTATGATTATATGATTTGAAATTTATGTTGTTTAATAGAATCTATCGTTTAAAAATTTAATAAATTTCCAAACGACCAACGGTAATACCTTAGTATATTAAAAATATATATATTACAAAGTTTTAAAAATGCGTGTACCAGATAAAATAACAACCTTTCCAAATCAATTTATGTTTTTTTTTGTAAAATAAGTCAATACGTCTAGAATTTGATTTAAAGAGGACTAATTTCGAGTATTCTCTGGTAATACCCTCTTAATGATTCTGCATTGACCATCGATATGTTCAATATCACTTACAGACAGTTCAGCAACTATCTTTTGACACACGTCACAAAATAGTGGAACTGCCCCTGTGCACTTTTTAATTTGTAATTTTCTTCATGATATATTAGTGTACAACTGTTTTATGGAATCCATGAAAAATAATGTTTTAGTATTCATCCACCTCGCTTGGTAAATATTACATATTCTGCGGTGCGACAGATAAGAGCATGTACAAAGGCTTGTAATTTAGGGCAGCAGTTTCGAAACACAATGTTGCTTCTCTCATAAAATGGTAATTTGAAACAATATATTATGAAATTTCAATGTTCAGTTTTGTAACCACATTGCCAATGAAAACCAGTCGAAGAGAATTCATAAATCAGTTAAATATAGCTTAGTGTATGCATTTTTTTAGATCAAACGATGCAAATGCACTTCTTGTATGCATTTAGCGCTGGGGATATAGAGAATATTTTATTTCTGATATCCAATGTGTGATAAGAAGGTAGTTTTAATCTCTTCAAACATTTTTAGAAAGATAACCTGTAACTAAGACCACGGGCTTAAAAATCACGATTCGATAAATCGAGCCAAACTGAAGAAAACAAAAATAGAGAGTTTTTATAAAAATATTTTTGTTTTTCAAGGAAATTAGTCCTTGAAAAATGTGTAATGATAAACAAGTTCTGGAAAGTAATCGTAAGACACAGAACCGAAATTAAAAATCCTACATTAAAAAAAAATTACACGATTTTTTTGGATGTGTTTTCACCCTCTAACCTAAAGATATGTCTGCGTTTTTGATAGAAAATGGTTCTACTAGCATAAGAAGAGACAAGAACTTACCACTTATATGATGTTTAACGTCTCCAGAACATCTAAAATCTGCTTCCAACGTAGATGTCGGCTTTTTCTGTCCTTGAGTGTCTTGTGTCGTGTCCCTTGTTTCGCTCGCAACACTGTAAGTAACAAAAGTACAAAAAATGAAATTTAACAGCCGAAAAAAACGGGAAGAAGTTGATTCCAAAATACGAAAGTAATATTATGACATCAAGTCAGTTAGGCGCTCCGCTGTCGAGGCAACTGAAACCAAACTAAAACCGGCTGGTTTCTATGTCTTGATTGGTCAAGAAGCTCGTTTAACCATAGACGAAGAACTATCAGCTGACAGCTGGCAACTCGCAACGGCCGGCCACGGCAATCAGCAGTGCGAGTCGCGAGTCATCACTTGCGTTACCATTGACAACGGGTTTTTGAGTGATTGTGTAGTGTGCGGGCCATCACGTTGTCATACAAAGACAGTTAGTTGCCAGTTGACAGTTTTCAGTTGCCTCAGTGAGCGGATCGCCTTAAAGTTGCACTATGCCGGATATATTTAGAAAATCGAATCGTTTGTTTCTGACGATTCCTTGGGATATCTCTGACGATCGATCGATATAGGTTTTTATAATGTCGGTAACTTGACGTCGTTCGCAACCATAAAAGCAGACAGCTAACGAACTATGTTCATATCGTAAAAAAAAAAATAATTTCAAATCAAAAGTAAGATTTCATGGAATGGTTCAAAAGCACACATGTTTAATTTTTTATTTTTGAATTTTCTTTTTATTCTCTACTTTCTATTAATTTCTTTTCTTTCTTTTATCTAACTTTGACTTTCTAATTCATTAATTTCATTAAACCAAAAGTAAAATTTCAAGTTGATAAGCACACATCAGCAAAGTCAATACAATAGACAAAACCATAATTAAACTTAATAAATCTGCTCATATTGACTGTCCTAAAACAGGTTAATTTCCAAAGATGTAATATGAAATATGTTATGTTTTCAAAAATAATAAATAAATAAGTAAAATAAATTAATAAATGAGGCATTATACGATTTGTCCAAAGAAACGGAGCTATCTCATTGAAAATTCTTTTTATAAACTTTCTTCGGGCAGGGAGGGGTCCCCAATACTGAAAAATTCGCATAAGAAACACATCACAACAAAAAAACTCTACTTAATCATTAAAATTACCACCATCTTCAAATGGAAACGAAAATTTAAAGAAAGATGACATGCAAGCCGTATTTAATAAAACAGTACTAGCAAGATTATAAAAAGCATGTCACTAATTACAACACTGTAACATAAGATACCAAAATCGGTACAAACGTAAGCATTGGTGTAGACGAGTTTTAATATTAAAATATCACATAAGTTTTCGGTATCTATTACACACGTACCTTTCTGAGCCTTCTCCATTTTTCATGTTCTGCGTATTATTCATCTCCGCGTAAACAGGGACACACGAGATGGTGATGGATAACAGATTCTGCAATATTGAAATTGGTTTTCCTTTTTTCGTTTTTCTCCTTCGAAGTAGCGATGTTGGGACCTCAAACGATATTTCTTGGCCATCTGAAAAATAAAATAACCGTTAGATCTATCGTTCACGCCGCTTATTTATGAGAAAAACATCACTCTTACATCTGTAATAATTTGATGAATTGTAGGTAGGATCAACAATATAAACAAACATGTCCATGATGAAGTAGGTAGAAAACATCATTTAAAAAAAATTACATGTGACACGATATGACAGTTTTAATCTCCTCGTTATGCGCGTGTTGTTTTTAAAACAAACTAAAGATACATGGTAAAACCTTATTGATGTAATTCAACAAGTATTGTGAAATATTTCGGCGTAATGCGTAACATTATTCAAGTTGAATGAACTTTTATTCAAAATTGGAACTTTTTATCATATCAGACCAGCGATAAAGTAGGTACCAAAATCAGTAAATTATATTTTTTTAAAGAAGAAAGCAAACACTTTGTGGCTTGACATTATACCAAATGAAACAAATACTTAGTTTTAAACCACTTTATTTTATTTATATTTGTCGACCGGTTTCGATTGAACTCAATCTTCATCAGGACAATAAAATAAACTAAATTATAATACAGAGAAACAATATAAGGTAAACAAAAAAGAGAGAGAAAGCAATATATGGGAGAGGGAGAGAACATCATAGACTGGTTGGTGGAGTGGTAGGGGGCAGGGTAAAGGAAGGGTGGGGGTTACATAGGGAGAAGGGGAACAACTTTAAAATTTGACTGTTGGTTAATTCTAGCTGTTTATTTTAAATTTCCTTTACCCCGCCCCCTACCCCTCCACCAACCAGTCTATGATGTTCTCTCCCTCTCCCATATATTGCTTTCTCTCTCTATTTGGTTTACCTTATATTGTTTCTCTGTATTATGATTTAGTTTATTTTATTGTCCTGATGAAGATTGAGTCCAATCGAAACCGGTCGACAAATATAAATAAAAATAAAGTGGTTTAAAACTAACTATTTGTTTCATTTGGTATATTTTTTTACATGTAAGAGGGTATTACGAGGAAATACCGGAAATTCGTCATTTTTAAATCAAATTCTAGATATATTGACTTTTTTTTACAAAAAAAAAACAATTTATTTTGAAAGATTGTTATTTTTTCTGGTACACGCAGTTTTAAAATTTTGAAAAACTAAGTTTATTTTTAACGATAGATTCTATTAATCAACACAAACTTCAAATCATATAATCATTGATTGTATGAAGATATTACTATATATACTTCATATTAACTTTGAATTTATGTGAACTGCTTTGTTGACTGTTTTAAGAACTGTTTTTTTTTTAAATATTTTCTTAACTGTATGATTAACTGTTTTATCATATTATAATTGTTAATAAAGGATGAGAAAAAATAGAATAAATATAATGATTAATATCAGGAATCACTGGTTATAGAAAGGCAAGTACGTCCTGTGACACCCTGTAATTACCACTAGTCTTATTTATGTAAAAACTTAGCTTAAGTACAAAAATTTTTTTTTTCAATTAATAAAAAGTTTTAAGTAGATAGTATACAAATCTATTAATTATTCAAAATTTCGATATTTTAAATCTTTATCCATTTCGTAAGGTAACCAAAAAACCAAACATTTTCATGCAACTTTTGGCATCGACATTGATGAATACCCCAAAAATCTTACAAATGGTTGGAATTTATTATGGGTTACATTTTAAGGATAAATCATTAAGAATTTCAAGTTCTTTCCATAACGTTACGGTTCTCGAGTAATACATCATCGGAGCAGCCTTCTCCATCATCTGAGACAGCAGTTATCTAATCTACAGTCGCCAGACAATGCTCCTAACTCGCCTGGGATTCGCACGTGCCCACGTGTGATTTATGAAAATGGAAAAGATTGATTCGGGCCGTGAAAAGGATGACGTGTTTACCATAGGAGCAAGATACCCACTGGATGCCGGTGCCTGTGAGTAATGGACGTTTTTATTTTCAGCAGTTTGCTGGAAAACCTGGATTTATTGCGCAAATTTATAACGAGGAACCGGCATTAATTATCATCAATTTTTTAACAAAACTTTATAAACCTATACATACTCATGGAGGAATGAATTGGACGCCAGCCAAACGACGTCGATACAAAAACCGAATAAACGTACGTTCCTTATCACAATAATGCTGCAGCTTTTTCTTACACATTAAATAATGGTGAGACAAAAGATGAGACACACAGTGTACGTATGTCTGTTTCCTCTAAAGTACTAATTTTTCTTTGGAGGAAACAGACATGCGTACATTGTGTGTCTCATCTTTTGTCTCATCATTATTTAATGTGTAAGAAAGAGCTGCAGCATTATTATATTAAAAAACGTGGGTTGATTGTCTTTTTTGTGCCTTCACCGTTTTGTAAACGTGGGAATAATAAAAGCACATAATGAAATAGAAAATTCGGTGGTTATCTTTTGTAAAAGTTTCATTTGGTTTGAAAATTGTGAGGTCCAGTTTTACGTATCCATTAAGTTTTTTTTTTATAAATGAACATGAACAGTAACATGCACTCATTTCACTGATGTTGTTTTAACAAAACCATATTCTCATTCCATCTAGTCTTAATACATACTCCAATTGGGGTTGCCATAGTCACACTGGCTCTTGTGAAGTATTCACATTTAAAAATATGTTTAAGTCCTAGCTCTTGTTTTCCTAGTCCTAGTTTTGTTTTCCTTTCCTAGCTCTAGTCCTAGTCCTGTTTAAGTTTTTAGCTCTTAAAAATGTGATTTATAAAGATAATCTCTATTTAGATGCCGAGTTAAAAAAGTAATTACATAAAATTCCCTCCGTAGAAAAAAAATCGCAAAGTATACTCCGAAAATCACAATAAAAACAGCCTCTAGGTCTGTTATATATGTAATATGATTCAGATATGAAAAAAAATCATGTTATTTCATTATATGATAACTAACGCCGAGAGATTTTTGCTATATTTCAAACAAGTCGTTTCTTATGAAATATTTTCATAACAGTCGGTTACGCCCATCTATTATATATAACATACTAACATTCGTTTTTCCATATCTCCCTTTCAAAGCATCTTGAGTAATATTCTATAAGTGAACCTTAAACTCAATCGTGGGAAGGATTTGGAGAGACATTAATTACTTAAGTTTATTTATTTTCCCTTTTCTTCAAAACACAATTAAAAACTATTTTAATATACAATTATTGTCATCTACTATTGTTCCTAGCCCGAAGCTTTAACCGGATAAGTTTCATAGTTTTACATAACAACGTCTCTTCGTTTCCAGAGAGTTTGGGTCTCTAAGCTTTCTTTGGCAATAGTAAGCTTTCTCCTACGTAGGTAGAGAGCTTTCTGGAATACGTCCTGTAGTTGGTTGAAGCGGCTTACGGGAGTCAGGACATGGGACGAGTTGTGGAGCAGATTGAAAAAGAAAGGGTTTTGTTATATAAGAGAGGAGAATGATTAAAAAAAAACATTTATTTTGTTGATTGAGCGTGGCGGGGTCCTGTTTAAACTGTGACGTTTTTCATTTCCTATTTCTGTAAATTTGTTTATGTTCCAGTTACGGTTAAAATGTTGGCCTTTTTAAGCTGTCTTGCACCAAATAAGACGCTATTCTGGGGGATTGATTTTTGTAGATTGTACAATTTTTATATAAAAAATATAAACACACTATCTGGTAAGGCGGTGTAATTTCCAAATTATTATGAAAATTAAACCAACGGATGCATATTAGTTGTTTGTTTTTGGGGTGTTATGCCGTGTTGCGTTACCTCCTTCTTTAGCCGACGATTCGGACAGTGTTGCAGTGTCCATCATCAGGGCAGATCCGGCAGATCCGGCAGATCCGGCAGATCCGGCAGATCCGGCAGATCCGGCAGATCCGGCAGATCCGGCAGATCCGGCAGATCCGGCAGATCCGGCAGATCCGGCAGATCCGACGATGTGTTCGTTGGATCTGCCGGATCTGCCCTGATGATGGACACTGCAACGCTGTCCGAAACGTCGGCTAAAGAAGGAGGTATCGCAACACGGCATAACAACCCAAAAACAAACAACGAAAATGCTTTTGGCCGTGAAAATCTAAAAACGTAACGGAAGCATTGGTTAACGGTTCATCAACCATTATTTTTTCAATATGATTGATCTTCGAATCTTCGAGTTTATTAATTAAGTAGGTTGGTATTTAAGAACCTATTTAAAATTTTACGTTATCAAAGAAATTTTATTATTTTGATTTATTACATAAGTGAAAACTAGAATCATACTTTTTCGAACGCGAGGTCTACGGTTCATAGAAATACTAGTTTAAGAATTTGTAGAATGCAGCGCGCCCAGGCAGGAAACATTTTCTGGCTTTGTTAAACGCTCTTGGGGTGATTGTTTTACAAAAATTAGAAAAACTAGAAAGAAAATTCAATTGTGTACATTATTTTAGCTACGTTATTATTAACGAATCACGATTTTATTTACGCAGCAAGTCTATATTACGTGAATACAACACAAGGGCCCCAACCAAAGCCAGTTTGTAATATACCCGAGGGTGTGTTGTGAGGTCGAGTGGGAAGTAAATAGTAAGTAGACCAATGTGTTGTAACTGTGTTGATTTTATTAAATACACAAACATCAATATTTTGTTGTGAAGCAAGTTAATTAGCTAACCTTTATAACCTGGTTGCAATGGATTTAACCAGCCTAATAAATTTTTGGTGTAGGTACCCACGCGTGATAGCCGTCTGACTGTATTATATTATTCAAAGGCTGCACAGACTTGGCAATAAGTACTCGTATAGTTCAATCGATGTTTATCGTCATCAATAAGTGTCCAAACTAAAAATCAGTCTATTAGAATATTTTTTAATAGAGCTATAAATTTATCGCATTTGCGCCTTTAATCGTTATTTCAATTTAGCTCTATTCTACAAAATACCAAATATATAGGGCCTAATAAAAGTTGTTAAATGAACATAAATTGAACAACAATCCTATCATCTTTTTCCTTATGTTAAGAATTACTTTAGAAACTTGTATTTACTAATTATTTATCTGTACTCTTTTTATTACAATAGTTTATCTTTATCATTAACATATCGAACTCTTTTGTACTTTCCATGATAGTGTAACCGCTTTACATTTTTCTATAAACCTGTGATTTTTCATGATAACAGTAAAAAAATTTAGTTTTATGAATTTAAATTCTTTAAACAGAAGTTCTTACGATAATGCAATTGATTTAGAATGAATATTAATTTTAGATATATAAAACGGATGTGCGTTTATGTCTTCATTTTTACTTTGCTATGTAAATTATGTATCTAGAACACACGTCATATTATTATTTTATGTTGTATTTTATGCTATCTGCAGTTAAAAATTAATTTCTTTTTTTATTCTATCTCTTTTATTGTGTACTCGCTAAACCGGCATTTCATTGCATTCGCCCCGTTCCCTTTCCGCCTCCTCTTCTATCTATTTTATTCCCCTCCGCCCCTCCCGGATTACCCGCCTCCTCCTGATTTTTTTCGCTGCCGCTAAACTCCATAAAATACACCCATTTTTCAAACAACTTGCGTTTGAACTATTTAAATTTTTTTATGCGAATTTCATAACGCCAGAGCTCGTTATTCTGCTATTCGGGACGAAGACAAATCCAACAAATCAAAGATAATAAAAATCGGTCCAGCCGTTCTTGAGTTATAAATAGTGTAACTAATCCGACTTTGTTTTATATATTAAGATTATTATAACATACATTTAATTGCTCTTACACTTACCTCTTGTTATACCCATTTTTGTATATTTTTCTTGATCTGTTTACACTAAATCATAAAAACTGTATAAATAAATATGTAAAAGCCCATTAGGGCGTTGATAATTAATAAATAACGGTCGATTGGCTATTTTACAGAACGCAGCTAAATTAATACAGCAAAAATGAATGATATTAAATAGGTACAATACAAGAATATAGTTACAGTATCGTAAAAAGTTGTACAAATGAGTTTGATAAGTTTATAATATAATATTATAACAACGAGAGTACACGGAGAAAAATGTTATTTTAAAATACGATCATTTTATTCGTAAAAACGGGACTGAAGTTCTTACGAACAAATTAACAGTGTTTCAATGTTTATTGACAGGAAAATGTAAGAATATTTTGTCGGTATACCTACGTACGAAATTACGTATACCAACAAAATATTCTTACTTGTTCCCGCCAATAAACAGTGAAACCCTGTTAATTTGTTCTTAAGAACTTCAGTCCCGTTTTTAACCGTTATATTACAAATAAAATGATAATATTTTAGAATAATATTTTTCTCGTGTACAAAAAGTAGTTAATTGCATCGCCTGTTTATAATTAGATTGACAATTTGGGAGGCGGTTCGCCACACCGGGAACCATTTATTGGATAACCAACACCTAAGCAAGAGGTCACCACAAGTGATTCTCTATGTTTGGTGACTTGCCAGGTTAGCGGGGTTCATGGAGTAAAGTTTATTTAAGAGTCTTGGCGGCGGATGATTCTGCCCACTTGCTGCTAGAGAGACTATTGAGGGAGGCCTTTTGACATCTCCAGCCATCGCCATGCACCGCACCATAAGTTGGTTAATCCTGAACTGACCCCAAGATTCCTACCCACCACTCTTACCCTCGATGTAAAGATGATGTAGGTCTTGCTGAAAATTATTTTTCTCATGGCCTTCTATGTGGAGCTAATGTAAAAAATAATAAAATAACCGCCGTTGATTACCAGGTGGTTAAGAACCTCAGTAATCTGTTTTTAAAGTCCCGACACTAATTATGAGGTCCCTAACACCCGGCTTTGCTCGCGGTAAGTCCGAATGCATAATATTGCTAGCACCAGTTTATCTGCCACACCAGTACACAGTGGCTCCATAACTTAGCAGACCTGAACAATAATTCGTGGAAAATGTCGGGGTTTTCGGGCGCTCCGGTACCTCCACATTTTACTCGTATTAACAACACAAGAACCGCTATCTTTTTGCTATTATCGCACGGTGCAGGGTGACCGGAAAATGTACTACCATAATGAAAATAAATTACACAGAAAAGTGTTTTAAAAACATGTATGCAGTTAATGAAAACCGTTTTATTGTCGTCATGTGTTTTATCCACGTAAAAAGTCCAAAAAAACTTTTCTGTTTTTAATCCCAAATATTTTTTACGTGTTTGTAGGTACTTATAGAAGTTTATCTTTCAAATTTTTAATTTACCTATTATATATGCCAAATCACTAGTATGTAATCAAATACTGTGCATTGTACCATTTTTGGGATATTATGTCGTGTTGCACTACCTCCTTCTTTCGCCAATGTTTCAGACTGGGCTAGTGTCTGCTAGATCAAATGTGTAATATCTGATGATGGACACTCTACTTCTCTCGGAAACGTTGGCTATAGAAGTAGGTAGAGCAACAAGGTATAATATTCCCAAAAACAACGATATTACTTCTGACCGTAAAAATTTTAATTGGAATAGAATACCATTCATTCGTCGTAAGACTCCTCGTCTCCTTCCTCACCAGATCTTTGACTACTAGACCACAATTCAGAATTGAAACATTTCTTGGAATGGCACCTGAAGACACCTTCCTCTTATCCACCTTCACCGTTTCACCATTCAACTCATGAGAATACCGGAAATTAGTCCCTTTTAAATCAAATTCTAGACGTATTGACTCTTTTCAAGAAAACATTAATTGATTTTGAAAGATTGCTATTTTATCTGGTACACGCAGTTTTAAAATTTTGTAAAACTATGTGTAACTTTTTAATATACTAAGGTTATACCGTTGGTCGTTGGCAGATTTGTTCAATTTTCAAACGATAGATTCTATTAGCAATACAAATTTCAAATCATATACGACAAAATAAACCAATACATGATCTAGAAAACACATTTTAAAAATTTAAATTTTAGTTAAATTAAAAACATTAAAAAATAAATCAGAGAACGTGTTTTATGACAAAAATAACCCAGTTTTTCTATTTATTTAAGGTCTTACAAAGTAAAATAATTCAGTTTTTTTTTACACGCTTATTTTGTTTAGACATTATTGAAAAATCATAAATACTTATGATCAAAAAATACTTACAAAAAGTACACGATATTTAATAATTTATCATTGTGGGTTTTGATCATTTTTATTGCTTAATTGAATGTAGGTATATATTAAAGCAAGTTTTGAATGAAAAAAATCCATATAAAATTTTTAATTTAAAAAAATTGATACGGGGAATAATCGATCTTTCTTATTGGAACCTCCCTGTACAGTTGAAAGCATGTTTAAACTTTTATTCTCAGCTGCTGGTCAATCGCTCTTAAAGGGGGCATGTCTCTAGTACCATTCAAATCTCATTGTTTTGCAACACGTGTTTACATAGAATCAAAAATCGAATAAAGTTAAATTGATTAGAAATAAAGTCAGTTAGATAATGGCGTCTGCCTTCCCAGATGAGAACCACGCAACGTAATGTACAATAATATTCGTTATATTTTTTATTCTAACTTTTAATTAGTAATTTAATTTCCGTCTTTAACTTTCCCACAGAGAGATTAAATAGCTTTTAATAGAAGCGTAGAATCATTTGCTACAATACAATTTAAGTCATTTGAATACCAAAAGAGATCGTTTTCTTTTTCAACATTCCTGTATCATATGATACTATAATTTACAAACTCATTTGGAGTGGTGTTCATCTCGAACTCTCATCAATCGAACTGAAGACCCGAGACCCTGACTGAGCTAGACTGTGGTGTATGTAAGTATAACGGTGATTATAATATGTATGTATTAAAATGTGAATGTAGATGTTCTATCAAATTTGTTCGTAAGAATTTCAGTCCCGTTTTTAACCGTTGTACGAATAAAATGATCGTACTTTAGAATAACATTTTTCTCCGTGCGGGAGGTTGGGAGCAGTTGGGATTCTTGTGCGGTATTAACATTTAAAAAAAAGTTAAGCCGATGTTTAAAAAAAACTCCAGAATAACATGTGTGTGGATAAGGACCCACACTAAAGAGCTGCAGATAAAATTAGCATTATGTTTAACACACTACGCAGTAACATATGTTTTAAGATTTTCACGGCCAAAAGTATTTTTGATGTTTATTTTTGGGACGTTATGTCGTGTTACGCTAACTCCTTCTTTAGCCAACGTTTCGGACAATGTTACAGTGTCCATCATCAAGAACATTCAACACATCCATGTCCATCATCAACACATCCATTATTCAACACATCTGCCCTGATTATGGACACTGTAACGTTGTCCGAAACGTTGGCTAACGAAGGAGTTAGCGTAACACGGCATAACATCCCAAAAATAATCAACAAAAACTCCGCAGTAAGATTAAATACTGTATTTATCCAAGAGATTAAAAAAAACTCAGGAGTAAGTAAGTACTCTGTAAGAAGAAGATACATTGAATTAATTTATTTCTTGTGGCATATTTCCGGCTTACCAATCCTACAGCTCGAAGTGGGATTATGTTACCCCTTCAGTTTTAATTGGGGAATGTTTTGGGGCGGTAGGAAGGGACGAGTGGGGGAGGAAGGTTGGAAGATAAAAATAACCTAAATAACCCTTTCATCGTGATACTGAATCAGTGTGCCAGCAAACTGTCTGCAGCCAGGTATACTCTGGAGTCTATGGCCGTGAGTTGTAAGGCCAAGGGAACTGCCGAATGGAGTATTTTCACAAAATATGAATACTGCTTAAAGTTTTTCTTTTATAAAACTTCGATATGACGAGTAACTCAGATGTTTTTCGGACGGAAATAACGTTACCATATGGAAATGATGTTCGGATATCGATACAATTACTGCCATCTGTATTTGTTTTTTTTTTTTTAAAGGTTTCTCGCTTTCGCTAAAATATTTTTATTATTTTTCTTTGTATTGCATTACTTATTTATAATTTGTATTGCATTACTCAATACAAGCGACGGAACTCAACCTTGCTGTGTATCATTCATGTCTACAACGTCATCATGACGTAGAAAACGCCACTGGCTGGTAAGACGGTTGATACCAACATTGCCCAGTGTGACGTCAACGCCGCCATATCGACGAATAAGAACGAACTTGTCGTTTTGGCGGCAAATGAAAAATTATGTATTTTAAATCGCTATGGAAAATTTATTTGTCAATAAAAAAAACATATATATTATCGTAATTATTTCCAAGAATAAAAAAATAGTCGAATACCCTGTTGCAAGGGCGTCGCCAGGGGGGGGGAGGGGGCAGGGAGGGGCAGCTGCCCCCTTATAGAGATTCTAAAAAAGTTCTGGCCATGGTGAGTGTACACAGAAAACATATTCATGGAAACAATCGCCGTAGATGTAAGGCTCGTGTTACAAATGAAAAGCTTCATGTGCTCTCGACTTTACCTATAATTCATTCTTTTCTCATTCTCCATTACAACTTGCCCCCCCCTAGGCTATCGGCTGGCGACGCCCTTGCCCTGTTGGATGGTATATAGGAAAGTAGATATTTCGAGTTACGTTTCGAATTAGTTTCACTATGGTACCAAATGCAACGTTTTACAAATAATTAAATTTGATACATTATCGATTTAAGCATATAATATCGGAATCCAGAGCCAATAGCATTCCAATATTCAATTCAGTTAACATATTCAAATATCTTAGATTATTTAGGTTCGGTTAGGTTGGGTATGAAAAATGTATGTTTATGGTAGTCATCCTGTGTTTCATTCCGCCGGCCATTTCCTGGGCGGCTGTATTATATATGTTCAAATGTGCCCTCGTATGGGAAGTTCCTACATAAAAATGCCCCGAGGAAAATAAAAGATCAAAGAGATTTGTTGTTGGCCGGCAGAGGGAGGCAACGATATACAATACACCTTAACCATGTATTATATACTGTAACTATACAGTTATATAGTATTTACCGGCAAGGATATTGCCTGAACTAGGAACAGGACTGAATGAGCAGTACGAGGTGGCTGGACTGGATGCAGCTGATAGTTTTCTATTGATCCAGAAATTAAAAGCGATTATCCTTTTCATTGAATCTTGAAACCGTTGCTTAAAGCGCTTGCGTTGTTTTTCACCTTTTCTGGTTTGTATCTATTTATTTAATAATCTTGTGATTTGAATAAATCGATAAATAAGCTTTTTATTAACATAATTATTATACAGGATGTTACGAACAGAAGATTCACTAAGAAGAAGACTCACGCCTTTACACTGGCGCTCAAAATGTTGTATGAAGTTTTTTGATTTCTAAAAAACAAAATTAATACAAAAAACTATTAATAAGATCTATTAATAATTTTTTTGAGTTCAGTGGTTCAATTTTATTCGCTTTTTATATATTGTATTGATATTTATTTATTGAGTACAAATGAATGTTCGTTGCCCGTTTTTGATTGTAATTTTTGGAATGGACGAATAATAAAGTATTTTTATAAACGAGGGATTCTGTTAAAAGTGTATGGAAAATTTAAAAATCCTTTTTCTGATATTAATCATCCTTCAAACATGTTTGTTTTTTATGTTTTCATTCAAAATTTATTGATTTTAAAAACGATCAAAAACCGACAAAACCAAAACGGCCCATGATTGGCACGGGCACCAAATAGGCACGTCAATAAACAACAAAGTACTTACTTACTGTCAGAAATGTGTAGCCGACAGACGCTCACGACGTCACACGATAGCCCCGCCCCAAAATATCGTTTTGGTGGTATTTCAAAAGTGGGAAACTTAGACTCGCTGTAGAAAATTTATTCGTCAACATAAAAATAAAACAAAAATTCCATAATCATCGTATTTATTTGCCTGATTTTTTTAAGCAATAAAAAATGGAAATTCCCTATTATGTTGTCAAACCACTGCTGAATAATTGATTTAAAGAGAAATATAATATTATTATCATCTGCAACGAGTTGGGGTGATCATTTACCAACTCCGTGTTCAATGAAATCCAGAATAATGTAATTTCATTAAATTAATTATTGTAATTAATGTGGTACACCACCATTAATTATAAATATTCACCTAGTACCGGGGCGCAAGTTTCGTGGTTAAGTTATTACCGTAATGTATTAGGAATTTAACTATCTGCATAGCCAATCTACATTATCTTTGTAAACTCCTTGTTAACATTCTCCATTGAACCGTTTTATGCTAAAATTGACATGTAAATTAACCGTCTTAGTGTGCGGCAACAAATGGGCGTGCTTAGGAAATATTAATCAATGTTTCATAATACATATATCAGAATAACATTATTATATAAGTGTCATATTAGTTAAAAACACAAAATAAATATATTTTAAAAGAATTTTTTTAGGTATACAAAAATGACGAAGAGATATTTTTTACTTTAACCTCTAAATAAATAATTTCCATCAGGGCCTTTTTCATCTTTAGGGATGCTGTGCCAGTTCTATTTTTAAGGATATGCAGGAAGTTCTGTGAGAGAAAAAGGTGTTTATTTATTTATGCCTTGAAGGCAGTTGTACAGGAGCATCATAACAAGTACACGGAGAAAAATGTCATTTTAAAATACGATAATTTTATTCGTAAAAACGGTTAAAAACGGGACTGAAGTTATTACGAACAAATTTACAGTGTTTCAATGTTTATTGGAGGGAAAATGTAAGAATAATTTGTTGGTTTTCGTACGAAATTACGTATACCAACAAATTATTCTTACATGTTCCCGTCAATAAACATTGAAACCCTGTTAATTTGTTCGTAAGAACTTCAATCCCGTTTTTCAAAATGATCGTATTTTAGGATAACATTTTTCTCCGTGTATATGGTACACAAATAATGAATTATGCATGAAAGACATAAGCAGGCACAACACAAGTATTCAATGAGTAAGATGAACAAAGGAGTTCAACAAGCAGATTCGTATTTGGGATCAGGCCTACAGTAGGTAAACTATTCAGCAATTATTGTCATGATACTTCTCAAAACATGATTCCAGTGCAGCTCAGAACTGGAAGCATGCAATATAAAAAGTTAATTTTCTGCAATAGGGTATTTTCACAAACGAGGGATTCTGTTGAAAATGTATGAAATATTTAAAGACCATTTTTTTTTTATTTTAATCATCCTACTAAAATTTTTGGTTTTTTTGCGTTTTTATTCAATTTTATTCATTTTAAAAAGGCTCAAAAACTAAAACGGCCCATGATTGCCAACGACGCTTCGTACGCACGTCATCAAACAAACAAAGTAGAACTGATTCAAAACAACATCAAACAAACAAAGTAGAACGTTTCAGATTTTCACGGCCAAAAGCATTTTCACACATCGTCGGATCTGCTGGATCTGCCCTGATGATGGACACTGCAACGCTGTCCGAAACATCGGCTAAAGAAGGAGGTAGCGCAACACGGCATTACACCCCAAAAACAAACAACGAAAAAGTAGAACTGTCAGATTATTTTCAAGAACGAGCGACTCTTGTGACGTCAAACGTCGAAAATTCCGTTTTGGCGGATTACAAAAAAGGGCAACTTAGCCTCGCTGTAGAAAATTTATTCGTCAACATAAAAAATCCAGAATAATCGAAATTTTTTTAAGCAATAAAAAATCGTAAAAATACCCAACTAGATACATAATTTAAAGTTATTTGTTATTATTATTGTAAAAATAAAAGGTACACAACAATTAAATATAATAAGTAAGTAGATACTATGAAAGTAGTTACAGAGCAGTGTGTATGATGGTTGGGTAGTAATTTACTGGTTCTATGTGTCTAAGATTGACGAATGTAAGAATTCATCCCTTCTGCTGCGATGTAAAACGATGGGTCGAGAGAGACCAGCTGGAGAGATCAAAGGGTCTCCCCAAACCAGCCTCTCCCTATCTGACAGGCCACGGAGCTGGTGGGAACGTGCACCCGCCGCCAAGGTCTGAACCTGCATCACTTGATGAACCCGGACACCCCTGATAAGTCACCAAACGTAGCGAACCACTTGAGCAAAGGTGCCAGTTATCCAATAAATGGTTCAAATTGAATGGTCCTTGGCGTTTTGCCATTTTTTTGTGGCAGTTTAAAGACTCTGTATTGTAAAGCTAGATTCTCTCAGTATATATGGCCCGCCGTGATTGACCACCTTTCAGAATCTGTATTTAGTGACCAGATCTGAATAGGCATTGCAGTAAAATAAGCAATCTTCAATATTTTGGTCATAATAATAGTTATGAAAAAAAAAAAATTTACTCAAATGATAATTCAGAAAAAAATATTTATGGAATGCATATCAGAGGAAAATGGCGCAATTCATTGATTCGACTTCTACGTGACTGGTACGAGGGCAGTTCTGCAGAGTTATTGATGCTGCAATGTGAAGCTCATCCTGATAATATATAAAAGCCAAACTTCAATACATAGAAGAGGTCACCCAATGACCTAATTTGATCGTTGAGGTCACTAAATTAATATGGAATTCAATATTTAATTTTTATAAGAAAAACTCTCTTTTTATAACATTTAAAAAAAAAAGAAAAACAAACATTCCCGGGTTACGAATAACCTGACAATATTTGAAAATCTCCTACTACCATCACAGTAAGCGGAAGATGTTGCTTGTGTCGTGATGGAGGACTTAGCAAGCCGAGGAATCGAACACGCTTCGCCCGGGTGGGACCGAAAGCTATGCCCACTCAGTTACTGACTGGATTTGAAGGTTATTCCCACCAATGATGTATATATATATATTTGAAGAAGAAGATAACACTAATAATCTAAATTAAAATATGAAATTGAACAAGACACAGAAAAATAAAAGATAACGTTTTTTTATAATTTCTTGTTCCAATTGCGACCGTTATCTTTTATTTTTCTGTGTCTTGTTCAATTTCATATTTTAATTTAGATTATTAGTGTTCAATGTTCTTCTTCAATGGAATTAAATAAAATATCGTATGTATTCTAGAAAAGATATTCAGTATTAGAATCATTAATTTAATACCCAAAGATTTGTGAATATTCCCATAGAATATGATACCATATTTTTAATATCGGCGTACCTTGCCATTAATAATGTATCTCCTTGTTGCCTCGTATCGGAGAACTTCCTACGATCTTATGTTTAGTTATGTTTTCCCCGGGAAGATGTCACTAGTTTAGCCGGCGGCGGCGGATGTGGCAGCCATCTTTATTGGATTACCCGCCTGACCGGAAACCGACACACATGTCACGTTGTAGTCCAGTCAACAATAAATTCTACCTCTAATGTTACCATATACATTATACATGTAGCTCCTTACATACTGCGGAAGATATACTAATGTCATTATTTAGTTATTTTGTAATAAATACCGGAGTTAAACGGATTTTTTCGTTGTACTCGTATCTTTTCCCGAGTAACGTTTTGGTCTCAATTTTATGAAAGTGTCTGTCTACAAATATTTAATACTAGCTGATACCCGGCATGTGTTGCTAGGCTAATGAAATAAATAAATTGTTTCTCCCTTCGTGTCATTTCCCATTCGTCCCCGTTCCCCTTCCGATTCCTCTTCCACTTCCCCTCCCACGTCCCCTTTCCCTCCCGCGTACCATTCTGCCTCGTCCCCCCTCCCGCGAAGCTCCCTTCCTTAATTCCCCAATCGACCCTCCTACATACCCCTCCCCCAGCTTTTTTTTCCTGCCGCCTGGCTCCATAAAATACACCCATTTTTCCAACAACTCGCGTGACCTATTTAATTTTTTTAATGCAAATTTCATAATGCCAGAGCTCACCAATAGTAATCAGATAAAATTTTAATCGCAACGTATGAATATTATAGGAAAAAAAATTCATAAAGCCAAAGCTCACTATCCTATAACCATCCCGGGTATGCGCATATCATATTCCCAAAGTTTCATCGCAATCGGATGAATGGTATGGCTGCGCATAAGGAATGAACAAACCAACACACATTATTTTTTTATATTATAGATAATTAATTATTTTAGGAGGCGGGAATGGGAACCATTTATTGGATAACCAACATTCCTACTATAGGTCACTCCAAGTGGTTCGCTACGTTTCGTGATTTAGCAGGGGTGCCCGAGTTCATGAGGTGAGGTTCAACCGGGTTTTTGCGGTGGACGCATCTGCACACCAGTAGCAGGTCCATTCGGGAGAGACTGGTTGAGGAAGACCTTTTCACCTCTCCAGCAGGACTCTCGGAACATCGCCCTGACACTGGCGAGACACTGACCTCCAGATTCATACTCACCCCTTATACCCTTTTCCTTACGAGAACTTCCCCTCATTTCTTTCCCTAAAAAGACATAAGCCCTGGAGGGAATTATTTTCATCAGGGCCTCCTGTGTGAAGGTAATGTAAAAAAAAATAGTATGTGCTATTTCATATTTAACTGATATTTAAAACGTATTATTAATTTGCAGCCCGTTTCTGCGACCGAATATTTCTTTTTTTACATTTGACTTAACAATTCCAATATTTAACTTGATTTACTCGAAAATGAAAGCTCACATCGAAAAAATATATCTTTTTTTTTATTTTAGCGAATATATAAAATAATTGTACATACATAAATATAATGGTAAACTTAAGTATAGATATTGTATTTCTCAGTCCTCCTCACTAGGAAGTCCTGTCCTGATGCGGGTTAAAGTTATTTATTTATATATATATATATATATATATTTTTACAAGAAAAACTCTCTTTTTTACTTTTGAAGGTCATTCCCATCAATGTAATATATCATTGAAGAAGAAGAAAACAATAATAATCTAATTTTTAAAATATGAAAATCAACAAGACACAGAAAATTAATAAAAGATAATGGTCGCAACTGGGACTCGAACCCAGAACCTCACATCTAATAGTTTTATTATTATCCGTGTCTTGTTCATTTTAATATTTTAAAAATTAGAATATTATTGTAATCTTCTTCCTCAGTGATATTTATTTATAGTTTATTTGTTTTCTATGTAGTTTTTAGTGTCATAATTAGGGTTTTTTCATTGACCTCTTTCAGCCATATTCGTGATTTGTATACATGTACTCATTAAAAATTTTAATTAGTTTTTGTCTTGGGGAAGGATGTTGTGGAGTTTTGTT
The DNA here is from genome assembly GCA_951813805.1 of Limnephilus auricula. Classification (NCBI taxonomy): domain Eukaryota; kingdom Metazoa; phylum Arthropoda; class Insecta; order Trichoptera; family Limnephilidae; genus Limnephilus; species Limnephilus auricula. Next base: position 23,388,919 of record OX638404.1, read on the forward strand.
GCAAAGTAAGTGTAGTTTTTTTTGTCCAAATGTAGTTTTATAACTTGGAATGTTTTTTTTTGACATTACAAAAAGTCAACTCCAAATGTTGTGTAGATTCACCAGTTTACCGGTTGTACAATATCTTATATTACTAATATTATAAACGCGAAAGTTTGTATGGATGTATGTATGTTTTTACTCTTTCACGCAAAAACTTCTGAATGGATTTTAATGAAACTTTACAATAATATAGCTCACATATCAGAAAAACATATACGGCCTTACTAAAAAAAAAACACTCCGCGGCCGTTAAACGGTGTTTTTGTGAATCTTTCGATTTGACAACGCCGTATTTTCTTGTTCAAATTGGAGTTTTCATAATAATCCGCTAGGTGGTGTGATTGATGCGCCTGCGCATTGCTTTCCCGCTGAATAAAACAAAACCCGCCGAAATGCAGAAAAAAGTCGGTCGCGGTGTTTGTGTGATTAAGATGATATTTTCGTAAATGATTTCAATCCTTGACTAATTCGCACTTATATTCATTTACGCAATATATTTACTATTAATTTGTGTTGTTTTTCGTTAGTTTAAGTCAAATTGTGACACTAAAATCGTGTGTTGTAAATTGATCTGTCAGAAAGTGGTTCTTTAGGTTATATTCAGAAATAATTTGCATTTTAAGATCTTTATTTAATTATAAATTCTTGAAAGTGATGTTTTTTGGTGACTAAAATGTCTAATACATATTTTAGTAAACGTATCAAGGAAATTAATGTGTTAAGATGTGCAAGCAATGGATTCAAACGTGAGTTTTTTTATTGTAAATTTTTGGGAATGAAAAGCTAATTTCAAGATTTTTTTATATTTTTTTATTGTGTGAAGGAGTAAATAGTGAGGTGACAGTTTTATTTCAAAATCATTAAATAAAAGGACTGTGTTTTTTGAATTTTGAATTTTTCCAAATATTTAAATGTTTTAATAGAAAGTGTTTGGGGAAAGTGAGTTTTTTTTTTTCAATTTGATGTTTGAAGCTTAAAATACTACAGTTTTTAAACATTTAAGTATATTTTAGATATGAAAATCTTAAAGGTAATTACATTTTGGTTCTAAAATGGTATTTGTTTTTACGACATCTCAAAAAATAATAAATACATAGGACATTAAAAAAAGAAATTCGAAATTGGTTGAAAATTACAAATGGAACAAATATATACAACAGATAAACTACCCTCCTTGGCCGTGTAAGCAATGTACATATCTTTCCATGAACAATTTTTTGTCAGTTCTTAATTAGTAAGGATTCTTCATACATGGTTGTTTGACCACTGTACAAATTTTTCAGAAAGTTTATTAGTAAGGCTGGTAAAATGGCGACGTTGTCAGATCAAAACCATATATTTTGTTTAGTAAGAATTTGAAAAACGAAATGTACAGACTTTACACAACGTGCTACAGAAACACCGTTTAACGGCCGCGGAGTGTTTTTTTTTAGTAAGGCTGATAGGCTATAATTTATAAAACAAGCTATTTATTTTCAATATATTGAAAATAATAATTATTGTTTAATAGAAAATGTCAAAATTTGAGAATGACATTTTGCAAAACAACGATTGTTAAATTAAAGTTCTATTTTAGAAAATATTTAAATTAGTGAATTTATTCGAAGTACTGGCCTAATACTTTAAATCGAATCAAGAATTATAGATATTTTAAATAAATATGTTAAGAATTTTGGTACAAACGTAGATGGGACCTAGGAAAAGAAAATAGATTACTCGAAGTACTAATCCCACGCAGACGAAGTCGCGGGCAGAAGCTAGTAATAAATATAATATATAATACCATATATAACTACCATACTTGCAGAAACTAAGGTTGAAGCTTATAAGCAGTTCAAATCGGTATACGAATTATTGATCATGTTCAACAACAAAATTGCCCTTCCAGGCGGCATGACCATTGGCATTGTAAGTTAGTCCTGCAGGTTGGGAGGGAATCCGCTCCTGCTCTCGCATACCTCCATAAACAAGCGCGAGCGCATCCAGAAGTAGTTTGTAAAGCTAACCCGAATTAATAATAAGGATCAGGACCGAGGAAACTTTGGATTGACGTGATGGGAACTATTACGGTTATTATTTATATTTCGTCCCGTTGATTTGATTTATGGACCAAGTTGAACGAGCAATTTAAATTAACTTTGAATCGGGCACCATTGACAGTCTCGATTTCTGTAGATCTAGCAAAATACTAAGCACTGGTTATGGTAACGCACAATGCTCATTTCAGATAATTAAAACTATCCATAGAAGGATTGTATTCGCGTTGGAAGGCTGGGAATCAAATATACTAGTTTTGGTTGTCTGTGCGTTCTGTGTAACTCTAGTTCAATGGTATAAAATTGGATTATTATTTTTTTAATTGATAAACTAATGTTTAAGACAATTTTTTTTTATGCATAGCACAAAGGGTAATAATTATTATAAGCAATAATTATTAGCCTGATACACTCATCCATATTGAAAGAATCTTCCGAGAAAAGATACATATCGCCGACGGGACTCGAACCCGCACCCTTTTGATTGCCGGTCAAGTGCTCTACCATTAAGCTACGGCGGGATACCTCCAACCCGCCAAATGTTCAATATATACCTAGTGTTTCATTCAACAAAAAGTGTAATAAGCAGTAACTGTTGAATGAAACACTAGGTATATATTGAATCATTTGGCGGGTAGGAGGTATCCCGCCGTAGCTTAATGGTAGAGCACTTGACCGGCAATCAAAAGGGTGCGGGTTGGAGTCCCGTCGGCGATATGTATCTTTTCTCGGAAGATTCTTTCAATGTGGATGAGTGTTTCAGGCTAATAATTATTGCTTATAATAATTGTATCAAATTTGCTTTGAATTCAACTGATTGTGTGAAGAATGCATATAAGCGATAAATCTATAAAGCAATAGTAATCAAATTTACTGATAAGTGGTTGCACGAATGAGTTAAATAAATTTGTTTTTAATTAAGACATGAGTACACATTTAGAAAACTTTTCCAATTCGCTGTCAAGAATCAATAGAAGTAGGTAAACAGGGTACACGCCCCATTAGGAGCAAAACGGATTAAAACACTCTATTCAGGAACTTTGCCTCGCACCAGGGAAAGATTTTAGCGGAGTAATTAAAAAATAATTGCTGCCCCTTCATCGCTTCTTGCAGTCCTGTTCGCAGCTTGCTTTATGCTAAGTTAATACGTTTACCTGATAAGTAGGATGTAGGTACTTACTTGAAATAAACTTTAAAATACAAGTAAACGAATTTATTTATTTAATTGATTTATATTAATTACTAGCTTATACCCGCGACTCCGTCTGCATGGGATTAGTACTTCGAGTAGCCTATTTTCTTTTCCTAGGTCCCATCTATGTATATATCAAAATTCTTAACCTATTTATTTAAAATATCTGTAATTCTTGATTCGATTCAAAGTATTAGGCGAGTACTTCAAATAAATTCACCAATTTTAATATTTTCTAAAATAGAACGTTGATTTAACAATCATTGTTTTGCAAAATATCATTCTCAAATTTTGACATTTTCTAACAATACTTATTATTTTTCAAGATTTTGAAAATAAATACCTAGCTAATTTTCTAAATTATAGCCTATAATAATAATAATAATAAAAAAAGAAATATGCGTAAAAAAAATTACGTACAAAAACAAAAATTATGTTTTATTCCAGGATGTGGGGAGGATAGTGCAATCCCACACGTCCCATATAGTTATAAATATAGTTAAATTATAAATAAAGTAGAACAATTATAAGTAAGTACAAAGTTATAAATAGGTAATCAATTTCTGCGTTGTCTTCAGTGAGCTCGGGCCCAGTGCTCACTCAGGAGTGGCGCTTGGTGCTGGAAGGCTGCTTTCACCACCGTATGTTATAATATGTTATTCTGTTGTATGAGCTATATTATTGTAAAGTTTCATTAAAATCCATTCAGTAAATTTTACGTGAAAGAGTAACAAACACATATATCCATTCAAACTTTCACGTTTATAATATTAGTAAGATTTGGTTTAGAAATTAGAATATGCCTAGGTTCTACCGGGATATCATTTACCGGTTTCTTTTCTCCCTACCCCATCTGTTTGAATTTCGGAACAATAGCTAGAAAATCGTGCAAAAACCAGTGTATTTTGAAAAATGAAGAAGGATTGGGACTACCTTTATAGCAAATCGTTGGTGTTTTTCATGTAGATAATGTCGTTTTTAAGTAAAAAGAAAGAATTTGACCATATTGACATTTTATCGTTTTGTACTCATTCGTTTATTGTGGCGCTAATTTCCTCGAGGTATCGCGGTGGAACCATATAACTATTATACTATTATGTTGTGTGCCCCTTCGCAGAGATACAGTGGTAATTGATTGGTCATCCGTTTTTCCTTTAATAACTTATTCTTTTCTACAAATAATATCCCCAATTCCAGTAAACACCATTTAGTTTCAATTAAAGTACTTACAGTTCATTTCGAGTGCATCTGAAGCTGAGACTCGTAAGCAACTTCGGATACAACACTAATCATTCGTAGAAACAAGTTCTATTGACTGCAATTGCCAATCAAACTGTAAACGTAGTCCCAACTAAAATCTCAGTATTATCAACGCGACTGAGTGAGTCAATGTTTGGAACAGTAGTGGTACTTAAATAGAGCCTTGAGGGACTCCATAGTTTTAAGGAATGATTTGGCTGTGGCGAACATTTTATTTCTGTTGCTTAGGTATGTATCGAATTAGTAAATATTTCTATGTATTATATGGAACTATGCTTTGAACTTTCAAAGTAAGGTAGGTAGGTACGCGTGTAAATTGGATAAAAATAGATAACGACTTCAACAACAAATAATGTTATAGGTAAATCAAAATAAAATATTGTCCATTTTAAATTACTACTGTAATGGTTTTCTCCCCTTTTGAGTTCAATCAACCCTATGTAAGGGTGATAATTTTTTTTTTCGTATAACTTCAAGTTTTGAAAACCTTAAATTACTGCTGGAGCTGCCAGTACGTAGGCAAGTACGTCCTGAAAAATTGTTGTTTAATTACTTTTGAATTAACTAGACACGTTGTGATTATTTTTGTTTCGCCTTTATAGCACTAATTCAGGTAGATTAAACGGATTTGTGGTAACTTTTGGTTCTTAGCTGTGGTGTGTTGCAATCTGTCAGATCTTCAACAATGACGATATTCTATCTAACTGGCTAATCATTTAACTCCCCAGTCTATCTTACTATTTACTGATCTAATACCCTTCCCCATGCTATTGACGATTAGTCTACCTACGATGTACCTGACTCTCTGTGCCGTTCTACCTAAACTCGGAGTTATAAACTTTTTTGTTAGAGTATATCAAAACATCATTCATACAATAATTTCAATTAGTTATTCTAAGTTCCTATTGGTTGTTAGTTGTATGCAATCTACTTACAGGTAGGTATATTAGGTAGGAATAGGAACAAACATGTGCTTGCTACGATTGGTCGCCTCCAATTCACAATTAGCTCGATGAAGGATTAACCCGTCGAACTAACCCCAATCCCAACGCCTCCAGGAAGATTTAAATGTTGCCTCGCAACAGATGAAAAATGACATGTTTCGTCCCTGTCGTGAAGGGAATGTGTGTGATTTTTGTAGGTTGATTGATATATGTTGTTTAATTCAGCGGTGAAGGATCCATTGTATATATTCGTGCGGTAATGGGAGTGATCTCTACCAACGTCGCCAGGTAAAGGTGGTGTGATGATTAATATGTTGAAATCTCCATAGTACAATGCAGTAATGGGAGAATATCTCTACCAAATCTTCGCAAGGTAAAGATGGAATGATGATTAAGATGATAGGTTGAAGGTTCATGATGAAAGGTCATTCCATATCGCTAGGCATAAAATGACGCTCTGTTCCGCCGAGTGTGATTGAAGTATGTCTAAGAGCTCTCAGAAGGTGCTCAGATGACTTCCGGTTCAGGTCGTGCCCTTCGGCCCGAGCCTGATGATGATGATGATATGTTGATGATGGCCAGCATGCTGAAGGTTAAGGGTCCGCCCAGCTAACCGCAGCCATGAACATTATACCGAAGTGAATACTTCCGGATAAGTCAGGGGTCGGGAATCCCCGCGTGCATCCCACTGGTTTTGAAGAAATAAAATTAGCAGGCTCAGGGGCCGAACTCTTCGCCGTCTCCTCAGCATCCTTTACAGCAAACTGTCAGCTCCCAGACTTCCGTCAATCACACCTGCCAAATCCGTTAAGTAAAAGGGTACGTACTGTAGAGTGCGTGTTTAGTATATCCAAAATATGTTCGCCACTAATTTATGTCGGTAGTTAATTTGAGAGAAGACTAGGCCCTGCACGACTCAAGCAAGCGCGATGAGAACAATACTCCTTGTGTAAATTCGCAGGCCTGAGCTTTACAGCACTCGTCTTCATCTCGCGTCAACAGCCTCACACTGTCAATCCAGAATGTAATCCTGGTTCCCGGGTCAAGAACTCGCGAGCTGAACCTTCCAAGTCGTGAATTTGGTCAGCTCCGCCCTACGAACTTCGACACCTTCGTTCAGAACTCATTCCCGACTATGGTGTTTCTCAGGAACAACGACAACCCGTCGGAAATCATCGAAACAATACAAGCCATTGTTCCCTTCGTCCAAACGAATACAAGGGTCATCCCTCATACGTCAACATAAGATAACGGAGCCCATCACGTTTTGTCCCATCATCTGGAGACTAGCGGGAATAGAAAAACTGTCAATGACCTCAGACTCCTACTACAGATGTTCTGCTTGATTGTTCTCTCACCGCTAATACTGTCGAAACAGAAGCCATACCAGGGACATAGTGGGATCCTTTGTTCTCCGGACATTATCAAGTGCCTTGGTAAGGAGGGACTCGGGGTCAGCCAACCGACACAGCTGATACAGGGCCAATTCTAGGTTCAGGGTTCAAGTTCACCAGCGCAAGGTCACCGATATTACGAGTCGAGTCAATGATCCGTTTCCTTCGTTTCCGCCGATCAAAAGATAGTAGAGCCCACGTGGATTTCGTCCATTTCGCCTAATGAGCGACGTACGTGAAAACAACCCAAATCGCCGGATAGGGAAGCTCAGCGAAGTTATTCTCTCGACAATCACCTGACACTGCTGTTTTTTTTGAAGTAAAGTTTGTTTAGACGGTATTCAAATAAATCGAATATCAATGCAAAACCGACGCTCGCTGCGTAAAACATAATAAACTAAGTATAAGTAGATCTTTAATAATACTGTGGGGAAAATATTTATTACCGTATAATCCCTCGTGTGCGCCCTTTTGTCAAACGTACCGATATTGAAAGAACAAGCACTAGGCTACCTAAAGGTGCAATTTGAATATACCTAAATGTTATGAATCTAAACGTCAACGGTAGAGATGTAAAACGAGAAGATAATGTCCTTAAATTAGATTGTGCTGGCAAGAAGGGTAATTTATTTTTTCAAAATTGTTCCATTGTGATTAAACTTGAACACTATACCGAGTAGTAAAAAGTCCTTATATTTATGGGCAGGAACATATAATTATTTGGGATAATTAGCATTCACATGCAACTGTAAATATGTTTAAATTAATACATTGAAGAAGCAGATAACAATAATAGTCTAATTTTTTCTTAAATATGAAAAGGAACAAGACACAGAAAATAATAAAAGATAACGGTCGCAACCGGGACTCGAACCCAGAACCTTACGTCTTACTGAAATAATATGCAATTAACTTTTCAATTTGAATGTGAAAATTTAAATCTTTGCAAAGTTATAATTATTTCATAAATATAATTTGGGACAACTAAATATTGCTTACTACCTCCTTAATAGGTCAATTTTCGAAGGAAAATAGTTTTGCTTCAAGATGCACAAAATCCATTTCAATTTTCAAATTTCAAGGCCCAAATTGCAAGGTGTTGATCAATAATTAAGTGATTTTATTGTTAGTCCATTAGAGCATTCACTTACCTAACGCCCATCTCTGTGTTATCCGAATCGACGGTCTCCTTTTCCACATTCACAAACGGTGTTATACATTATTTTCCTATTGCGATCATATATTTCATGCAGTTAAAAGGCGCATGCTTCTCTTCTCTCGTAAATAATAACTCCGTTAGACTTCTCAAACTTCATGCGACGCCCCACATTCACTTATCGCGACCGACCCTTCTCGATCAACTCCCCGAAAACCGACCGACTCTGATAGTAATTAAAAATGCAGCTCTTCGAACATCTCCCAACTACACCCGAAAACAGCCTGTCCCCTATCCTCTCCGAAACCGACTGTTTTGGCTCCACCCCTCCTCTACTTGACCCGGTGGTCTTCTAGGTGCATTCAGCTTCGTAGAATCAGTCCGCCCCCTCGACACACTGGCAGTTCTAGGCAATATTTTATCACTAATCGCCCTCCTTGTCATGAATTCGACGCTTCCAAAAGATGCATTGATCACTGCTTAATTGCCCTCGCTGAAATTCGAGTTAAGATTTCAACTTTTTCTCCAGTGGCGTGTCACCCCCGCTAGTCTAGCCCATTTTGGCCGCTTCCATAATCTGTACCTGTTTTGTTAATTAATTATATTTTTTCCACTGTCCGTGTGTGCTATTTACGCGATACCGAATTGACAACTGCTATTCTCACAATTACCTCTAACTATTTACCGGCCGTTGGTCTTTTCTGGGATTAAATATTCGTTCTGCCCTCCTTAATTTCAACCAAACGTACCCTCGGCGACGCCACTGGGAATCTGTTTCAGGAATTTGTTCACCGTGGTAGCCACTGGCCACTAACTCCCGGGCGATCTATCGTACGATGCGTGTTTCGTATTTTTTTCTTGCGCCCGGTAATTAATGCCTGATTCATTGTCATCTCTAGTTAACATTTCTCTCTGACAAGTAGGTACATGTTTGTGATGTGAATTTCCGTGAATCAATATTCTAAAATGAGATAAATTGCACAAACGGGGAGGTGCCTAACCAGCGCAATTTTTTATGTCGTCTCCTGATTCGTCTTCACAGCAAGCAGAGACAGAAGATCTACCCTGTCTTCCTTTAGTTAATTTTTTGAATTCTCACTAGATGTCATCACTATTCCGTTTTTATTAAAGGAAATAAAGAGAAATATTAATTCCTTAGCTTTAAGGCGAGATCATCACACTACTTATCGAAATAAAATAAAATAACAAATATATTTAATAGCCACGAATAATGAAATTGTTTCTACATTATTTGGTAGATGGCTATTGCTAACGTAACTACAAAAAAATCACTTCCAGAAAGTGGTGTTGCGACATGATAAACTTATACCGCTGTAAGTTTTGCAAGAGCGTTATGATTCTGGAAAACTACCTCCAGAAAAGTTAACTTTGTCAAGGAAAGCAAACTAAATTGACTGAGGATATTTATAATGAACAATATTGAAACTTTCCCGCTGCCTGCTGTACGAAGGCCACTACCCAGTATTTGATTCAGAAACAAACTTGTTGAAAAAGCTAAATAAAAAAACATCACTGTTGAGTTTTTTTAATGAATAATGTTGAATCATGAAGAGCTCATTCATTTCAAATAAAATGAAAAGAAACGTTCGTTACCAAGGAACTAGAAAAGCTTGCGGTTTTGTTTGACCAGCCAGCCGCAGTTTGCCGTTTCTTCGAAACCGTTAATAATTGCAGGAACGTTAATTTATTCAGTGACGGTATACATAATTCTTATTTATTCAAACACAGTAAACTTATATTTGTTTCAAGTAAACCCTAATGAAGTTAGCCGTGCTTATGGAAAATGTTTGTTTAATTTCGATAAAGATTTTTTTTTTTCTAAATAATAACAATTATTAAAAAATATGTTTTTTGCAGGTCGGTGAAATGTCAATCTTTTGGGACACATTAAAAAAGTTTCTTCAATATAATTATTAAAGAGCAATTATGTTACGGGTTATAAATTATGTAAGCAATAAAGAAAATCTAATCTTTTGTGTAATAAACCTACGATTCACTAAATAATTCCGGACAAATATGAACCAATTTTGAGAACGACAATACTTATGTATTAAGTGATAATTTTTTTAATTATTAGGATTTTCAGACTAGATCATTAAATTTTAACAAAGAAATCATGGGTTCGAGTCTTCGACCAAGGATATAATTGGTCGAAGGTTCGAGACCTAGTTGCGACCATTACTTTTTTTATTTTTCTGTGTCTTGGTTTTTCTTCTTCATATTTTCGTTTAGATTTTATTACCTAGTATTATCATCATCTTCAATGAAACATTAAATTCTCATACATAAAATTCTTCAGATGAAAAACATATTAATTAAATTAAACAAATAACTTTGTATTAAACCACTATTATATAATCACAATTACCTACGTGTTTCGAAACCGATGGTTTCTTCGTCAGGGAAAAATTTTGACGCCACAAAGTGATTTTGCGAAGTTTGAAGAAATAAAAAAATATTATTTTGTTTAGTAGAAGCTGCACAATTTTAACAGGAAATATATTTATTTTTTAACCTACAGTTCCCCAGCTAATTATAACGTATTGAAGAATTGATTGTGCTATAACGTGGTTGACTGAGGTTGCATTTTCTAATGAAGGAAACTTAATTTGTTGTTTGTACTTGTAAAATATATGGAACAGTTGTTACAATGTTATAAGATGTTAAAAATCCAGGAAAATCAAGGATTTTAAGGAGATATAAACTTTTATCTAAATAGATAAATTAATGTAGCGTTCAGGAACTGGATTGGGATTCAGTCTTCAATCTATCCTCAGTGCTACACACCGATGGTTGTAAATAAATACGACACTGGTTCGTTATACGAGAACGTTGTTCATTGAATACAAATGGTTACAAAGTAAACGTCTAGCCTAGCTGGCGGTAAGATTATTAATGGGAGCCCGGAGCAGCGCTCGGTAGCGCGCTGCCTAGAAATGACCCACTTCGGGTCGCAACTCCGTCAACGTTCGGGACGTTGCTCGGCGGTAAAGCCCGCCCATCTATCATAGAGTAAGAGGCAGTGTTGCAAACACCACAATTAATATGAAAAATTTTCGACCACTTTCAGAGAGGATAAATTATAGGTAGATGTTCATATTTGAAATCTTGCGAATTTCTGTTTTTTTTTTTAATAATGAAAAAGTTTTGCAGAGTTTAGCGCAGAAACTCACCTAGAATTATTTAACATTTTGGAGCTTCCTTAGCAACTTTGGAACATGTGGCTTATTATTTCATGCAAAGTTATGCTTCCGAGTTTGTTGTACTTGTTTACTTGTTCATTAATTCATTATGTTTTCTCGTTAAAGTGAAAGGACAGGTTGTTCGTCTTACACATTCAAAATAAACAAATTTATACAATTAATTTTTATTTATTTATAATGCGCCTACCAATATGCAGATGGTTAACATAAAACAACTACAAATACATAAATCACAAAGAATAAATACCGACCGTCCAATTATGGTTTATAACAAAATGTAGGAATTAAATAATACCTAAGTGCCCATGTAAAACAGCATTAGCAACAAAAACAGTAAAGTCAAGTGAAAGTAAAAGTAAATTTATAAAGTTATTGTGGCTATCGGTAATGCCTATTCACACGAGGATATGACAATAAGGAATTGTCCCAGCTCCAGACACATTGTCCTAGTGTGGATTAAAGTTCGGAGGACAATATTTAAAAAAAAAAAAATTCTTTATTTATTGCATTGTTAATTACATAATTTGAGTATTTTTAAACCACCACATTAGGCACATAGGCCCTTGTTTTGGTGGTCGATTTGATCGATGAACCAATTTCTAATCCAAAGTTTTTAATTTTATTATATAGTTCATTATCTAATATTTTCTCTACCTCGCTCGTAACGCACGTCGTCGTGAATCCATTTTCGTGGCATTCCGCACTTGAACTGTCGGTTGTTGTATTTTCGCATTGTCTTGTCCTGCGCAGTCAAGGCTGTTCACTGGGACATGTCAATATTGCATTGTCTTCTGTATTGGCTTCATGTGAACTCGTATGTAAATAATATGTATGTAAACCAGGTTATTTCGGTTTAAAATAAAATTAACTTTATTTTAATCTATTAAGCCGTGAGGAATTTGAGAAAAGACCGCCTCACAACTCTGTCTTTAGTACACACTCCTTGCTTTATTCATACATCGTCTCATAAATCTGTTCTGTGAATTTATATAAAACAAACGATACTTTATAATATTTCTGTTGTAGAAACTGTTATTTTATTGATGATAGAATTCCATTGCAAAGATTTATTTCAGATAAAGATTTCTAAATTTGTAATTCTTTATAGGTTTAAAAGTAAGTATAATATACCAATTGGATAAAAAATTATCGGATGTTTATATTCGTACTAATCAAGAATGTTAGTTTCTAAAAAGTCAAAAAAGAAGAGTAAAAATGTAACTGTTAGTCCCGTAGACAGTTAACATCATCGAAGATCGTCCAATTCTCACACGTTGTTATTGTAAGAAAACGAAAAAAGACAGAAGATGTTTGAACGATGACGTTATGTCGGACCTCTCTCTGGGACTACTTTCATCGAAAGAATCGGAAAAGATAGACCACCAATAAATCTGTTGTAAGCAGTTTTAACAGTTCCATGACAACTCAACAAAGTGGCTATTCAATACCCATTTGAAAGGTCATTAAAAGTTATGAAATAAATAAAAAAATAGACCATAACCAAAGCTAACGTATTTTCGTTGTTTGTTTTTGTAGTGTTATGCCGTGTTTTTAGATTTTCACGGCCAAAAGCATTTTCGTTGTTTGTTTTTGGGGTGTTATGCCGTGTTGTGCTACCTCCTTCTTTAGCCGACGTTTCGGACAGCGTTGCAGTGTCCATCATCAGGGCAGATCCTGCAGATCCGTCCGAAGTGTGTGCTTATTTAGTTGGAAGCAATACCGTGCCGTCAGCTTCATTTCAGAAGAAAGTGAACTACTTTGAAAGGGAAATTTGGTGAAAATATCCGACGGATCATAAAAACGACGGATCTGCCGGATCTGCCCTGATGATGGACACTGCAACGCTGTCCGAAACGTCGGCTAAAGAAGGAGGTAGCACAACACGGCATAACACCCCAAAAACAAACAACGAAAATGCTTTTGGCCGTGAAAATCTAAAAACGTATCAAAGCTAACGTAACTTATTTAACCTATTTATTGTAACACTTTTTTTTTTTATTAATGAATTTTGAAAGGTGTGATTAAGTTGCACATTGTTATATTGTCCAGTCCCTCTTTCACAAAAAACAATGCACTTAACATAAAAAAAAATATCTTTCAACGTAGCTCTCAGTGGCAGCACATTTGTACACTCCACGTCTCGGTTAAGGCTGAGTAATACCCACTCAAAAAGAAGAAGAAGGAGAGATGTGAAATATTAATGTTAGAGGGAATGCGATAATATTAAAAAGGATAATAAATAAGCGAAATTTGGGAAATTTTTTAAGAAAACACGATTCGTTTAAAATAGAGGAAAAATCTCTCGAAAGAAGCATGTAAAGAAACACTGTGAATTTTTTCAAATCTACGATGTGTTAAATAACAGATCCCTATAATAATAATTGGATAATTTGTAGAGCGCCGTTTTTATGCGTTTTAAAAAAATTTTGGAGCATACTTTGCGAGTTTTTTCTATCGAGGGAATTTTATGTGATTACTATTTCGACTCGACAGTATCCAGAGATATCTTCAAAAATAATATATTTTTTTTTAGAACTTAGAAACATTGTTCAAGGGACATATATTATAAATCAGTAGAAAATCAGAATTCCGAGCCTAAACATCATATTGTTTTACTATTTAACCCTTCAAAAATTTGGCGTATTATAAAGACTAAAAATATTCTAATATAATTGTAATAAAATCCAAATAAATGGAATATTTGTTTACGTATCCGAAAACTAAATATTGTTTTCGAAAGGTGATGAAACATGGTTTCAAATTTTATTAATAGAAATAATCATGTAATTTTTTAAATACAAAATTTTTGGATGAAAACTTGGAAGAGTTTTAAAAATGGTACACTTTACTTTTAAAGTATTTTAAAGTTATGTTATCTGTTTTTAAATAATAATATGTCAATCTCCCATGTAACTTAACATGTATTTCTGTCTGGCAAATAACTAATTAAATTCCCTAATAATGTTAAAGTACTTAAATAAGTTAGTGAGTTTTCGCCTTAGTACCGGAGTGTGGTGCAGTCAGTTACTGTTACAAGTTTGTTGCGACTTGCCACCTTCCCCGAGCAGCGGCGTGCCGGAAACTTCTCCCTGCCCTACTTCACCTGTCCTATTAGTGTCTTCACTGCGATACACTTGAACCCTAGAACATTTCATCTGTCGGGTTGTGCTCCTCTCAAACTCGCGAACTACTCTCACGACTTCATCAAATACAGACGTTACCCTGCCTTATTTGGACGAATTTGTGTCGAGTATAATAATATTGATATTAATTAATATAATAAACATAACTGAAAAAATACTGTCCGGCAAACATGAGATTCTGAGATCGATTAATCATCACACTAGATCGAACAAATATGACGTAAAAAACATTCCAAGTTATAAAATCATATTTGCACAAAGAAACTACACATACTTTGCGACAAAAATCATTCAACATTCTTCCCCAAGACATAAAACTAATTAAAAAATTTAATGAGAACAAATCAAGAATGGAAGTATAGCTAAAAGAGGTCAATTAAAAACTCCTAATAAAAGCACTAAAAACTACAAAGAAGACAAATAAATTATAATTAAATAGTTTTAGTCAAAATAACAAGACTTCCTAGTGAGGGGGACCAAGAAATACAATATCTATAGATACTTAAATTCACTGTTATATTTTGTATGTACAACTATTTTATATAGTTGCTAAAAGAAAATCTCGGTCTCTTTTTAAGTGTTTCAAAATCATTAATTAAAGCTCTTTTGCTTCTTTTGCAATATGTCTATTTTCTTGCATGAATAATGAACAAACTGTTGTTTTTGATTTAAAAAATTAATAAATAAATGAAAATTGGCAAAATTAAACAAAAATGCAAAAAAATATCTATTGCTAAGAGGATGGTCTAATTTATAAGGGTTAATTTGTATTGACTAAAGCAGAAATTCATTGTTATGGTCGATATGATAGGGCATGAATAAACATGTTTAAAATGAAAGGCTGCTCGGCCCGTTTCATAATATCAAATTTCTCAACCAAACCGCATATATTTTTTTAAAATTATTAATCATAGAAAATATGTGGGATACATGTGGACTATTTTATTTACTGGTCGTTTTAATTATAAAATGCCATTAATGGAGGCGACTTTAATGATTATTTACGAGTTACAGGCCTGTGCCCCACTATATAAATATGATTACATTTTTATATAAAATAAAAAAAATAAACATGATAAATTTAAAAAATGGCTCACGTTTACGAGATATATTATTTGCTACACCAATTGATTTTAAGAATAATATTTTGTCCGATAAAAAAATAGTAAGTGATGGACAGTTTAGGGTGGGGTAAGAGGTTGGGCGATTACTCGGCTGAATGACCAATGACAGCATGCGGAAGAAATTTTTTTGGTTGATTTTCAAGAAAAAAAAATTGAAAAAAAAAGTCATCGAAAAAGTCACCGAGACCAAAATTTCATTTGCATTTTTTACTCCAATTGATGTCAGGAATCAGTGGAAAGTCAAGTACGTCCCATAACATCCTGTATGTACGACGAACGAAATAGTTTTTCGTACAATTATTGCGCTATGTTTTAATTTTTTATTTTCATATTAAAACAAAAACAAAAACTCTTTAAAATTGCTTCTAGGTAAAATAGATTCGTACGTTCTGTGGGAGGGTTCAGAGCGTGGAATGAAGGAAACTACAAATTATTCCTTACGGCCAATATTTGAAACGGATCGTATTCAATTTGATACACATTTATTCAATGGGTGGTGGGGAGAGGGCGGGGAGGAAAGAAGAGGGGGGAGAGGGGAAGAAACATCATAAGAGTAACTCTGCAATGTTTGGTTGAGCTCAATGCTAGTTCATTATAGTGTGTTATAGCTGTATACAGAACAGAACAGAACAGACAGGCAGATAGAGAGACAGGTAATAAATGCATTCACCAAATAAATTTGAATACCCATCTACCTTATTTTTATAGCGGTCCATCTTTATTACTTACTTGTTTCCAATATTAGCATTACTACCATTACTAATTACAGCTGTGTTATTTTTATATGAATACAGAACGTGACAGCCAGTGGGACCATGGCATCCTTAATTGGTGTATGTTGTAAGATTGAACGAGCGGGAAGGGGAAGTAGATGGCGTAGAAACGGTTGGGAAGTACCTGGCTATTCGTGTGCTATCAATAAGAAAAGTTAGCCACTGTAGCGACAGAGCAATTTAAAACTTTTTTCTCGGAGTGGTAAGGAAATTTTTCCACCCAGATTAAAAAAATCATACCTCCGAATTTGAATATGGATACATACAAACTGATTATAGTTCTATATAGCCAATGAAACATATATTTTGTCTATTATCACATATTCGTAGAATTTATTAAAAAAAAATTATAAAATAGTTAACTTTAAAACTTTTTAAAGAATCTAGAGAATATTTACCATATTTTGGCAGCAAAGCAATCCGTGGTTTTGTAAATAGTGCCATACTGTGGGAGTGGCTAAAAACATTTCAAGCAAAATTTTGATACTGAATTGTGATTTTTCACCAGGGTAATCTGAGACTATCTACGTACCACATTGGAACGAGCCGTAAATATACTCCTAATATGAAATTTTATGTTTTTAACCACTGGAGCGATCACGCGAAATAAATAAATTTGCCTTGAGCACTCGCCACGTTTGAAAATTTTCCGCCCACATTAAAAAAATCGTTTCTCCACATTTGTGTATGTAAACATATAAACAAATTATAGTGCTTTACATCCAATGAATTCACCTATTTTTAAATACTCATCTTAAATTTGTAAGATTTATAAAAAAAATATTAAAAAATCATAAACATTCCAAAAAGTTATCTGAGTTTTCTAGTCAAAATCTGCCGTGCAAACTTTAATTTTGGGTACACATTAAATATTTTCTATGTAGATTCTTCTTAATAGTCTAATTAATAATTCCGAATAAATATATCAATAATAAAACTGAATTTTGATAAGTTCTCTAGAGTTGAAATGGTTCCTAAGATGAAATTTTCGTAAGAAATTTGGTTCGTGAAAGCACAAATTTGATTGTAATAAAATATGATTTTTAATGCACTTACAAAAAAAACTGCATTACACCATATAAATACATTCATTATCTTTATTGTAAAATAAGAATTAACTCGATTAATGGTTAATTTATTAAAAAATATCAATTTGCAAGGATCGCCGCCATTACGAGGTATCAATTGCGTCATAATACACTGTTTTAAAGATATTTCACTTCATTTTTATTTATTTCGACATGTAAACAGGTTAAAAACTTACATATATTAGAAAAAACGACAAAAACACGTAAATTCGATATTTTAAAATAACAAGATTTTGACACTAGTTGGCAGTTTGAAAAAATATTTGCTATCAACTGAATTGAAAGATTGCTACATCAAAAGTGAAGGAAGAACAGTGAGATCTTTTGATCATCCAAAGCATCCCCGAAGATGGCATGTAAGAAAATGTAGGTCGTCAATTATTGTCGACAAGGTTTTGCATTATACTACCACTGACCCTTTGGAATAAAATGTTTTCTTTTATAACACGATGCTCGATTAACACAAAATAATAATTTGCTTCACTTTGAAAGCGTCGTCTGCCGCAAATCGATTATTAGTTCCGCAACACTTGCTGAAGAGAAGTCAGATATTATTATCAGCAGGTGCATAACCGATATTATTAGGTACACGTTCCCGTGTAGTGAGTTCCGCGGGTAAGGTAGTCTAGGAAGATTACTACGAAAGACGTGAATACAAAATACCTTCGATCGCGTTTTATAAAACCAGATAAAAACAGTGTTTCTATTGGAAAATGTTTCTGATACCTGTTTTAGTGAGATTATGCAAACAGTAATGTTGTTGTTTTAAACATTGATTACTTGTCTTTTTATGACACATTTACGACCCTTATAAAATATCCTGAAGAATTTTTCGCGAAGATTTTCAATATTACAACGAAGCTCTAATATTGTAAGAAATAGTCACTGTTGAGTTGGAGCGTCAAAATAAACTTTTACATGTTTTTTTTTAATGTTTCTTTATTCTTTGCATAGTAAATATAAAATTTGTGGATTTTGTGGCCACCATACTAGACACATGCCCGTGTTATGTATACCGTACAAGAGCCTCAAGTGCTCCCGTCTGAAGTCAGTGAGACAATGGCATACCCAGTTGGGGTATGTTGTGAGGCTGAAGGTAGTAGGGAGCGAAATAAGATGGGCAAGAGAAAGGTAGGGAAGTACCTGGCTATTCAGATCTGGTCTGCATGGCAAAAGCCGTTTCAAGCAACGTTTAAATTCTGAATGGTGGACTTACACCAGGGCAATACTGAGAGCATCTTCCACTCTTGAACGTGCCGCAAATATTCGACATATTATTTTTAATGAATTAATTGTGAAATAAACTCGGATTGGGAGTCGAGAGCTTAACCCCTCGATCACGGAAGTCGTCTGAAAAAAACTTTTAAGCGTTCTTTTTTTTTACAATAGCTCCACACAATAGGCCCTGAAGAAAATCATTCCCCTCAGGGCCTATGTCATCTTTGGGGATGCTGTGTAGGGGAGTTTTTTTAGGAAGAAGAGAATGTTCTGGGTGGGAAAAAGGTATGAGGGGTAGGTAGGAATCTGGGGGTCAGTGTGTCCAAGAGTGACGGACGAATGATTCCACCCTCCAAATGCATGTGATGTTCCGAGAGAGCCCTGCTGGAGAAGTCAACAGGTCACCCTCAACCAGTCTCTCTCGATCTCGTGGACAGACGGACAAACCCCACCCCATGAACATGGGCACCCCTGTCAAGTCACCAAACGTAGCGAACCACTTGGGGTGACCTATGGCAGGGGTGTTGGTTATCCAATAAATGGTTCCCGAGGTGGCGGTACCCGCCCGGCAGTACCCGTACCCGCCAGGCAGTTCCCATACCCAATTTGAAAATTTGGTACTGCCTTTATTTGACATGTATTTCAGTGTAAGATACTCCGAGGCACTAACATAACTGATCTGTGTGCACCCAAGAGACGTAAGGCGCCTGACAAAACTTTTGTGCATGGTAAAAATTTGAAATTTGAGAACGGGTCGTTTTTACGACTTCATCCATTAATAATAAAAACCAAATGCGAAATTCTGTATTTACTCTGTCTTACAACATTGCTCTCTTCAAGACCCTGAATCACAGCTTCATTTTCCCAAAATTATCCTCAACACAGCATCCCAAAAGATGAAAAGGCCCCATTGTAATTTAATTCCCTCTGAATGTCTATGTAATTTATTTTTTTAATAATATTTCTTTTTAACCACTCGAGCGCTTTTTGCCACATTATGGCACTATTTCCAACACCTCGAATTGCCTTGTTGCCAAAATGTGGCAAATTGTCAAAAAAAAATTTTTTATTAAAACGACTATATAATATATTGTACATTCAAAATATATGTAATAAAAAAAATATTCTCTAGATTCTTTAAAATTTCGTAAGGTTAAAGATTTAATTATATTTTTTTTATAAATCCTACAAATATGTCATAATAGACAAAAGATAGGGGAGTTTATTGGCTACATAGAACTATAATCAGTTTATATGTCTCCATATTAGAATTCGGAGGTATGATTTTTTTTATGTGGGCGGAAAAATGTCCTTTAGCAATCCGAGAAAAAATATTTTAATTGCTCTGTCGCTCCAGTGGTTAAGTCTCAAGTGATTAAAACTTTGTTGTTCTAACGCTAACGGTTTTATGGCAATTTAGTGAGTAGGTAATAATACCGGCCTATTGTGTGCACAGAAAAAATAACTTGTGAATTGAAATCACAATAATTTTGGTTAAAGGTAAAACCAGTTGACACCCTATAATTTTCCCTAAAATTTTCTCCCATAATATCAAATCCATTACTCCCATAATATCAAATCCATTACGTCCAAGCGTGAAAATTTGTGACCGTAATGCAATGTAAACATTATTATTTATTGAATTATTATGTAATGTATTTAAACAGTAACGCCCAACGATTCGAACCTCAGGAGAGTAGGAAATGATCCAGAATGACTCATAATATAATAATAAATTATAATATACTCTGTCCGTAGTTAATGCAATCAAACTACCAAAACAACATTAGCCAACTCAATTTGTTTGAACTCGAAACTAGGATGCAAATGATATTATAATCAATTTTTTTATTAGTCACTATGTTTTTAAAGGTGACTCGATAGTTGATCACCCGTAAAGTTTACCCCCCGGACAGTTGATCCTTGTATACATATTCTCACTGCATACTCCTCCAAGGACATGGTATTACACAGAAATGAAGCCAACTGGGATCACTCTCATGGAATCGTTTTTAGTGGTTATCAGAGAAGTAAAAAGTTTTGCCATTTGAAAACCAATTTAACTAGCATAACAACTGACTTTTATCCTATAAATTAATTGATTGATTGATGATTTTAAAATAAATGGATTATTTCTGACGTAAATTTCGCAATACCCAATATTTTCATTAATTAAAAAAATGATTGTGTTTTTTGTGTTTATACGATATTAAGTAAGTACGACTATTTTGATTTGTGAAGTCCTATCACCAGACATAATATAACATGACGTTTCTTTGTGTCTATGCTGACAGTGATATTCGCGTGCAAATACTGACACGTTGGGTAAAACATACCGTACCCGAAACACGATGGCCATTAGATAAGTAATATTCCTGGCACTAAATAAATAAAATGAGAAAGTGAAAAAAACGAACGAACGAAATGACATCAAATTCTATTAATAATGATAAATTCGCGTGGGAGGGTACCCCTTGTAGGTAGAATGTGTCTAAGGGTTGATTTTGCAGTCTGTCATGTGGTAATGTAAATTTCAGACAAAGTTTTGATGCCGTTCACGAAATAGCTCACCTATATGTTGCAACTTCGATCGGGAGAGGGGGGAATGCATGTATTCGTATGGCATATTACTGCCAACTTTGTCAGATGGTAAATTTTGTTAAAATCACTGCTATTTGTGAAATACGACTTTACTGAAAGGGAGTTTAAACATTTATAATATATTCTTTGGGGAGTCAATAAACCAACCTGAAGGAGGATTTAAAAAAAAACGGATTTTGGAAAAAAGTTATCTAGCACCTCTCTTCATAATTATAGATTTTTTAGTCAATTTTTTTTTTTTTTTTAAGTATATTTTATTTAGTTTATAAAATTTTAACATTTTATATCTACTGTACATCTATTCTAAAACAATACAACGTTAACATAGTCTTGGTAACAAATACTTATAGAATATTAATGTTTTTAATAATAATTTAGACTTGGCTAACTTCAAATGCCAATTATTCAGTATGTGACAACTATTTCTACCTATTTCATAAACTATCATGATTAGCAATTTCAAGCGTTTTTGATATGTATACACGGAGAAAAATGTTATTCGAAAAAACGATCATTTTAATAGTAAAACTATACGTACGAAATTACGTATACCAACAAATTATTCTTACATGTTCCCGCCAATAAAGATTGAAACCCTGTTAATTTGTTCGTAAGAACTTCAGTCCCGTTTTTAACCATTTTTACTATTAAAATGATCGTTTTTTCGAATAAGATTTTTCTCCGTGTATACCAACATCAGATTTAGTCGTACACAATAACTCCACGTACCGGATACAGGCGGAAGTGCTGCCACCTCTAATTTTAAAATTGAACAACTGCTGAAGTTTTTCATAAAATATTATAGTTAGTGCCTCCGCTGAGGAGGCAACTGAAAAAAAAACCTGTTTGCAACTAAACTCGCCATCCTGTGTGTTAAGTGTCTAATGACACCATGTGGACTGTAAAACTAATTATGAAGCGAATTAAGAGTGTCCATAAGATTGAGTTTTTATTTCGACAGGGCAAGGAAAATACAGGAATGGCCCTTACCTCGATGACGAGGATAAACGCCCAGGCTGACGGCAATTAAATTCATTAAATTAGAAATATATTCAAAATCAAACATGCATTTCTTTAAATATGTAAACACATGATCAATTAATTGTAAGAAAAAATATTTCAATAATTTTGGTTCGCGGAATGTGAATAAACAAGAAATCAGGAGGAGATGCGAGACATCTCTTGTTAAGAGGTAAAACGTAGTGCCTCCGCTGACGAGGCATCTGAAACCAAACATAAATCGGCTGGTTGCTATGGCTACCAACCAAACTTCCATCAAACTTCTATGACAGCCTACTCAATTTTACGATTTCTGTAATTATCTCAGCTTGTTTGACCATAGACTAATAACAATCAGCTGTCATCGTAGTCATCTGTCGATGTAAAATTGAAAAAAGAAGGAAAAACTAGAAAACTGACAACAAAACTGGCGCAACCATGACAACCGAGCAAACTGGCAACGGCCGGCCATGGCAACTAGCGAGTCGCGAGTCACTGCTTGCGTTGCCATTGACAACGGGTTTTTGAGAAATTGTGTAGTGTGCGGGCCATCACATTGACATTACACAGGATAGCGAGTTTAGTTGCAAGCTGTTTTTTCTTCGGTTGCCTCGTCAGCAGAGGCACTAATACGTAAGCTTTGTGAATATCCGAAGATCGGAACATGCGAGATCTTTAAAAGAAATCGATAATTGTTTTGAAATATCTCTTCAAATTGACAATATTTTGGCCAACCGGCGCTTGTAGGTGTTTGTAAAATGATCAAAATGTGGCCAAAAATGCTTTAGTAGATACATACATACTAGGTTATTATAGACTAAACGTTGTCTTACCCTTTAAATATTGAATTGAAGTTGCATGTTTGCATGATAATATATCTGCTATTGCTCTGTTTTGAAGTATTTTCATTAATTACCCTCCACCCCTTCCACCCTTACCCTTCACACAGCATCCCCAAAGATGGGATATAAACCCTGAGCGCTTTTTTTTTCTTCAGGGCCTCCAGTATGGAGCTAATAATAATCGGTGATTCTTTTTTTTTTAAATTTTTTATTTTTATTCGTAACATATTTTTATTTTTTTTACATGCTTTTCGACTACCACACCAGACACACGTCCGTTATATGGCAGTCGAAATTTAAATATATAATTATATAAATGCAATAATATAAATGTAATACATGTGAATTTGTTCAGATATTGTTTTGTTAAATGTAATTAATATTTGTATAAAAGGTAATACTTTAACTGGTTCACGTTAATTAATTTTAATTGATTCAATCCAATTTTGTATTTGTTAGCCTTTCTTGAAAGATTAGAGTTTTTTAACTGACAAAACTATTTATTCATATTCATATTGAATAAATAGTTTTGCCGAATAATGATTTTTTTTAATATTTCGAAGCATAACTTGTAAAAAGGGTATAAGTAAAAATATTATATGCGCGCCATCTTATCTTATCATCTTTCTACGAAAGAGTAGAATATTAATTCTTTTGACAATCACATTAAGGGGGTTTCTCACCATCCTCCCAATAGCTTATCTACACTAATAACGAATATTAATAAAAATAAAAATTTCACATTAAGGGGGTTTCTCACCATCCTCCCAATAGCTTATCTACACTAATAACGAATATTATTAAAAACAAAAATTTCACATTGAGGGGGTTTCTCACCATCCTCACAACAGCTTATCTACACTAATGAATGACGAATATTAATAAAAATAAAAAATTCACATTAAGGGGGTTTCTCACCATCCTCCCGATAGCTTATCTACACTAATAACGAACATTATTCAAAATAAAAAAAAAGTAGTCACAATGGTTAGAAAACTCGGCCAACTTATCCAATATATAACCACTATTCATAGGTTCGAGTACCGAATTATAAACTCCAACTTAATAAATAAATAAACCCTTAATTTCTAAAATCGAAAATATTCGTTATTAGTGTAGATAAGCTATTGGGAGGATGGTGAGAAACCCCCTAAGTTTAATTTCGGAAGGCTTTATTAATTTATCGTTTTAACTAATTCGTAGTATCGTGAATAATAATTTAGCGGTGAACTTGTTTGCAATAAATTAAACTACAATAAATGAATGAAGCCGTGTTAAATACTTATTGATCGTGTTTAAATATTCGTCTCCTAGTTGTCACTAGAGATCCTGCTCACAATATAGGATAATGTTATCATTTCGAGTATCGGGAGCACAGCTATTTGAGGAGGTAGATTAACTGTTTACCGTCGCGCGGAACTCTATTTACTCAACACTCGCGGGAAGTAATTTTGTTAGCAGTAGCGGGATTCAGGATCCTCGAGAAGATTCACTCGCGTCTTCTGTAATCCTGATACGATGGGCAGCTTAAAGGATTAAAGCTAATTGATTTCGTGAAAATGTTTAAGGTTTTTGCAATTAAAATTAGAGGAAAGCGGGGCTTTATTTAATACTTATACATGAAATGTAAAATTTTTACCATTCTGGGTAGGTGGTATTTATCCGTCAAATTGTGGCAGGTGCAGAGGATTAACAAGAGCCGATGAAGTATCATCATAATTTTCGGTGTACGGTGTACGCTATATATACGATCAATATCTACTTTGAAAAATAATTAAAAATATACCTAACGATACTTGACAAAGCCTGGAAACTTTGTTATGTGGGTAATGGTAATTTTTGTCGTTAGTAATACTATACTGTGGTAGAGATTTAACTTGGTAAATTTTACAAAACATTAGAAGAATATCTACACATAAGGAAATTCATTGAGACGCAGATCACTAAATAAAATCTGCTTACGAATTACTTAGTCCTTAACACTAGCGCACGAACTGTTTGCAGCAGTAGGTAATTGACATGGGCAGATTTATTCACAGTAGCGAATCGATTCAGTCTGATTCCCTTGGCCATGTGAATTGATTCCTTTTAGTAGATCTTTTAATTCATGTAATTCCAAAAAAAAAACATCAACCATTATCAATATTTACCCAACTCATTTAACATACTCCTACGCGTTAAAAAATGTTGAACTAAATAAAAAAAATTAACTAAATTACTAATTTTACATTAGTATTAACGCACTTTTCATAATTATATCGACCCAGTCCTTATTCTAAAATAATCTTCGTGTCAGTGAGACTGCTGCGCATGAATATTTTATATCATAGTTTTAACCGATCGAGCGCTTTTTGCCACATTATGGCACTATTTCGAAAACCTAGGATTGCTTTGTTGCCAAAATGTGGCAAATTTTCAATTTTTTTTTTATTAAAACCATTATATAATAAATTGTACATTAAAAATATAACAAAATATATATTCTCTAGATTCTTTAAAATGTTTTAAGGTTAAAGATTTAATTATATATTTTTTATAAATCCTACAAATATGTGATAATAGACAAAAGATAGGGGAATTACATTGGCTACCCAGAACTATAATCAGTTTGTATGTCTCCATATTGAAATTCGGAGGTATGATTTTTTTAATGTGGGTGGAAAAATTTCCTTTAGCAATCCGAGAAAAAATATTTTAATTGCTCTGTCGCTCCAGTGGTTAAGAGACATTCATAAAAGTATCCCTAAATTTTAATTGTCTTTCTGAAAAATTGTAATAAACGACGTGCGAAGGGGTTTTCTAATTTTTTTTTATGTATGATATTATGACAACAAAAACCGATAGAAAAATGTATTTAGATTAGGCTAGCAAATAAATCTTCAAATTATTATTTTTTATTTATTTATTAAACTTAAACTAGTTCCGCTTCATGTGATCTAATAATATAAACGCACATTCTACCCAAGATTTACGTCTAATAATAGGTAGGTACTTGTATTCCAATATCTTCCCACTTTTCTTGCTTGAGTTTGGGTTCAATATTGGTTTCATAGTGCTTTCACACAAACGAAGTATTGAATTCCGTAAGTCTAAACTTAAACTTTAGGTATATTGGAAGTTTTCCGAAATGAATTTTACGGTTTGGCCAACAGAGGAAAAATAAAACTGCACGGGACTGCCGAAAGATTTGCGGCAAGCATTGATGAATGAATGACTAATTTTGACATGATAATAATGCCCGCCCCATTCATTCTCCGGTGGTATTGATGAGGTCCACAGGGTGACGCCTGAGGCCCTGGACTGGCTTGCAGACCTTGAAGCCCCCCTCTGACCCCCCACCATACGAAAGAAGAAGAAGACTTGATTAACTTGCGAGCTGCGGACCTAGTATGGACTGAATCTAGAAATTCTAGAAAGGGACTATGACTGGGAAATAAGATTGGGAGCGTATAGGGATTGGGAGCGTATCGGGATTGGGAGCGAATTGGGATTGGGATCGTATAGGATAGATCTGGGACCTGGGACTAATGAGATCACAACTGAAAAAGACAATATTGCTTTGATTTCTGAATAAGTGAAACAGACCCATAGAGAGCTCCGGACAAACTTAGTAGTGACAGACTAGGTATTTGATCTGGGACCTCGGGACTATGACTGTGTCAACTATGAGACTAGACTGTGTCATGAATAGAGACTAAATAGCATAAGTGGAAGAGTCACGCCACTCGGAACTGTTTGGACCGCTTTTCACTTGGGCCGGGAACTAAGATGATCTAGGTTGTGTTTTTAAATGAATTACGGCGCGGGAGCGGGATATTCGGAGTCCTGCCCAATACCCTTGTCAACTTCGCGGCGCGCATACTATAGAATAATATTTAAATAGCTACGAAGTATTATAATATTTAAATCGTTTATGGTACACAAGATTCATTGAAATAATTTTGCAGGAAAATAAATGGAAATTAAAAATGTATTATTTAGGGTGTAGGAATGAAGAATCAATTCCTTTTGAAATTGAGATTAAAATCAAGTGTTTCGCAAGAATGAATTAATTCATTTAATCCAGTCATTCAATTTTGCCCAAGTATATAGGCATTAAAAGTTCTCAAATCCCGCAAGAAAGTACCGCTTGTTTTCAAAATCGAATATTATGTTACGGTATTTAAGACACGTTTTACAAACGAATTACAATTTACATACCGTAATTAATTTACTTACGAGTTAATGTCCACGATACGTATATTTAAGATTGTCAAACAATATCTCATATCATAAAATTTATACGAACATCTCCCTCAATTTTAATTACTTGACATTAATTATTTTTACACATTAATAATTTAATTAGTATAATACATAGCAGGAGACATTATAATTTAGTAACCTGATTGTAGTAGATACTTTCAGGTTTTAGATTTAGGTCTAGGTTCGGATTAGATCTGCTTAGCCAGGTACTTTTCATCACTATCTCCAAATACAGAACATTGCCGGAAAAGGAGATGCCATAGGTTGAAGCCTCTTAAATATAATTAATTTATGTGAATTAATTTATACACAATTAAATTTATAGTGTTATATAAACACCTAAGTGCTTAACCATTATTTTATGCAAGAATATATTGATATGAAATCAAAAGAATATATTGATATATCAAAAACCATAATAATAAAACTATGTTGAAGCCAAACTAAACAGCGTTTTCATTTATGAATATATTTCAATTTCAAATGAAAAATTCTTATATTCTTCAAAGGATACAGAGGCTTTGGATGGAAACCTTTTTTCGGAATTCCTTCAACGAAGCAAAAGCGAATTGTGTAGGTAATACCGGATGAATTTGAAGCTTACAATTTTGTATGAAATACACATAAGTATAGCTTACAATGCGAAACTATCTACTCACGAACTAGCCTTGGTTTGGATATAATAATAAAACGATTTTAAAATCTGAAATTTTCATAATGTACAAGTATACTTTCATTAAAAGATTTCTACATCCATTTTTAAGTCACATGACGAAATTTTCACCGTTATGATTTCGATCATTCTCTTTGGAAAACAACATCCGTATTTAAACCTAGAATCGTACCCTGGGGCACAAATCCAAAAAAAAAGAATTGACCTATTTTTTTTTTAATTGCGCTCCATTTCGTTTCGTGTGTCCAGGTATTAGAGGGGCACGGTATCGGTCAGTGGCGAGCGACGGTCGCTAACGAGCCTTGCTAGCTTGCGGACTTCACACCGTATACTGGGGTAACCCTGCACCCCGGCATATGTAAGTTTTTGTTTTCTTGCATGAAAATACCACGTTTTAGTGCTTGTATATATTTTTTTGTGTTACGTAAACCAAGTTTTAATGATTATGAAGTTTGCAAGTTTAATTCTCATTCAAATTTATTTTTGTTGGTTTTTTAATTTTGATATGCAAGTTAGTCTATATTTCTAGATGGCTTCAACACCAAGGAAAACAAACATACATATATCCTTCTGAAAGGCTATTCAATATAACAAGATAGTCCAAATAGATTTTTTGATAAATATAAAATTTTGTAAACCATTCGATCTATTTCACAGCGATTATATCTGTACCCCTGACTACTGTCTGTGAGCTTGCCATGTATAAAAGTACGGTTCTAGGGTTAAAAACAATCAAAGGTTTATGAGTCCAAATAAACGCAACGATTTCAAATTCTTAAAAAAATGATCTTTACCGAACTACGGCCATTATGTTGAAATGGAAAATGAACGCACAAACAATCTTACAGACAGACAAACTGCAAATAGATCAGGATAAAACAGGACTTCGCTGCGTTCAGTCAATCCAATATAATATTTAGGCTGAAAATGCATCAATAATTTTTTAGGTAGCTATATTAACATATTTGGTTATTGACAATGTCGTGGACTGTAAAAAGTTTCAGGTTTATATGTAAAGTAGACAGACACAGTTGCGCACTCTTGCATGAAACAATATATTTTGAAGTGACTTTGGGTAGGCACCAGTGGCAGCTCGAGCACTTTTTAGACGATGGAGACCGACATTTTTCAGGTGTACTGAAATCCCGGAAATTTTTCATATTTTTCAAACAATGGACAACAAATTTACGGACAAGTCACGTACCTAATCAGACGTCTAAACACAAAACAAATTAAAATATCTATGTGTACAGGTATACAATTTGTATAATAGTTTCATAATTACAACATTAAATACAGGACATACTTGACTTACTTTACAGTGATTCCTGAAATTTAAATGCTAACAAATTACTTTTGTGTAAACCACTGTAATCAATTTTATAATATGTACATGTTACAAAACCGATGGTTTCTTCGTCAGGATAATAAGATTAAAAAAAATAACAACAACAAAAAAACAAGTGTAGACAAAAAGAACAATAGACAAAAATATTACAGAGAGAGTAAGTTTTTAAGTAATTCATCACATCACTCTGAAATATTTTTGTCTCTTGTTCTTTTTGTCTATACTTGTTTGTTTATTTTATTCATGTTATTATCCTGACGAAGAAACCATCGGTTTTGAAACATGTAGATATTATAGCAATGATTTCAGTGGTTTACATAAAATAATTTGTTTCATTTAAATAAAATGATTCCACAAAGTGAGTTTGCAAAGATTGAAGAAATTCCTGAAATTATTTGGAGTAAAAAAAGTTTGGTCTCTGTGACTTTATTTTTTTTTCTTTTCAAAATATAACAAAATATATTCTTCTACATATCTTCATTGGCCACTCAGCCTAGTAACCAAACAAACCCTTACCCCGATTCTAACTGCTGATTTTTTATGTTTTGAGCTGAAAAACCCTTAAAAATATCACCGGTAACCAAATTTTCATTTACATTTTTTAGTCCAAATAATGTCTGGAACCACCGGAAAAAGTATGTCAAGCACGTCCCTTAACACTCTGTATATGCTCTTTTCTTATTTCCTAACTTTATTTACCCTGTAAGGATGAATGCCAAATATTTAAACACACCTATTTTCAATTTTTGACCTAGTGCACCATCTCTTGGGCCGGCTGGTAGGAAATTTCAGAAAAATGCATATGTGTACGCGTGTGGGCATTCTCCAAAAGGGCATTCTCATCGGCAATGAACCTATCTTCCGAGTTTCTGCTCGATTGGAT
Source organism: Limnephilus auricula (assembly GCA_951813805.1). Taxonomy (NCBI): domain Eukaryota; kingdom Metazoa; phylum Arthropoda; class Insecta; order Trichoptera; family Limnephilidae; genus Limnephilus; species Limnephilus auricula. Next base: position 23,419,104 of record OX638404.1, read on the forward strand.
AACGGAAACCGGGATATTTTCACTTCCAAGATTTACATTTATTCGCGAAAAAAAAATCGAATTTGAAATGGATATAATTAAAAAGAATATTTGATGTCAGTTATATCTGCAAGGAAAATAATTAATACCTAATTATTAATTAAATAATAATTAAACCTACTTAAATTGTACTTTGTCATCACAGACAAACAGACTAAAAACCAATGAAAATCCATATATATATATATATAAATATATACATAAAACGAGTGTGCTTTAGACCACACGACTGAAGTAAATACTTCTTTAGCTCCATCTATATGTACACGGAGAAAAATGTTATTAAAAAAAAGATAATTTTTATAGTAAAAACGGTTAAAAACGGGACTGAAGTTCTTACGAAGAAATTAACAGTGATTCAATGTTTATTGGCGGGGAAATGTAAGAATAATTGGTTGGTATACGTACGAAATTACGAATTGAATTATTTTCCCATTTAATAGTCTGGTAGGTTAACATGTTGTTTTTGTATTGTTTTGTATTAATTATACTTATATAATACACTTACATAGCGTGGATTTACTAGATGATCATTTTTATAGATAAGTGTGTGAAAGGGTTTAGTTTTTCCTATGGGGAAAACTAAACCCTAAAAGTCTGGTTCGTAAAAATTGGATAATTTGTAGAGCGCCGTTTTTATGAGAAATCACCTCAAGGGCGCTGTAAAACATATGTAAAAATAATATTATAAACATATTATCCACGCATCCTTAAAATAATTATCAACAGTTTAAAAAAATCCGTATTTCATATTGAAATATAACTAACGTAGTATCACTTGAAAAAGTTTATAAGTTACAAAATTGTATATTTATACGGGCGTATTAAATTCCTGTTTCTGTGATACAATGTTCCCGGCAAATTGTAGCAAGCAATCGTACATTTTGAAGGGTATGAGATTGTTCAAAGAATTAAATACTTCAACTTTAATAAAAAACGGGAGTTTAATATGTTCCGACAGATGAAACAAACAAGTATTTTGTGTTATTAACATGATCGAGTAAGGGTTTTTTTAAATTATTTTTTTGTGTAGCTTAATATTTTTTTTATTAATTTTCCGGAACAATACATTAATGATTGAAAGGAAATTAAGATTAACATTCATTTGAAGATCTCAAGTGGAAATACACCCTCTGCACGCAGAAAAATGTTATTCTAAAATACGATCATTTTGTTCGTAAAAACGGGACTGAAGTTCTTACGAACAAATTAACGGAGTAGACGAAGAACAATCAGCTCTCATCGTAGCAACTAGCAGTGCGAGTCGCGAGTCACTGCTTGCGTTACCATTGACAGCGGGTTTTTGAGAAACTGTGTAGTGTGCGGGCCATCGCATTGACATACACAAGATGGCGAGTTTAATTGGAAACTGTTTTTTTTTCAATTGCCTCGTCAGCGGAGGCACTTTTAAGATGAAACCCGGTGGTGGAGAAATTTGAAAAATAGATTTTACTAAATTGTTGCTGTCACTGTTCCTCTTACTCCACTGGATATTGAGCGAGAGGGATAATGCACCTCGGGCTACTAATACCTAACTAAAATCGAGGTTTTGTATTCCCCACTTTTCTCCTCCAAAAGTGGACTGATTTTAATTTATTTTTTTTGCCAACTACATAAGAAAAAACTATTCTATGTCTATACGTTTTGCTTTTTTTTGAAAAAAAACATTGTCTAGTTTGTATACTGAACATCTTTTGACGGCGTTTAAACCAGTCAATTTTATTGATTTTTGGAAAGTCATAACTTCTATAAAAAGTAACTTATCAAAAAAAAAACAAAAAATACCTTCATTCTAGTAGTTGATAACTATTTTATGTAAAAACAATATTTTCTCTATGGTTAAAATCCAGAGAGATACATAGGGAATCCTTTTGCATGGAAAAATCACCGCCAGGTATCCCCTTAAGGTAGCATACCTGGTCGACAATTTTAAACTTCAAATTCGTAATCAGCGACGTCAAAAACCTCCGAGTGATTAGTTTTGCTACAATTAAACGTCATTTTGGGGTTTTGGCCACGTTTTGGGGATTTGGTCTCACTGTGCGACGTACGTACGCATCGCTACGCCTAACGCCCTTGCAATCTTTGCTAATCTCCACATTTCCCACACGATAATACATGGTTTTACTACGCATATGCCTCAGGGATCTTACTTCTACAGCATTCGGTCTACTTTCATCCTTCCTTTCTACTTTCACCCGATTCCATGGCTCAATGCCATACATATCCATTGTGTACTACTTAATTAAAAAAAATAATAATTCTTAAACTTTCGTAGCCTGTCCTCCCCGCACAAAATACACAGTTCGAATAAAATAATTACAATACTAATTGCTCTAAAGTTTTGAAGTTTATCTGATATCTGTAAAGTGTCCAGTGCCCACTGTCCAATTTCAAAGTCACGTAAATAATACTAATAGAGAAATTATTCCGAAAACTTTTCTATTAACTAATGGTCTTTTAAAACTCAAGATGGAGGTTTTATTTAAATTTCGAAAATTCATTATTTTATCTATTTGCAAAACTTTTTTCATCGTAAACGTTCTATGGTTTTACATAATTACCCAGTAGTTTTACCCTCCGGCTTCGCCGGGAAGACAGGCCGTGGGAAAGTATTGAAAACAGTATGGCTAAGATTGTTTTTATGAATTTCATGCAGTTAATTGAAAATTTTAATGATATGTCTGTGTGTTCATCGCGATGCAAAAGTATTTACGAACAGAAATTAATTGGGTTTACGGAGAAATTTTATTCATAAAACCTTGGAAAATATTATTATTAATGTGATTACCGCATAAGAGTCTCAGTTGTGCAGTTGCAGGGGAAGCTGTGCCTCCACAAAAGAAGAGAAGAAAAGGGAGAAAATATACAACATATACGTATCCACGTATCCAAAACAAAGTAAAACTGTAATTTAAATGTTACCAATTTATAAATTGTATAAGTCATAAAGCTACTTCAATTTAAATATTACCCACTAATATGCTCGTATTTCTCTAGGTCTAGTTGTTTTTGTATTATGTCACTCATCACACCAGTGCAACCACACGTAGATTTACGCTCGCCTCGTCGAGCTACCACCTATACAATGGCATAACGGAGTACAATAATATGCTTGTGAGGCAGAGATAGGATTCGCCTCCGGGAGCCTCTGGTTTCATGTTGCCGAAGGGAAGTGAAGAAGTCTTGTGAATTGAAAGGTGGCCGTTTATTGTGCGGTCGCGCTTTATTTAGCTTGAGGCGCGCCTCAAAAACGAACGCTTCCGAAGTAGAATCGATCATTTACGATTAGCTCTAGCGCTCCAGTTACCAAGTTTTGTTTGGTTTTGTGATCATTTGTGGTGGTCAGCGGCAGTAGGTACCTACGGAGTATGGCTATTTGGATTAATTTAGTAGAGCAAATTTGCAGTTGACTTGTGTTTGCACATTATTATATTTTGACGTACCTACCAATTTTTTTCAAGCTATAGATAAGTGTAGGTATACATATTTACAATTTAAACTTTAACAACTTAAAAACAATAAAAATATATACATTTGTTTTAGTCCACTTTAAATTTTAATTAAACTCTACCGGTTTCGGAAGAACCCTTCCTTCTTCAGGAGAATATTATTGAAACAAACCTGTGATTCTTAGAGTGAGAGCCACAAAATTAATGCTTATTACTTATTACGAATATGAACTTAAAAACATGTTTTTGCCTCCCCCTTTTCTTTTTGTTTTTTTTTAAAGAAAGACAAACATTCCCGGGTTACGAATAACCCAACAACATTTGAAAATCTCCTACTACCACCACACTAAGCGGAAGATGTTGCTTGTGTTGTGATAGAGGATTTAGCAAGCCGAGGGCCTAGAACGCCTGGGAAGGACCCAAACGCGATGCCCATTCAATCACTGACCGGTCGCAATTGCACAAACCGCTAATGCATTCCAGTGGTATGTTGTGAAGCAGAATGGAGTGAGGAATAGGAGAGAAGGGGGAAGCTATTGGCTATTGAGATTTGGTTACTCTGCCCGGCTAAACCCATTTTAAATAACGTATCGACTTTAACTGGTGGTCTATCACCAACGGGAATCTCAAAAAAATAATTTTTTATTCAAAATTAAGATTGTAAAACATTAAAATACCCGCTGTTAACTACTGAAGGCATTCTGAAAAGGGTTTAATGTAATACCAGGTAAATTGAACTCTGTGGGCTCGATGATATCAGATTAAAATAAATTTGCATAAATTATCGCCATTTTGAACATTTCAATTATTTTAAACGGGGAAAGGAAATTAATATGTTATTTCTGTTTTACTCGTCTTGTTTAATAATATGATTTTAATTATAATACCACACAAGAGTTCCCACTGCTCCCAACAGTCTTCAGCTTGTGAGACTGTGGCGTACTGATTAGGGGTTTTTGCGGGTCTGAAGATAACGTGGAATAAGGATAAAGAGAAGGTGGTAAAGATTTTTTTCCTTCATGTTTGCTTAATAATTATTGCTGCTGGTCCTTGCTAAGGTCTCCCTGAAGATGTAGCATGTTTAGTTTTCTAGGTAGGAGCTAATATTCTAAAATCTTATTACAAAATATTTATTCTACACTAACCTATAAATTTTATATACCTACACATATATATGTGTGTTTTTGTAGGTTATGTAATATTCGTTATTAATATTAGATGTAAAATCCTTTCAAACGATGAAAAATATTAATCTACGAAGAAATAGGTTTTCTAGCAATAAAACCAATAAAATTCCTTTAATTTTTTATTAAAACTAATATATTTTTTATGTGAATACTGCACAAAATTCTCAACTGCTCTGGAGTCAGTGCATCCGCATTTCGGGTATGTTGTAAGGCTGAAGGTAGTAGGAAGAGTAAGAAGATAGGGTAGAGAAAGGTGGGGAAGTTCCTAGCTACTCAGATCTGGTTACCAAATACTGCTAAAGCCATTTCAAGCATCGAATCAATTCTGATTGGTGATTACGCAGCAATTATTTGAATGATAAATTAAATCGAGTTCAGAATTGTTTTCCGCGACCGAGATTTATTTATTTATTGGTAAGAGACAGACAGCTTATACATAAAATATAAAGATAAATATATACATTGTTAAATGAAGTCAAGCCAAAAAAGTCTCCTATGTTAAAGTTGAATGGAGATGGAGTTTTATTACATACAATTAGTTTTGGGTGAGAAGGAGAGGAAGAGGAATATAGGATGAGGATAGGAGATGCTCCGAATACATTCCACACTCTTGTATTAATTTTCGATCGTACGTGTTACTTCTAATCGATATTTGTGAAGTGTATTGTTAAATATGTCAATATTTTGAAATTTTGTGTTATATTGTGCACATATACGGGGAATTGGTGAATTTTTTCTAAAGTTAGTTCTATGTGTAGGCAAATGAAACAAATAAGATTGCCGTGTTGATCTTGTCGGAATATGAATATTTATTAAGTTGGTTAGTTCTGGCGAGTCCAGGCCATTATTAAGAATTTTAAATAATAAGATTTGGTCAAAAATTAAACGTCGTGTATGAAGGGAGTCGAAGTTATGGTAATTAATAGATTCGGTGTAATTTGAGAAGTTTATTTTTTTTTTTATAATTTATGTATTTAAAAAACTTTTTTTGAATTTTTTCGATTCTTTCAATGTGAGCTTGGTAAAAAGGAGTCCAAATCGGTGTGCAGTGTTCTAAGTGGGGACGGATGAACGCTGTGTAAAGGGAATATAGAGTCTTAAGGTTGCGGAAAGGTTTCGTTATTCGAATGATAAATCCTAGCATTTTGTTGGCTTTGTTAATGATTTCATCAGTGTGTTGTATAAAGTTTAATTTAACATCCAGTACTACCCCAAGGTCCCTGATAGATTCTACTTCTTTGATGTATGTCCCGTTTAATGTATACATAAAGGGAATTTTATTTTTGTTGCGTGTAAATGTTATTTTATTGCATTTTGAGGTATTAACTACAAGTTTGTTTGATTCACAGTAGTCAAAAAGACGATTTAGGTCCTCTTGAAGTTTAATGCAATCTTCGATTGATTTTATAACTAGGTATATTTTTTTATCGTCTGCATATGCTAGGTAATTGGCGTGTAAAAAACATTTGTGAATATCGTAAATATATACATTAAATAATAATGGCCCTAAATGAGAACCTTGAGGAACACCGGAGGGCACGAAAAAGAGGCTGGACTTAGTTCCCTCAACTGATACACATTGAAGTCTACTCCGAAGGTATGAAGTGAGCCACCGAAGTAAGTCACCATGGATGCCTAATTGATTTAATTTTTTAATTAGAATGAAATGGTTTACCTTATCGAAGGCCTTAGAGTAATCAGTGTAGATTACATCTACTTGGTTTCTATTGTCCATATTGCTCGTTAAATATTCAGTAAAATTTACCAAATTTGTTAGTACCGATCTTTTTTGTAGAAATCCGTGTTGTTGGTTTTGTATGTTGCGAACAATTGTTGTATAAATTTGATCGTAGACAATTTTCTCAAAGAGTTTACTAAATACTGTTAGAATTGAGATTGGGCGATAGTTTACAATGTTGCTTTTTGAACCTGTTTTATGAATAGGGATTATAGTTGCTTCTTTGAATTTTGTAGGAAATTTTCCTGCTTCTAGTGACATTCTAAATATGTTAGTTAGTGGGTATGAAAGATTTTTGGCACATTTTGAGACAAAGTATGGCGGTATACCATCACTGCCAGCACCCTTATTAATGTCTAAATTCTTCAGGTATTTATTGATCAATAAATTGTTTATTTCTACGTTCCCAATCGGGTTATGATTATTCATATAGGTAAAACTATTGTTTATACTCGGATCATTCGTGTCATTATCGTTTACGTAGGTGGACTGAAAATTTTTCGCGAATAATTGGCACACTTGATGAGCGCCAGTGCCTGACTCGTCTTCAAGGTGCATGATTTGTGGAATGCCATTTGTTTTACTTTTGTTTTTAGCGTAGTTCCAAAGTTGTTTATTATTTATAAGAATATTATATTCAACTGAACTTATGTATTGATTATAGCAATGTTTCTGCAAGTATTTTTGTTGCGTACGTTTGATTGAGAACTCTATGTATTAATATCAAATTTAATAACTCTAGATATTGATATCAAATTTGCCCACCTCGTTAGCGAAACGCAATAAAAATGAAGAAACAAGCATGCGGCAAATAATAGTGTTCCCAGTGAAGTAAACTGTGCAAGTGTTCATTTCCTGTAACTGTTGGAACGTTGCCGTTGGGAATGAAAATTTGTTGAAAATTGCATTATAATATTTATTTATTTATTTATTTGTATTTCACGCCCTGCTGGGCTTTTACATTTTTTTATTAACAAAGTATATCTAAATCATAAATTACATTCAATTCACACAAAATTAGTTGGCTCTTTTTCACACAAAAGCAAAAAATAAAATTAAAAAGCAAAGTACATCTAAATAACACTTTCATAGAATACTTGTCTCCAATGAAAAAACATAGCTGCCGATGATATGGAAAATAATTAGTCACAGATAATATTTAATTTTATATATGAGATTCACAAAAAATACGTTTAAATAATTTATGGCAGTGGTCTAAAGAGAATGGCGTGTGGGTCGGTAATACGAGAGGTTCTTGGTTCGAGTCCCAGTTGCGACAAATATTTTTTTTATTTTCCCGTCTTGTTCTTTTCCAAATTTTCGTTTAGAATGTTAGTGTTATTTTCTTCTTTAATGATTATTATATTGATGGGAATAACCTTCAAAAGTTATAAAAAAGATAGTTGTTCTTATAAAAATTAAATATATTATAAATTAAATCTTTATTATTATAAGCAATAATTATTAGCCTGAAACACTCATCCATATTGAAAAAATCCTCCCGAGAAAAGATAGATGCTGCCGACGGGACTCAAACCCACGCTCCTCTGATTGCCCGTCAGGAGCTCTATCCACTAAGCTAAGGCGGCTTATCTCTTACCCGCCAAATAATTCAACATATACTAATGTTTCATTCAACAATTGGTGAAAATACTTTTAACTCGACAAATATTAATTATTATTGAATTGATAAACTAATGTTTAAGACAAGACTTTTTTTCTACGCATAGCACAAAGAATGACAATTATTGCTTATAATAATTGTCACCCTTTGTGCTATGCATAGAAAAAAAGTCTTATCTTAAACATTAGTTTATCAATTTAATAATAATTAAACCTTTATTGATCGTAAAAGTTCTGGAGCAAAACCGAAGTTGTTGTTTCCTGCTTAAAGCACAACCCGAATTTGGAGGTACCGTGGAATATGTTTCAGACCCTTCTGAAAACATGGAAATTGGCTTTAAGAAGGCTTTGTTCCTTCACATCAGCAACAGAATTGGGTCCATTTTATAAAGCAATGTTTTTTTCATTGAAAAATTTGTGGAGAGACGTTTTACTCGTACATCATTAGGTGCTCAATATTTCATTAAAAAACACCTAAATAGGTACATATTGATTTAGTTTTTTTATTTAGAATAGTTTGAAATAAAAGTTAAAAAATATATTTTTAAAAGGTATCCAGTTAAAAATGTAGAAGTTAATTTTAGAAACAATTATAATAAATTTCTTAGAAAAGATATTAAAAACACACAGAACACGAAAAAAAAATACATTTAGCTACCAGCTTAACTTTATTACAAAATCAAAATCTATCCTTTTACCAGAGAAAAGTGAAACGGTAAATGATTTTGAATCCTTAATTACGAATAGTATGTAATTAATAACTATTAAACAGTGTCCAAGTGATTATGTGAGATAATATTCTAAAATTAAGTAATAAATAAATATTACTATTTTCAGTGAATATAATTAATATATGCCGCCGTTCTTTCGATGGTGAATAGGGGGGGGGGGGAGATGGGAGAAAGGAAGGTGGGGGAGTACCTGGCTGCTCATATTAGGACACTAAACACGGCTAAACCCATTTCTAGCAACGTTTCAATTCGATGGTCTTACACCAAGGCGATACTGAGAGTATTTTCCACTCTGGAACGTGCCGTAAATATACTATATATTATTTATAAGTAATCAATTGTGAAATAACACAACTAAATCATTTATTGGCCCACGCCAATTAAGTACCAATAAAATACCACCTACTTATTTATTTATGATTATTTTTACTATTTCTATACTAATGTTTTAATTTTTTAACATTCTATATCTGGGTACGTCACAGTTCAATTGCCTACGGGTAGTTAGAACTGATTAAAAATGCATAAAATGATTCAATTTCATTACGTCATTTCAAAGAAAGCGAAGTAAACACAAATGAAACTATTGAAAAATCTGAGGATATAAAAAAAGCCTTCAACATTGAACTGTTTGCAACAGTTACCGACAGATGATACGAATGTTGTTTTCATTCAATTATGCTGATACCGCATTTATTCACAACTCCGAGTGCGGCTATTCATAGATATATTCCTTAAATATAATAGAATTACACAGGGTTTTCACTAAAACTCCCAATGTTGTTATATTTCTATGATAGTTATTTATCTTAAATTCTTTTCTAGATGATAATAAATATGTAAATAATTTATCGCTCATAAATAATATTAGGATTCTGAACAGATCAGGGAAGCCAAAATCAAGGATTGTGGGGCAAAAAGTGGACACTAAGAAACTTTTGATTGGCCCTCGGCATACGAGCAGTTTACGCATTTAAGTATACGTAGGTACTTTAAAAAAAATTTATCTTGAAATCTATTTATTTTTGGATTTCATGCCCAGCTGCACTTTTACGTGTTTATTATTATTTTAACACAAGGTTCATCTAAATGAGCATAATATCCAACGAAATAATGTTCCACCAATCAAGATGCAAAAGTAGTAGATTGGGAATATTGCAATAAATAAATTAAATAAGTCGAAGCAGAGCTACGCAGTTCGTTTAATTATATTTGTTGTTCTGATTTTCAATATAACTTCTACTAAGACGTTAAGTATAGCTTAGCATGACAACAATATTACTGTGATGAACTTACTTCCGTAATTATTTGTATGTTTATTGACAAAATCATCTCACGGGCGCTTTAAAAAATATTAGGTAAGTACTGCCTTACTAGGGGCCTCTCCCTCGGCGGCCCCATGGGTAAGAGCTTCTGAGGCACCTCGGCTCGGGACCCTGCCCATAGGGTAAAGACAAAACTGCAGAGGGGCCCCAGGAGACCTTACAGGGAGGCCAAGTCAGCATTTACTGAAATGCTGACCGTTAGATCTGCCCCTACTCTACCAACTGCCATTCGAGACCCATCACTAGAGTAGTAAGTATATGCAATTGTACGTGCTAAATATTACAAAATTAACGATTCTACACGATAAACTACCTCTGCAGGGCATGCAGACAGATGCTTTGATGACCCTGAATATCTCGTAAAACAATTTAATATCATTTCTCTGCGAGGCGGGGCAAAGTACTAGCCGTATTTACGTAGGGCGGGAGCGAGGGGTTGGAGGCTGCTGCGCTATTATGAAAACTCAAGTTTAATCACGTGATCAACGTGTATACAACCTTATTACTTGCTGAACTGCCGTTGTTCAACAATATTGTCTCATTGAAACTTCGCGAAAACGATTAACACGGGATATCGACGTGGTTTTCCCGACAAATTACCCATAATAATTAAGGGTTATTTATTTTCAATTTATTCAATCAATTTATTTAAAAAAAAAATTATTGTGTTATATTATTTTTTATTTTTTTATTTTTTATTTAATGAAAATACAAATTAAAATTAAAATACAATATTAACTAAATTAAAAATACAAAGTGAAGTATTTTATCCTCTGTCCTTCTCACTAGGTATTCCTGTTCCGAGGTGGACTGCAGGTTGTCGTATGGTGTTGATCATGATTTCCTCATTATTGTTGTTGGTTTTTGTTGGTTTCCACGAAATATAAATAAATAAAGCAAAAAGTGTTCATGTTTATTATTTTGCGTTGTTTTAAAAAGTGTTTATGTTCATTATCTGTAGGTTGCATTGGGGTTACTTAATAATTTTAATTAGTTCCTCATCTTCATGTTTAGTTGGCCATATTTTGATGTCCTTTTTAAACTTTTGTATATCCATGGTATTTTTAATTTCAATCGGAAGGGCATTATATAATTTTGTAGCATGGAAAAAATGGTTTTTCTGGCCGAAATCTGTATTTAATTTTGGAATGTTTAGTAATTTTGAAGATTTTGTCCTTGTAGTATAGGTATATGTTGGTCAGAAAGATTGATTGTACAACATCTTTAGCAAAATAACTACGATAAAGTACACGTATGAACAAAATTTTCATGTTTAGTATTTAGTTTTTTGGTATCCAAAACTTTAAAACGATTTTCTGACACTTGTCATTTTTGAAGCCGGTGAATACTTTAAATCAAAATCAACTCGACCGATTCTTTTGAAATTTTCCTTACATGAATGACCAGGTAACGCTGTGAGTTTTTTTTGATTTTTTCATAATTATTAATTTTACAATAACAAAAAGGCCCATTTTTTAGACGAAAATCGGTGTTTTCACTTCGAAGTGTCACCAAAAATTTAAAAATCAAAAACCAAATTTCCTCCGAGGGATACCTTAGGAAAATGGTTATCTAATGATGTCATTTTTATTTTTTGATTTCCGATGATCCAGTCATTATACGCCGTTCTTCCATGAAGCTACTTTCAAGCGACGCGATCGCCGCTCGGCTGTACCTTCCATACTATCATTAGTGTTTGTAAATGCCGCTAGGCGGTGCACTAGCAAAATAGTATGACAGGTAGCGGGTAACGGCGATTTAGTCGCTTGTGAGTAGCTGCGTGAACGAACGGCGATACTGTTCACCAGTGGACAACTTTTTTTCGAGGCGACTGAAGATTTGCTGCGTCGGCTTAATTATTTATATTTTGTTTTAAAATATTAAGGAAATTTTGTTTGTATATTGTACTATAATGGTACGATCAATTAAATAAATTTGTATTTCCTGTAGCGTTTAAAAAACTTCTTAAAAATGGGCCTTATTTATGCCGAATTAACATTACCATCCCCTTAAAACATGACATGTTCCGTATTTTATAAATTTAGTTGAATTATTTCTTGTAACCAAACAAGTTTTAGTAAAATAATATTTCCGTGATGATATAGTTTTTATGCACCGCAAAATGCTGAAGTGCAAAATCTTACTATAATATTATAAACGCGAAAGTTTGTATGGATGTATGTGTGTATGTTGTTTACAGATAGTAAGGTATGTGAAGAAGGAAAAGATTTAAAAAACCACATAATTGATAGAAATACAGAATTCAATTTATTAAATTTAAATATTAGAAGTATTCGTAAACATTTTGACGATTTCTGTATTTTTCTCAATTCTCTGGGCTTTAAACCTAATGTGATCATACTTACTGAAACACAAATGCGTGAGTCAATCCCTTACTACATCTGTGATTATGAGACTTACTCACTACCCTCTAAACATACCTCACACGACGGTCTAACAATATTTTACAATACACACAAAATAACTAATGTAATCATTAATATCCCTAAATTTAAGTATTCAAATGCCATACATTTATCCTTCACACTAAAAAATAAAACATACTCTATACTTGCTATATATCGCTCCCCTTCCTTAGACTCTAAATCCTTTATTACGGAACTTAAATATTTTATAAACGAAAACAATTGCAGTCAATTCGACTTCTCATTTATTGTAGGAGATATAAACATTAACATTGATAATTCTATCCTAAACCCTATTGCAAATGAATATCTAAATGTTATATATAGCGAAGGATATCTGTCTTACATAAATACACCCACTAGATATGGACATCATGCTGATTCTTGCCTCGATCACATATTACTCAAAACCAATAAAAAATTTATACCCAGATCAGCTGTCCTAAAAATTGATATCACTGATCACTACCCAACTTTTTTCAGTCACAGCAACTTTAAATTTGATCATACAACTAAAGACCAACAAGTGGAAAATAATAAAATTAACTACCAAACACTAAACAATTCTCTACAAAAAGAAACTTGGAACCTAGTTATATCCAATGATGACCCAAATCAATCACTAAAAATATTCTATTCAATATTAAATAATAATATCAAGAATAGTCTAGAACCCACACCAACACCTAAAAGAAAACATAAAAAAATCAAACCATGGATCACGCGTGGATTGATAATTGCAAGTCAACACAGGAACAAACTGTACAAAAATTACAAAAATCATGAGAATTATTGTATGATAAAAGGCGTACCACCTAATGGAAGTTTAAGACAGCAATACATTATCTATAGAAATTTTTTTAATATTCTTATGAAGAAATGTAAACAAGACTACTATAGTAAGCAATTGCAAAAAGCTGATAATGATTCTAGAAAAACTTGGCAAGTCATAAATGAAATAACAAATAGAACACAGAAAGTAAAAAAAAATCCTGAAAAAATTGAAACAGAAGATAAAATGGTCATTACGGATATAGGAAAAATCGCAAATAAATTTAATGATTTTTTTACAAACGTTGCCTCAGATTTAATAAATAATAATCCCTCATTTCAAAACAATATACATGAACCCAGCCAAATAAACATACCCACCGAAAATAATCCTAATTTATCTCAATTTAAACGGATATCTCAATCTGAAATTATAAAACACATTGACAATCTTAAAACCAATACAGCCAATGGTCCTGATGAATTAAGCTGTATCACAATCAAGTCTATTAAACAACATATTTCCATGCCCTTGCAACACATTTTTAATTCCTGCTTTGAAAAAAACACTTTCCCAAATGCATTTAAACTCTCAATTATTGTACCGATACATAAATCTGGATCGATCTCTAAACTCGACAATTATAGACCAATATCGCTGATATCCCAACTTGCAAAGATATTGGAAAAAATCATAAAGATACAAGTACTAGAGTTTCTAGAATCTAATGCACTATTGTCCCCAAACCAATATGGTTTTAGATCAGGTTTTAGTACAGATGATGCTTTATTTAATCTAACAAAAAATATATACACCAATCTAGATTCAAATATGAAAAGTTTAACCATCTTTTTAGACCTAAAAAAGGCTTTTGATACCGTCAATCATAAATTACTGATTAGAAAACTTAATAATATGGGAATCAAAAATAATTGTCTGTCTCTTTTAACAAATTATTTACTTGATCGCAGATAATCCACAAAAATTGGTGTAAATATAAGTAAACCATCATCTGTGAGACATGGTGTTCCGCAAGGAACAGTTATAGGTCCGCTATTATTTTTAATATATATAAATGACCTATGTAACATTAGTATTCCGGGAATACTATTCTCGTATGCTGATGATACTGCAATCACAGTTCATGGTAAATCTTGGGATGAAGTCTCTGAAAATGCAAATAAGTGCACATCCATTGTCAAAGAATGGCTCAACCAAAACCTTCTTACTCTGAACTGTGATAAAACTATTTATATTCCTTTTTATAATACCAAAAAAGCGGCTCCCTTAACTCACCTAAATATAAGGTTTCACAAAAATTCTTGCAATCCTGTCTCGTGCTCTAACTGTACAGAAATGAATTCGGGGAATACAGTTAAATATTTAGGAATTATAATAGACAGCCAACTCAAATGGACAAATCACGTAGAAAAGCTTGTAAACAAACTTAGGTATTTAACTTATATTTTTAAACGTTTAAATAACACAGTTGATATCAAAAGAATGAACTTGGTCTATCATGCATTGGTTCAATCATCAATATCTTATGGAATGATTGCTTGGGGGGGTATTTATAACACTCATGTTAAACCTCTAGAAGTAACCCAAAATTAATACTAAAAATAATGTTGCGTAAAAATATGACTTACCCCTCCTTGCAATTATTCCAAGAAGCTAAATTGTTCGAGATAAGAAAAATTTACTATATGCAATGTTTAAAATATATATTTACCCGAAATATTCTTTTTACAAAAAATGAAAATCGATTTAGTAATAGGACAAATCATGTTTTTAAAGTTCCACTGTGCAAAACAAAGCTTGCGCAAAGACATGCTTATTTTATTGCACCGAAAATTTATAATGCATTCTATAAGACTACAGAAATCAAATGTGAAAATATATCATCCTTCAGCAAACATAAAAATGTAATAAAGTCTTGGATAAATAGTGTTGATATTAATATTTACCTGCTGTGACACCTGATCTTAATCTCTATTAACTTTTAACAAATTTGTAATCTTTTATTCTCGTATTTTAATTTTTAATTCCGTAAATACTGATTTTACTATATTATTGTTTTATTTTTTGCAATTTCTACAAAAATAATATACATATATAGAGTAAATTTAACTTAACTGCTTTAAAAAAAACACAAGTATACCCACGAACTGGCGATGCCTATGTGGGATTTTTTTGTTATCGTACATTTATGCATACTATTATAAATTATGTTTATATTAAATATATGTATGTGTGTTTGTGTGTGTATGTTGGTATATAGCGTCTAATGCCCCATGTATAGATATTTATATATATAAATACATATATATACATATACATGCATACATATGTACATATATTTTTCTTTTTTTTTTATATTTTTCTGTTTTTTAAGTCTATTTAGTTTATTTTATTTTTTTAAATCTTTTGTCTATACAACTACATTGCTCTCGCTTTTTACTGTTTATAAAAATAAAATAAAACTTTTATTGTAACATGTATGTGACAAAAAAATTATTAATAAAAAAAAAAAATAAAAAAAAAATGTTACTCTTTCACGCAAAATTTACTGAATGGATGTTTATGAAACTTTACAATAATATAGCACATATATCAGAATAACATATAGGCTATAATTTATAATTAAATTAAAACAAATAACTTTGTTTAAACCACTAATATAATCACAATTACCAAATGTTGTTCATGTATTGTTTTATAGGTAATTGTAATTATATTAGTGGTTTAAACAAAGTTATTTGTTTTAATTTAAATCAAAATGACGCCACAAAGTGATTTTTCGAAGTTTGAAGAAATATAATTTATAAAGCTATTATTAATTTTCAATATATTGAAAATAATAATTATTGTTTAATAGAAATTCTATTTTAGAAAATATTTAATTTGGTGAATTTATTTGCCTAATACTTTGAATCGAATCAAGAATTATAGATATTTTAAATAAATAGGTTAAGAATTTTGGTGTAAACGTAGATGGGACCAAGTAAAAAAAATAGATTACTCGAAGTACTAATCCTACACAGACGAAGTCGCGGGCACAAGCTAGTAAATAATAAAAAATGCGATAAGTTGAGACAGAAGCAGAGAAATTACTTTGTAGAAAAGGAAATTGTTTTTTTTTTCTGAAATCCCTTATTATTTCAGATAATTTTAATGAATTTAATCAGTGAAGTTGGTAGCCGTTATCTAGGCATCACACGTGGAAGTTTTTGAAATGGTAATATTGGTAGGTAAGTTTACTGGAAAATAAATGTCTACTGATCCAATTTCTACCGACAACGTATTGAACCTCATTATAATCGCCTTTAAAAATGTTCCTGATATTAAAAAAAAAACAGAAGTTGAAAAGTCAGCCACCACCAATTTAACTGACACGCCAAGTGAGAAATTAAGCTTGTATTTCCTCAATATAATAAAGCCCAACAGGAAAAGAAAACCCCGTTGCATTTATAAAAAAGTGTTTCCAAACATATTATTTAATTTATTAGAATTTTTTAAAAGAAATGTCGTAGTAATAATATCCAAAGTTAATCATTTATATTGATCACGGATTAAGACAAAGAAATTTGAATATTGTGTGTATGTAACTTACCATAGATATGGAGGCTTTCATTTTTCTTGCCCTCGTTTCCTGCGCGGCAAGCATACTTCATTTCCGGTGGCAGGCCTCCATGTTCAACACGTGACCGGAAGTTAGACTCGTTTTGCCTGTTGAGAAAAATATTGTCGATTATTCTAAATTCTTGGGAGGCAATTCATGAAAATCATAAACAGAATAACACAATAAGTGCTTTGAGGGTCGTCATTCAAATTATAGGCCTAATTTCGACCTATACTTCCATAAAAACCATGATTACAAAATTCAACTTTGATGGCTAAAAAAAAATTTCAGGCAAGTATGATCGCATCTAGAACCAATTTGTACGGAAGGCACTTCTAATTTAATTTTTTTTATTTTCATAGTGAACTCCTCACAAGAGTCCCAACTGCTCCCGTCTGGAGCCAGTGTGACTATGGCGTCCCCAATTGGGGTATATTAAGAGGCTGAAGGTAAGCGGGGAAGGGATGGAGATGGGAAGAGGATGGTGGGGAAGTATCTGTCTATTTAGATCTAGTCACTAAAGTTTAAGATATTTTAAGCAACGTTTCAATTCTGAATGGTGGTCTTACACCAGGGCGATGCTGAGAGTATCTTTCACTCTGGAACGTGCCGCTAATATTATTTTTAATTGATTAATTGTGAAATAACACAAATTAATCAAATAAAATTTATTTGCGCACGCTGGGTTCGAACCCGCGACCTTCGGAATGGGAGTCCAAAGCCGTGCCCCTGGACTACGCCTGCCGTCATTATATATGTTATATTCTTCATTCTATGAATCTATTGGTTTAATTAATAAAAATGGTTGGTTTAGATTTATAATTAACGGCCGATTTTTTTTAAACACGTAACTACAGGACTTTGGTGCACATATTTACGAGTAGAAGATACTCTCAGTATCGCCTTGATGAGATATCACTATCGGAATCGAAATTTGCTTTCTCAACGGCCAAGTGCGTTTACAACTTACCCATTTTTTGCCCCACCTCCTTTCATTTCTCACTTATTTTATCATCAGACTGTGTTTTGGACATTATTATTACAAATGATTCGAAATATAAATTAGACTCAAAGTCTTGGATCATCAGCCAAGACATATCAAACTACACCGATTTTATTAAAACCAGTTTATAAGGATGTATTTCCAATCATACGATGCGGATTGTCTTCTTTTTGAAATGCATTATATTGTTTTTTTTGTTGAAAACTGCTTATGTTAAAAATTTCCCCAACTTTCAATGGACTTCTTAGTGAGACAGGCACAGTAAATCACCAATAATGAAAATTAATAATGTTGATTAAATAAAACTATATAAAATAATAATAATTTGGGGGTGCCTTAGTACTGGCTTTGGGTAGTTGGAACGTAAACGTGAAAAGCATAATTATCTCAACTGCCCATAGCCAGTGGGACTCTGACATCCCAATGTTTTCAGGATGAAAAAAGTTTAGTAAGAAGTGAAATGATGTGGAGAAGATGAAAGATATTCTATGAGGAAGGTTAAGATACTCAATAAAGTGGGACAGTGGAAGAAAGTGAAAGGGGAGGTTGGAAAGTACCTGGCTGTACAAATCTAATCACTAAAGTAAAGCCATTTAGAGCAATGTTTCGTTAATCAATAATATTGTGGTCCTTTAACATGAGTACAATGAAATCATCTTTCATTCTTTTCCCCCAGGTTCTCTGGACGTCTAGACAATAGGCCACTTGCAGGCTTTTTATAATGACTAGGAGAAAAATTGTGTGGACAGAACTTTCTAACAAGATTTCGAAAACGTTTCTAAAAGTAAAAAGTAAAGTATAGTTTTTAACGATAAAACAAATTCTTTCTTTAATTCGTTACGCCTGGTCTTCGATTTTCTTTCTTTATTATAGCAACACTGAGATTTCCGTTGACTTTGACGTTTCGCATTTGAAATTATTATAGGACGTTGTTTTACAAAAACTATAAAGCATTAAAAATTATAAGAATATTATTCGAAAAATGGCTGAAATTGGTTTTGCTTAGGGTCAGTCTGACAATTTGAATAGATTCATCCACGAACACTGTGAGTGAATGTTCGAATAGCGAAACAACATTTTTTTCTGATTGGAAATTCTACGTACACCGAAAAATCTTTTTTTTATTGTATCGTAGCGAAGTATTTTTGCACAAAAAATTACAAAATACCTATACTTATTTTTGCGATCTCTGACTCTACGGTAGTTAATTAATCAATGCTTAAACAGTAAAATTCAACACAGCAACCGCTCCCCGCTTAGAATTTTGATTAACGTGAAGTTTTTTTCGTTGTTTGTTTTTGGGGTGTTATGCCGTGTTGTGCTACCTCCTTCTTTAGCCGACGTTTCGGACAGCGTTGCAGTGTCCATCATCAGGGCAGATCCGGCAGATCCGACACATCGTCGGCTAAAGAAGGAGGTAGCGCATCATGGCATAACACCCCAAAAACAAACAACGAAAATGCTTTTGGCCGTGAAAATCTAAAAACGTATCCAAATTCTAAGATATTTTTAGACGAACAAAATAATGAGAGAATTTATTTGAAATGAAATTTTTACGAAAAACCGGCTTTTGCAAGTTTTTCAATTTAAATTTTCTGTTTATAAACAAC
This sequence comes from Limnephilus auricula, assembly GCA_951813805.1. Taxonomy (NCBI): domain Eukaryota; kingdom Metazoa; phylum Arthropoda; class Insecta; order Trichoptera; family Limnephilidae; genus Limnephilus; species Limnephilus auricula. The sequence goes on from OX638404.1 coordinate 23,438,632, forward strand.
TCGACTCTTTCGCGGCTCGCTAAAATTATTGCGATAAATGTATTTTTGTAAAGCTTATTTATTTATGTAGCCCTCAATATTTCAGATCGTTTTCTAAACTCATTTAGCCTTAAGACGTTAATGAAATTCATTTCCGGAGAACCTTTATAAATGAACAGTTTATGTTTTTCGTTGTTTTATCTGATAGAAATAATATAATTATAAACAACTGAAAAATTGACTCTTGGCTAAAATTAGATTCAAGTTGATAGTATCTCAATACCTATATCTAATATCCTAATATTATACAAGACACTAGATATATTTTTAAAGTATATTGGTATATTTGTTGACCTTCACAAAGCTTTCGAATGCATATCTCATATCAAACTAGTCCAAAAATTAAAGGTTGTGGGTTTTAATGACAGAGCATTAAAACAAAAATGTTATATTCACAAAATAACACAAGTTGTAAAAATAAACCATATGTTAAGTCGACCCCTTTCAAGTGATTTTGGAATACCACAAGGCCCAATATTTGGTCTATTTCTTTTTATGATGTATGTTAACAATATTTTAAATAAAACCTTAGTGGAAGTATAATATCTTACATGGACGACATGATCATCATATGTATGTAGTAAAGGGTCAGGACTGGAATATTGTAAAGGAAAATTTCAATAATGACAGAAAATCCTAAAATACTGGTTTGATTCAAACCTGCTCTTAATTAATGCAGATAAAACACTTTTTTATTTCCTTCTCAATAAATAAGTTTATAACTCACACAAACATTGAAATAATTAAACACAATCAAAAATTTAAGAAAACTGTTTATACCATATTAAGAGCGATGGACCAGCGGCTGAGAATAAAAGTTTAAAAGTGCTTGCAACTGTACAGGGAGATTTCAATGAGAAAGATCGATTATTCCCCGTATCAATTTTTTAAATAAAAAATTTAGTATCGATTTATTTCATTCAAAACTTTCTTTAACATTTACCTACATTCAAATAAGCAATAAAAATGCTCAAAACGCACGATAATAAATTATTAAATATCGTGTACTTCTTGTAAGTATTTTTTGATCATAAGTATTTATGATTTTTCAATAATGTCTAAACAAAATAAGCGTGTAAAAAAAACTGAAATATTTTACTTTGTAAGACCTTAAATAAATAGAAAAATTCGGTTATTTTTGTCATAAAACACGTTCTCTGATTTATTTTTTAATGTTTTTAATTTAACTAAAATTTTATTTTTTTAAATGTGTTGACTATATTGTGTATTGATTTATTTTGTTGTATTATTATATGATTTGAAATTTGTGTTGTTTAAAAGAATCTATCGTTTGAAAATTGAACAAATCTGCCAACGACCAACGGTATAACCTAAGTATATTAAAAAGTTACACATAGTTTTTCAAATTTTTAAAACTGCGTGTATCAGATAAATTAACAATCTTTCAAAATCAATTTATGTTTTTTTGAAAAAAAAAAGTCAATACGTCTAGAATTTGATTTAAAAGGAACTAATTTCCGGTATTCTCAAGAGTTGAATGGTGAAATGGTGGAATCTAGTTACAAAATAGTTCTACAGCCATTCCAAGAAATGTTTCAATTCTGAATTGTGGTCTAGTAGTCAAAGATCTGGTATTTATGATTTTTAAATAATGTCTAAACAAAATAAGTGTGTAAGATAAATTTGTAATATTTTAGTTGGTAAGACCTTAAATAAATAGAAAAACTGAGGTATTATTGTCACAAAACACGTTCTCGGATTGATTTTTTTATGATTTTAATATAACTAAAATTATAATTCTGAAAGCTGTGTTTACTAGATTATGTATTGATTTATTTTTTTGTATGATTATATGATTTGAAATTTGTGTTGTTTAATAGAATCTATCGTTTAAAAATTGAACAAATCTACCAACGACCAACGGTATAACCTTAGTATAAAAACTAACTTAGTTTTTAAAAATTTTAAAACTGCGTGTACCAGATAAAATGATAATCTTTCAAAATCAATTTATGTTTTTTTGTAAAAAAGAGTCAATACGTCTAGAATTTGATTTAAAAAGGACTTATTTCCGGTATTCTCTGGTAATACACCTTAAACCATCGGACTGATATAGTGAGATAATTAATTATGATATAAAGTATCTCAAATTCAACTCAAAGATCAACATAATATATGAAATGGAAAAGGACATTACGAAATGTTTAAAATTTCTACATATTTTTTAGAATAAGAAATTTATTATTCTTATGTTAGATTAATTAAAAAAGTATATTATAGGCTATTCCACTCATTAATGTAGTATACATTTAATGGGTAGTAAGTAGGTGATACAAAGACTAATTAATCGAGTGATTTAAGAAAAAAACCTACATTCCCTTCAGCTCATTGTTGAAAAATTTTAATGCTTCAAAAATTAAAGACATTCGAATAACATAATTTACAGAAATATTATGCATGTAAATGTATCGTTTGACACGCAAGTTTTGTGACACATTTCAAACCATTTTTTTTTTCAAATCTGACAGTGATTAAGGCTTTCGCGCTTGTCTGTTTACCCTGTCGGCTTCGCTTTACCGCTGCCCTACCCCCTTGCTCATACCTCCCCCATCCCATACGGTCTATGTTTTCAAGTCAACATTACGTTTTAAAGGTGAGTAAAAGGGTGGTTTAGGGTAAGTAGTTTTACATTTCCCGCGGTTATAAATTATTCAGATTTTTAAAAACTCTCAAAATATTTTAACGATTTAAAACCTGACATATTTGTGTTAAATATACCAATCTGGAAACCAGACATCTTAAAAATTTGGATGAGTTCACGAAGAAAGGGGATCAAATAAAGTTTTTCTATACCTTAAAATTGTGTAGAAACTAAATTGTAAGAGCTCCTTTTTAAATACATCTATTTGAATTTCGATTTTGTTTTGGTGAATGAATGAATGAATGCAAATCTTAGAAGTGGAAATTAATACACTTACCGATATTCGATCGAGTTGAAACTCGGTACATAAACTTGTTTTCGATGACAATGCATAATATCAACTTATGGTGGCCCTCACGCACACCCATATTTCAAATTAATTGAAATTAATTTGATATGCGGCCCAGTATATGACCCAAAAATTGAAATTAGATGTATTTAACAGTTTGTTTTTATTACGTATTTAAAATAAACAAAAAGTTCCACTTCTGAAGATTAAATAACTGTTACAGAATTAAGTCGAAAATATGATTATAATACTAATAATTCTCCAAAACGTAAAGAGGGGTTAACTATACAATAAAATAGCAATATAATAAACAAAATAAGCAAAAAAACAATGCAAACTAAAACAGAAAAGAAAGCAAAAATAAATTTTATATATATTATACGAATAGTCGGTTTTGGAGATTATTTTTCTGTCTCCTGTCTCCAGAGGAGAGCTAAAAATAAGAAAATAATATTTAGCATCCTTCAGGTGATTTTTCATAAAAATGGCGCTCTACAAATTATCCAGTTATAATAATAATAATTTGATAGAAACTTTACACCTTAAAATTTATACGACGAGAATGCCAACATTTTTATAAATACTAATCAGGAATTATAAGATTCCTGGTCAAATATCTCAACACACTTCAATTATCTTAACCAAACGTATGTTGACAAACTTTCGTCAAACAAATAGTTGAGCGTTGGAGAGTTGAGCGCAGAAATAGAAGGATTTATGCTTGCCATTCTAGATAAAGTAATTGATACGAAAAATTATAGGAAGCGTATTATCTAAGCTACAAATCAAATTGATGATTTATGAGGAAAATGTTTGACTTTTCCAGAAAATATAGAACACATTATATCGGGATGTTATGTATTATGGTAGATTCAGACTGGGTCGACGTACGTATGCATCGCTACGCCTAACAATATCTGGGCTACTTAGCAACCATAGATTTTCAATGAAAATTTATGTTTTAGAATCATATTGGCCACACGCATCGCGACGTGCGATGTCTGTGGCCATTTTCATAGAAAATCTATGGTTGCCAAACATTGTTTGGCGTAGCGATGCGAAAGTACGTCGCCCAGTCTGAATCTACCTTTAGCGCCGTCCGAGAATACATTTAGGCAAAATCAGGTTTTAAAAATAATTCACCAAAGTTTGGTTATTAAACATAACTTGATTGACTACCGTAATATAGTACTACCATATTATGAATACGAACAAAATTCATTTTTAGAAAATGACTTTATGAATGAATTACCTATGATAAAACTATACTAACAGACAGAACAATTAGTCATAATAGACCCGATATAGTTTTACATGACAAAAAAAAAAAAAAAACTTATATCATTGATGAAGCTATTCCAAAATCCTGTAATATTGAAATATCTATTTCTGAAAAAATATGAAAATATACAGATTTAGGAAATGAGATTAAAAGAATTTGGCATTCTCAGACTTCAAAAATATTCCCATTTGTTATTTTGGCTACTGGCATTATACCTAGCTCTCTCATTAAAAATGTAGGCGTATTAGATTTGTTAAAGAATTTGTATATAAAAATGCAAAAATCAGTCATTTTAAATACATGTAGGATTGCGAAAGATTTTTTAAATATTTATATTGAGGGATCAGAAGGATTTAGCGGTCAAATTAGGAATTCCACCGAGCCGAACCCTTTGATATGAAAATATCTGGAGTCGGTGAATTATTTTCCCATTTAATAGTCTGGTAGGTTACCATGTTGTTCTTGTATTGTTTTGTATTAATTATACTTATATAATACACTTGCATAGCGTGGATTTACTAGATGATCATTTATATGGAAAAGTGTGTGAAAGGGTTTAGTTTTTCCTATGGGAAAAACTAAATCCGGACATAAAAGTCTGGTGCGTCAATTAAATGGTAACAGAAGTTCGCGGGATCTTGTTCACATACATAGGTGAGTGTAAATACCACAAATTTTACTCTATCATTTTTAGAATGCATACCAGACCAGGGAAAAATGTTTTTTTTCTCATATTTTAATTGCTTTTCACAAAAATTAAAGTGTTTAATATTTCTGAAAAGAAGATCGTTCGTAGACCTTAACAAAAATAATTAATTCAGAGCTGAATATGACCCGAGACACTTTTACGCAGACATAAAATAATTAACAAAACACTTAGTTATTTATTATCCTCCAAGGCTGCGCAAAATGAACAGCAATTATTCACAATATTCTTGATTTTTCATTAAAACGGAATCTTCGCCGGGGATGCAAGTCCCGCGCAAAGTCACTAACAAAAAGCATGCAAACACCGCTAAACCCCGGCAAATGAGAAAACGAGGGACGTATGCACTAAATAATGGCACCAGAGAATAGGGGTAGCAGGGATGAATGGACGGGAGGACAGAGGGATGGGAGGGTTGTACTAAACTGTAGCCAGCTCTAGTGCTTGTCTAGAGGGAGATTCTTCTGTCCTCAGAGAGAGAGGGAGCAGAATGACATGTTCTGAAAATGGTGTATTTACTTAGGATCTATTTATTCATATGAACAATGTTTGTAACCAAAACCAGTGTCACTTAGATTGCGCTACAGAACAGGATAGGGGAAGAATTATGTAATGAGGGGAAGGTTTGATAAGGTGTATTTAGACGTGTTGTGTTACAAGGATGTTGTTTGGCTCTTAGAGGCATAAAATTAAATTAATTTTTTTGAAAATATATATATTTGAAAATAGATAAATAAAAATAAATAACATGTCAAATTGTCTAAATAAATAAGGAATTATTTTGAAGCTATCACAGGAGTAACATCTTCATGATGTTCATACCGCAAGTGAACTCTTTCTTCTTCTTCTTCGATGGCGCTACAGCCCATATCGAGCTTTGGCCTCCCGCAACATTCGCCTCAAACTCCTCCTGTCCTCAGCAGTTGACTTCCAGTTTGTTACCTGGAGAAGCTGTGTCGCATCTCCTCTTACCTCGTCTTCCCACCTCAGTCTGGATCTTCCCACTTTTCTCTTTCCACCTGGGTGTAGTCATAATTCTTTTTGGGACGCTTGTGTCCGGCATTCTCTGTATATGCCCAGCCCATCCCAACCTGATGAGTCTCATATGGGCTGTGAACTCTTTACTTGCGTTTAATAGACCAAAAATATGATATACGGCCTGAAGTTATCGAATAAGTTTTTATTTATACAATAACTTTACACATTTGTAAACGTTATTGACCGGCTGCTTTACCCGTGATTCCACTTTAAAATTTAATAAAACATCAATAATATATAAAATCATACATTTTAATAAAATAAAATAAAACTAAGATAAAATAAAATACCTAAAGACGGTAGGTAATTAAAACTGTCGAAAAAACCATTATTATGAGGTACCGTTGTACATAACGATGTGTGCATTGTAATGGTATTTATTATGTATTACGTATATACAAGTATGTGTTATTCTTTTTTGAAATAATACCTGTTTTATTCTTTAATACTCTTGTAATTTTGTCCCATTTATGTATAGAGTGAAAGTATATTGAATTACCTATAATTGTTTTTAAGATAACCTCAAAACCATAGACAAACAAAAATCTCAATTATTTATGTACGAATAGTATCTACAATTAAACAAGCGTTTGCTTTATTTTTTCAACGAGTTTTCCTTTTTTGCCGTGAACATCGCAAACCACACTTCTATTAAGAACGGCAGAAAGAGGTGATGTAGAAAACGGAGGTAGTATACAGTATAAAAGAGGTAGAGAGTAGAACTAGAGGAATATTATGGTAGAGTTTCAGTTTAATGGGAAGGTTCATTGCACAGTATGTTGTAGAATACATGGAGCTAAAGGAAGTGTTCGTAATAATAGCATTCTAACATATATTTTAGTGTAAAACAACTAATAGATAGAGAGCAGTCAAAATGATTTATGGTTTTCATTCAAACTAGCTCAATTAATTATAAATGGAGTAAATCAAGAATTATGTATGTAATTAGAGTAAGAAAAATAATAAAGTTTAGGTTCAGATTATTCGTACCATTAGTAGTTCAAATTATTATTTATCATTTGGTCATTTTAATTTGAATATGGAGACATATAAACTGATTATAGTTCTATAGAGCCAATGAATTCTCCTAACTTTTGTCTATTATCACATATTCGTAGTATTTATAAAAAAAAATATTATTTAATCTTTAACCTTAAAACATTTTAAAGAATCTATGGTATATTAATTTATATATAGTATATTAATTTTTTATATTTTGAATGTACACTATATTATATAGTCGCTTTAATAAAAAAATTGCCACATTTTGGCAACAAAGCAAACCGTGGTTTTGGAAAAAGTGCCATAATGTGGCAAAAAGCGCTCGAGTGGCTATATGCCATATGTTGAGCACTGTTTTATTTCCTATTTTACCTCCTTCCTTTAACAATAACCCAATCCCTATTTTACAATTAAAACTTTTACAAAGATTACCATGATTGTCATTGGATAATATGTGACCATGACTTCTGGTTCCACAATGTGTTTATTCCAGGTATCTGAGCCTTGTTCCCAACAGAGCGGGACATTGGCACCATAGGTGAATTCGGAGTTTCTTCATCCTATTAATATATCCTGTATCTATTGGTGTTTTCTACAAACCAAAACTGCACATGTCTCCTGAGATGGCGGTGTGCACATTGTTCCCGCAACGTTCAAATGGCCTCTCAGCTCCGGTGGGATGAACGCCCAACGCTAAGAAATACTGCCATAAATGAATTGATTTTTCTTCACCCTGTTCATATTTGCCACGACAATTGGTACGGAAAGTGTCTCCCGAAGTGGTGGTGTCCTGTTGATAGTCCTAGTAGCTCCCACAAAGAGTATCTATCCCATAATACGAAGGTAGTTACCTATTTTACTCGGGTTTTGGATCATCTGTGATTACTTCGAGTGTCTAACGTATAGGCAATACATAATTCACAACACCTTACTTATATTTTTTATATAAAATTTTTTATCAAAATTGTTGTCCGTACCTTATACCAGTCAATATAATGAATGGCAAAAACGATTTTTTATTTTATTTTATTTTGCAGAAACAAACAGTACATAATCACATGGAGAAAATAGTTACTAAGTCATAGAAAATAATACAATAATAGGTACCAATGACATGTCGCTGTCATATATAAATATGATATATTATACATTATACCTAAATTAAGTTAGTATATTATGAAAGGAGAGAGGTGTGCTTTTATATTTGTGTATGTGTGCGTATGTGTGTGTGGATGTGTGTGTTATGTTTGCAAATTCAGTGAGCTAGAAAAGTTTTTCTTAAATACAAGGTGGGAATCAACAAATATATCGGTATTTGTGCTTGTTTGAATTGTGTTGAATGTTTGAAGGATGCGGGAAATGGGGGGTTGGCTGCAGCGTTTTAATACTAAATGTGTAAAAAAGGTTATTGCGGCGAGTTCTTTTAAATGGGATGTAAGAATTTATTTGGGATGGAAGTTTTGTGCAGTCTATTTCTTCGTGTTTTATTTTATGCAGAAATGTCATGTCAGCTACCGTTCGTCTGGATTTCAGGGATTGGAGAGTGCAGATATAATTTTTGTTGTGTTTGTAACCGAGATACTTAATACATTTATTTATTAATTTAATATGAATATTTTCTTCATTCTGTGGATATTACACGGAGAAAAATGTTATTCGAAAAAACGATCATTTTAATAGTAAAAACGGGACTGAAGTTCTTACAAACAAATTAACAGGGTTTCAATGTTTATGGGCGGGAACATGTAAGAATAATTGTTGGTATACGTAATTTCGTACGTATACCAACAAATTATTCTTACATTTTCCCGCTAGTAAACATTGAAACACTGTTAATTTGTTCGTAAGAACTTCAGTCCCGTTTTTAACTGTTTTTACTATTAAAATGATCGTTTTTTTCGAGTATCATTTTTCTCCGTGTATCAATAAAACAAACAACATTTTGATATTCTTTTAGGTTGGGTATAAAAACAGATAGATATATGTATGCCTACCCAGCTTTGAGCTTAATTAAAATGTGTCCGTAAAAATAAACTGATCATTTCAAACGAAGGTACTATCTTCAATTCCAATCCAAAGTCCGTTTTACAATAAAACTTAAAAAGCGTAGCAAGTTTGGTACGAGGTAGTAACGTGCTCGCCGGAAGGAACAATGGAATAATACTTTCCCTCCCATACTGAAATTGCTTGGGAGAGCTTTGTTCTGCCCAAAATTATAGCCGGTGATTTAAGCACATTTTGTAATTGCTATGGCTGTATGGCATGAACGATTTGTTGGAAGAATTTCATAGCCATTCCCGGTAAAAAACGATTTTTTTTTACTAGTAGCTAAGGACGTTTTTAGTAATTCATGACATAAACATTGTGGTGTCATAATATTAGGTATTATTTAAAGGATTTGTTGAAATCGATCGGCTTTACTTTGCATGGGTGTGCAAAACTTAACAATTTGTAAAACATTCTTTGTGGTTGCAAATCGTTGATATTATTGACCTGATTACTTTTTTTTCTTCCTTTTCAGAAGCTTCTTCCTTTTGGGGATATGTATATATATATATTTTATTTTTAATTTTTATATAGAATAAATACCTCACAAGAGTCCCAACTGATCCCGTCTGAAGCCAGTGAGACTATGGCATCCCCAATTGGGGTATGTTATGAGGCTGAAGGTAAGTGGGAAAGGGAAGGAGACGAGGAAGAGGAAGGTGGGGAAGTACCTGCCTATTCAGATCTTTTTTTTTTTACATTAGATCCACACAGGAGGCCCTGAGAAAAAAATAATTTCCCTCATCGCCTATGTCATCTTTGGGGATGCTGTGTGGAGGGTATTTTTAAGTAAAGGAAGGAGAGGAACTTCTGGGAAGGAAAAAGGTATGAGGGTTGGGTAGGAATCTGGGGTTCAGTGTGTCTAGATCATCCGCCACCAATACCTAGATAGTATAGTACCTGGCTATTCAGATCTGGTCACTAAACACGGCTAAAGCCATTTCAAGCAACGTTTCAATTCTGAATGGTGGTCTTACACCAGGGCGATACTAAGAGTATCTTCCACTCTGGAACGTGCCGCAAATATACTATATATTATTTTAAACAATTAATTGTGAAATAACACAAATCAATTAAATAAAATTTATTTGCGCACGCCGGGTTCTAACCCGCGACCTTCGGAATGTCAATCCAACGCCCTACCGCTAGACTACGCCGGCCGTCTATTTGATTGGTGACCTAATGATACATAAATATGCTGCATGAATGAAATAAGGGATAATCTATACCCACTCACAAAAAAAGGCAGTCATTGAACATATAATATGATTCTACAGCTTATTGTTTTTTTGCAAGGTGCCTGACTGCTGACTGCAAATTCCTCAAGCCACTTTACAACAATATCATTTAAACCCTTTATAAAGCTATTAATAAATATTATAAATATATTCTCCAAAACCTTTTTACCAGACAACGTAAACTATCATTTATCATTTTAAAAAATCTTTTACAAAACACGAAATGATTATTATTTTTTTAAAGGATTTAATCGCAAAGCTTTGTTGCTATTATTCAGAAAGCCAGCTTTTGCGGGCTAAAGCTGCGAAGCTCCGTCTCTCAGTAATAGTAACAAGAGTGTTCACAGTGTTCAGTGTACAGTGCTTTCTCTCATTACTCCGTGAAAAGTATACAGGGAATGGAGAAAAGACAGCGTTACTTTGTATATTTCCAAGCCAGCAATATTCTGTTTCACAAAACACTCCGTAACGAGGAGCGATCAATTTTATTTTCTTTGAAACGCTTCAACGCAAAAGTTTAGAATACAGCTACTGCAGATAAACGACAAGAAAAGCTACATAGGATAGTATTGTACGATCGAGAGCATTGTATTGCACACAATATGCTGGTTTTACAGTAGAAAATAAGGCAGGCTTTATTTTTTAAAGGCATTGAGACATTTTCAAAGAAATTTAAGGCTCTCGACTAGCATACCAAAAACCGACCGATTGTCGGTAACTTCTCATCGTTTCCTAGGACAACTGCAGATCTCAAACGTACAAACGACAGTTGATACATAATATATTAAGGGCACTTAGTCATTGTGAACTGTCACCTATTCGTTCGCGATCTGTAGTTGTCGTAGGGAACGATGAGAAATTACCGATAGTTATCCTATCGATCGTTATAGAGCAAGCGTGCTAGGGCCTCTGGACTCCTAGCACAGTTGATTGTGTCGATAGCATTCGGTAACTTCTCATCGTTCCACAATAAGTATTCACAAAGACTTCTTAAATTCGATGTCAACTCCTCAGTTGTACTAGGGAACGATGAGAAGTTACCGAAAGTTATCGATACAATCCTTATCGATCGACTGTCCTAGGGGTCCTGGCCCTTAAGCACATTCGATCGATAAGGATTGATAAGTTACCGAAAGGTATTCTATCAATCCTTATCGAACCACTGTGCTGTGGGATCTGGTGTAAGACCACCGTTTAGAATTAAAACGTTGCTTGAAATGGCTTTATCCGTGTTTGGTGACCTGGGCCCGTATCACACTCGATCGATAAGAATTGACAAGATAACTTTCGATAACTTCTCATCGTTCCCTAGGACAACTGCAGATCGCTAACGTACAAACACAGTTGATGTCGGGTAAATTAAGGACACATAGTAATTGTGAACTGTCACTTATTCATTGGCTATCTGCAGTCATGCTAGGGAACGATGAGAAGTTATTGAATCGCTATCGATTAAGTGTGCTAGGAGGGCAGATCTGATTAGCCAGGTACTTCCAACCTTTCTCTCACCCACCTCCTTTCCCTCCTGACTACCTTCCGCCTCCCAACATACCCCAATTTGGAATGCCATAGACTCACTGGCACCAGATGGGAGCGGTTGCGACTGTTGTGAGGTATTCATATGTTTTTTTTACGTAACAGAAAGTATAAAAAAAACAATAATGGTAAGTAAATCAACGAGTATATAAATATTTATTATTTTGTGCATAAAAACAGGACGGACTTCCATGGATGCGAAAACGATGTCATAGAGATGTAATTTTTTTAACACTATTTGCTAATATGGTAAAAAAAAAAAACAATTTGCTACCTTAAGATAAACACATTTGTTATCGTTTCTATGGTTCAATTTCTTATTGAATGAGCGTAGCAAAATACCTACTGCTTTAGCTCGACCATTTGGCATTTCATCTTTCTGTAAAATTGTGTGTTCTGTTCCGGTTCCACTTTAAGATGGTGGCTGTGATTGATACTACCTTTTATATCTGGCCAGAATTCGCATTATCGTGGTTCCTAGGTATCAAATTGTAATAATCATTTTTATTTATTGAATACGTTTGAAAAAAGAATTATCAATTAGTCAAGGGGTAAGGTTCTCGACTCCCAATCCGAAGATCGCGAGCGCAAATTTTATTTGATTAATTTCTGTTATTTCATAATTAATATATTAAAAATAATATAATATATAGTATATTTGCGGCACATTCCACAGCGGAAGTATCGCCCTGGTCTAAAGCCACCATTCAGAATTGAAACATTGCTTAAAATAGCTTTAGCCATGTTTGGTGACCAGATCTGAATAGTCAGATACTTCCCCATCTTCTTCATCCCCATCTCCTTCCCCTCCCCACTATCTTCAGCCTCACAACATACCCCAATTGAGGATGCCATATTCTCACTGGCTCCAGAGGGGAGCAGTTGGGACTCTTGTGCGTGTTCAAAAAATATAAAAAAATGTTTGGTTAAAATGTATAATTTCTTATACAAAAAAAAAATGTTACGTAAATATTTATGGTTTCTAATTAGCGACCTACCCCTCTGACCTAACACATATTTCTTGCTTCACATGACCCAACTAAAGGAATATTATCTTGAACGTATCATTTCTTCCTAAGTTGTCTACCATTCCTACTGTATTCATGTACGTTGCCACATATGTAGCTGTGGTACTCCTGTCTCTCTCCAATCTCTTTTAATATGCAAATCAACTAAATAACAACTTCCTAAACTTTTTCATTAGTCATTCGAACAATCTCCTAAATCACAAATGCATATCACAGGGATAATCACAGGGATCCGCATATAAATGTAACCTTATTCCAATAGCAATTTTGCAAAGAACAATAATTAAAATTATATTAAAAAACCTTTGGACCACCCAATGGAACGCCTGTCCGAAGAATTTTAAGTACCTACATTTAAAGATTTATATATTATAAATTCATTAATTCAAATTATAAAAGAAAAAGACAAATATCAATTTTTAACTGAAAACCGAACTCGTCTTAAATATTCTTTTCTATGCCCAAAATTAAATTCTACTTTTGCACAACACCATTACACTTACCAGGGAAGAATTTTTTTCAATCGAATACCGTAAGAAATCAGAAAAATTAATGAAAAAACCCAAACCACTCTGTCAAAAAACATTCTTAGTAAAAAAAAACTACAGTTACTTAAATTAATTCTTTCAAATATCCTGTGTTCTCCACAACATTCTTTCTCTTTTTCAAAATATAAACATAACATTAATATTATTTTTTTATTGATTTTCTTAGTCATAACACACTAAATATAAATGTGACTTTACTACTACATAAAATTTATTGTATATCTTTATTAATTTTCACCACACAATTTGTACTTGCGAGAACACACATATATACATGTAAAATGAATTATTTAAGTACTAACTAAAAACTGAATTTATGTACACTCCTCTTCCATACACAAGCAAATGCTCCCAATAGAAGACTAGTAAATAACTCTGAGATATGTAAAATTATTAAAATGTAAAACATATTGTTAAAAATAAAAATTATAAAACAAAAAAAACAAATATTACTTGCTGTAAAAAAATGCAAGCATGTATAATTTTATATATTTTTTTTTTACATTTGACGATGTATGCTTTCACATTGTGCAGCTTTCATAATTTTCGTTAAGAGCAGTGGAGCTTTAATGTCAGATTTATTTCATGAATATGTTTCTCTTTTTCTTTCTTTTAAAATTTTTTATAAGAAAAAAAAAATGTTTAAACTCTAGTCTATAAACCTTTTGACCTCTTCAGCAGAACCCTATTGTAACATCGCCTTGCATATCAGCGGGAGGGATGGATTCTTACTTCCGTCACTCCTGAAGACACTGAAACTAAGATTCCACCCACACTTCATGCCCTTTTCTTTCCCAGAACTTCATCTTATTCCTTTCCTCAAAAGACCTTGTACACAGCATCCAAAATATGACGTAGGCCTTGGGGGGAATTAATTTCCCCATGAACTGAAAGGGAATTGGAAAAAAAAATTACGGTACGAGGAATTAAAAGGTTTTTCGTCTTACTTTTCTTTCCTCCTCGAATTAACTTTCTCCCTTCTTCTTACGAATATGTTGACTGTACATTTGTTTATAACATCCACTGCATTAAGAATATTCCGGGCATAGTCGTAATTAGCGATAGCCTCCAGACTTCGCTTGACCCAAACTTTACTGTGTGTTGTTTTTTTGTTTTGTTTTACATACTTCTTATTATTTAGTTTTTAGATATTGACTGTTGGTAATTATTCTTTGTAATTTTTAAAAATCAATCCCTCTCTCTTGAGTACATTTCACAATTAATAAAACCATATAACCAATTCATTCACTGAATCATTGATATGTCTAATTGGTTCCCTTTATTCAATTTATTCTTTTTATTCAATATATTATATAACATTTACCTTGATAACGTCTATCATGTATTTTCATAAAAACTGAGATTAATTTTTGGGTGTACATACAAATATATCTAAGAAAGTTTTTATTTTTCCGTTGTACTAGTATATACATATTTTTTATTTGTTGTTTTTAATTTACTATCATCATTTTTTTTTAACTTGGTACTCTCAGTAGCTTTTTATTATTTTTCAAAAATTTTATTGTATCATTATATATATATAAATGTCATAATAACAGCGTATACAAATGTGAACTAAACCAGGCAATTTGACGTTCCTAAAACTGGATTTTTTCCTAGTTAGACAGTCAAAGCTTCCTTACTATGTGAATGTAATTTTTTTTTGTATCTAACAAATAAATAAATAAAAATAAATAATCTAAATAGAAATTATGCTGATGAATAATACCTATTAATAAATAGGTAGGTAATGGAAATTTTCTGTAAGTGTCATTAGATTTAAATTTCAATTTTGAAAGCAACCTGTAATAAATATAGACACCGTCAAAATTTGAAATGCCGAATAGGTAATTTTAATTAATTTCTTGCCTTTCAAAATTCTGAATCCCCGGATTGTGTCGATTGAAATATTCGGTATCCCGAAACGAAGCCTTGTTTCATAACAAAAGCAATATTCCCCGTTTAGAGGCTCCGTTGAATGTGGAGGTAATATTTCATCCCGACCCGACCAGCCAATCCTGAACGGAAGAGCTGCAACCTACAAAAAACCCTCCACAAGAAGACCGATCTCATATAGGTGGGAACCAGAGAGAAAACGATGTCTTTACTATTTGCGTGGAAAACGTTAGTGACCATAATTGGTGAAAATATTTACATCACCTTTTTATTTAAAATCATCTTACCCTAGGTATTGTCCAATACGCATAGGTATACTACGAGTACAAGAACAATAACCTCAAATTAACTTAAGAGCGATTGACCAGCGGCTGAGAATAAAAGTTTTAAAATGCTTGCAACTGTACAGGGAGGCTCCAATGAGAAAGATCTATTATTCCCCGTATAATTTTTTTTTAAATAAAAATTTAATATCGATTTATTTCATTCAAAACATGATTTAATATACACCTACATTCAAGTAAGTAATAAAAATGCTCAAAACGCGCGATGATAAATTATTAAATATTGTGTACTTCTTGTAAGTATTTATGATTTTTCAATAATGTCTAAACCAAATAAATCTGTAAAAAATGTGAAATATTTAAGTTTGTTAAACCTTAAATAAATAGAAAAATTGGAGTATTTTGGTCAGAAAACACGTTCTCGGATTTATTTCTTAATGATTTTAATTTAACTAAAATTAAAATTATGAAAACTTCGTTTACTAGATTATGTATTGATTTATTTTTTTGTGTGATTATGTGATTTGAAATTTGTGTTGTTTAATAGAATCTATCATTTCAAAATCGAACAAATCTGCCAACGACCAACGGTATATATAACCTTAGTGTATTAAAAATTCACTTAGTTTTTCAATATTTTAAAACTGCGTGTACCAGATAAAATGACAATCTTTCAAAATCAATTCATGTTTTTTTGTAAAAAAGAGTCAATACGTGTAGCATTTGATTTAAAAATGAATAATTTCCGGTATTCTCTGGTAATACTTTATTAATGGGAACGGCAGCGCGGCCTGCTTAAGACTAAACATTATTTTGGATTTAAGGCCAAAATACTTAATAAACTTATAAAATATGAATTATAAAAGCTGTAGCAAATTTCTAGTACGGATATGTGCTCCTTTATATGTTTATGATTTAATTTAAATATAGGACATTAAATGGTTCATTTTTCAATAATTTAGAGGCAAATTTGGCTATTATTAATTGTAATTTTTTATTCAATTGTTATATTTCCCTAATTACTATGAAAATATGGTTATTTTTCATTATTTTAGGCAACTTTGGTGGTTAATTGTGATTTAAATGTAAATTTTTATTTAATTGTAATATTTCCCTAACTACTATGCAAATATACTGAAATATTAAATATCACTATATACTAGGTGCATCAGGAAGGAACGGTGGTTCCGAAACCGATCGACGTATATAAAAATAATATAGTGGTTCAAAGAAATAAATATTATTCCGTTTATTTATAATGGATTACCAAGAAGGTATAGAAAGGTATGTAGCTTCATTCAAAAGTACTTATTATTTTACTCGTACCTACATTCCAAATAACAGTATATCAATAGAATAAATAGATTCAATTTGGGAGGCTGGTATGGGTACCGCCGCCCCGGGAACCATTTATTGGATGACTAACACCTCTGTAACAGGTCACCCTAAGTGGTTCGCTACGTTTGGTGACTTAGCAGGGGTGTCCGGGTTCATAGGGTTAGGATTGTCCGGGATTTGGGAGCGGATGCGTCTGCCGACCATCTGCATGACAGGCCGGATCGGGAGAAATTGGTTGAGGGAGTTGATTTTGATCTCTCCGGCCGGACCCGCTCGACCCATCGCCTTGCACCGCAGCGGGAGGGATGGCTTCACACGTCCATCACTCCTGGACATATTTACCCTCAGATTCCTACCCACCCCTCAAACCTTTTTTTCTTCCCAGGACTTCCTCTCTCTTTCCCTTAAAAACCCTCCACACAGCATCTTCAAAGATGATATAGGATATAGGGAATTTTTCCCTCAGGCGTCCTGTGTGGAGCTAATGTAAAAAAAAGATAATGTTATAAAGTTGAACACTTTCACATGGTACCTACCTAATGAAGCATTTTTTAAAAAGAAAACATTCCCGCGTAACGAAACACAAGCATATAAAAAAAATCCTACTAGTGCAATTATCGTAAGATTTTTAAACTAAGTCGATCACTAATGTACTAGGAACTTTTCCCTTTCACGAAAGTGGAATATGTATTTATATTTATTCTTAAAATATTTATTTAAAAGGCCTATTTAAAAGTAACAATAATGGAAGGCGTCCAATGTTGGGTAAAAGGCAACTAATTTCGTGTGCTTTTAATATTTTTTTTTTATTATTTATTAACCAAAAAATACATGTTATGTACATTCTTTTAGGTATATGCCACCTCACTAGGCTGAGCCTGTTCCGAGGTTTATATTAGGTCCTTACATATGAAATTGGCGTTTTGTATGGGAGGAACATAAAGTCGATTTTTTTAAATATAATATATTTATTTAATCAAAGTATGTACCATTGCTATCTATGCACTTTTGCCATCTCATGGGTAGTTAATCGATCCCTTTACTTAAAAAACCATTCGGACGGGAATCAATAAAATCTTTGAAGGCGGTTTGGACTGCCCCATCGGAGTTGAATTTTTTCCCATGCAAGAAGTTATCCAAATTTCTAAAAAAATGGTAATCTGTTGGGGCAGGTCCGGAGAGTACGGTGGATGTCTTAGACATTCCAATTGAAGCTCCTCTAATTTGGTAGCCGTCTGTTGTGCATGGTCTACCATTATCATGAAGCAGCAGTCGCCTAGAGCGATTAACCAGCCTCGGTTGTTTAGCAGCTAGCTTTTCCATCATGGTTTGCAGTTGCTGACAATAGACATCTGCCGTAATCGTCTGGCCAGATTAAAGGAAGCTTTATTTTTATGTAGTGAACGACACCAGCACTAGTTCGGCAGGGTTCAGCCATTGCTATGAGCGCTTTCAATTATCGTACAGGATCCACTTTTCATCACAGGTAATGATTCGATTTAAAATCCCTTCATTATTGTGCCGATTTAGTAATGCAACGCAGCAGTCAACGCGCGTTTGTTGATTTGCTTCACTCAATTCGTGAGGTATCCACCTTTCAAGCTTTTTCACCGTGAATTAAAACAGTTTTAATACTAACACCGCAGCCTGCAGCTAACTCGGACCTGCAGTTCGAAATTTCCAGAACGAAAACGTTGGAACCAAAAACGCACTATGTTTTCTTTTGCGGCACCGTCGCCATACACATCATTAATCCTTCGAGCCGTTTCTGCAGCACTGGTGCCACGGTGGAACTCGTTCTCGTAAATAACGCGATATTTCAAGTTTTCCATTTTGTAAACTAAGTGACGCAAAGAAAAAAAACAATTAAGAAAAAAACAAATGAAATATAATTTTCGAAAAACAAATATATAAGTAAATAGCTGTATAAATTTGAATTTGCAATTCCTAACCAAAGAGAAGATATTTGAGATCAAAGTTGCCAGTACGGCAAAACGCCAATTTCATATGTAAGGACCTTATATATATTTTTAATAATATTTTCGCACCCGATCTTTGGCACTAGATCAAAAAATGTATACTTATTTTAATTTTATTTATTTATAAATTTTTCAGGCCTAATCGTTTTTTTTTATTATTTTAACTTCTGTTATTTGGTTACTTTATTGTTTTTGTTACAATTTCTTTTGGTTATTTCGAAATATGGAAATATTGCATTGCACTAGCCCTGTATACATTCTGGAATAAGTATTATTGTTAGTATTATAGATATATTGTATTCAATAACGTTTACCTGTAAATTTTCGCTCTACAATTTGTACGTATTCCGTTCTAATTAAAGCCTTTCAAATGAAAAAAATACCAATCTATCAATAAATAGGTTTGTTTGCAAACAATAAATAATTTTTATGCGAATACCGCACATTAGTCCCAACTGCTCCAAACCGTATGGATCCAGTAGTGAGACTATAGCATCCCCCAGAAATCTTGTGAATTATTTTGGAATCTATGTTATCATTGTTTTTTCCTATATCAACAAGATAAATAAATCTACACTGATATTATTTGATCTATTGATGGAGAAATCCCAGTGGTAGCGTTCTAAAATTTTCCTGATTTCGCAATTTTCCAGAGTAAAAGATTTCCGTTTGTATTGTAGCAAGGTACTTCAATTAATCAATTGAAATCATGTTTGTACACTGGCAGTTTTTATACGCTAGTATCACTGTAATCCACTAAGCGAGGAACGCAGCGCCTCACGGCGATCAGTGCCGATCCGAGACCTGAACCTACCACCGTGTATTCATCATACGTGAACACACACTCTCGAACCGTCTGATTTGTATTCGCGGCAGAAATTAACAACTTTGTGATATTTAAATAAATTTAACTAGCATACTTCAAAATGCTGTTATTCTTTATATTTCCCGCGACCTTACATAGGAATAATTTAGGAAAGCGATCATTCTCCTATAAACTCTGCTTATAGTATGAATACAACAACTAATCGAAGAATTCGCAAATTTTTTAAATCGATATTTCAATAGTGGGCAAAAGTAATCTCTCCCTCTACAATTCTCCTATAATTAAATCAAGATTAGATTTAAATTTTTTTTTTAAATAACATGCAAAATGTGAAATAGAAAATGTTCGGAAAATTCATGTCACGTCTCTGTCCACGAGTTAGTTGTTGGGTAAACACACATAATAATCCTCTCGCATTCAATAACTGAGTAAATGTCAGACTTACCCATATCACATTTATATTCTGTTACAAATGACGTAGAAAATGCTGGAATGGCCTACGAAATATCAAATTAACCCAGCGTGGGATAAATAAAAATGTTTGGAAAAGTTAAATTTTTTAGTAGAATAACTATTTTTTTATGATATGTTTTGATGATTATTCCCATCAATGTAATAAATTATTGAAGAAGAAGATAGTGCTTACAAATCTAAATGAAATATGAAAAAGAATAAGAAGCTGAAAATTAAAAAGCTAACGGTCGCAACTGGGACTCGAGCCCGGAATCTCTCTATATTTGAAGGTCCCTTAACACACTTTAAAATGGTTACTAGTCATTTCTACCCGAGTCGGGAAATATCTAATTCGAGAATCTAAATACATATATATTTTTTATGTTTTTTATTTCTTACTAGAGCAATCCTGATGAGAGTGATGAGTTACAAATCTTACTTTAAGACGGGAGGAACTTACAATTCATAGGTGGGAGTTAAGAGGTAAAATTTTCAAAGGTATTTGGATCTCAAAAATATATGTTTCAAATTCAGTAGCATAAAAATTAAACAAAGACAACTTAAGTAGAACAAACAACAAGAAAAAAACAAATAAAAAGAGTAAAAAACAAGAATACATAAACATTAAAGATTACAAATAAAGGGAAAAGAAAAGGAGACAGAACTAAATGTTACGAGAAAATTACATATTGACTTTTTAAATGTACTAACAAAATATTCATTTAAAGCTTTATTTTTCAATTATTTAATATGCTGCATGTTTTAGGCATATCTGAAAGCGAATTATATAATGTGTAGGCAATATAGATCAGAGATTTTATCCCAAATTTCGAAGTGTGTATTTGAGGAACGCGGATTTTTTTGTTATTTCGAATATTGCGGTCGTGGATATCTTGAGTGTAAAAATGGCTAGATGTTAGTGTAAGTTGATTGTTGAGTAATTTTTATTGTGATTTCATGTTTAGGAAGTATTGTGGTTGTGAACCACATGCAGGTCAGCTGTATTATTATTTCAAATCATCAATATTAAAAATACTAATTTCGGTGATGTGTCTGTAACTAAGTTTCAATGAACTCTAGGACTGGAATTTGCTCTGATTTTCAAAATTAAAACTATTTATGGGATTTATCTTCTTCTTCAATTGAATCGTTTTTCTTGTCGGCTTTTCGTGTTGATTACTTTTAGGAGTCATGTATGTTTTTTACGTTTCCACCATATTCCTGAACAAATGTTTTCAACAACATTTTAGTGTCCATCATCAGGCCAGATTTGAACAATGTTAACATGGATGTCGTTTAAGTTAGTACAGTATCAGTGCCGGCATATTACTGTCAATCTTTACTAATAATCAAAATAATAGTTATATATAATAATAGTCTGTAATAGTTCATGTAAAAAATTAAATCATACAACTGAAATAAAGTACCTCGGTGTAATTGTAGACCAACATATGAAATGGAATAGACACATATGTTAACTTGTTAAGCGCATTAGGAAATGTATTTATATATTTATTAGATTAAGAAATATTCTCAAGGTAAATAATTTAAAAAAGGTGTACTATGCACTAGTACAGTCAGTAATTCAATATGGAATTATTGGATGGGGAGGTGCATATAAAAAAATTGTAAACCCTGTAAATGTGGTTCAAAAACTAATTATTAAAGTCATTTTAAAAAAACAACCTACATTCCCTTCTGCAACATTGTTCAAAATTTTCGAAGTTCCAAAAATTGAAGATCTCTATAAAAAAGACTCAATATTACAAATATTCAAAGATAAGACATTTAAAACTAATAAAGTTAACTCATCGTTAAGACGTAAATATAATATCCAAATTCCATTATTTTCTACTCAACAAATGCAAAATAATTATGTATACAAAGGGATAACTTACTTCAATAGCCTTCCCGAAGAAGTAAAAAAAATAAGAGATTTAGCATTATTCCAGAAAAAGATCAAACTATTCTTAAAAAACTGTATGCAATAAAATCATGTAACCTTAATCCTGTAAATCAAACCATCAAATATTGTATAATGTCTTCCTTAATATAGTCCTTAAGATATTATATTAATTATGGACTAAAAATTGTATATTCTTACATAACTCCTACACCAAGCTCAAGAGCCAGTTCTCTTAATTGGTGTAGAAACCAAAAAAATTATGTTTTCACCTTTTTGTTATACCTTTTTATTATATTATTGTTTTTATTTAGTTATTCTATTGTTAAACAATGATTAAAATTTGTAAAATTGTTGTGTGAAATAAATAGAAATAAAAAAAAAAAAATAAATAAAAAATAGTTTATTCCTGAATGTAAGCAGGGGTAGCGCAATCCAATATATTTCATATTTCAAAATAACAAAGGAAATTACACAAATATTAAGATAAGGTAAAAAGTAAATAACAATACATAAATAAAATAAAAAACAAATAAGCAAGAAAAATATGGGAAATGAAACTGAAAAAATATATGACGGTGCAGGTTTTTAATCCGATCTGGTTATCCTCTGTTTTTAGATGGTCTGTTACGACCGTCGATAAAACTCTTTCAAATAATCTTTCCACGGTGTTTGTCAGCAAAATTGGCCAGTAATTACTGATGGATTTTTTGATTTAAGTATGGGAATAATTACCGTTTTCGTCAATTCATTCGGGGTCCAGCATACTTACTGTGTTCAAGAACTATTGATTCATGTCCTGTGGCTTTTCCTGTTGCCATTTCTCTTACACCTCTTTCCACTTACAGACTTGTGTAATAAACCATACCTTCCCACTAGGTAAATCAATACTATGATAGTAAAACAACATGAAAATAAATTGTTCATCCAAGCAAATGGTTTTTTGAAACCAAAAACGCCAGGAACTTGTGAAAAATTTAATAATTACTATCACTATGTTACCCGACTCGGAAGGGTGTTTTCAAGAAATTACCAGTATAACCCACAATGACGAGGGTTGACTGTGACGAATACAAGAATAAACTAAGACATAAGACTAATCTGTCCTGATGATGGACACCAAAAGGTTGTTCAAAACATGTGCTCCAAGAAAACGTAATGCAACAGCAGTACACAGATAATTAGGCCTATTTTTTGTTGGCAAAATAACATAAAAGTTTTTTTCTTGCCTTTGAATGTAGCTATGACCTTGGTGGTTATCCATTAAAAATAAGTGAAATAATGTTACTTTGTTTGAACCACTATTGTTTTCTTATATGCCGACCGGTTTCGGAACAACCGGTCCTTTCATGACAACCTATATTTTTTTACAATATTATTACGAACATGTATATTTTTTTATATTATAGTATGTTTTTCCCTGAGGAAAGAACAATTATTGTTATAGTATATTTTAGAATAAGCAGGTCGGGGGAAAATAACTAAAATAAATATACATTTTAGTCTGATGAAGAAACCATTACCATCTAAACATGTCAGTTAAATACTGTGATTTGTTTTCAATAAATTAAAGTATTATTGTTTAGGGTATTACCGGAAATAAGTCCTTTTGAAATTAAATTAAGTAAGTAGATTTTACAAAAAAACATAAATTGATTTTGAAAGATTGTTATTTTATCTGGAAATTTTGCAAAACTAAGTGTATTTTTAATATACTAAGGTTATACCGTTGGTCGTTGGCAGTTTGTTCAATTTTCAAACGATAGATTCTATTAAACAACACAAATTTCAAATAATATAATCATACAATAAAATAAATCAATACATAATCTCTAGTCAACACAGTTTTCATAATTTAAATTTTTGTTAAATTAGAATTATTAAACAATAAAACCGAGAACGTGTTTTGTAACAAAAATACCCCAGTTTTTCTATTTATCTAAGGTCTTAGAAACTAATAATAAATATTATAAATTTTTTTTACAGTCATAAATACTTATCATCAAAATACAAGAAATACACGTTATTTAATAATGTATCATTGTGCGTTTTGAGCATTTTTATTGCTTACTTGAATGTAGGTATATATTAAAGCAAGTTTTGAATGAAATAAATCGATATTAAATTTTTAATTTATAAAATTTTATACGGGGAATAATCGATCTTTCTCATTGGAACCTCCCTGTACAGTTGCAAGCATTTTTAAACTTTAATTCTCGGCTGCTGGTCAATCGCTCTTAAATTGTTTTTTTCTTGCGCCCATTAGCGATATTGAAAAAGTGGAGATTTGGTCAAATGAGTCAGAAGGAGATTTCATCTTATCAATTTTATATCAACTTCCGCTACATCGAAAAGATATTTTAGTCTAAACTTACTTTCGGAAAAGTATTTTTTTTTAATTTTTACTCAAAGAAAATGACACTTTTATACAATTTTTCAGCATCAAAGTAACACAGACTCGTGATTTCACGTATCCAGAAGAGAGATAGATATTTTTATTCGCTGTTTTGTAGAGACAAGAAGGCAAAAATGCAAACATCAAAGGGATTATCTTCTATTCAAATTCTCTCTATACCTGCTTCTATTTTACCAAACAAATTTTACAACCCGAATACTTTTATTCTATCCTTTCGTGAAAGGCTACATTTTGAATTACTGTTGATTCTTACATCTTTAAAGTGCTGATTTTCCCAACTGCCCACCGCCTGTGAAACTATGACATTAGCGGGGTTTGTTGTAAGGTTGAAGAAAGCGGGGGGAGGGAATATACCTGCTACCTATAATCTAACATTAAAAGTTTTAAAATACCTACTAACTAAATAACATCAAAGCATTTTTTTTGTAATAAACCAATTCAGATCAAATTGTCTTATAAGACTGTATTGATTTAAAGTTTATAATAACATTCAGTCTAATGTAGATATCTTCAATTGTAACGAAAATAATTATAAACTCTCTATTAAAAAGTATTCGAATAAATTCATATCCCAACTAATAAACCAAACTACATACAATTGATAATACTACCGTTTTATTGTAGTAATACTAAGACCAGGTGTGCTAGCACGGTCGCTCGATATGAATTTACCGACCGATTGTCGGTAACTTCTCATCGTTCCCTAGAACAAATGCAGATCTCAAACGTACAAACGACAGTTGATATCGAATATATTAAGGACACTTAGTCATTGTGAACTGTCACCTATTCGTTTGCGATCTGCAGTTGTCGTAGGGAACGATGAGAAGTTACCGATAGTTATCCTACCGATCGATATAGAGCAAGCGTGTTAGGGCCTCAGAGGCCCTAGTTTCTCATCGTTTCCTAGGACAACTGCACATCGCTAACGTACAAACAACAGTTGATGTCGAATATGTTAAGGACACTTAGTCATTGTGAACTGTCACTTATTCGTTGGCGATCTATAGTCATGCTAGGGAACGATGAGAAGTTACCGATAGTTATTCTACCGATCGATATAGAGCAAGCGTGCTAGGGCCTCTGGTCGCAGTTCAATTTACCATTACACAGAATTCAAAACTTGGGAAATATGTATTCGCACATAGATGTATGGAATATGTCGCCGATACAATATAAACATAAAATAATTTGTCTATGATACAAAGGAAGTTCTTTGGTAAATTTATTAAACTACTTCGGCAAATTTACTAAACATAAATCTTACCAATCGTGGTAATGCATCTTAATAATCAAATGTATGATTTATAGAAATATTATAAACCATCCTAATTTAGTTATTTAAAGTTATTTAAAAAAATATATATGTATTTTTTTCATCATTACAAATTAACTTTCTTATTAATTTTTAAAATCCAAATTTCGGACAGTTCCGAACTCCTGCAACTAGCTGATTCCCCGATACAGCGCGCAGCCAGCGGTTTCGTACTATGCGAAATCAATACCTAGGTGGCATTAACATGTTTAATGCTTTGATTATATAAATGTCTAGATAGAGTGATGCGCTGTAATTGCAACAAAAAGAACAGTCCAGATTTGAAACACTAGTGTGCGTGACACGCACACAAGTATGCGTAACTTGTATTGTTTTACAAGCGCTGCGGCGCACTATGGACGGAATGGAGAAAAAACCCGAATTAAGTGGTTTTTGCAAACGTTATAATTTTAAATACATTTATTTTTTTTAGTATAGCAAAATAGTTTCTGCATTTTATGTGTTTATTTAAATATGTCAATAGCGCTTGATAAAAGTTTGGCAACGCCGCAAAGTGTGTCGTAAATTGGATGTTTGGCAAAGCTTTTTTCAGTTCGCTCCTACGCATGAGCAGAGACGGTTGTGTATTGAGTGACGTTTGGATATATTTACAAAAGCTTGTTACGACTAACGTTTCTCAATGTATTCTTTATTTAATTTACTAAACTATAAATCAGTATCACATGTATGTGAGATTTGAACTGACATCTAATTTTCTGCTATTTTTGTATTTTTTTGCTGTTAAAATGCTTATTTCATTTAGCGTTTAGAAACAAAACATCATTTGTTCCCATTTGTGAGTATATACGTATTGTAGACTAAAGTCTCACCTTTTATGTCATATATAAATTGTGTTCCTTTTTTCTCCTTCCTTGAACAATTTTGTTATTTTCAGGAAGGTCTATATGCATTCCCCGGGGAGAATTATTCGAGGCATTAAAAGAACGGGGTATATTAAATGCCACTTCCGTGGAATCAAATGAGTTTTTAATTAATTATATAATACAAAAATACCACATAGTGGTAGGTTCGAACATTTTGAAGGTTTGCAACTCACTGACAAACAATGTGCTATTTATCTAAAGCCAGGCCCAAATACATGAATGATCTCAGTAAAGTTGTAAATCTAGAATGCGGGGTTAGCACGTTTCATTTGGTCTGTCAACGTTGCATGCACAAATTAGATTTTTTGAATGTCTATTGCACATTTCATATCGTCTCGAAATTAAATCATGGCAAGTCCGTGGACAAGAAAATTAACTAAAAGTTGGATCAAGAAAGAGAAACATTATTAATGAGTTCAGAGTTCAGAGAAAAAAATATCGTACTGGTAGATATGCCAAAACAGGGCTTCGGTAGTACCAATGATGTCAATACTGCCCATCGATTTTTTGACAATCATATTCTGTCTTCGGAAATAACAGGTATCGATGCGAATTTTATAGTAATGTCCAGTGGATATAAGTGGATATGTCATCGACGAAAATAGTTGCGAACAATATGCTTTAGACACTGCCTGGCTTTATGTACGTCTATATAATTGGTACCCCATGCCGACAAGTGTTCATAAAATCCTAACACATGGTGCGACAGTAATGAAATTATTTTTACTCCCAATTGGAGATTTACAAGAATCGAGGCATAAAGAGATAAGGTACTACCGAGAACACCATAGCCGAAAAGTTTCCAGAACCAGCACCAATCAAGATATATTCAATAATTTGTTAATCTCATGAGACCCTGTAATTTCCTCTATTCGACCACTTAATAAAAAAAAAAGTTCTGTGTTACTTACGGAAGTTTTAAGTCTACTAAGAAATCCGTCCAATGATTCTGGAAATTTGAGTGATGATTTAGACTCTGATGACAACGGAGACACCTTAAGCACTTAGATTTTCTACCATTTTTCTATTTTTGTGTTCATAGATCTGAATTATAATATGTAAAGTTTAAAATTAATATGTTTTATTTTCCTAGATATTTTTTATATCTTCAAAATGTATTATTTTGTTGTTGTAAATTTTTACGCAAGAGTAAATTATAATTTTTACTTCAAAATAGTTATAATTCATTAATAAGATCAGCAACAAAAAAATTGCATCAATATTTAGCCAGCAAACAATTAATTCGTGTTTTTTCTGCATTCCGTCCACCGTGCGGCGTGTTGAGTGATACCAGCTCCCAAATATTTCCCATAAAAGTGGGTAAAAAATATGTTTCGGTTTTGCGGGACCTATAAATCGTTAATTTTGAATTAATTTAAAACCCATTCATGACGAACCATTTTTTTTTCGAATTTAGAGCTGAAATTTCACAGGGGGCTTGGTTTTAGAGGTAGAAAACGGAAAAATTTTTCAGAATTTAAAAAAATCGTCTCTTCACCCCCCAGGAAGTTATAGAAGGGTGAGATCCATATGGCACTTTCGGCAAATAACTAGTCGGAAATTTATTTTTTTCAACTTTATTGTGCAGAAAGTGAAATTTTCAGTAACATTATTTAGTGTGGTAACCCTCGAAGCATTTCACGCATAGTCCAACCTTACACGTGATGCAACGGATACTTGCTTTTACAAGATGCACAAGACATTTTCCCACACTTGTTAGTTTCTGTAATTGGAATTGGCCCAGGGTAATGCGGGACGGAGGTGTTGTACTGCATCGTTGTTTGACCTATTTTGGTGAGTTTGTCGGGTGCCTTGAAGTATTTCTTGATAGCATATCTCTCGCAGTAATACTTTGATATCTCTTCACGGAATTCCAACTGTCCCAATTTAAAATTGCCCGTAGCTTTGCGCTTCAGAAGCCAGCAATTCTGAATTGTTACATCGATGGCCCAGGTAAAAATGGACCACCACCATTTCTGTTGACGAACAGTAATGCGATAACATGCAACGTTTTGGTCCATTCTATCAGTTCCGCCCATATTCATGTTGTACTGGTGAATTGCATTTGGCCTCTGAATACTGATCTTTTTTTGCTCCTTCCGTGAGTAACGACTTGCTTGATCAAGTGGATTCTTTCCATATTTCGTTGAAGCTACGGAACAAACAGCGTTGTCAACCCATTGCGTGACGTAGATGGAGGCCTTGCCAAATGATGTCATTGCACTTTCGGTATGTCCTCGAGGAAGCACACCTTTGTTGAACTTCGACATTGTTGCCTTCTTTTTGGGGATAGGAGATGAGCTGGGGATCCGATTGTCCCGAATTGTACCAGTGCCATTGTATCCATAAAAATGCAAGTAGTACAGCAATGGCATACCCGTAAAAAGATTGTCAAAATAGAAGTGATATGGCAATTCGCGCTTTTCCACTGGCAATTGATCAACTAACATAGGTAGTGGTGAAGCATTCAAGCCTACGACACCATACTCCTTTGGAATCCGGGGATTGCTGCCTTGGTAGATCTCAAAATTGATCAAGTAACCGGAGGGAGTGTTCAGGCTCCATACTTTATAACCAAATCGAATGGGTTTGCCTTTTATGTATTGCTTACATCCATGGCGGCCATAGTATGGAATCATTGATTCATCGTAACTTAAATTTTCTTCCGGGTGGAAGTTTCGCATAAATCGGTCGATAAGCCTATCTGTAAATGGACGTAATTTCCACATCCGGTCAGCACTATTGCACTGATTTGGTGAAGCAAAGTGTATCATTTTGTGGATCTGCTCAAATCTATCACGAGACATGGTGGACGCAATCTGCTTATTATAGAAAGGGCGAGAGCTGCTCCAGTACAATCGAGTTGACGGAACGGGACATAACCCTGATGTTATAAGTATACCCATGTACGCTTTTAAATCCCCGACAGTCAAAGGCGATACTTTATGGCTATTTTCAGGATCTTGTTTGGTCTGATATTTGTTGGATTCTGTAACGATGAATTCATACATTTCGTTATCAAAGAATTTTTCAAATAATTCCACCGGTGATAAGGCAGCTACATCAGTATAGTTTCCCTCGGGAAATATGCTACAAGCAATTGGTGTCACATCGTTAGACTTCCATTGATATGTAGTTCTTGGACCAGGCATACGTTTTGGAATGCGATAAGGTGGTTCAGCCGAATCATTTACTCTGTCTGCAATACGGCATCGTTTCAAAGGAGGCTCGGAAGAAGTGCTTGCAGGCGCTTGGCCATGTGATGCTGAAGCGTCGAATAAATTTAAGCTGCAAGCTGAGTCCAAGTGCACATCTCCTAAATGCTCTAGATCAGCGTTCTCTGAATCTGGATCTGAATCAGAATCGGACGTATCTTTTCCCGTTTTGTGTCGACGACGCCTAACAATTTGGCAATTAGAAAATAATTGCGCTCGAGAGATATTGGCAATTATTCCGCCGTCATCTTCATCAGCTGAATCTACTCCAGACAAATCACTTTCATCTGGCGGCTCCACATACACATCCACTACTTCATCATTATCCAAATTCGTATCCGATTGTTCTTCAAGCACTAACATCACTTCTTCAGCAGTCAAACCCCTGAAAAACACGAAAAAAACAATGAAATCTTTGAAAAATTACATTTTATGTATAGTGAGATCTGCCGAAAGATCCATATGGAACCAAAAATCAAAACCTTCAATCCACAGTACTCGTTTTGATACAATAATGATTATTTTGTAACAAAGTGTATGCAAATAGGAAGAGAGTTTCATTCTCTACAAATCCATATAACATTTTGGGGAAAAAAATCAAATCTACTACATAAATTTAAAGGATTACTTACCTCACTTGTTTTGACATTTTGAAAAAATTGCACTTTTTTTCGAACTCCGTAAAGACACGTCCGTCCACGTGTCGGCACACACAAATGAACTGAATGCAACCAAGGCAAACGTGTTTGTACATGCCTTTAGACTTAATCAAACTGTATTTGGCACCGCCATTTTAACATATCGGCATGATGTGACTAAATGAGTGCCAATACTTTTTCGAGATCCATATGGCACCTTCGTCATGAATGGGTTAAGTAAAATAGTTTTCTACATATAATGATATAAATGAAAAGAAAATCATTGTTAAAAGAGATTTATTTTTTTTGATTATTTTTAACAAATAAAGACAACGAAAATCATTAGAATCGGTTTTATTTAGTTATATAATAAAGACTTATTAAACAGTTTTAGAAATCATTTACATATTACTTTTATTATTATTATATTTTATTCGAACAATAAATTAAAACTACAAAGAACAATAAAATTTACTTAGTAAGGTCAGAAATACGAAAAGACGGTTGCAGAATTTTAGTAATAGACTTACGTTATTTGGCACCTTTTGGTACGGGCCGCTAAAAACAAAATTACAATTTTAAAAAATTACCTTACACGGGATCGCTTCCTTTTTTAACCTTCGATGCTTTTGATTGTTGACAAAATACAGGTCTTTGGCACGGAAATGATCAGAGCAAATGACAGTTGTTTTAGCTGGTTGCCAGACATCCTCTCCGCGGCTTTTTCTTGTTATTTCTATTTACTTACTTCCTAATGTAGGATCATTATGTATTCTGTAAAATATGTATGAATAAAATTAAAAGTTTACTTGATACTTCACCAAACTAACCTGTCACATTTTTTGTAATTTTAATAGATAAACAAATTTCGTATTAATAACTTTTTTAAATATAGTGTCAACGTGAAGAATTAAAAAAACACTTAAACACAAAGACAAACTTTCACATTTATATTATTATTATGTATAGTGTACTTTTGGGTAATTATTAAAAACCTATTTTAAAATTAACAACGCACTCATGGGAAAATGTTATTTAAAGAACAGGCAACCCCGTAAACATGGCGTCAAATGGCGTTGTTTTAAGACCAAATTACACTATTAAAACTGAATTATTTCTTTAACTAAATGGTTATTTTAAGGTAACTTACCGATGATAGGTAACATTTTTAGTTGTTTTCAACCGTCCTTTGTAATTCCTGCACACTGTTATAGCGCAAATCGTCATTTTCAAATGTCACACAACACGTGTTTACCGCACAACGATACTGTAGCTACTGAGCGGACAGGAGAAGCTTTAAGGCGAACAGTTAGCTGATTATTTTTTTGGCGTTTTGTCGCTCGAGAGCTCTATCTAGACATTTATATAATCAAAGGTTTAATGTTGTAATTCTCTGTTCACCGTACTTTTAAATTTTGTTGCTTGTAATTTTATATCATTTTAATTAGTAATGATAAACACAGTAAACTATAATTGATTCACGACGGGAATCACATTGATAAATAAAACAAAACAAACAAAACCTGTAGGATCTTGTCACCAATGTGTGGCTTCCTTTTGGTCAGTAAGCGAGCGAACTTTGTGCTAGTTGCTAACGAACAAACAACAGTTGATGTCGAATATGTTAAGGACACTTAGTCATTGTGAACTGTCACTTATTCGTTGGCGATCTGTAGTCATGCTAGGGAACGATGAGAAGTTACCGATAGTTATCCTACCGATCGATATAGAGCAAGCGTGCTAGGGCCTCCGGTCGCAGTTCAATTTACCATTACACAGAATTCAAAACTTGGGAAATATGCATTCGTACATAGATGTATTTAATATGTCGGTGATACAATATATTATTCGACGAAGATCAATCACTCTGGCCCCACCCACTTTCAACACATGTGGTTACTTGTTGCAGATATGAATCCGCATCCGTAAAAGCTCCGCATTAGTTGATACGGGTGCGGATGAAGATGTCTGAATTAATGCGAATAATCCGCATATGCGGATGCGGATGCGAATATGCGTAACACCCAGGTACCTACTAAGGCAATGTATGTCAAATATTACAAATTACTTCTCGATCCTGTACATATTTCTGTATGTATTTCATTTATTGTATCTGATCACCGTAATGTAGTCACGCATGAGCCCAGTGTATGTACTATGTAGATAGTATGCACAACATATATGTAAACATATGATATTGTATATAATTAAAGTGACATTAGCGGCACAGTGATTAGAGGCGAACTGTCAACTTGAAGCCGTATCTATTATTCCCAGCTAGAGCCATTGAGCACTGCCTAATGACTTGTGTTATTTGGCTCTGGGAGTGGGAGCAATATTATTCTAAATGTTTGTCTTATGTACACACAATACATGTTCATTATTTACGGATATGATAAAGCAAAAGCAATGAGGGGAGCCTTCATACAATGACCATATTCAATTAGATTATTTTTTAGAAGTCCTTGTCGGTTTTAAAACTTAATATTTGCGATTTATATGTCAGAAAAAATAATTTGAAAGAACTCAATTACTTCCATTTAATTATTATTATTTTTTTAATTATGGTTTTCGAGAAAATATAATCATGGAATGAAACTAAGTGGTTTTTGGAGCATGGATCATTTAATTTTTTAAAATTGTAATTGATAAATCATGACAAGCGATGAAGTAGGTACCAACACTATGTTATTAATTAATCATTCTTAGTTTTGAATGTGTATTTCTTTTGCTTAAATATTTGACAGATGTTATAATTTTTCAAATTTTCTGGCATAAGAAAGGTAAATTACTTTTGTAAGAATGATCCTGAATAACTTATTTTTTTTTAATAAATTCTTTTAACTTAAAAAAATAAAATTTAAATATTCTGTAATTTTTTACGGGTCTGCGCAGGAAATATATAATAAACAATAACAAAAACTATATCTCTTTCAAGACAAAGTGCAAAATGCACGCATCAATTGTATTTTTTGTTTTCAACAATGAATAGTTTTGCGTACTTTCCCTGGTAACCAAAAAATAACTTAACAAAAATTGAATAAGGTGCAAAATTCGGCAAATTACGAAAAAAAAATTCAAAAGTATTGGTTTTCTATGCAACAATATCCAGACTGGTGATATTTTGAATCCAAAAAATGGTGTATACAGGGTCCGGGGGTAAAGTGCATTAACTTTGGGAGGTGATTCTACATGATGGTAGAAGTAAAAAAGATGAACAACTTTTTTCCAAATTTACGTTTTTTTTCCCATACAAAAAGACGTACCTATCAGGGAGTCTGGTCCAGTCGAGGTTTTTCTTTTCAATATAAAATTTATTTATTTCACGAAACTTTTGTCACATGTAAAGCTACATTTGAACAAGAAAAAATACTCTGAACATATATTTGTAGTGGCCACAAGCTAACCAAATCGGTTGGAATCGGTCTAAATTTAATTTAATTTATTTTAAAGTTTGAATGAAGGGAATTGAAATAAAATTCGAAGAGCTATTCTATGCAACTTAAAAAATGTGGTTTTGAGAAAAAACGCGTTTAAAGTTTTTGCTTGTACCGGGCCGCTCCTTTTTCCGTTTTAACTGCTTGGCGCCCGCCGCTCCTAGCTAAATTTCAATGTCGAATTTGATGCTATAACTTTGAGATTGTATTCTCAACATGAATAAGAAGATTTTTAGCTAAAAAAATAAATTGGATCGGTTGGACTAGAATCCCCCTTAAACGGCTAATAATAGAGGAGTTGGGTCCTTTTTTAAATTTTTTTTTATCAATGTTCACATGCAAACTTAAATACTTGATTATTTTTTTTTTAAAGCTCGTTTTCATAAATAAATTAATTCTACAAGTTTGAATTTTATTAAGTCCGCGAAAACGCCCGTAAGAGACGAGAGAGTTTGTGACGTCATATGGTCCCCGTTTGTGTGAAATAAAAGTGTAAATATTTACAAAACCGGGATACGCTTAATACGGACTAAAAAAATAAATTTAAAAAGTTGCCGTAGTTAGATATTAACTAGTACTAATCTATTCAGTTACCGGAATTTCGAAAAAAGTGCATTGTGATGGTTTTTTTCATTTTTCACCGAAACTTGGAATAGTTCCTACATAGCGGTCAGTGAAAAACGACATGTTGTGTTTTTAATTTTAACCGCTTGGGCACATAAGCTTGTTTTCAAGATAAATTTAACGTACGTAGACATAGGAATGACGTAGATATGCCCACTAGGGTGGAGTGAAATTTTTTTTTTCACCTGACGGTAATGTAATAGTCAAAATTTGGTGCCTTTTAGGTTTAATTTAAGCCATGTAAAATATTATTCAATTTTGTTTAGGGTAACTGCCTCCGCAACGGCATTGAATTTATGAAAATAGTCGGTTTTACACTCTAATTGGAAGTCATGTTTATGTACAATATTTTTGAATAAACATACTAATTTTTATCAAGAAAGTTTACTTGGTATAAAATAGATTCGACACAAAATAAAAAGAAGTTCGAATTTGTGTTTTATAATTTAAATAAGGAAAGAGAGGAAACGCGGGAGGTGATACTTAACTTGCTTGCACTTGATCAGTCGCACGCTCGTTTGTCGTTAAAAATACGTTCGATATTCTTTCGTGGCAACTATGCAAAGAACTCCGAGTGTATTCAAATGTCCTCTATTTGGTGATGTTTTTGAGATGAAATAGAACGTTCTACCTACTTACGAAGATGTAGAGAAATACTATGAGTGGACGATACATCAACTGAAATTGCAATCAGAAACTGCAAAATAACCAATTTTTGGCGAGATGGCAGATATAGTAATGTCGAGAATTGAAAATGTATGGCAAACTGCATCTATTCCTACAGTGACGCGAACAATGATCGTTCAAACGTTGAACGTATATAATTAAATGTGCAAAAATCAACTCAAATCTATCAAGAGACTCTCCCCGGACAAGTTAAGTAGTTTTCAGCAAAGCAGTAAGATACTTTTTGATATTTCAGCATGCAAGCGCAAAGCATTCGCTCAATATTTATGTCCTAAGGATAAAAAGGTTCCTAACTCTAAAAATGAATTATGAACTAGAGAATCGCTGAAACACATCCTTAAACACTTCAACGTTAGCTGATTTAAATGTTAGTATTTCTTCAGCGACATCTTACAGTCGGAAAAATCAGAATGCTCCATGTTCAAAGGCGTTATTGAAAAGAAAATAAAAAAATCGACACTTAATTTTACTACATTATCGAAGACATGTGATAGGTATGGAGTGTCTGATAGAGCAGCAGCAGCAACAGCATCATCTGCTTTGTTTGACATTGGGTCTGATGTTGAGGTCATTGATCGGCACAAGTTATGAAGAGAGAGAACTAAAACCAGAGAAAAAATAATGGAAAATGCAACAATTACAGAGCTCTTGGTTTTATACTTTGACTGGAAAAAAGACAAAACTTTGAAAATTGTTAAAAAGGGCGGTAAATGCTACAGGACTATGGTTGTAGAGGAACATATCTCACTGATTCAAAAGCCGGGATCCATTTACATGGGATACGTGGTACCTGATGTTGGTACAGCAAAAGGAATAGAAACCGCGATAACAGGGTTATAAAGAAGTTTTCCAAATAGAATTATGGTAATTGGTTGTGATGGTACGAATGTTAATACTGAAAAGTATGCTAGAATTATAAAACTGCTTGAGAAAAGGCTATAAAAACCACTCCAGTAAATAATTTGTTTGCTCCACATGAACGAACTGCCTTTGAAACATCTGTTTCTTCATCTCAATGGGACTTCGGGACCTAAATCTTATATTGCTCCACTGGGAAAATCACTGGAAACCTGTGAAATGCTACCAGAAATAGCCAAAGATCTGAGTTCAGACCAACAGTACTTGTATAAAATTGCTATCTATCACATGCCCGTTGGATCACGCGTGCCAACCGAATACTACGTTTGTATGCATCAACAGAAGAACCATCTGAAAATTTGAAAATTCTGGCTACTTTTGTGGTCAAAGTTTACGCACCGTCTTGGTTCTCAACCATCATGCAAAGATGGTACGCGTCATCTGTTCAATATTATTAAGGTCTCCAGATACCTGCCAGAAACTCTAAAAAAAATTATAGATCCTGTTATCCAAAGAAACGGCTACTTTGCGCATCCTGAAGGGATTCTTCTTGCGATGATAACAGATGATAAAAAACATTTTAGAGAGCTGATACTAAATATTAATAGATTTTAATGCTTCTACATATATTGATTTAATAAATTAGCAGGAAAACTTAACCGAACCATCGATTTTTAAAAACTTATCGGACCAGGAAATTCAGAAAATTGTGGAATCTGGTGGTGAAAGCGAACTATTGTTTATAAGGCTTTTCTGCCATACTCAAGCTGTTGAAAGAGCTGTAAAGCATACAACAGAGGCTTACATTTCTCAGTGCACAAGAAAGTCGCGATTAGGTGCAATAAATGTCAAGCTGGAATCGCGAAACAAAATGCCTAAATTTGAAACTAAAAAGGATTTTAAACCTAAATAATAGATGTATAAATTTGTTTCGAATATCATTTTTTTTTACAGCGAAGCCTTAATAATTATCTTAATTATATATTGTTTATCATTTAACACCTACTTACCACTAAATTAATCACAATGTATCGCCTTATAAACATTAAACTTTTTTACCCTAATTTTCAATTTTTGGGGTCACTGCGGAGGCTGAAGATCTTAATCAAATTAAATGAAAAATCCTACGTATTTTTACTTTAACATAAGGCACAAATCCCCCCCTCTTAGAAATCTGAATCTTAAAAAAAAAAAATTTTCATACATCCGTGCTCCACACTAATGCCCACGTACCTGAGTTATTAAAAAATAACCATTAAAATGCAAATATTTCGAAATTCCGGTAACTGAATTGATTAGTACTAGTTAATATCGAACTACTATAACTTTTTAAATTTATTTTTTAGTCCGTATTAAGCGTGTCCCGGTTTTGTAAATATTTACCCTTATATTTCACACAAACGGGGGACCAGATGACGTGAGGCAACGTCACACGGTATATTGCGTCTTACCGGCCGTTAAATAAAATTCAAACTTGTAGAATTATTTTAATTATGAAAACGAACTAATAAAAAGTTATATTTAAGTTTGCGTATCATTTACATGAACATATTTTTTATAAGTCGAAATATTTTTCACTCAACTTCCTTATTATATTTTACCAACACCTTCATTAAAAAATAGTTTAATTTGGGCAATCCTTTGCCTTTGCCTGGGTCAAGGCATTGCAGTAGGAGCTTAAAGCAATCATCAGCGCAATAGTAGTATGATCAATGGTTATGTATGCAGAGCGGGAGAGGATTTGATGATTATAAGGCCGTTCGAGGCCAAGTCGTACAGTAAACAAGCCTTAGACAGACCAAGATGAATAGTTCATAAGAAAGGGAACACACACAGTTCATTCGGGAAATAAGGATTGCGGGTAACAAAACGTTGCTGGATCACGTTGATACTTGTGATATCCAGATGAAAGTTTATGAAATCATGCACATATATGACACTTAAACAGTAGAGCTGTCAATAATGCATGAATGGAGATATATATAAATACGATGTGAGTCCAAGGTCAGGACCCAGATTAGTTCCTACTGCTCGCTAATAAAGCCACGGCCTTCGTCGTCGACGGGTAAGACTCTGGACTCGCAATACGAAGGTTGCGGGTTCGAACCCGGCGTGCGCAAATATTAATAATAATATTTTATTTGATTGATTTGTGTTAAATCACAATTAATTAATTTAAAAATAATATATAGTATATATGCGATACGTTCCAGAGTGGACGGCCTTCGTCGTCGAGGGGTAAGACTCTCGAATCGCAATCCGAAGGTCGGGAGTTCGAACCCGGCGTGCGCAAATAAATTTTATTTTAATAATTTGTGTTATTTCACAATTAATTTATTTAAAAATAATATATAGTATATATGCGACACGTTCCAGAGTGGAAGATACCCTCAGTATCGTCCTGGTGGAATACCACCATTCAGAATTGAACCGTTGCTTCAAATGGCTTTAGCCGTGTTTGGTGACCAGATCTGAATAGCCAGGTACTTCCCACCTTTCTCTCCCCCATCTCCTTACCCTCCCCACTACCTTCAACGTCACAACATACCCCAATTGGGGATGCCATAGGCTCCAGACGAGAGCAGCTCTTCTGTGCGGTATTCATATTTTTAAAAATCCTAGCTCCATTATAATCTACTACAAAATAAAAGTTTTGTTGACCCCAGAGTTCTACAGGAACTGCATCACCACAATAATATTCCCTATTTGGCTTTGGATAGAAGGCTTTTGACAATAGCTGCATAGCTATCGGAAGATTTATTTGCCTTGCTCTTTGAATGGTTAGAATTCTCTATGAGAACAGTTTCTATAAGAAAGAAAATCTTTTACCTTTCTATTCAGTTTTATTGATGCATTTCTACAGGGGCTATAATCACCAAAAGGACTAGTGTTCCCTATCGTTTTGGTTTTTTTAATCTATCTATAAAGCTGTAGGGTCACCAAAATAAGGTTTCTTCTTGAGCTTTGAATACACGGCTTTCTACATAGCTTATTCCATCAAAATAAATATTCTTCTTACAAATTTTTAAAAGAAAAACTCTCTTTTTAACTTTTGAAGGTTATTTCCATCAATGTTATATCATTGAAGAAAAAAAAATTAGTCGAAGATGATATTGTTAATTCTGGAATTTGAAATATGAAGTTTGACTAATATGACAGTCTCATAATATCATAATAGGACGCAATGCTTGAATTGGATAAAGTATACGTCCCGGTTAGACGTGAGGTTCTGAGTTCGAGTCCCAGTTGCGATAATTATCTTTTATTATTTTTATGTATCTTGTTCATTTTCATATTTAAAAAAAATTGGATTATCATTGTTATCTTCTTCTTCAATGATATATTCTTCTTACACTTTGAATTCACAGATTTCTACAATTAGAGCTGTGACCATCAAAATAAATTTGCCTCTTGCTCTTTGAAACGTTGGCTTTCTTCAATAACTGCGTGTTAAAAAAAAAAAGCTTTCCATTTGTACTTTGATTCTTTAACTTTCTGACATCAAAATAAGTTTTTCTCTTTCACTGCAAATGTAAGGTATTTAATAAATGATTACAGATATTAGATCTTTTTTCCATGTACAAGCAATCAAAAACATATTACGCACCACAAGGCATCCCCGGCGACCGCATCACGGAACTTTCTTTAGCAATGAAAGTAGAAAAGGCAGCAATAATCGATGATAATTAATCTTTAGAAAAGTTTTAAAATAGGATGATAATGATAACTTAATATGTATTCGAAAAAAACACTCAAAATACAACATTAAAAACCAATTTACCTTTAGGATCACCATTAGGTACCTACATGAAATAAGCTACGGGACTACAATCAAAATGTTTTTGAGTTACGCTCGATTTTGCACTCTTTTACTTTTAATAATAAAAATTATTCGTAAAAAATTCACAAACAACTGACAAATCTTTTGCAAACATGCAAACGATGGCGGTCGGTGACTTTACAATTAGGAATATTTTACATTTATACGTTTTGTAATTCTTAATGATCGACTTCTAAGTGAAGATATTCGTTTTTTTTTAAACTTTTTTGTTACATATTTCAACATTAAGTCCCTTATATCAGTTTGTCAACGGATTCTTTTAGGAATTACTGTTTAGAAAATTTAAACAGGTACATAAAATATACACATTACATGTACATACATCCACATATTTTTACATATATAAAATAAAGAGCAGAGGAAAAACGAATGAAAGAAAAAGAAAAAGATTGTAATAATGGAAATAACATTAAACGAAAATTAGAAAAAAACGAAAATTAGAAAAACGGAAGTTAGTACAAAAAAATTCTTTCAGATAACCATTTTTTTAGCATACATTTCCTTCTGAAAGTCAATTCACAGCTTTTTATTGAATTGGGTAACATGTTGTAAATTATTGATACGAGGTATTCTAGAGTTCTTTGACCATACTTATTTAGGTATCTGGGAATAATAAGTCCATCGTTAAAAGGTATCTAGTAACTTATATCCGAGTGTTACTGGAAATGGCAAAAGTTCTAATTATTTAAAAAGACACGACCGCTCTATGATATTTGAGGAGCTTAGTGACCCTCCCCCCTTCGATGGGTGATAGGTGATTGTGACCTTTAGGCGTACACTTCAAACACTGTCCTTGATGCAAATAATTGCATATGAGTAGCACCATTTCAAACAGCATTCATTACAGCGTGCATCTATGTCACTAACGTCTGCATTGGTATCCCATCTTCAAAGAGCCACTGAAAGTAATTTGAGCTCGAAGCGTCAAATTCTGTTTGCGCCTTGGCGAACACGAGCAGTAGCTATTTTCCAATAAGTCAGCGCAGCCACCTACCAACTTATATCCACAGCTATTGCTCCCAACACGAGACTTGATATGTACTGACATTTAATTTCGCGTCTGTCGGCGGGTGTCAAAACACACCATTTCGCCTTCACACGTTGAAATACGTTAGCTACTACGTTTAGATTGAATTACGGCTAATTCCGTTGGCTGAATTTTCTAGATTTGACATTGGGAAATGGAGCGCCGGAAAACTGATGGGTTTGAAATTATTATTATTGTTTATTTTTTGTGTTTTCGTACGGCGGAACATCTGTTATCATTACGTAATATGATTAGGTTCCTTGTCATTGTGACCCCACTCTTCATCTGAGCCATTGTTTAATATGAGTCTCGCTTTAAGAAAACAATGATAACACGACGCACTATGATAATATTCTATAAGGGATTCTATGATGAACAGGGGTGTGCAGTAGGGTGTACGTTAATACGTGGAAGTATTTTTTTAAAGGTCTCTAAAGTCATGCATGACTATTTAGATTAAGATGATGCACTACTAAGTAATGGAAAATCATGTGATTTTTGGTTTAAAAATTAGATCGATTAAAAACATTTTTAATTTTTTTTAAATACTGCGATTAGAACACATAGGTATTTGCTTTTGAAATAATTGAGACTTTTTTGAAATAATTGAGAGAAAATTATGCGCATCATGAAATATCTACTACGAAAAATGTAAGTACATCACTGAGGGTGCCAAGATGGTGCTCTATTTGTGATTTACGAGAAAACAAGAAAAATGTATTCCTTTACTTATTATGCTCACGAGCAGATATTGAAATTTTTTAATAATTAAATTCTTCATATATTATTACTGTTATAAGTAGATATAAACACAGAGTACCTAACATCTTCTCATAACTTCAAATCTAGCTGGTTTTCCAAAAAAAATATTTTGATTGTTAAAGCGAACAAAACAAATATTTTTAGAGTTTTCTGTACGTTTGTTAAATCAACAGATACAGATTATATATTGCTTCAACAATATTAGCTCAACTTTGCAAATAAAATAATATAATTTTCGATCAACGAAAATAATATTATTTATGTGTTAGAACGAAATAAAATAAACAATGGGATTAATTTAATTTTTTAGTTTTGATTCCGTTACATTACATTCTAAAGTACTTTTCAAATGAAATTATGTAGGTACAACGTAGACTTTCACATAATATTTATACAAGGACTTACAATCAGAAATCAGAGTACCAAAAATTAATATTAATATCTTGTCATTTAAACTTTTTCAATACTTAATTTTTAATCTACAGAATAATTAATGGCCATACATCAATTAAATATCTAAGAAAAATTGAAAACCTGCAACAAAAATACAGTCAAGAGATGAGGAAAATAAATTAAGTAAGGACCTCTTCAGAAAAAAAACACGAGTCAAAAGTCATTGATGTACGGAGTAATTAGGATTATTTTTTGGCCAATTACTTACCAAAGGAAATAAAATTAAAAGAAAATATAAAAAGATGTAAACTTAATTTTCGAAAATAAATAAATGTGTAAATGTATTGTATTGAGACCTAGATAGCTATGTCCTTATTAAAAAAAAAAACGCAAATAAATGAATAAAAAGGAAAAGGCCAATTCGGTTTGTTGTTAATAATTTCACACGCGGGTATGGGTACCGCCATCCTGGGAACAATTTATTGGATAACCAACACGTCTTCCATAGGTCACCCCAAATGGTTTACTACGTTTTTTTTTTTTTAACTCCATATAGGAGGCCCTGAGGTAAATAATTTCCCTCGGGGCATATGTCATCTTTGAAGATGCTGCGTGGAGGGTCTTTATGAGGAGAGGAAGGAGTGAACATGGGTCTTGAAGAGACCCATGTTGTAGGAAGGAGGAAACACAGAGGCTGGCAAATCGTTCCACAGTGAACTCAAGAACGAGTCGTAAAAACGACCAGTTCTCATGTGACAAATGTCAACCATGTACATATGTTGGGCGAGCGTTTGGCGTGTTTCCCGACTATGCACCGGTACCGAGGGGATCAATGACGCTAGTTCCTCGGAGCATCTTCCATTGAAATACAGCTAAAACAAGGATAGCATTCCTACCCGTTTAATGATTTAGCAGGGGTAAGGCTTGTTTATAGAATTTGGCGGCGGATGCGACTGCCTACCAACTGCGCGTCGGGCCGGATCGGCAGAGGCTGGCTGATTGAGACGCTTTGACCTCTCCAGCCGAAAACTCTTGACCCATCGTCTTAAACCGCAGTGGGAGGGATGGATTCACATGCCCGTCACTCCTGGGCATATTCCTATCATTTTTCTTTTCAGAACTTCCTCTCTATCATTTCATTTAAAATACCCTCCGCAAAGCATCTCCAAAGATGATACAGACCCTATGGGAATTACTTTTCTCAGGGCCTTCTGCGTGGAGTTAATGTAAAAAAAAT
Source organism: Limnephilus auricula (assembly GCA_951813805.1). Lineage (NCBI taxonomy): Eukaryota > Metazoa > Arthropoda > Insecta > Trichoptera > Limnephilidae > Limnephilus > Limnephilus auricula. Next base: position 23,482,059 of record OX638404.1, read on the forward strand.
TAAAATACGCAACATAGTTTACACTCTACAAAGGGATGCCGGAAATTATAAAGTCTGCACCAATTGATAAGTTCAATACGAATTGTAGGGCAAGAGAAAATGATATAATGTAATCGACTACCATAATACGGGCATTTGCCTAGCTTGGTAGTCAAAAAGCCATGTAAAATAAACCTGTAACAAACAAAATGAATAAAGAAAATTTAAAAAAAAGGAAGTGAGTTTTAGTAAATTAGTTTTTTGTAACCTTAGATGTACAAATAACTAAAATTAAAATAAAAAACTTAAATCCGGTCTGGGCATGAGAGAACGCAGTGAATTGTAACAATGCTTGGGAGATCACACATGATCAGTACATAAACTAATCAACTTTAATTTAAAATCTTATTTTTAAAAGCAACAAGTTTCTTACCCATTTTCCTCACTTAGTGCAGAATATTCCTCACTGTCAGTTGAGCGGTCAAGGATCCTACATAGAATTTGACCATCCGTATCCAAATGATCGATTTGTGAATTGACACTCTCGGTTGATTTATGCAAATTATCGTCACTTGAAACGGCTGTTGCACGACTGTACACCAACAGCTGGATTCCTGAAAAAAAAACAAATAAGTTATTACGTGTTAGGTACATTATAACAATAAATTATAACATACAATTATGACAAATACAAAAAAACTGGAAGAAAGACGCTAGTAATTAACAGAATGACTCAAATTTGTAGTTTATTAGTAAGTTTTTCCGACCTAAAAAAATTGTCATAAGAAATATCTGATATATAAAAATTTCGGCAAAAAAAATTTTTGTTTCCTTTCAACCAAAAAAAAACTATAATAAAAATACGTAATTTTTTTCTTCAAACTTCGCAAAATCACTTTGTGGCGTCATTTTGAATTTTGAACACTACCCTGACGAAGAAACCATCGGTTTTGAAACATGTAGGTAATTGTGATTATATTAGTGGTTTAAACAAAGTTATTTGTTTTAATTTAACGCGTAAATTTGTTTTCTTCTTCTTCTTCTTCTTCTTTTTCTTCGATGGCGCTACAGCCCATATCGAGCTTTGGCCTCCCGCAACATTCGCCTCCAACTCCTCCTGACTTCCAGTTAGTTATCTGGAGAAGCTGTGCTGCATCCCCTCTTACTTCGTCTTCCCACCTCAGTCTGGGTCTTCCCACTTTTCTCTTTCCACCTGGGTGTCCAGCCATAATTCTTTTTGGGACGCGTGTGTCTGTCATTCTCTGTAAATGTTCAGCCCATCTCAACCTGAGGAGTCTCATATGGGCTGAGATTTTGGGGGCCTGATATATATCATACAGTTCTCTGTTGTGCCGGATGCGCCACTGTTCCCCCTCTTTCACGGGTCCACATATTCTTCTAAACACTTTTCTTAATTATTTTAAATTATGGCGACCCACAAAGTAAATGCTTTTTACAAAAATGAAGAAAAAAATCTTTATCATGTTGTCACTGGTTACTCAGCCGAGTAACCGAACAACACCTCACCCCGTCCCTAGGAGTCCAATACCCACTGATTTTTTATGAGATCGTTGAAAAACAACATCAATAATGCCTCCGAGACCAAAATTTCATTAACATTTTATGCTCCAAATAATGTTAGGAATCATTAGTTAAAACAAGTCCCTTAACACTGTATATAATAAAAATAATATATACTTTTCTTTCCGTATTCTTACATAACAAAGCTCACATCACCTTCCAAAGGTTACAAAATGGTGGTATTAAGTTACAATTGAATTTAATTATAATGGTTAATAGAGGAAATTAATAATTACACGCGTTCATTGTTGTATGATTTCACCGGAACCGTTAAGGCTCTGTCAAACAGAAGGCGTATTTACCGCGCGTCGAGCCGTCAGCGTAACGTCGCGTACTTTCTATTTGAGTGGCTTCCACGCGCAAGCCAGAGCGTTCGGCGTCAGTCACTGTCAGTCAGTTTTCGTCACGATGTCCAGCGATTTAGATGAAGATAAGTACTTACTGCTTTGTGCATTATCACATCCCCTTTATAATAGAATATGGGTGCATGATATTAATAATAAGAAGAAAGAATTTGGAGAATATCATCGTTTATTCCGGGAGCTTTCATCACATGAAGATCGCTTCATTCAATACTCACGTATGTCAAGAGAGTGCTTCGAAGAATTGCATTCCCTTCTGCAACACCAAATAAGCAAAGGCACTACAAATGCACTGTTCCCCGTGTCATACAAACAAGAATGTTTTCGGACACATTCAATTAACTTTTCAGCAACCATTTTTACCACAGTAAGCCAGAACTCCCGGCGTCAAAGGAAATTTTGTAACAAAAATACAACGTGGCGTTCTGCCGCTGCGGTAGAGTTTCGCATATTGCTTACACGCTCACTCTGTTTGACCGGTTTATACAGGTTCAGTACAACACAACATAGCGTTATACGTCCGGGACGTTTTAACGCCTTGACGCGCGTAAGTACGCCTCCTGTTTGACGGAGCCTTTCCACCTTCTTGGGGCAGGGACCCTGCTCATTACGGTCGGTAAGGGTTCACCATGTGAATATTAATTACTAACTGATTAATAGAACATAGAACTCTAGCATATTAATTTTCCTTGTAGAAGCCGAAATATGTTAGATCAACTTTCATTTTCTTGTTAATTTTAATCACGTTTTAAATATCCGTTCATAATTATTACAATATTTTAGACATGATCGTGAAACAGCATTTTATTACTATTAAATAGTTGATTTATGTTAGTATTTTCAGCTTGATACGTCATTACAGCTCGAGCAAATGAGGGCATTAATCCCGTTCAATCAATATTAAAAATGTGTATAACTTCTATTAGTAAGGTTTGTTTCTTATTTGTCAAAACTTCGTTGAGGAAATTTAGAAAAAAGTTTTTTTTATAACCAATGCTCGAAATATTCCCAATACTTTATGAAGCGTAATTTGTTTTCCTGGTCCGCTTACCAGAAAATATTAAAGATGGGAAATTTTTACCATCACCCTCACAACCCGCGACATTGTAAATAATTAATTGTATAAAAATGTAAGCAAATTCGTATTGGTAAGTTTAGTAAATGTAATTTTGTACAAATTCTCCAGTCCTAAACTTTCCAGTCTTTCAAAGTAAATATGAACTCTATTTTTGGCACTAATCTTCTTATCAATGTAATATGAACAGCGGAAGGGAAGCGAATGTAAAATCATGCAATGTCCAGTCTTTTAAATGTAGTGTCCTCCGCGTGCAAAGTCGTATCTCCTCCAAGCATAAACTTTCTTACTAAAGTGTATTTATGGGAAGTATGTTTTCTGTATCTATTTGTAAATATAAAGCTAGATAGAGCCTAAGAATGCATTATAAATTGTACAGCGCCCTTGAGGTGATTTCTCACAAAAACTGCGCTCTACAAATTGTCCAATTATTATTATAGGAATTTTTTCTTCTATTCCACAACCGATTTTTTTTTTAATAATATATAAAATATAAGACAACCTTCTTAGATATAACGTTCGATTTTCTGATCACCACCTGCGCTAGCTTATTTGTATAACCTTTTTAATAAAAGTTAAACAAAACAACCAATCTTATCTTATTCAACATCTATTAATAAAGTAAAACAAGGTTTAAGTAAAAATTAAAATAAGTTTAGCGTATCGAAAATTTTTAAAATACGAATCATAGTCTTATGTCTTATTTTTTAAACATTTCAAAGATACACATAACTTATGATGAATTTGAAAATAATTACAGCTAAAATTATATTTCTGCCATAACTTTTTTAATATTGCAAGACGCTAGAGTCCATTGCAAGATACTTTTTGACAAAATCTCCTTTCCGACCCATTTTACGATAAAAACATGTATGTACAAAATAAACTACAAAAAATTTCCTTAATTTGTTTGAAATTGTTATTGTGTTTGAAATTTTTTTGTAAAATCAAAGTATTTTCAGTTCAATGTGCGATTAAGCAGTAGTAAGTAACCATCCAGTAAATGGCGTTGTGTTTCGTTAGCCACAGCACTGCGTGGCCGGGACAGCTAGTATAATATATATCTTCTGCAAGTGGCCTAACCACAATTAGATAAAGACTTTAGAAGGCGAAACAGCTAATACGCTTAAAAATAGTTACGTAGCAGGACTTGTTTATAAATTAAACAATAAAGTTTTTCATTATACAAAATAAGTAAAAATTGAGTTCTACAAATTATACGCAATATATAATACAACGCAAGGAAAATTACGTAGAGTGCGTAGTACCTCTATTAATAATATAAAAGTAATTCAAGGAACGAAATCATAACAAAAAATTCTAAAACTTTAATAATCAGGAGAATTAAGAAGACATTCACCGTCAAGTGATCTTTCTTCGGGTAAGTATTGAAAATACAATCAGGTTTTCTTCAATAATATCGACGTCTATATTATTTACCCAGACGATTAATAATATTTTCACAAGGGTGCACAAATTATTATCGTTAGAGCGGTTCGGTCAAAAAAAAATTTCACGGTTGAGGGATGAATGATTTCAATCCCTTTGAATTGGCTGTTTACTTTACCCGAAGAAAACAAAGCAAAAACAACAAGAAGGTTATAAGATCTGGTTGAAAACAACAGATATTAATGACTAATGGCCAATAATACGTTACGATGTTTAATACTTTACTCTTTCATAAAGTTCGATACATTGTTTACATTAAATTTATTATTTGCGTTCTTCAACAATAGATTATTTGTATTGGTTTAGTCTCCGTCTAGACGTTGTCAATTCGTTAGTGAACCCCAAAAATAACAGCTATGTAAGTAATTTACGTAATTAGTTTATGTAGTCGCAAAGCTGCGAATCATGAGGAATGGACTGTGATCAATAATAATATAAGGTGGCGTGACACAACTATGGGGATCGGTAATTTCGGACTTTGGGAAGGATCTGACTTATTGATTAAACACACAATCACTTGCCTTTCACTTGCGCAAGTATCCCGTTTAATCGATATTATAGCGCCGAGGGATGAACAATCACGCACTGCACAGCACATATAATAGATTCCAATAAAGTCGATGTTAAGCCCGAGGAAACACTCTTGGTTCACTGCACAGACTCTAATCAGACGTATTTAGTCGATGTTGAGGACGAAGAGGGATGATGGTACATCAACTGCACATCGCCAAAAACAGACTTCGGAAAAAATTCGGTACTTGGGAAGCACTCCGAAAAAATAAATTGAATTATTTTTATACTAACTTTGGGCTGGAAAATCCGAATCTGAAGGAATTAGGTTGGGGAGGTCAATATCAACTGAGTTACAGGACTTTAAAGTTTCGTACACAGGAACAAATCCGCAATGCATTTTTGACATATTGTACTGAAAAGTCAAAGTGATTCAATGATGCCAACCTCAGAAAATTGCAAAGTGTTGCCATTAAGCAATAATATGCTAGGTTTGTGTAACATGGTTTGTGATACAAAAGGATGTTCCCCCTTTATAGCGCCTGCTCACGTCAAGGCAAGAAAAACATCCCAGTTTTCAAGTAGTTAAGCGGCTACGCTAGGTTTGTGTAACATGGTTTGTGATAAAAAAGTGATTGACACATTCTATTCACATAATAACATTGATATTATTGCTTAATGGCAACACTTTGCAATTTTCTGAGGTTGGCATCATTGAATCACTTTGACTTCTTCAGTACAATATGTCAAAAATGCATTGCGGATTTGTTCCTGTGTACGAAACTTTAAAGTACTGTAACTCAGTTGATATTGACCTCCCCAACCTAATTCCTTCAGATTCGGATTTTCCAGCCCAAAGTTAGTATAAAAATAATTCAACTTATTTTTTCGGAGTGCTTTTCAAGTACCGAACTTTACCCCAGACTTCATAAGGTCGATGTTCATTGCATTGAGCACAAAAATAGACTGGTTTGAACACATGTAGATTGTATCGCTCACACATAGTATTGTCCACTGGTGGGTAGTCAGAAGGGATATAGGATATTGGTGGAAGGAAGAAAGGTAGGTATACATACATGCATAGTTGCGCCAACAGGTTACTTGAAAACATGTTAATATTAAATACTCTATGTAAATCGCCAACAAATTGACAGTGCGGAGTTCGTTCCCGGTGAGATTAACACATTTTCTATCAATATCCATTTTTTAAATTCTATAACTGTATTACAAATTGTTTGTTTGTGTTATGTTTTCTCAGTTAATTTTTTTTTTAAATATAGAAAGACCCCATTCTTTAATCCCCATTTGGGGATTGTTGTGAGGCTTTACGGAGCGGGAAAGGGAAGGAGACGGGGAAGATGGAGTTAGAAAGAACTATGCGGCGAAACGGCCTCAGTGGTCGAGGTGCAAGGCTCTTGACTACAGATTCGGAGGTCAAAATTTGATTGATTTGTGTTGTCAAAAATTAATCATTTTTAAATAATATAAGTAATTTTTGCGGCACGTTTTAGAGTGGAAGATACAATCAGTATGATCCCGTTGTAAGACAACATTAAGATTTGAAACGTTGCTTGAAATGGCTTTAACCGTATTCAGTGACTAGAAGTGAATAGCTCCTCCTTCCTCTTCCCCATCTTCTTCCCCTCCCCGCTTACCTTCAGCTTCACCCCAATTGGGGATGCCATGGTCTTAATGGCTCCAGAAGGGAGCAATTGAGACTCTTGTAAGTTATACGCAATAAAAAAAAACAAGCAAAAAAAAAATTAAATCTGTTTACCAATCACGGCTAAAACCCTTTCAAGCAACCTTTCGATTCCTAATGGCGGTGTTACGGGCGAGACTGATAATATAACTATGCAGGTATCGTTTTTACAATGGAGCGACAGAGCAATTTAAAACGTTTTCTCAGATTGCTAAAGAAAAATTTTCCGCTCACATAAAAAAAAATCATACCTCCGAATTTGTATATGGAAACATACAAACTGATTATAGTTCTATATTGCCAATGAATTCACTTATCTTTTGTATATTATCACATAATCGAAGGATTAATTAAAAAAAAATTAGGAAATCGTTAACTTTAAAACTTTTTAAAGAATCTATAGAATATTTGCCATATTTTGGCAGCAAAGCAATCCGTGGTTTTGGAAATAGTGCCATATTGTAGCAAAGAGTTTTCAAGTGGTTATTAGATCTGCATATTACGCATTTATTTACACCTTATTCTTCTTTTACTTTAGTGTAACATTTTTTGTTAAATTTTCCCGACTTTGGGGCTCCCATTGTTGCGTAGGCGCAGTTGAAGCACTTGTGTTGTTATAATTACGTAAAAACCACCCCTGATAATAAATATTTGCAATCTCTTAAGAGCAATTGACCAGCAGCTGAGAATAAAAGTTTAAAAATGCTTGCAACTGTACAGGGAGGTTCAAATGAGAAAGATCGATTGTTTCCGTATCAAATATTTTAAATTAAAAATTTATTATCGATTTATTTCTTTCAAAACTTGCTTTAATATATACCCACATTCAAGTAAGCAATAAAAATGCTCAAAACGCACGATGATAAAGTATTAAATATAGTGTACTTCTTGTAAGTATTTTTTGATCATCATTTGAAGTATTTATGATTTTTCCATAATGTCTAAACAAAATAAGTGTGTACTTTTTTTTTTAAATATTTTCTTTTGTAAGACCTTAAATAAATAGAAAAACTAAGTTATTTTTGTCACAAAACACGTTCTCGTATTTATTTTTGAATGATTTTAATTTCACTAAAATAAATTTTTTTTTTAATTGAGTTGACTAGATTTTATATTGATTTATTTTATTGTACGATTATATGATTTGAAATTTGTGTTGTTTAATAGAATCTATCGTTTGAAAATTGAACAAATCTGCCAACGACCAACGGTATAACCTTAGTATATTAGAAATACACTTAGTGTTTCAAAATTTTAAAACTGCGTGTTCCAGATAAAATAACAATCTTTCAAAATCAATTTATGTTTTTTTGTAAAAAAAGAGTCAATACGTCTGGAATTTGATTTAAAAATGACTAATATCCGGTATTCTCTTGTAATAACCTCTTAAGAGATTCCTTTTAGGTTATGAAAAAAAAATAACAACATGAAAAGCACATTTCAAATAAGCAATATTGATGTCGGTGCGTAAATAGCAAATATTAAACGGGAAATATCTGCGGGACGCCTCGACCAGGTATGAAAAATATGCTGTAATTTCACCCGTCCGATTTATAATGTTTATAATTTTCTTCTTTCTGGTAATAGATGGCTTCTAATGTATCATGCGGCTCCTCTGCTGCATTGATTTATGGTAGCGATATGAAACCTTCAAGATGCGGCCCTACCACCGCTACAGGGTGGGGAATGAAACTTTATCGCATAGGTAAAGTTTTTTTTAGTAATGATTAACACTTAACATTTGGATGGATCCATTTATAATGAGGAATAGCAGCGTTTGCAAGAAAAGTGAAATGCCAGGCAAACTGCTTTTTAAAAAATAGAGGCAACTTTCCTTCGAAGATTACATATTTTCCATTATTTTATGAAAAATTGTTTGGAGATTTTTATACTTATTTTAGAGAAAGTTGAAGGCAAATCTGAGATGATATAATAATACAAAAACAAGATAGTTAATTATGCCAATTATGAACTTTCCACTGATAATAGTAAATGATAAGGTGTGACATTTTAGGGGTGTTTTTTTTAATTATTTTATTTTTTAGTTACAATATATGAATAGTGGAGGGGGGGAGGTGGAAACGTGGGATTAGGATTAATAGGCAAATGAGGGGAATGTATACGGATTGAACTTCTAGTTTTTGTTTTATGTCGCGTAAAGTCGAGTTAAAACTGTCAAAAATGGTTGAAGAAGATTAGGACTATCGATTAAGTTATGTGTAATTTTAAATAAAATTACTGAATTTGCTATATTTCTTCGGCAAGTTAACGTCTATACATTGAAGAACTTCGCAGAGTCTTCATTACTAACATGATATCGGAGAGAGCGGAAGTTAAGATATCTATTATTACGAAATTACGTATACCAACAAATTATTATTATCTTCATGTTCCCGCCAATAAACATTGAAACTTGAAAATTGTTAATTTGTTCATAAGAACTTCAGTCCCGTGTTGGAGATGCCATAGTCTTACTGGTTTTAGGCGATTGGGAGCACTTGGGACTGTTGTGCGGTATAAACACTGGAGCGACAGCGCAATTTAAGATTTTTTCTCTTAAAATATCTCCTTTTTTCTTTAATTCTTTCGACATATAAACACGTTAAATTTATTGATAATTCAATCATTACTACACTGGTATAGAAAGTGTTGGAAAAATCGACCAAAACACGTGACAGATGACATTTTATAGGATACGCTTTTGAGAGTCACCAGTTCGAGTTAAGTCGACATTAAACTGAATTGCAGGTAACTTCAAAAGTGAATAACAGTGATATCTATTGATCAATACTAGACATATACTTCCAGCTTTCAAATAACGTCAATTGCAGAACGCGGGAACATTGAAAAAAAATCATTTAAAAAAAATTACGAATCTAGTGAAAATTTGTCACATTGCGGCAATAAAGCAATCCAAGGCTTTGGAAATAGTGCCATAATGTGGCAAAAAGGCCCTGTGCAAAGAAACCGCAGTAAAAGGTGGAATAAGAAAAAGCTGCCCAATAGAAAGTCGAAAAGAAAAATGTCATTAAAATCATCAAATTTCCAAGTTTTAAAATGTGAACCCTGTAGGTACTGTGTTTTTGGCTTAGGATAAAGATGCCTAAGAGGAAGTCCTTACCTTATAGCCACAAGATTTATTATTGAATAAGCAATTATACCGACAATGAAAAGGCAAAAGGGAATAATTCTCTCCTCGTTTCCCAAACCATAAAAGATTTATTTTTATTTTTAACCGAATAAGTTCTAACTCAAATTGTAATATTTTAATCAATGAAGACAACATTAGCGAAACTCAATCGAAAATCTGAAACAGAAAAAGATACGGTCACATCAGTCGAAGACAGTAAAATATGACCAAATCGTATAGGGACACATTAGCTCAGTTGGTCCTGCGGCATTAGAGCTGCGGCCCGGAAAGCCGAAGGTCCTGGGTTCGAGTCCCAGATGTGAGCGTATCTTTTTCTGATTTTTCTGTTTCAGATTTTTGATTGAGTTTTTCTAATATTGTCTTCATTAATTAAAACATAGAATATTATGACCTATTTATAAACCAATCCTCTTTATCTTTCACAGTACACAGTTTAAAACCAAATATATTTGTAAATGTTTTTATCAGATTCATGCTTATTGTACAAAATAAAAGATACATCAAATTAAACAGTTTTAAAAAAATTATGACTTTGGACATTCAAACGTCTTTTAAAAAAATGTATTTTAGTTTGTCGCATTGCAAGATATATAACATTTTTTGTGTAAACTGTATTAAAGGGAATGTGGAAAAAACTTTAATATTTTATTAATTTTTAACTCTTTTTAAAAATACGCGAACTCAAGTCATAATTAACATTATTAGAAAAAATAAACGATAGTCTTCTTGTTCGAGTGGTTGCTATCCTCGCCTACGATTCCGCAGGTTGCGGGTTCAAATCACGGCGTGCTCAAGTAATTTGTAAGTGATACATTTTTGTAATTTATTATTTTAAAATATTATATAGTTTGTTTGCGGCATGTTCCAGAGTGGTAGATACTTTCAACATCGCCCTGGCGAAATACTAATACCATTCAGAATCGAAATATTACTTAAAATGGCTTTAGTTGTGTTTGGTGACTAAATCTGAATTGTTAGGTACGGCTTAGGTTTTGGTTTCCCCATCTCCTTCCCATCCCTAAAACCTTCAGCCACACAACATACCCCGATTGGGGATCCCATGGTCTCACTGGCTTAAGACGGATTTGAACATGTGGGACCCTTGTTCGGTACTCACTTGTCTAAATGCTTCTTTTTCATATTATTTAAAATAATATATTAATTTATTATACATATTAGATAAAATACATGGGGTATTCTCTTTTGACTTTTCACAATAAAATATAATATTATGTAGAAAGGGAAAAGTTTTTTTCCATTTTTTTTCTCGTTTCTTTGAATTTATCGAGAAATAATATCTCATCTTACTTCGTTATTATGAAATGTATTGTATTCTTTACTATTATACGCATCCTAAACAATATGTTCAGTTCAATCAACAATCTCGCTTATCACTGTGAGTTTCCTTTTTCAGATACATTCACTTTCATAAATAATGTTAACAAGTAACATGTTTTACCAAATAGTGAAGCCCCACACGATGCAGAGTAAATGATAGAAAAAAATGGAAAATATCGATATGAAGAAAATGAAAAAAAAAACAAACTAAAATACAAGATGGCGAAAAAGTTGTTACCCGATGTTTTTTGGCTGTAAATTATTTTTATGAATAAAAAAAAAATTGCTTTTGCTTTTGGATTGTGTTTATTTGATGTTTTAATTTTTTTTCTATTAATTTGAAAAATTGATTTCGGCCAGATGGCCGCCGCCAGAATTATGACCATACTGTATATTCTGGCGATTGGTTCTCACATTCTTGACGAATATTCTCTTTGAGGGCTTCAAGAGTCTGAGACTTGTTGACATAGAGTCGTGGCTTCAAGAAACCCCAGTAAAAAAGTATGGAACGGTTAAACCGGGTGATCTTGCCGGTTAGTAATTAATCTTACCAAACGAGAGTTTTGGTGAGTTGCACTGGCCGGTGTCAATCAAAAAAATGCGCCTAACTGGAGTAGAATTTCTTCTCTCCATAATGACTTCAACATTCCGTTCATAAAGGACTTCATTGTCTCACAAGCAAACAAGTTTTACGCCGGCCTACCCGGCCACGCGAATCCTACAATAAATACACTTGCTAAATATAGCGAAATTGAACATTTAAAATATAACAAAAACCAAAAATTGTCCTCCGGAAGGAATAAAAAACATGCACACAACCGCATCATAGTTTTAGCTCTTATTTAAACCAACTCCTAATAATTATATAAAATGAAGTATCTATACATAATCCAATATAAATATGTTATAGTATTTTTCCGCATTCTTGAGGGGTAGGTATAGCAATTCATGTTTTTCATTTTATAGCAATTCGTTTTTTGTATTTTGTATCTGTTTACTTTACAAATGTCAAAACAGAACTGATATTTGCCGACATTTGCAAAAATTATGACATTTTCCGATAGGGTGATGACTTTTGCGCCATCACGTATAAATATATATTAATTAGTCAACAATATAATCATTTTATATATTATTATATCCGGTAAGATACTGAACAGATATCTGTATTAGATACTGAAAACATACCCAAATTGGGGATTCCATAGTTTCACTGGATCCAGACGCTAGCTGTTGGACTCTTGTGCGGTATTCACATAAAAAAATCCGTGATATAATGGTGCGAGAACGTTAGTGTAGGATATATACACGAGTTAGGATATAACGTTAGTTTAAGATATATTTGTATATATTGCAAACAGGAATAGATGGAAAAGGTATTAGCAAATAACAAATGATTGGTTTTAGAATTCAATTCCCTCAGTACAATTTGAATTATGTTTTTTTTTAAATTATACGTTCTCGTCGAAAACAAGTTTGAATAAGCGCCTCCGCCCACTCAGGCAACTGAAAACTCTCAACTGCCAACTGTCTTTGTATGGCAATGTGATGGCCCGCACATACACAATCACACAAAACCCCGTTGTCAATGGTAACGCAAGCGGTGACTTGCGACTGTCACTGCTGATTTCCCTGGGCGGCCATTGATAGTTGCCAACTGTCAGCTGATTGTTCGTCATCTATGGTTAACCAAGCTTTTTGACCAATCAAGACAGAGAAAACAGCCGGTTTTAGTTGATTTTCAGTTGCCTCAGTGGGTGGAGCGCCTAAGATATATTCGTATATATTGCAAACAGGAATAGTTGATGAAAGTATTAGCAAATAACAAATAATGGGTTTTAGAATTAAATTCCCTCAGTACAATTTGAATTATGTTTTTTTTTTTTTAAATTATACGTTCTCGTCGAAAACAAGTTTGAATAACTCAATTCGAAGCAAATTAAAACAGAAGTTTTCTAATCATTTGAAGAAATCTCATCGGCCTACGTCGGGATGACATGAACGAAGGCGGTAAGCAGTAAGTATTTTCCGGTTCCGAGTTCCGATAGACATCTGAGAAAGAAGTGCGCTAATTAATAGCCGAGATCCGAACCGGATATGGGAAATCATTTGTCTTCCGTTTCCGGCGAAAGCAAAAGTGCCGGCGCGGAATTAGCCCCGGACGCCGGACGGTCCAAAAATGCCTTCTCACTATTTGGTGCTAATAAATGATAGGGCATTAAGAGGTAGTTAAGATAGACAGTCAGATTTAGTATGGGGCAGCGGGATTCCCCGTCCTTCGGCACTCTTTCATGCCCTATTTTATGCCCTCTTCCTCGCCCCCTTTCATCCCCTGATTCATCACTTCGCCACGAACAGTTTAATGGTAATGGCCGCTGGAACGCATTGTCTGAAGATGGCGCACAATTTATTCGTGAATGAGTCGGGTATAATATGAGTTCATTCGGAATGGAAACTTTGAATTCACTAAATCAATGAAGCTCTTTCAACCATTTGTCTGATTGTTGGGAAAGTGTGGCACCACGGTTCACAAATATCAAGTTATTGATTAAATCGAAGGTCCCAAAGAACAATGTCGGATCTGCTAAAAATTGAAAATCGTTTCATTGGCTAATTTTGTTGTTTTAAAAGTTTGTTTTTTCAGAATGTTTAATGAAATTTAAAATATTAAAACAACACTATATTTCTTAATCTCAAAATGAGTAAAAATTCAGTAACGAACTACAGGGTGGGGTAGAGCAACTTGCTTATTTGCAGTTGGCATCCTGTGGCGATGGTTGCTGCTAAGAGGGGGGAGGGGGAGGATAGATACATTCGAGATTTTTTTTACTTTTCATAGTGAATAAATACCTCAGAAGAATCCCAACTGCTCCCGTCTGGAGCCAGTGAGACTGTGGCATCCCCAATTGGGGTATGTTATGAGGCAGAAGGTAAGTGGGGAAGGGAAGGAGACAAGGAAGTAGAAGGTGGGGAAGTACCTGGCTATTCAGATCTAGTCACTAAATACGGCTAAAGCCATTTCAAGCAACGTTTCAATTCTGAATGGTGGTCTTACACCAAGGCAATACTAAGAGTATCTTCCACTCTGGAACGTGCCGCAAATATACTATATATTATTTTAAATAATTAATTGTGAAATAACACAAATCAATTTAATTAATTTTTTTTTGGGCACGCCGGGTTCGAACCCGCGGCCTTCGGAATGGGAGTCTAACGCCCTACCGCTGGACTACGCCGGCCGTCGGAGCTATGGCGGAGCTTTAAGTTTTATCTCCGCTTGTTTTAGATATAATCATGAAGTGGACGAAGGCGGAGCGCGCGTTCGCTGCTGAGGAAAACTTTTCGGTCAATCATCGCTATGCAAAGTTGCATTTCGTACCATTTCAATATTGCGCCCCATGGTCGTGTTCTGGCCTGCAGTCGATTGTTTCGTGGATAAACAACTTCAGGAAATGATACGAAGAAAAAAACCTGGGCTTTCTGTTTTGTGATGCCCTCATTCCTGTCTGCTCATTCTGAGCTCATTGATTTTGAAATTTCAAAGCTAAATAATTCCCAAGTTTTTAACAAACAGCTAGAATTTACCAACAGTCTGATTTTAAAGTTGTTTCCTTACTCCCTATGTAACCCCCACCCTACCTTTACCCCGCCCCCTTCCCACCCTTCCACCAACCAGTCTATAATGTTCTCTCTCTCCTATATGCTTTCTCCATCTTTATTATTTTTTTGTATTAGGTTCACACAGGAGGCCCTGAGGAAAATAATTTCCCTCAGAACCTATGTCATCTTTGGGGATGCTGTGTGGAGGGTATTTTTAAGGAAAGGAATGTGAGGAAGTTCTGGGAAGGAAAAAGGCATGAGGGTTGGGTAGGAATCTGTGATTCAGTGTATCTAAATCATCCGCCGCCAAGACCTAGATAAACCTTACCCCATGAACCCGGGCACCCCTGCTAAGTCACCAAACGTAGCGAACCACTTGAGGTGACCTATGGCAGAGGTGTTGGTTATCCAATAAATGGTTACCGGGGCGGCGGTACTCATTCCCGCCTCCCAAATTGAATGCAATCTACTTAGTTTACCTGATATTATGTCTGTGTATTATGATTTAGTTTATATATTATTGTCCAGATGAAGGTTGAGTTCAACCGAAACCGGTCGACCAATATAAATCAAAATAAAGTGGTTTAAAACAAAGTGTAAAATATAAAATGTTATATTATTTTGTGTAATTTTTATAATGAATGAATAAGCAGAGTCATTGGACAATCAGTCACAGTCTTGTATGGTCCTTGCTTCTCGCTCTCTCTCGTACCATCTCTTCAATACTAGACATCTGTCTTCAATTTATGTTTCTATCCTCCGTCTGACGGATAATAATATATGTGAATGGTTTGTAACCATAGAAATATTGAAACCTTGCTATGAGCTGTCACTTTGACATATAAGCTTAAATTTTTGATTGATGAGCAAATTTAGGTTTTGTTCTTATCCATGAAATATAAAGTTGTGTGGGTTAAGAAACATTTGCTAGTAATTTGAAACATTGAAAATAACATTGTTTAATATCTGAATGTAAAATATCATTTCTATTTTTGATAAATCTATCAGGTACATCACGGTTGTATTCCAAATATTATCTTTATTGTAACAAATTCTTAAAATATCTTTGTTGCAGGTCATTTGTAAGATATAATAGTTATGCAAAGGCAGCTAAATAGGTACTTTAAAATTGAATTTTTGAGTGTACGAAGGCATCACATAGTTGCCCAGATGTCCAGTATAAATATTATAAACTAGCTTCTGCCCGCGACTTCGTCTGCGCAGGATTAGTACTTCGATTAGCCTATTTTCTTTTCGAAGGTCCCATCTATGTATATACCAAAATTCTTAACCTATTTATTAAAAATATCTATAATTCTTGATTGCATTCAAGGGTGAGTACTTCAAATAAATTCACTAATTTAAATATTTTCGAAAATAGAATTTTGGTTTTACAATCATTGTTTTTCAAAATTTCATTCTCAAATTTTGACATTTTCTATTAAACAATAATTATTATTTGTAAAACATGGAAAATAGCAAGCTTTAGGTATAAATTATAGCCTATATGTTATTCTATATGAGCTATATTATTGTAAAGTTTCATTAAAGTCCATTCAGTGGTTTTTGCGTGAAAGAGTAACAAACATACATACATCCATAAAAACTTACGCGTTTTTAATATTAGTAAGATACTGACTGAACTGCACATCGCTAACGTAAAAACAACAGTTGATGTCGAATATGTTAAGAACACTTAGTCATTGTGAACTGTCACTTATTCGTTGGCGATCTGTAGTCATGCTAGGGAACGATGAGAAGTTACCGATAGTTATCCTATCGATCGTTATCGAACGAGTGTGCTAGGGCCTCAGGAGTTGCTAAAAAAGATTCAGTATAATGTACCTGCGCACTCCACACGCTCTTCTATCCCAATTAAAGTGGAAAATAAATCTTGCTTGATCGTTCAATATTGTGTTAATAACATTAACATGATGATATAAAAATAGGATATCTTCAATTACAAGCTGAATGAAATATAAAATTTTAAAAGAAAGGGCATTTTTCTGACATGACATGTCATGAGATACTTTTCTATTAATATTTATATTATTCTGTTAGGAATTTAATTTGTTTTACAGCCTGTCTTCGTTTTATATATGGTATTGTTTTTATGTTTTTGTCTAATACAATTCTGTTCTGTTAATTTCTTATCATAAGGAGGAAGTCTATAATTGGATGAATTTTTGGTAAAATGAATAAAAATTATAAAATTCAACCGTTGATTTCCCAAAAATCAATAAATTAGTATTTGTAGGAGTTCTTTTATACATTTTGTTTTGAAGAGTTTTAATTTTCAATGTACTATCGTTACTTAAATTTTAATTTTTATGCTACCGGTTTCGACACATCCGTGTCATTCACTAGCAAACTTAAAACTTAAAAGTTTTAAGTTTGCTAGTGAATGACACGGATGTGTCGAAACCGGTAGCATAAAAATTAAAATTTAAGTAACGATAGTACATTGAAAATTAAAACTCTTCAAAACAAAATGTCTAGAAATTGTTACATAGTTAATGCCCAAGAAATACAAAAAAAAGTTCTTTTATACTCTTATATGTACATATAAGTGTCTGAACCTAATTATATTTAGTTTTTATAATAAGCCCTGACGAAGCTTGAGAAAAGCGTAACCTGTTTGGCTGACATTCGTTAATTCAATAAAAAGTGGTGTATTACAAAGTGTTTTTTTATTTTATTTGATTAATCAGAACTTTCTAAAGGGCGCGCGCCTCAAATTGTAAAATGCGTTTCAAATAGCACAATAACCGTGGAATTATCGAGATGTCACCCGTCCAACTTCATCAAGTATTGTTGTGATGATATGCGATGAATGACATTATATTCGCTGATGCCATTATAACACTAGATTGATTAGAACAATGGCGGACGAAACAATGCGCGACGAAGTTAGTGGCGGAAGGAGAAAACAAAGGCATTGTCTTTGTTGGAACTTGTTTTAATATTATCTTAATAATCAACCCTCACGCGCAAACAACGTAAGAGAATTCTGAAAAAAAAACTTCTGTTTCTATTGTGCACTACTTGTTTTATGCTTTTAATGCCAAGGCTTTTCCAGGAAATAGGTTTTGGCTTGAGTTAGGACTCTAGTAGACCTCTTTAACATTCTATGCGTAATTGTCAAAAATATAAATATAAATAAAAATATAGTCAGTGACGCAAAAAACATTTTTGTGGTGTCTTCAAAACTCTGCTAGCCACATTCTTTTTCACATCAATATTCATCAACATGGGGTAAAAAATCAGTGATAAAATAAATGAAAACATGTATAAAAGCCATGTACCTAATTATGGAAACCTTGTTAGACGACTGGGTTGGTTGTTGTTTGTATTATACAACTGTGGTAGATTTCTTCTTCTTCTATCTCCTTCCAATGTATAAAAGTGTCTGTGGCGGGCGGCGTGCCGCCATTTAAGTTGTTTTATTTCGAGTATGATGAAATTTCGGACACTTGACCTTCAAAACAATGGAAAGGTCTGTGTTTACTTGATTTTTTTTTAAATCACCATATCCCCATTCCCAACGCCTTAAATCAGTATTTTGATGATTGTTGATGAAATCTAATAAGAGGAAAATTACTGTCTACATCAGATTTCGAAAAGTTTACTCCAAACCATTTATTACTTCGAGAAACGCCGGGTTAACTTTGCGATATTTTGTAGTACTTAAAGAGTGATTTGATTTTTATACAAATCTGTAGTTTAATTCCGAGATTGATGACATTTTGCAAACTTGACCTTTATAACATGAGATAGGTCACTTTTTTTTAAATGCCGGAAAAACCTTTAATCTGCCATAATCTCAGTCAAAGCGGGACATGTTATTAGTTTAGGCATCAAGAAAGCTCAGCTTTCGATCGAGTTAGTGGATGAGTTCTTACCATTTTTAGTATAGTAGTTGTTAAAGTTTATGTAAATTCGCTTTAATTAACTACAATCTAGTGACTTCTATAACAGTGACGCCTATAACATGGTAATGTTCTGAATAAAGTATTTTATCATCTCGAAAATAGGAACAAAAAATTGAAAGAGAAATTATTCCTATATTATTTATCGGTATACCAACATTTCATTGAGATCTCTAAAAAAAAACCTTTCCGATGTTTTGTGGGTTAAAAATAAAGTTCTCTTTAATTATCTTTAAAAATTTATAATACTCTGTAAAGAAATCATTCGCTTGTTCGGAATTAAATGTTTTGTCATCTCTAAAATCAATTTTTTACTCGCCGCATTATATTTACACAGCGTCGTATGCATTCATCTGGACACCGGACATCCGGATTCATGGGTAGCGTGTGAACCGTTGACAACTAGTAAGTAAACTAAGAAATACTTAAAGATAGGTGGGAGGGCCACCTGTCATTGGCCGTACGTACTCCCATGTAACATCGATTTTGGAAGCGATTTTCTCCCTTATGTATAAAGAAATTGTACCAAGAACAAGGTCAGAATCGCTTGGGCCATTCTCGTTCTCGACGTAACGAAATACTGCATAGCGTCTAGCCTCTCGGAATAATTTTTATTTTTATTACGTATGGTTTTGATGGAAGTGTAACAAATAATAAAATCAAAATAAGTAGGTATGTCAATATTTAATACATATATTTAGTTATTTGCTTTTTTGCACACATATCTTTTAACACGTATCTCTTTTAATCCATATCTATATTAAAACATATCTTTTTAATGCATATCTATATTAAAACACATCTTTTTAATACACGTCTCTTCTGATACATATCTTTTTTAAATAAATATATTTTGTTATTTACCCGCCTCGGAACAGACTTCGTCTAGTGAAGCAGGTAACAAAAAAGAAAACTGTAAATAAATTTATATTTAATAAACGCCCGGGTTACCGGCACTGAAACTGAAAACTGAATTATCTACAATCGTAGAGGCATATATGGAATCTATAGGTACCTCTACTCAACGCTGATGACGTCAGCGACCGCGTTATCCCCGGGTACATTTTCAAATACAAAAATAGGAAATTAACTAACTAAATTAAGTATACCTTTTCCCAACATTTGTGACATCGCTGGACGCGTTGGCTCCGGGTATACTTTCAGATTAGAATTTCTCGCGTACGCATTTTAAAATATACCCGAGCCCAACGAAGCAATCTTTGGTGCTCTTCTCGGTAATTCCCTTTTCTTGTTATCATAGGTTAGATTAGGTTAGGTAGGTTAGGGTGGGAGGGTGGAGGCGAGGAAATGGAGGGGTAAGTTAGTTTTAGGTTAGGTTAGGTTAGGTTACGTTAGATAGGGGGGAGGTGCGTAAATGGAAGGGTAGGTTAAGTTAGGTTAGGTTAGATATTATAAAACTAAACGTCCCTATGTCTCTGCACTCGTTAGCGTAATTAAAAGTCGAGAGACAATTAACCGGTATAAATTAAAGCATAGCAATATGGAGTTCTCAATTTGAGTCTATACCCCAAAAAAGTGTTGAGGTCGTGTATATTCTAAAATCCTTAATATGGCCGGATGCATTTTTAATGTATACCCGAGCACAACGCTATAGAGCGTTGTGTAAAGGTATATATTCGAAATATGCATCGTAGAGTGATTAAAGTTACTTTAATGTCAATCCATTTGAAAATATTAAAACCAATAACGAAATAAAGAAGGACCAACTGTCGGAGGCTCAAGAATCGGGTCACCATAGTTAAAATTTAAAGGTAAATAACCTCCGAGCTGAGGACAAAGTAAACCTCATTTGAATGTTCGCAAACCCATTTGAAGACTTCCTCGTATTTTGTAAAGAAGTCTGCAATTTCTCAACAACGAACTTTTATAAGTTAGGTGGGTACTTCGCGGAACTTGTCTTGATTGAAAACATTATCAACAGGGCGGTGAAATAGTTGGTATTTTAAACGAATTTAGTTTGTTTTTTTGTAAAAACAATAGAGACTTCGGTTTATCTGAGTTGGGAGGCTGCATTCGTAACACAAACGAAAGAAAATGAATGGATTGTACTTGAAGGATAATTAAATGTTTTAATATTAGTCTTTTCGTTTCATTGTTCGCAGAGAAACCCTAACGCTACCTTATCATACAACTTCTTCGCATGTTCAAAGATTTTTGGTATAAAATAAAATAAACCAAATTTTTGGTAACGATAAATTATATAGATCAGAATGAGATTGAGAATGAGAATGAGAATGAGAATGAGAACCGATATGCCCGCGATACTAAACACCTCTAAAGTTATTATTTTATTTTAAAAATGTATATATATACCTGTATTTATTCAATGAAATTATTATTTAATTTGAAAAGACAGTTTCTTTAAAAAGAAGTTGCGCTACGTAATTATATTTACGCATGACAACTGATTCGCCTTCTGAAGGCATTATCAAACTGACTTTGATCTTTCAACTTTCTGAAAGCATTATTTATTTATTTATTTAATTTCTACGGTAAAATATACCATAAACAGTAGTTACATGACACAATTAGAACCGTAAGAAAATATTAGCAATCATTTTAAATAAATAATAACAAATTTACTGTGGCATTCGATTGTGAAGTGACATCAGAGATATGACCAAGATATATATATTTATATCAAATATATGTATTTTTTAAATAACGTTAAAATCACCGAGATCAGTCGCAATGGACACACGATGGCCGTCACATCGTTCTGAACTCGGTCCGAATTAATCTCATTTCTCGGCGAGGGCAGCTGTGGACAAACGCCCTTAGAGTATCCCGTTAGGAGAATCGAACTCGTTCCTTTAGACAACTAATGGAGCAACGTTACCGTTAGATCCATTGGACAGATTTTCAGTAGTGTAAATAATATTGTGAGCTGGTACTTATTACTAGACTCTTGGGTTACTTTAAAGGAGGAATATTTTAAAACATCATAATAATGTATTAGACCGTTATGCCTCCCGCTGTTATTTTATAGCATATTTAATATGTAAAACACAGACACGTGTAAATAATATTTATTTTGTGATGAGCATTCGAATATTGCTTTCCTCGTTGTCTCAAAGAATTAAGTAATTGGGTCTGACTAATCAACAAAAAAAAAAAAAAAAAACGATTAGATAGATTCGCATAGGTAGCGCAACACGGCAGATTTACCCAAAAATAAACAAGATAACACTGGCCGTGAAAATTTCAAAACCAAATCCAATAATTATTAACATAATTTTAAGGTCATGAAGTTTTTTCCAACAAAAGATGAAAAAAAATGCTTATCCTTATTGTCAAATTTATAACCAAAAAGCCTTTGTCATCACAATATTTTCATGCCGAAAAGGAGAAAATTCATATTAAAAATGAGATAAATTCTACCAAGTGTCTGAAAACGAGGCGAAATAAAAAGTAGCAGATATTAAGGAGGCTAATTAACATTAAGGACAGGAAGTAGACGACCCTTTCCCGGGACTTGCGAATAAAATTAAATAGCGGCGAGCCCGTATTACATTGGACCATAAATTTATATAAAATTTCGTTTAATAGGCAATAATGATTTATTGAACATCCTAAATAATTAAAAATGAATGTTATTTTTTTTACTTTTTCGCTGAACGAGTATTTATTATAATGACATTATTACTGGAGCGTTTTGCAAATTTTTATGCGTTCTGTTTCGAAATTTTGACACTCATCAAAAGAATTATGCTTTCGAGTTTTAATATTGAGAATCCGCTTTTACTATTAGTTTAAGAGATTATTGTGGTATCTAATCAAAGCGATAATTCTGCACAACTTGATAAATTCATTTCACATACGCACCTCTCACGTAATGCAATATTTGGGATCGCTGTGTGGAGTTTTATTTTATAGGTAAAGAGTAGTTAACATTTTTGCAGAATGATGAACAAAAGCCAATGGCGATTTCAGTGTCAAATGGATCGAAAAACGTTAGAAAAAACAATAAGAAAAAATCTTAATCGACAATAAAGATAAGAGATAAATACTGGAAAACTCAAACATTTACCAAGTTAACTATTCTAATTGCCCGTCATATTACATATGACAAACTGGAAGATCATTTAAAAACTGTATAAGATTACAAATTGGGTAAATGATACAGGTGATTTGTCGAATGCTGCGTCACGCCTATTAAACAATAAACACTCATCTGACATAGACAGTGAAGTTAAAGTTCTTGAAGCTTGCAGTATAGGACTCAAACTAGATAGACTAAAAGTGGGTCCGGTAATGAATAACAAAATTGAATCATGTACTAAATATCCGCTCCACATCCATTGTAGCTTTATCACGGGCCTTCAAGATGGCCTTAAAATGCTGAAACCGGTTACAGTAAAAATAATTCAAGTGGAAAAAAGTTTTAAAAAATTAAATATAATATATTTAATTTTTCAGCTCCAAAACTTACAGAAGTTGGTACTTTCGAATATTTTTTTTATTTGAACCACCTGTGGTCAGTGAGACTATGGCAACTCCAATTGGGGTATGTTGTGAGGCTGAAGGTAGTGGGGAGGAGACAGAGATGGGAAAGACGAAGTTGGAGAAGTACCAGTAATCACCAAACACGGCTAACACCATTTCAAGCAACGTTTGTATTTTGAATGGTGGTCTTCACCAGGCACCCTCACAGTCGATCGATAAGTATTGATAGGATAACTTTCGGAAACTTCTCATCGTTCCCTATAACAAATGTAGCTCGTTAACGTACAAACAACAGTTGACGTCGAATATATTAAGAACACTTAGTCATTGTGAACTTATTCATTGGCCATCTGCAATCATGTTAGGGAATGATGAGAAATGAACGATGAGTTAGCGAAAGTTATCCTATCAATCCTTAACGATCGACTGCGCTTTGGGTCCTGATCGATTCTGAGAGTATCTTCCACTCTGGAGGGCATTTATATTTAAAAGAAAGTTTGATTATCAATACATTATTTCTTATCTTTTTCTGTAACTAAGGTACACATGTTTTATATCTAATATTCTATATTTCATTTTACTAATTATTATTTAATATTAAAAGACAAGACAAAGGGTCGCCGAGGGCCTGGTAGGAGACCGGTATTAGAAGTGTGGAGGAGCTATTCCGGGCAACGCCAGATAGATATATTATTCACCAGAGTGATCGCCAACGTCGGGGGACCTGATAGGGCACACGAAGAAGAAGAATTATTATTTCCGTTTTTCCTACGTACTAGAATCTGATCAAAATTAAAACTTGATTATGCATGCTGTGAACATTTTAAATTTGAGTTTTAATATAACTTCACATTCCAACGGCAATATCATTAATTTAAGAATAATTGTTAATGGAGCGATTTAAATTTGGACCACATTTAACGAACCTACAAATATGGTGTAAACGGTGAAATCTAGGTGGATTCATTAGCTTTAAACCGTAGTAAACAGTTTATATGTTTCCATGTCAATATTTTGGGGAATGAAATGAAATCGAAACTCTAAATCAAAAACTGAACATTGATCGCTCGAGTGGTTAACACTGCGTTAATGTTTCAAACAATAAATAAATAAAATACAGATAACATAGAATATTTTTTTGTTTGTATACCAGTTGTCTGCATAAGAGATTAAATTTGTTTTGGCGTGTAATTTGGGCGCAGAGAATCAAATTAAATAGCGGTACTCGGATCACGTAACGTCCTGTGCCGAGACGGGATATTATCTAACGTCGTTACCTTCGTTATGGACTGCCCCCGGTCCTCCTAACGGCTCGTTACAAATATTATGAATCTTTACGGAAAATGTGTAATTAGTGCCCGTTAATTACGGCGACTTAAT
The DNA here is from genome assembly GCA_951813805.1 of Limnephilus auricula. Taxonomy (NCBI): domain Eukaryota; kingdom Metazoa; phylum Arthropoda; class Insecta; order Trichoptera; family Limnephilidae; genus Limnephilus; species Limnephilus auricula. The sequence continues at coordinate 23,506,582 of OX638404.1, forward strand.
AACTTCGTAAATACGGCGGGGTCGGTCTGTTTGTTTTATTTGCAAACTTCCACATTTTATTTCTGTTGTTTATTTAAGAGTATTTAATACGACTGAGACGTTATTTCCTACTCACAATAATTTTCATTGTTGTTTTTAGAGATATCTTGTGCAAACACAATATTATTAATTGGCAGTGATCAACTTTAAAATAATCAACATTATTAATTTATTATTATCTAAAAAAAATGTTTGTGTGCTGGAAACGGTGACACACGATGATTAATACTATGAAAGTGCAGATTTTTTTAAAATGTATCGATCCCACGATAACAAAATTTTATAATATTTTAATTAATGAAGATAATATTAGCGAAAGTCAATCGAAAATCCGAAATAGAAAAATCAGAAAAAGATACGGATATATTTGGGACTCGAACCCAGGACCTCTGGCAATCCGGGCCCGGACTTTCGCTAATATTATCTTCATTAATTAAAATATTACAATATATTATAAAATATTATCAGTAGGATTTATCGGTCAAATTAGGAATTACACAGAGCCGAACCCTCTGATATGAAAATATCTGGAGACGGTGAATTATATTCCCATTTAATAGTTTGGTAGATTAACGTGTTGTTCTTGTATTGTTTTGTATTAATTATACTTATATAATACACTTGCATAACGTGGATTTACTAGATGATCATTTATATGGAAAAGTGTATGAAAGGGTTTAGTTTTTCCTACGGGAAAAACTAAACCCGTTCCTGTAAATCTGGTGAATAAAAAAGAGGTTTTAAGTTAAAAAGTTAAAAATAAAAACAAACTTTTATTTTGTTTTACGCTTAGTTGAGTTTTTAAATAGATCATAAGAACCACGCAAATGTTTGTAAAGCCTTCAGTAATATAAAACTAAATATGAAACGATATTAAAAACATGAAACAGTTACATAAAATGAAATAGAAACTTAAACAAAACTATAAGACTAAAACTACATTACCTAAGTTATTATAATTTGTAGGATTCAGCAAAATGCTGATATAGATTAGGCTAATAAGTGAGCTGGAAAAGGTGATACACGAAGAAAACAATTGTAAGTGTACTGGAAAAGATGACATATTATGAAAAAATGTAAGTGTCCTGGAAAAGGTGACACATGATGAAAACAATTGTAAGTGTACTGGAAAAGATGACATATTATGAAAAAATGTAAGTGTGCTGGAAAAGGTGACACATGATGAAAAAATGCAAGTGTGCTGGAAAAGGTGACATATTATGAAAAAAATGTAAGTGTGCTGGAAAAGGTGACACATAGTGAAAACAAATTAGCACACTCAGTGAAAACAATCAAAATTAAAAACGGGTTAAATTTTACGAGTTATCAATCCCCAAACTTGCTGACCAGATCATAAAGCATCCTTTAGGTTGGTGAGTGTTGTTTTGTGTGTGGTAGTTGGTTTTGTTATTGTTGCAGAAAAATGTTACATTTTGTTTTGTGTTCCTTGTCAATATATGGAACTTAATGGTGGCGACGATGGCAGGGCTGATAATTAAGTTGTTAACAACTCTAAGTCAAACTGCCAGGTTTTCGTACATATTACAATTTCTCAATTTAGAACCTGCGACATGTATATGTATAAGTCAGTCGATTTTTCCACGCGCCCATATAAAGACCAACATCTGAAATACACGATTTCTGTGGCAATCAGTGGCGGTTCGTGGTCTTTTTAACGGGGGGTTCAGAAATTCAAGAGAAGAATGATATATTGTCGAATCAAAGTTTACTCTTGTCACACAAATTAAATAAAGTTAGTGGGGGGTACCTAAATAGGTGCTATTGTTTTTAAATAACTTGATACTCCTCGACACAATTATTAAACAACCAAAATGGTTTTAGAGGATTTAAATTGTTTAATGGTTTTTACAACACTCAATGTACGTTGCTAATTATTATTGTTTTTTTTCAATAAGTATAATTGCTTAGAATGTAGAATATAATATAATTGAAATTTTAAAACATAAAAAAACAAAAAACACAAATAAAGGTGGCTACGAAATAAAATTAGCTTTTTTCACTTACAATAAAAATCCATTATACACGTATACAAAAAATAATAATATTTAATTTCCAAACTTTTTTCATAAGCATTAGCGTTATTTTTTATATATAACACTGTATTCCGTCATTGTGTGAAAAAATTAGGACAGAATATTCGCGACAACTGATAAACGCAACCACTTTCAATTTGAAAGCCGAAACAATACTAGGAAAGCTTAACACAAAATTGCATAACTAGCGACGTTGTTTGCCGAAACTTTAGTAAATGTACTCTTAACTAAGGGATATAACGACTTATCTATAAAAAAAATAACGAAAACAGAAGTCAAAATCGGTCCATTTCAATAGTAGATTTACAAATGCCATTAGTAAACGGTTGAAGAAATGCAGAAACTTAACAAAATTAAATACCATAATATATAACATTTAACTTGCATCCGTCGGTGCAAAAGTCGACCGTCAGCCGGTCATCCTGCGACAATCTCGGGCTTCGTTTCGGCGAGACTCGTCAAAGTTCGGAGGTCGCGTGACATCTTGACTCGTGAGCAGCGCACCAAGCTGCGTAGTTTTTTCCATTCTACCGTCACAGCGATTCGTATCGGCTATGATTTTTCGTATGGACAAATGTGTGCGGATCGCAACGCGCACAAAATGGGAATAGATAGGTTCCGTATTTTTCGGTGGCGTGAGTTTTAAAGACGGAATTTTAATGTCGAGCTATCTGTGAAGCGCTTATATTACTATACAACAAGATTGTTTTATTTTATCATATTTTTAATGGGGGTTCACCGCACAACCGCACTTTAGAGAAAACCGCCACTGGTGGCAATACTCTTTTAAACAATACAATGTCTCAAGTAGGAAAAAAAACCTAGATAATTAATTCTATTTCCGTCAGACAACTTTCAAAAACGTCAAAGCTTCAAGAAAAATTTCTTGCTTTGTTTCAGCAAAAACTCATTTAGCAGAAATCGTTTTTTTTTTTGATTTTCTAATAATATTAAAATTCGATTGTGTTGAATTTAAAGCAAAACCAATTATACTTACAACAAATTTCCGCGAATCCAAGCACTTCGACGAAAATTGTGAGAAAAATATATTAAGTGTCGACTTTCATTTCACAAGTGATTAATTTTCCGTTTTCTTTTCGTAAATTCCGGCCATATTAAAAATATAATTACTAAACAAATTGGTTTTTTAAAAGGTAAATATTTGCCTTTCTGCAAACACTTTACAAAAATACTCTCCACAAAATTAAAGATTGTTAAGTTTTACGAAGATGTAAATATAAAAAGGACATAATAGAATGTATATGTAGTTAAATGTGTAGACAAGTTTTCTCACCTGAGATAAAAAAATATTGAAATAATTAAAAACACTTTGTTTTTACCACGATGTTTTTTATTTAAAAAATCAAAATGTATCGAGAACGATGTTCTCTTCATCAGGACATTAAATGTACTAAAAACTAAATTATCAAGTATAGAAAGACAGGCGTGGGTAGAAATGAAAGTAGTGGGGGGAGAGAGGTGGAAAGGGGAGGTGCATAGAAGATCAACAGGGGAAGGGGGGGAGAGTGTGAAACAAAGTGTTTTTAATTATTTCATTAATAAAATTGTGCCACAAAGTGAATTTTCAAAATTTGAAGAAAAAAAAATGTTTTTAACCTTATGCAACACAAGATTCCTAACTGTCCAGAGATATAGGAACTGTGGTATCACCAATTTACGAGGAGACCGAGTCATAGACGATAATATATTATTGAGATCTGGTTACAAAACACAGATTAAGCCATTTTAAATATCTTTTCATTTCTGAAATCATGTCTGTCTCCAGAATCATTATCAACCCGTTTAAATTTTTTTATGTTACACCTTCAAGTTTACACTATAAAGACAGGGAAATTATATCGCCACCCTGTTGGGCTGCGTTGTGAGGCGATTAAGGCAGGTAGGTGATTTAGGAAGGGATTTATGAAGGTGGAAAACAGATGCCCAGATGAAAACATTAGCATGTTCCACAAAAACAAGACGAAGAAACAACCCGTTCTCGTTAAGCTAACATCAAACACAGTACTGTGTTTTTTACGGAATTTGAGAGGGAGGCATTTTTTTTTTTTTTTTAAAGAAAGACAAATATTCCCGGGTTACGAATAACCCTACAACATTTGAAAATCTCCTACTACCACCACACTAAGCGGAAGATGTTGCTTGTGTTGTGATGGAGGACTTAGCCAGCCGAGGAATCGAACACGGAAAGCCTTGGTGGGACCCAAACGCTGTACCCACTCAACCACTGACCGGTCATTGTTAATATATCGTCGTTGCATATAGAATATGAACATGCGATACTGAATAGGTACATTCTGAGACCACTAGAGCGACCTAGCAATTAAGAACATTTTTATCGAATGGCTAAAGGAAATTTTACCGCTCACATTAAAAAAAATCATACCTTCGAAATTTAATAAAGAGATATACAAACTGATTATATTTCTATATAGCAAATGAATCCACCTATATTTTGAATACTATCTCATATCCGTAGGGTTTATAAAAAAAATATTATAAAATCGTTAACTTTAAAACATTTTAAAGAATCTAGAAAATAATTGCCACATTGTGGCAGCAAACAATCCGAGGCTTTGGAAATAGTGCCATAATGTGGCAAGAAGCGTTCGTGTGGTTAAAAAAATAACGAAACGGAAAATAATTTCAATTTAATTTATGGACAACGTAGGAAAAATATATGTCGAACATTATAAGAATATATTTATGGTAAACATTAATTATTTTATGCCAGAAAATTTAATTTTAACGCGTTTTTCTCACATGCTTCATATTCTATGCACAGTTTTTCTCACATGGTTCATATTCTATATAAGTTTTCGTCATAATTTTAAATACCATAATAATATCAAATATTTAATTTAAATTTATACATATTTGACAGCTAGGCATCACAAAATGATGTTAATATTATGTACATACCAAGGCGTACATAATATTAACATCATATATTATGTACATACCAAGGCGTACATAATATTAACATCATTTATATTAACATCATAATATTAACATCATTTAATATTAACACGTGTAGCGGTATGAAGAGGAAATGACTTTTATTATGTACTATTTTGATTGTCCTCACATGGTTTATTTTCTATCACCTTAAATATTTGATATCTTTACATTGCTCAAATTGTAGAAGATGGAGAAAAAATACGAAAAATAAATGTATATTTAACTCATTTTCGTCAAAATCGTCACATTGCTCAAATTAAATATGCAATGACGATATTATATTTTTATTTTCTCTGACTGTGCTCGTAGTACTGTGATTACGTAGTTACTAATAAACAACAGGCAACGTGTTATATCATCTATTATTTAGTCCTGAAGTTTTAAACCTTAAAAAAGAAATGTTGCCGACGTTAATCCAGCAGGTCTAAGTTGTCTACTATGTTTTTTGTAAACCTGAAGTTGACTGATTTACGGCCGGTACTTATGGGGATCGTACTCCGATAATATATGTCCTGGGACTTCGATTTACATTTAGTTACAAATAAACAACGGTTCCATTACGTTATGTACCTTAATTTACCTTATTTATTCATAATGATTCCGAATAATAGTACGAAAGACTTTTATCAAGGTCAAGGAAAATATTTTTTTTCATATGAAGCAGATACTTTGTGATGTTACATTATAATTTGAAATAAAACCAAAACTTAGTAAAAAGTGGGTTCTACTAAGTTAATGTTTTATTTAAATTATAAACAATTATTATACTTATATGCCAGCTAACTAACAATCACGCATCTGCTGCAGGGGTAGGCAGAGATGATGAACCTCCAAACCACTTTTTGTAGTATATCTAAAAGCTTCCTGCTTGTAGACATAGATGGCAGTGCTAAGACTATCCTTAGATTCCGCCAGATGGCAGGTAGGTCAGTACCCGTGGGAACGAAGAGAGGGTCAAACAGCTCTGAGAGAGCGTTCACTGGAACACTCGTTTAGATTCCATTTAGCCAGCTTTGAGTTATCAACGAGATCTACATTGTAAACCGCGAAGTGTATAATAAACGCAGATAATAACATAAAGGATCTATTATTCCAAGAAGTAATCTCCGTCCAAAGTATTGGAGAATCTGTTAGTGTCTGTAATAAATAACAGAAAGCTACACTTTTGAAACACACTTATTGCTTCATTGATGGTCATACATCGTCTCATATATACCCTTCTGTTATTCTGATTCTTGACATGGTCCGACTCGAGTATTTGGTTCATTTGATCGTGCCAAGACTTCTTCAGGCGCCCCCGACTTCTTCTACCATTCACATTCGCGTCACATAGTATTGCCTCTGTTTTAAAAAATGTTCGAAGCACCTAATTAAATCCATAATTATTACACCACTCATAATTCTGTACCTTGAAGGAGAGTCCACTTTAGACTTTTGTTCAAAACTGAACGTTTGAAGGTCTATAACTTTTTTTACTTACTGCAATAATTAAGATCTGTGAACGGTATATTTAATAATTTCATTCGTTTTTCGCCAGAGTTATGTCAATTTATAATATATGAAAAGAAAATACTTTGTTTTAAATCACTTTATTTTTATTTTTCGTCTACCGGTTTCGGTACCTCCGTACCATCATCAGGACTGTTACAAAAATTATGTCTAAAAATACATAAGTACACATATATATATACATAATCTTGTGATAGAAAGGGACAGTATACTAGAGTGGGACAGAGCGTCAGTTGTTGGAGGGAGGAGGGGAATGGGGGATAATTGAAAACACTGGGAACATACTTAAAATTGGACTGAAGGTTAAATTTAGTTGATTATTAATGATTTCTTCTTTTGAATTTATTGATTTTTTTATTTCTAAAGCTTCCAAATTGTTAAGTCTTAAACCTATTCCGTTCTTATGTAGGACTTTAATTCCCGAATCGTGCTTTTGAAAAATTTATAATATATTTTGGTTTATCTTCTAAAGTAAATTGGACTCCAATGGTTTTGTAATTAGTTAAATCAGTAAATATACTGTTTATGGATTTCATTGTTTCATCCAATAATGTAATGGAATACAGAAATAATTTCTGCATATTCAATTCAAAATCATCAAAAAGTAGACTTCCGTGGTTTATCCTTTAAGGTACAGAATTATTAAAACGATGTTATAATTTAAATTTTGCAAATTTCTCTGAATTAAAAAAAAAATAATCTCTGTTTATACCACAGAGATAATCGTTTTAACACTAATCATTTTACCGTAGCTGTTATTTATTTTAATCACATAGCTAGTCATAAAAACATTTTCGTGTTTCGGCATTAATCTTAGAGGAGTTTAATTGCGAAAAAGGTGTAATTGAAAAGAATTTCAGATCGTTTATTGCAGCGTCCGCGCCCGAACAAAGTGGCCAAGCTGTAAAATAGAATGGAGCAACCCTCGAATAGTTCAACACTAAATCTCTTCGACTTATGGCGGAGCTTTTAAACTGTGGCTCGGGGATTCGAAAAGTTTCCAATTATTTACAAATTATTTGTAAATGACAGGGTTGATTTATTTAGTCGTTAAAAGAAACGTAGCTTCGTTTAAGAGGGTATTACCAGAGAATACCAGAAATTAGTCAATTTTAAATCTAATTCTAGACGTATTGACTCTTTTTTTAAAAAAAAAACATAAATTGATTTTGAAAGATTATTATTTTATTTGGTAAACGCTTTTTTTAAATTTTGAAAAACTAAGTTTATTTTTAATTAACTAAGGTTATACCGTTGGTCGTCGGCAGATTTGTTCAATTGTCAAATGAAATATTGTATTATGCAACACAATTTTCAAATCATATAATAATCATACAGTAAAATAAATAAATACATAATCTAGTAAAGACATTTTTCACAATTTTATTTTTAGTTCATTAAAAATCATTAAAAAATAATTCTAGAACTTGTTTTGTGTGTAAGGTCTTACAAACTAAAATATTTCTTATTTTTTGACACACTTATTTTGTTCAGACATTATTGAAAAATCATAAACACTTATGTTCAAAAAATACTTACAAGAAGTACATGATATTTAATAATTTATCACCGTGCGTTTTGAGCATTTTTGTTCCTCACTTGAATGTAGGTATATATTAAAGCAAGTTTTGAATGAAATAAATCAATATTAATTTTTTTATTTAAAAAATTTGTTACGGGGAATAATCGATTTTTCTCATTGGAACCTCCCTGTACAGTTGCAAGCATTTTAAAATTTTATTCTCAGCTGCTGGTCAATCGCTCTTAAAAGAAACGCAGCTTCGTTTAATAAAAAAAATAAATTAGAGTCTTGACGTGTGCGGTGAAGTAGAAAACCGTATTTCTTTATATCGTCGTTGAGAAAATGATAGGTCCCTTCCATAGTCCATATTTATAAATAAAAAAATATATAAATAAGTGTACACTTTTTAATGTACGTATTCGGCGCAAATGTTTGAGGAACCCTGAATAGGTGATCCCATCCATTACTTTCTCGCCTGATCTACAATTTTACCTCTTTCTTCCCACGTCCTGAGCTTTTCTGCTTTTTAATGAAAACTTTCCTCTCTCATTAAATTACTTAGTCAGCTCAAACCTGCACCAGTTTTTATCACAGACCTCCGTTTGCGAAGCGCGTAATTAAGGTTTATTTTGGCTCTGCTTGGACGAAGCGAAGCCTTATTTACTCAAAATATGGCACCTGAATAAACCTAATGTTAATAATTTAAATCTAAACTGTTCAAAATTGCCTGAGCCTTTAGCTTCAAAGAGAAGAGAAGGAAACCACTTGATTAAATCTTCTTGGAAGTTTTTATGTAAATATTTCATGAGAGAGCTCGGAACTATAAACGGAAATTTATTTCACAAAGTTGTTACTAGCAAATAGAAAGTCTAAAAATGATCCAGTTACATTTTAAAATATCGTCGTTGCATATAGAATATGAATCAGGTGAGATACTAAAAAATAATATAAAAAAATAACGAAACGGAACATAACAATTCTATTTATGGAAAAAGTAGGAAGAATATATTTCGTTCATTATATACGCCAGAAAATTGCATTTTAACGCGTTTTATCTCACATGCTTCATATTCTATGCACAGTTTTTCTCACATGGTTCATATTCTATGCAGAGTTTTCGTCATAATTTTAAATATAATAATTATGTCAAAATATTTAATTTAAATATATTCAAATTTGACAGCAAGGCATCATAAAATGATGTTAATGTTATGTACATACCAAGGCAATTGAATTCTGTGGTGAAATGCAGAGGATATAACTTTTTTTATTTTTTATTATGTACTCTTTTCATTGTCCTCATATGGTTTATTTTCTATCACCTTAAATATTTGATGTTTTTACATGGCTTATATTGTAGAAGATGGAAAAAAATAAAGAAAAATAACTGTATATTTAACTCATTTTCATCAAAATCGTCACATTATATTAAATGTGTAGCGATGATATATACTTTCATGTGCCGTATAAATTTGAAAAGTTTTGTGAAAAATGTAGCTTGTAGTTTTTAAAAAATGTTTTTTGCAGGATATGATACAAATTCTCTTTGTTTTCGAAACATAATAAAAAAGCTGGTTCGGGTAGCATGTTTTCTAAAAAACGACAGCGACATGAAAATAGTATAATATTACCAACAAGCTTTTACATGTTTCCGTTTTACAAAGGCGAACGTAGTAGTTGGCTTCGTGGCCTGTCTCTATGGAGCTCCCCCTTTATTGCAGTGCGCCTTATACCGTTTGCATTTTCCACTTTTTCAACAACCTATCATGATTATGAATGCATCTGGCTGATCTCAGAGATTTTTCGAACTATTGTTAGCTATTTTCATTGACTTGCTAATGACAGCAGTGCGGAATTTTTCGAATATCATTCTTTGAAACTCGGTTTCCATGGGTAGCTTGTTAGTGGAATGATGTTCATTGTTTTTCTACTGAAAATGCAAATATTTGTGTTTGCGGAAATTCTTTTATGAAATCTATATGGGATTACACACAATTCGTTATTACTCGGTGGACTATAAAACCTCGCCCAATTTACGAAACACGCTAGGCGCACTGAACGATAATTATATATTGTTTTATATTTTACGTGCCTTACTCAGAAAATTATCAAATAAAATTCGTAAGAATTAATGTTTAGAATCGCAATGTTTTTTAATTGATTTATAATTTTTTATTTAAAGCTAATAATAGAGAAAATCCAAACCAAATAAGACATCCAAAATAGACAAAACATTTCATTATGCCTATGCAGTCATTTAGCAGGGGTGGTCAGGTCCATCGGGTGAGGTTTTTTTCAGGTCTTGGCAGCAGATACGCCTGTTCACCAATCGTGTGGCTGGCCGGATCGGAAGAGGCTGGTTTAGGAAGAACCTTTGATCTCTCCAACTGGACTCTATCGACCCATCGCAATTGCACCGCAATGGATGGGATGGATTAAAGGGAAGGATACCAGAGATTCCCACCCACCACTATTACCCTTTTCCTTCCCAGAACTTTCTCTCCTTCCTTTCCCTAAAAGCTCCTCCACACACCATCCCCAAAGGTAACCTAAGCTCTGATGTTTTTTTTTCCTATGTTGAGCTAATGTAAAAGATTATTGTATTATCTTAAAATGTTGTTTGTACCCAAAAAAATTTTACCACAGCATTCATATTTTATTATTTAAAAAAAAAAACATTTTTTGTCAAATTAAATAATTTATTATTTATTAATTCTCAAGATTTATTATTATTGTGACAGATGATAGTGAATACAACAATAAACCTAAACTCTTATACATGGAAAGAAAGGGTCTACGATTAAATTTAGTTGAAGAATTAGAAATCAATAAACGAACGAATAACCCTAATATAACACTAATTAATTTTGTAACGAAAATTATTTATTCTCCACTTCTCAGTATGTGTACAGTACCTAAATAATTAAGAACACGTTAAAATTTAATGTGGGGAAAACAGATTTCAAAATAGAGAATCTATTGTCACAATTATTTTCTCAGTAAACCGGATTAACCGTTAATTAATCATTTTAGGCACATTAAAAATTGAAAATGAGCGGGGGTAAATAGAATCATATAAAAAAGTCATCTCTTAAAGGTCTAGCCTCAGTTTAAAAAAGGTCTTGTAAGCCGAAACAGCTGTCACAATAATAAAATAAAAAACTTGCAGAACTTAATAATAACATTATTAAATTCGATTTAAATTATTAAAAAAAAAAATGCATTTCTACGAATTAAACAAAAAAACAATAAATAATTTTATTTATTTTAACAATTCTATAAGAATAATATTATTTGATAACGTGATTTTTATTATATCCGTGGAAGAGGGTCGTAACTCAAAATTTTCTGCTTTATAAAATTTTATTATTATCTCTGAATAGATGTGAGTGATTATCTAAGCCCCACGAAAAATTGTATCTATGTTAGATCGCTCTATCTCTGCGAGATGTAGCTGGTGTCTTTTTTGGAAAGGACCGCTTGTTTCATCAATCATTATTTGTTTTTGTTCTCCTGTAAAATTAACGTTTTTGACTTACGACCCTTTTCTAGAGATGTACGATATATTATTAATTATGTTTTAATACTTTCGAAGAAAACCACCTCTAATTTATGGGGGTAATAACTTTTCTCGCAACTATAAGCTCTATAATCACGAAAGTCTATTTATGTTGTGCTCGGTGAAGGAATATTATTCGGCTTGACTTACCCGGCAATTTATATTTCCTGGGATTAGTGAAGTATGGTTAAATAATCAAGTAAAATTCTTAATAATTGATCCCTGCAAAATTTCTCGGAGGCTGAACTTAAAATAAAACATTAATTAATTCCTGCGGAGTAACTTCGGAATTAATGAAATGCGGCTGCGGGTTACGAGGTTTGTTATTATGGAATTTAAACATCTCTCGAACAAACCTGCCCCTGTAAGTCCTCTTAACAATTTGAAACTCATAAATACATAATATCTAAGAAACATAATTAAGGAGCAAAGCTGTCGACCATGAAGCTTTCCGCTAACATTTAAAGTGCTTACGTGGTAGTAAGCTCCTTTGCTTTGGAAGAAATAAAATGTTTATTTTTATCATTGAAGAAGAAGATAACCATAATAATCTAATTTTTTAAAATATGAAAATAAACCAGGCACAGAAAAATAATTAAAGATAACGGTCGCAACTGGGACTCGAACCCAGAACCTTACGTCTTACCTTAAATAAATATACTATTTTTTTTATATAGTGAACACCTCACAATAGTCTCAACTGCTTCCGTCTGAAGCCAGTGAAACTATAGCATCCCCAATTGGGGTATGTTGTGAGGCAAGCAGGAAAGGGAAGGAGATGGGGAAGAGGAATTTGGGGATGTACCTGGCTATTCAGATCTAGTCACTAAACACGGCTAAAGCCATTTCAAGCAACGTTTCAATTCTGAATGGTGGTCTTACGCCAGGGCGATACTGAGAGTATCTTCCACTCTGGAACGTGCCGCAAATATAGTATATATTATTATTTATTAATTAATTGTCTTATAACACAAATTAATCAAATAAAATTTATTTGCGCACGCCGGGTTCGAACCCGCGACCTTCGGATTGGGAGTCAAGTGTCTTACCACTCGACCACGGACTGTCATTAACTTAAATTAATATCTTACCTTTAATCTTAAATCGGATATATCTATCTAGGTAACAAATACATTCTTTGAATACTTGTTTCCAATAATAAAGGTAGCTGCCAATAATAAGTAAAAAAACATTAGTCGATCGCAGATCGCAGTAGTCCAATTGGTAGAGGTGTATGTCCCGGTAAGACGTAAGGTTCTAAGTTCGAGTCTCAGTTGCGACCGTTATCTTTTATTATTTTTCTGTGTCTTGTTTATTTTCATATTTAAAAAAAATTGATTATTATTGTTATCTTCTTCTTCAATGATATATTATATTGATGGGAATAATCTTCAAAAGTTAAAAAGAGAGTTTTTCTAATAAAAATATGTTTATTTTTAACTTATTTTAAACCTTACTTACTGAAAAATCTGAAATAGAAAAATCAGAAAATGATAGGTCACATCAAGAACCTGCGCCTTGCCAATTTTGGTATCTTGTGAGACTCGGGATTGAACGGGTGAATTAACGTATAAACATATAAACAATTTCAGTTGCTTGAAATGGTATTTGCCGTGTTTGGTGACTAGATCTGAAAACCCAGGTACTTCCCCACCTTCCTCTTCCCTATCTCCTCCTCACCACTATCTTCGGCCTCATAACATACATAATATGTCATAATAGTCTCAATGGCTCTAGACCAGAGGTTCCCAACCCCGTGACCGCGGGCACCATGGCGCCCGCGGAACGATTCGTATGTGCCCGCCACTATTCGACACAGACAGAATTTTTTCATATACATACATTAATTAATTTTGAGTTTTATTTTTTTTTGAGTGCCTAGGTTTATTAAATAGGTTAGTACGTTTGCGATATTGTATGTATGAGTGGTTCCTAATTATGATACATATTTTCACTGTTTTAGTTGATTTCGAACAATTTTAAAGTTATAACATCAAACCTTTATATTCTTTTGATGTGTGAAACTAATTGACTCTTGTCGGCCGCTTAAAATTAATTTGAAATTGGCATTAACAGCACCCCTCCCCCCCCCCTCTCCGCCGTGGTCCCCGCCTCCCTACCGATATTTTAGAATGTGCTCTAGAGTACAACAAGATTGGGAACCCCTGCTCTTGACGATTGGGAGGTTTTGGGACTCACGTTAAAAAGTATTATATATGACGAAATTTGCTTTTCAATTTTATTATTTTTCCAATGATTTCAAATTACCTGGATTTAACAAGCGACTTAAAGAAAGTTGGCAGTAAAACTAATTTTCAATATATTTTATTTTAATATTTGTATTATTTCACAATTAATACAATAAAATGAATATGTAGGATATTGCGGCACGTTCCAGAATGGAAGATACTCTCAGTATCGCCCTGGTGTAAGACCACCATTCAGAAATTAAAAGTTGCTTGAAATGGCTTTAGCCGTGTTTGTTGACCAGACCGAATAGCTAGGTACTTCACTTATCTTCCCCTTCCCCATCTCCTTCCCCTCTCCAATACCTTCAGTATCACAACATACCCCAATTGGGGATGCCATAGTCTCACTGGCTCCAGACGGGAGCAGGTATACTTTTGTGCGGTATACATAAAGATAATTTTTTTTTTGATTATTACAGTTCGTCTCAGGTAGCTTTTCAGTCCGGTACATACAATATACAGTGACAGATTAAACAATATTTAGTTTGTCTCGTGAAAAGCATTTCTCGTTTTAAAAATGAGCGAATAAAATTTATTTAAATTTACAAAAAAACTCGTGATAAAACTCGCTAACTGTTAACCCCGAATAATTGAAGAACACGGGGGAATTACAGGATTAATCAAGATTATCTTTGTTCTATCAGTTGTTGAACATAAAATAATTACGCGGGTAGCGGGTTCGAACCCGGGGTGCGCAAATAAATTTTATTTGATTAATTAGTGTTATTTCACAATTAATTAATTTAAAATAATATATACCATATTTGCAGCACGTTCCAGGGTGGAAGATAATCTCAGTATCGCCCTTGTGTAAGACGAGCATTCAGAATTTAAACGTTGCTTGAAATGGCTTTAGCCGTGTTTAATGACTAGATCTGAATAGCCAGATACATCCCCACCTTCATCTACCCCATCTCCTTCCATTCCCCGCTTACCTTCAGCCTCACAACATACCTTATTGCCGATACAAAAGGGGATGCCATAGCCTCACTGGCTCTCGGGAGCAGTTGGGACTCTTGTGAGGTGTTCACTATAAATAAAAAAAAAATCGAATATTGCATTCCTCATTATATCAAAAGGAGGAGGGTAAATGCAGGCAACTCCATTAATGGAGGACTGAATGCCGTTGGCGCTAACAAAAAGCTATCCAAAGAAGCTAAGTTAGCAGTCCACAATGGAGTGCTTGTACCTACCCTGATGTATGGCAGTGAGGCATGGAACTGGCAGAGGAAGGATGAAAGTAGACTGAATGCTGTTGAAATGAGATCCCTGAGGCGTATGTGTGGTAAAACCATGTATGATCTTGTGAGAAATGTGGAGATTCGAAAGGAATGCAAGGCTGATGTAAGCGTAATGAGTAGTAGGCGGCTAGGCGGTGGCAAAACGAAGAATTCCAAGTTGAAAATTCGCAAAAACATCATTCGGAGATATTGAGGTTTGAAGTTTAGAATTGATTCGTTATTACAAAAACATATAATTTCAAAAATTCAAATTTCAATATATCTCCGAATGATGTTTTTGCGGATTCGTTACTTAGAATTCTTCGTTTTGCCACCGCTTAGCCGCCTCCTAGTAATGAGTAAAATTAAGAAAGGAACCCTCAGATGGTTTGGGCATGTAGAGCGAATGAACAAAGAAAGGAGCGTAAGGAGAATATACGATGCAAGTGTGAATGGTATAAGAAGTAGGGGACGTCCGAGAAAGACATGGCACGATCAAGTGAATCAGATACTTGAGTCGGGCCATGTCAAGAGTCAGAAAAATAGAAGAGAATGTATGAGACGATGTATGAAAGTGAATGAGGCAAAGAGTGTGTGCCAAGACCGAGGTGTTTGGCGGTCCGTCCTCTCTGCCTACCCCTGCGGAGAAACGGCGTGATGGTTAGTTAGTTAGTTAGTTAGTCATTATATCAACACTTAGTAATAGGAGATGGCTTTTTTTTTTTTTTTTTTTTTTTTTTTATTATTATTGAGTTAGTTTATACTACATGAATATAAACTAATAAGCACAATGTAACATTTCATTTGATAAATTTAAATATTTTTACAGTAATCATAACATTTCTTTTTAAATACATTCATTCTTTCTTCATTCTTCATAGTTTCAGGCATTTCATCATACATCTTTAGTCCTCTGTACATTATGCAGTTCTGTGATTTTGATTTCTTCATTTGTGGCAATCGAATTCTGTTTATATTTCTTGTTTCATAGTTATGAACGTCTCTATTAAAAACAATTTCATCCTTAAAATATTTTGGCATTTGGTTTTTCATAATTTTATGCACAAAAATTAATACATTAAATAATAGTCTCTTTTTTATTGGAATCCAATTTAGTTCCTCTCTCATTTGATTAATCCTTGCGTATTTGCCTTTCCCCAGTATACATCTCATGGCTTTGTTTTGTATAACTTCTAGTTTGTTCAAATTACTTTCATTGGCCAAATATAACATCGTAGAGCAGTAGTCCAAATGTGGAGCAACGATAGTTTTATAAATGAGCTCCGTAGTGTTTCTATTTAATTTACGTCTTAGTCTTCTAAGAAAATTTACCCTTTTTGATACCTTTTTTAACACATATTCAAAGTTTGCTGTGAAAGTCAGTTTTGAGTCGAGTATTACACCCAGGTATTTGATTTCATTTACTTTTCCAATTTTTTCACCATTAATTGTCAAATTTAACCCTGTGTTACACGTTTTATTGCCTATTTCCAAATATTTTGTTTTGTTTACGTTCAGTTTCAACTTGTTTACTTTCAGCCATTTTGCTATATTTTGTAGGTCTTCGTTTATTTTGTTAATTGCTTCTATGTAATCTTCACACGAAATATAGATTAAGGTATCATCTGCAAATAGTCTAATTTTGCAATGTTTAATAGTTTTGATAATATCATTTATGTAAATTATAAATAGAATTGGACCTAATACTGACCCTTGCGGAACACCAAGGTTGTTTTCTATCGGTTCTGATTCTGAGCTTTCAACTTTCGTTACCTGTTTTCTATTCTGGAGATATTCTTTGAATAGATTCAGAGCTACTTCAGAAAGACCAATGTCTTCTAGTTTTTCCAATAGTATTTTCCTTTCTATCGTTTCAAATGCTCTTTTGAAATCTAAGAATGCTGCAATGGTGATTTTTTTTTTGTCTGTTTCTTTCTTCCATGTATCAATCACTATGTTTATCGCCGCTTCGCAAGAGTTGTTGTTTCGGAATCCTGATTGCTCCTCACATAATATGTTATGTTTTTCCAAATACTCAACGAGTTGTTTTTTTATTACAATTTCTAGTACCTGTTCGTATTTTGGTAACATATTTATTGGTCTAAATTCTTCACATTTTCTGGTATTAACGACTTTCGGAATCGGGATCACAATAGATGTTTTCCATGTGTTTGGAAATCTTCCACTTCTTAATGATTCATTTATTATATCCAGTAGATGAGGTCCTATCACTGGCATTGCATCTCTCAAAACTGTAAAACTTATTCCATCTGGACTCTCTTTTGATTTGGTGCTATTAAGAATCTGTAAAAGATATGTTTCATCAATCTCTTTAAACACAAGTTTTTCTCGGTTTAGCCGAACATTTCTCACGTAGATGTCTTTCTTCAGGATTGGTATACTCTGATGCAATTCTATTATGCTGTTTACGAAATATTTGTTGAAGCAGTTCTGTACGGTACCCTGTATTTGATGTGGGAATTCAATGTCGTATTTCATCCCTTTATCTTCGGTTTGTAGTAATCCTTTTATGGTTTTCCACATTTTTTTAGTATCTCCTTTTTCAGAGATAATTTTGTTTTTGAAGTAATCGTTCTTGCAACTTTTCAATTGTTTTGTGTATTTATTTCTCATATTTTTGAATGCTTTCCAGTCTTGAGAGTTTCTTGAGATTTTTGCAATTTTGTATAATCTATCTCTTTCATTTTGTGTCGTTTGTAGTTCTATATTATACCATTTATTTGTTCCTCTTATTTTAGTAGTTTGGATCGGTGTTAACTTATCTATTACTTCTTGTAGATTATTTATTAAAGATTTAGACTTTTCATTGTATTCCATTTGATGAAGTTCATCCATATCACCCAGAAGTTCAATTAATCTTTCACTGCTATATTTTTTATAGTTTCTGTATTTTATTATTTTGCTGGTTTTCGTCTTATTTCTTTTTATGTTATCTGTAATGTGGATAAGGTTATGATCGGCTATTTTTGGTTCATCAAGAACTTTTACATTCAAATCCAATCTATTTGATATAACAAGGTCAATTAACGTACTGGATTTATCTGTTATTCGTGTCTCATTTTTAACAAGTTGTTTCATTCCCAAAGTTTGAATAATTTGTTTTAGTCTTTTAGTGTATGTATCCTTTAAGTTTTTGAAATTTATATTGAAGTCACCAGTTAAAATATTATCTTCTTCTTCTTGGAGATTTAGGGTGCACCAGTTCTCTATAAATGATAGAAAGTCTTTGGTACTTGCATTTGGAGAGTGGTAAATTACTCCATAAACTCCTTTTTTATATCCCGAAGTTATCCTTATTGCTAGTATCCAGCAGTTCTTTTCATACTGTGTGTTGGAAATTACTTCATATAGTATGTCTTTTCTAATAATTATCACTGCCCCTCCTGTATGTCTACTGTAAGAATCACAACGTACTGTAGTATATCCCTGAAAAGTTATTTCGCTGTCTTCAATGTCGCATGTTACGTGAGTCTCGCTTAACATTACCATTGTGGGATTATTTCGTTCGATCAGCATCTGGACCTCCTCATTATTCGATATCAAACTTTGAATATTTAAACATAGAATTCCTTGCAGTTGGTTGCTTTTTATAAAAAATTGACCTTTCTCTTTTCCACTTCTAATTTTCTTTTATATACCGGACATTCAAAGCTCCACGCCGGATGATTTGACTCTAGGTTAATCTTTAATTTGCTTTTGGTATTGATACAATTTATACATTTCTCTGTTCCTCTAATAGCTGTACATTGTTCACTTCTGTGACCACCTGTACATCTAGGGCATACAAAGGAATCTTTTTTGCATTCACTCCCTTTATGGTTAAACCCATAGCATTTATAGCACCTTTTAATGTCAAATGCATCAAATACTCGGACCCTTTCCCATCCAATATTTATTTTTTGCATTTGTAACATTGTTCCATGTGTTTGTGAGTCTACTACCAAATAAATTACATATTCTTCTCCTGTTTTTGATTTTTTGTTTTTTATTGCGGATACTTCCATTTTTTGTGGTTCTTCTGGAAACTCGTTCTGAATTTTTATGTTCTGAACGATTTCTCTTTCATCCATTTTGTGTGTTATTCCAACGACTTTTATTGACGGGAATCTTTTATCCGGGATCTTCGTTGTATATTTTTCGCAGAACTTTGTTTTTATGTCTTCCTGTAGTTTTTCAATATGCTGACTGTTTCTGCATGTAACAACAATTTTCCCATCTTTTGCATTTTTTATTCCCATCACTCCGGTTTCAATTGGGTTAATATTTTTTTTAATGTCCTCTTCGGTTTTCTCCGTTGTCTGTTCTTCCTTCGGAGAGATAATAATTTTTTTTCCCAAATTTTGACATTGTTTATTGTTTCCCGTGATTTCTTTTAATATTCTATTTTCCCCGGAAATTTCGGCAATTTTTGCTGCCATTTCGCTTATGACCCCCAAAATTGTAATTGTTTTCGGGGTTAATTTACTAATTTGCTCTTTGCTTAATTTAGTTGCACTGTCATTGATGCAATTTTGTAGTTTTTGAACCGCTTCTGTAGCTTTATTAATAAAACTTTTTGGATCCATCTTGAGTTACTTTTTTTTTCGACAGAAATTTAATAATATCCACAGAAAATTAAGTTTTATATTTTTGATCTCAGGTCATCAGTCTATTCTGATGTGTGTCTATGGTTTCCTTCTGTCAAAAACTTTTTAAAACAGTAAAACGCACTTTGTTTATTTGAGATAAGGAAAAACTAATTATTTCAGTAGATTTATCTACTATTTCTCCGTAGAATGAGGTATTGTTTGAATATATTTAAACACTATTAACGCACCTTTTTGCTTAATTTTATAGATAAATTTATCGTTATGTTCACTGTTCAAGACGTCACGCCTAATCAACTGAACGATCTACATGTATGTTGTAACATAATTGTTGTTTATATGATGCCCTGTTCCGGGTGTACATTTATTGTATGTTAAAATAAGCAAATCTACAAAAAAACCCCGCAATCACGAACAATATAATAAAGTTTATAATAGTCACAAAGCTATGAATCAACAAAGCGTCTTCATGCCAGACAGTCAGTCAGCAAAATCAGCAGTAATAATGATAACTCCTTTTCCCATTTTACATTCAGCTGAAGGGGCCAATTGCTTCGCTCTCGATAGTCGAGGGTCCTCGTACATTCCCGTTAGCTTCCCGTCCCCCATTAGAGATCCGATCCCTTTACAGTTCCATCGCCTATAAGTCTAGGCACCGCTCTGTGTTGGTACAGGATCCAATTGCAGGGACGGACTGTTTTACGCTTTCCAATACGGCTGGAAAATTAAATGCGACCTTCGGGAGTGCTCGGAGCGCTTATACGATCCGATAACCTAAACTAGACAATCATGTATAAGCACTAGACGAATATTATGTACTCGTATGTATAGTACAACGTACAAGTATGCGCAACTTAATACTACAGGCGTAGGTTACACGTTCACTATTTATCACGATCCTTATCACAATCACAATCCATCAATATGGGTCAGAGTTCTAACTTAAACGTTCATTATTTATTATGATCCGTCAATGCTAACATTATAACGTGTAGGCTAGCGTATTGACGGATCACAGCATGGAGCCTAGATGTCTAGATTCCTGAATTCCGTATCGTGAACCCACGGATCGCGATGAATATTGATGCGTAGGTTAATATTGTGATCCGTCAATATTTATCTCGATCCGTGAATTCAGGAATCTAAACTTATGTAATCCATTTTGTGTCTAGCCTACATGTTCAATAAATATGTGTAGGATCGCGTTCGTTAGAGTAACTGAAAGAAATAGGTGTAGATATTACGTGAAATACCACGTTTTCATGTTATTATCTATTAGAGTCAGCGTAAACTGAGATTCAGCCGGCGCAGCACGTGCAAAATGTTCAGGTGCAGATTTTATAATGTATGGACTTGTATAAAACAACGTATGCTGAGAAGCAGACATAGCTTCATACAAGTCATTACGTTACACAATCTGCACCTGCAAAGTCTGCATGTGCTGCGCCGGCTGACTCCCAGCATACGCCGACATTTATTGTCAGAAGACGATGGAAATATGGCATTCGCAAGTTGGGTAAATTGTGAGGCTGCACGGGAGGGGAGGGGAAGGACATGTGGAGGAGTAGGATTTACAAGTACCTGGCTATTCAGAGCTGGTTACTAAACGCCGTTAAAATCATTTCAAGCAACATTTCGATTCAAAATTGTGGCTTTTTACAATGTCACTATTTGCTTCGTCTCACACTGCAATTATGCTGCTGAAAATACTCTATACTGTTTTTTCTTAATTGATAAAAATACATTTTAAAAATCACGTTAATTGGCACAATTATAAATCACGTGTATTTATGAGATTTTTTCAAAAAAATTTTTTTTATGAAAAATGGTAAATGAAATTGATCAAGATTTTTCTAATATCATTAATCCTGTCATCTGAGCACACATAATTAATATAATAAGTATTTTTTAAATACAAAAATCCATGCATTTATGGGTTAACTTTGCATAACTTGGATCTGAAAATGGTTTAAGATATATATTCCTACCCTCCCTATATACCTTTTTCCTTCCGACAACTTCCTCTCCTACTGTCCTTAAAAATACCCTCCACAAAGCATTCCCTTACATGACATAGACCTTGAGGAAAAATTATTTCCTCAGGACCTTCTGTGTGGAGTTAATGTAAAAAAAATGAAAAAATAACTGCTAACCTAGCACCTTAACTCATCGACCAATTACATAATAACTAACTCCCGTCGAAGGACAAAAAATATGTTACTAGTACTTATGAAGCATAAGATAAACGAGAAATTCATGGTAACAAAAATAAGAATTTTATTTCATATGAATTACACTGGTAAAGGGCCATTTGCCCTTAGGGCCACATCGCCGCTCCGCCTCTGGCCACTCGGCTCACAGTACAGCGCAGCGGGTGTATTATCTGATAAGAAAATACCGCTCGGGGATTTGACGGGAAACGCCGTACGCCACTGAAATGCTCGAACTTTGAATTTGTCTCAAATGTTAACATAACGTATTGTATATACTACCATGGCAGCGATATGAACTGAATAAGGATGACCCTGGTGCGAGCTAATATGACTAAAATGTAATGTCGGATACAGAGGAAGGTCGCGGGTTCGAACCCGGCGTGCGCAAATAAATTTTATTTGATTAATTTGTGTTATTTCACAATTAATTACTAAAAATAATATAAACTATATTTGCGGCACGTTCCAGAGTGGAAGATACTCACAGTATCGCCCTGGTGTAAGACCACCATTCAGAATTATTTTTATTCATTAATTGTGAAATAACACACACAATTTATTTGCGCACGCCGGGTTCGAATCCGCGACCTTCGGAATGGAAATCCAAAGCCTTGTCTCTGGACTACGTCGGTCGTCAGTGCTGGTACATAACTGATGTATGAAAGTGAGGCATGGAACTGACATAGAAAGGATGAAAGTAGACTGAATGATGTAGAAATGAAATCCCTGAGACGTATGTATGGTAAAACTATGTATATTAGTGTGAGAATCGTGGAGATCCGCAAAGAATGCTAGGCTGATGTATGCGTAATTAGTAAGATTGAAAGGGACCATCAGATGGTTTGGGCACGTAGAGCG
Organism: Limnephilus auricula; assembly: GCA_951813805.1. NCBI lineage: Eukaryota > Metazoa > Arthropoda > Insecta > Trichoptera > Limnephilidae > Limnephilus > Limnephilus auricula. The sequence continues at coordinate 23,529,391 of OX638404.1, forward strand.
AATAACGAAGGAAGGAGTGTAAGGAGAATATTTGACGCCAATGTGAATGGTTGAAGAAGTTGGGGACGCCCGAGGAAGACATGGCACTATCAAGTGAATGTCCGTCCATGTCAAAAGTCAGAATAATAAAAGAGTGTGTATAAGACAATATATAAAAGTGAAAGAGGCAAAGTGTGTACTAAGACCGAGTTGTTTGGCGGTCCGTCCTTTCTGCTTACCCTGCGAGGAAACGGCGCACAGTGGGCTGAAAATCGCCTTTCATAGACATAGAGACTTGAATTTTCAAGGCTCTTTTTTTGACTAGAAATGGATTCTGCTGATCATTACTATGCTATAAAATTTCGTGTGAAGCAATTGCGGGTACAAATAATGAAGGAGTTATCATTTTTTAAAGAAAAAATTGTATGGCACTGACCATAAAAATGAGGATATCTCTGGAATCATAAGGTTGGCCATTATATCCTTACACACAGATATACTACTATTTCTTTGTATTTTTTTGACATACTTCGTATTGTGGCGCAACTTGCGCTTTTTTTTAAATCCTCAAAGTTGAAAAAAAAACTTTTTTATGTTGATGATTTTATAGCATAGTAATGATCAGCATAATCCATTTCTAGCCAAAAAAAAGAGCCTTGAAAATTCAAGTCTCTATGTCTATGAAAGGTGATTTTCAGCCCACTGTGCGGTGGTAACGATGGTTAGTTAGTTAGATATTCTATTGTATCGACGAAACTAATCCAAACTGCAATGCCATCTGTGTATTGAAACTCTCATCAAACCGCGATCATGGTAATGTGCAAAAATGGATTAGTAGCATAAGCTGGATTCGCAATATTTTCGTTAAACTCTTTGATTTATTTTGAGAGAAAAAAATACTGAGGTAATTAGCGCATCCAGTCTAATTGTTATGAAATCTTAACCGTTCTTTAATGTTTTTTTTTAAATTCCATTTTTCGAACGTCGAAGATTGCCGATTGTCATATTTGCATCGTTATTAGGTCAGTAATTTTGACTCTTAGATGAATCTATGTTTTTTTTTTAATGTCATTGTATTGACATAACATTAGCTAACACTTAGATGAATCTATGTTTTTGTTTAATGTCATTGTTTTGACATAACATTAGCTAACTCTTCGAAGAATATATGTATTTTTTTAATGTCATTGTTTTGACATAACATTAGCTAACGCTTAGATGAATCTATGTATTTTTATATTGTTATTGTTTTGATACATAACATTAGCTAACACTTTGATGAATTTATGTATTTTTATAATGTCATTGTTTTGACATAACATTAGCTAACGCTTAGATGAATCTATGTATTTTTTTAATGTCATTGTTTTGACATAACATTAGCTAACGCTTAGATGAATCTATGTATTTTTATAATATCATTGTTTTGACATAACATTAGCTAACTCTTAGAAGAATATATGTATTTTTTTAATGTCATGGTTTTGACATAACATTAGCTAACGCTTAGACGAATCTATGTATTTTTATAATGTTATTGTTTTGATACATAACATTAGCTAACACTTAGATGAATCTATATATTTTTATAATGTCATTCTTAACTTAGATATATATACATAACATAGCTAACACTTAGATGAATCAATGTATTTTTATAATGTCAAGATTTTGACATAACATTAGCTAACGCTTAGATGAATCTATGTATTTTTATAATGTCATTGTTTTGACATAACATTAGCTAACTTGATTATGAGTTGACAAAATATAAACGCATTGAACTAGCGTTTTTAGATCTGGACAAAAAATAGCAGTCGGTAATCAATGCTTTATTTGAGGACCATAGGGTATTTGCTATATCAATTTCTGAATATTATCACCACTGTACAGAATTTGTGGTCATACGAATTAGCATTCAAATTGACATGGCAGCATTGCAATTATTATAGCTCATAGCGTTACTTAGGAAACGGGATCAGACGTGAATCTAATGCCATTCGCGAATAGAGGTACCGCCTGAATACGTAATAACCAAATGGGATTACACCAATAATGGACAAAATACAACTTTAATAGGGATGGATTCACAACGTGAGCCTGGTGAAGATATAATGTATACAATTAATTATTGTGATATTGCTGCATTTAATAACAAAAAATCATTTCAAATTTTGTAATATTCATTTAACTAATCTTTCAAATATCTTGAACTTAAAAAAAAAAATTATAGAAAATACCTCACAAGAGTCCCAACTGCTCCCGTCTGGAGCCAGAGAGACAATGGCATCCCCAATTGGTGTATGTTGTGAGGCTGAAGGTAAGTGGGGAAGGGAAGGAGATGGGAAAGAGGAAGGTGGGGAAGTACCTGGCTATTCAGATCTAGTCACTAAATAAGGCTAAAGCCATTATTAAGCAACGTTTCAATTCTAAATGGTGGTCTTACACCAAGGCGATACTGAGAGTATCTTCCACTCTGGAACGTGCCGCAAATAAAGCGTATATTATTTTTATTAATTAATTGTGAAATAACACAAATTAATCAAATAAAATTTATTTGTGCACGCCGGGTTCGAACCCGCGACCTTCCGATTGGGAGCCAAGACTGATAAGGTATCTAATTTTAAAGCTCTTTTTATCAACTGACCCGAGAAATTGTAATAGAAGAAAACTCTATTACAATTCATATTATGTGGAAAGAAAAAAATAAGATTTTTCTATTTATTTTTGAACTTAATGACTTAAACTTCAAATTAATGATGTATTTTTTTTTATTAATGAAGATAATATTAGCGAAACTCAATCGAAAATCTGAAGCAGAAAAAGATACAACTGGGACTCGAATCCAGGACCTTCGGCTTTCCGGTCCGGTGATCTACCAGCTGCTAAACTTTTATTGAAATAAGATGAAATACACTTTCAAATTTTATTATTAGAAAAAAACACATAATTTTTCAGTACAGAAATTTTGATCTCAAACTTAAAAAGGTTTTAAAAATGGCTCATCTTACGTGATTCTAACTAAAATTACTGATATAGAAAAAAATACAATACACACATGTTTGTAGACAAAAATGTATCATAAACCTAATCGTAACATCATATTTTTTTGTTTAATGTAAAAATAATTAATTAAATATTTAAAAAGTTTCACTTAAATATTTTTTTAAATTGTGTTTTACATTTTATTTGTTCTGTAATTATTTTCAGATTTGTAAATAAAGAGTGGTATTGTCTGTCAAATAAGAGTAGAAAACATAGGAGAACGCCACTGTTCTTCATATGGCAATACTAAAATTATAACACATGGTGGAAATTTAAAACTGTAAGCTACAATTTTTTGAATAAACAAAAACATATAAAAGTGGGAAAAATATTTTTTCATTGCAATATAGATACTAACTTATCTCAAAACTACAATTGCATATATGAATACTACATATCCCTTTGCAATTTTATGTTAACACAATGAAGAATAACGATATTGTAGTAAAATAAAAAGCAGTTAAGAATTTGCTCACATTTTTTTAATACTAGCTGTAGTTCCGGAAGTCGCCTGGGCTTTAGATTTTTCCCCTAAATAAATGAACCATATGACGAATAGAACTGATGTCAAAACTATCTAACTAGCTTTCGGAATGCGACCTTTTTTATTTTGCCTTCAGTTTCGAATTTACCCCCATTTGTTTCGCTCTCCTTGACAATTCGCCTGATGGTACTTTCTGAATTAACTGCAAAAAAATACAACTATGATAGCTAACAATATTGTATACCTACGTAAATAAAATAAAATCTTACTTAAATCATGTATCCTATATCATATCATATAAATAAAATAAAATCAGACTTAAATCATGTATCATATACCATATCATAAAAATATTTATACAAAGCGCATTAAAATTGTTATTATTAAAATAAAACTGAAAGTATTTATATTTAAAAAATGTTACTTACAGTACTCATTGTATACAAAACTACAAAAACAGTGACATTGTCATTTTACTGTTATTTTGACAGTAAAATTGGTGTTGTTAGCCTAAAAATTTTTCAGTTCGTTTTTTAAATTTTCTACTCTTATTTGACCAAGTTATATTTTTTCTTTCTAACGCCGTTTACATCATAATATTTATCACCATGACAGTTAGGGAGACACAACGATTTCTATGAGACCTAAATGAGCCGTTCCCAAAACCGAACAAATTAGCCCGTGGGATTTTAACACAATTAACGTAGTTATTATGAATTAGATACATTTAATAGACAACGATTAATATTAAAGGCAACAATAAATGACGTACTAAACCGAAGTTTCATTGTTTACCATTCATCCACGTGAAGAAACAACTAATAATAGAATAAGTATATATTACATTGTTATTATTAATAATAACGTTACATAAAATTGCCTTGTCTTGCGACCTACAAAGCCATGGTATGTGGCCTTAGGGAAGGAACACCAATTCAACTGAGAAAATTATACTAATAATTTTCAATCTTTGCCTTTGTACAAAATGGAAATGCAATTTTGTTTCCACAAGATTTTGATATAATGTAACTAGAAATTAGTTTCTGGTACATCATTTCAAATGATACTATTATTGCGAAGAAAATACACTTGTATCTGTGAATACCATTCACTACAAGAAGAAAATCCTATTAAGGGCCGGAATTCCGATATTCTACCGATTTATAACATATGTCCCTGGAACACTTTAAGTTTCTAAGTTCTTGAAAAAATATATATGTTATTTCTTAAGATAATATCTGAAGATTTGTAGAGCCGAAACGTTAATTACATAAAATTCCCTCGATAGAAAAAAATAGCAAAGTATGCTCCAAAAAATATTTTTTACACGTGTGTTTCTGTTATTTTACAAGTTATATGAATGAAAAAAATCGCAGTGTTTCTTTATGCTACTTAAGGTGTTGAAGAGAGATTTTTGCTGTATTATAAACGATTAGTATATAATTGAACATTTTCCCAATTTTCGCTCAAATTTTTAAGTTTTTAATATAAGCGCGCTCACTCAAACATTCGTATTGTCGTATCTCTTCTTCTTATTATTTTTGCGCGGGTACTACCGGCCCTTAAGAAAGCATTGCAAGTAGTATTTCCTTTTTCACAACTTTACACCGGCTTTTCACTGTGGTGATACTGACAGCATTTTTTATGTCATTTAAGGGGGAACCAGGAGGCGTTTTATCATTGCAAATCTATTCCTTAATTTTCTCTCTGGATTTTAACACTAGTACAAATATTTTTTTAACATATTTAGACATCAGCGACCGGCATTTCGGTAAGTTTTGCCTTTTTTGATAAGTTACTTCTTTAAGAGTTGCTACCCTCGAAATATCGTTAAAATTACCTGGTTTGAACGCAATTAACAACACGTTCAGAATGCAAACATGATAATGTTTATTAAGAAAGCAAAACCTACAGACATTAAATATTTAAAAAAAAAAACAATCTTAAAAATCGGTGCAGTTTTGGAGGAGAAAAATGGCGAACCCAAAACCTCGATTTTGACGATCTTATTTAAGTACAATCAGACTTAGTATACTCAGTTTTTTTTTTGGAAATTTAATATCACAAGAGATTCAACTTTCTGTAGTCAGTGAGACTATATGGCATCCCTTATTTGAGATATTTATTGCATATCTGTGATTGCATACTTGATTTCTTTCCATATACCTCGCAAACCATCCAACACGGAATCACAATTGTGTACTCCAATTCGCCAAATTCAGAATTTGGGAAATGAATATAAGGACATTGCGGATATTTTTGACACATCATTTATTAGATATAAACACCTCATAGTAAGATGTTTATCGGAAAAAAGATCAATAATATTTAATTGAATATACCACATAGTTTTCCTTGACTCAATCTACGAATTGTACTTATCCCATTCTGTTGTTTCTCTACCTTGAATGGTAGGGTATCCTGCTTTCATCAAACTCGTATTTGTTTTTGTTTTTGATTATGTTGTTGATTTTGTTTTTGATTTTGACTTTGATTTTGTTTATGATTTTGTTTTAGATTTTGTTTTAGATTCAGTTTTATAATTTTATTTTTTGCTTTTGTTTAAATTGTTTCTAAAGCTTATTTAGATGTACTTTGCTTTTTAATTTAAATTTTTGATTTTGTGTGAAAAAGAGCCAACTAATTTTGTGTGAATTGAATGTAATTTATGATTTAGATGTACTTTGTTAATAAAAAAATCATGTAAAAGCCCAGCAGGGCGTGAAATTCAAATAAATAAATAAATACGTGATAAGTTTTACCTAAAGAATGTAATACATTGTGGCGCCGGGAATAGAATCTTGTAGGGGTATATAATATATATATATATATAAAATAAGTGAATATGCACGATTTTTAGTTTGTTTTAACGATTAAAAAAACGACAATCGTTCTGCCAGTTTACAGAGCGTAAATAACTTCATAAAATGCATTATTGAGCCAAAATGATAAATTTCCGATTTAACGTTTTCTGCCAGTCTGCCCACGATATGTTTATATATTATATCAAACCCATCTACCAAGCTTCAATAACTTCATAAAAAATTCATTATTGAGTCAAAATGTTAAATTTCCGATTTAACGTTTTCTGCCAGTCTACCCACGAAATGTTTATATATTATATCAAACCCATCTACCAAGCTTCAATAACTTCATAAAAAATGCATTATTGAGTCAAAATGATAAATTTCCGATTTAATGTTTTCTGCCAGTCTGCCCACGATATGTTTATATATTATATCAAACCCATCTACCAAGCTTCCAGCAAAACCTGATAAAAATATTTTGGGCCAACATTTTGGCAGACGATGTAACAGAAAAAATATACTGAGGCAGCGTTTATAGAAATTATGATGGAGTGTGATAATTAATCAACGTCTGTCCAGCGAAATGAGTCCTTTTAATTGGAAACACTTTTGTACAGCTTCCGCAACACGGAGTTCAGAATAAGCCCGTGTAGTTAAAGTATTAGAAAATTTATTAAATTAGGTAACTGAGCTAATGTGTCCCTGAAAATGAGAGGTAACTGATATTTTTTTGGAAAATAATTTATTTGAACTCTTCACTTGAAATGAATAATACGGTTTTAAGTTTTTTTAAACTTTTGATGTAACAATAATACTGTTTGGACATGGTACGTTTGTCAATATGAAATATTATAGTACATGGTACGTTTGTCAATATGAAATATTATAGTACATGGTACGTTTGTCAATATGAAATATTATAGTACATGGTACGTTTGTTAATATGAAATATTATACGTTTATAAATATGAAATATTATAGTACATGGTACGTCTGTCAATATGAAATATTATAGTACATGGTACGTTTGTAAATATGAAATATTAAAGAACATGGTACATTTATCAATATGAAATATTATAGTACGTGGTAAGTTTGTCAATATGAAATATTATAGTACATGGTATGTTTGTCAATACGAAATATTATAGCACACGGTACGTTTGTCAATATGAAACATTATAGTACATGGTACGTTTGTAAATATGATATATTATGGTATATATTTTACATTAGCTCCACACAGGAGGCTCTGAGGAAAAAATTCCCTCGGGGCCTATGTCATCTTTGAAGATGCTGTATGGGGGGGGGGTTTAAGGGAAAGGAAGGAGAGGAAGTCCTGGAAAGGAAAAAGGTTTGAGGGGTGGGTAGGAATCTGGGGATAAATATGTCCAGGAGTGATGCACGTGTGAAGCCACCCCTCTCACTGCAGTTCAAGGCGATGGGTCGAGAGGGTCTGGCTGGAGAGATCAAAAGGACTCCCTCAACCAGTCTCTCCCGATGGCCTGCCACGCAGATGGTCGGCAGACGCATAGGCCGTTGGCAGAGCTGTTGGTCATCCAATAAATGGTTCCCGAGGCGGCGGTACCCATACCCGCCTACCAAATTGACGTTTGTCAATATGAAATATTAAGGTACATGGTACGTTTGACAATACGTATGAAATTCTTAATAAACTGTATCTAGTCTATTTTTAACATTTCATAATGTTTGGACTATTTATATAGCGCCGTTTTCGTGGCTCCGCATTATCTGCCGAACACTAAACTGATAATAATCCTTAGATTTGTTAACTTTACTTCACGGTTTGAAAGAAATCTTTTTTAATGTTAATACCGCACAAGAGTCCCAACTGCTTCCAACCGCCTGGAGCCACTGAGACCATGGCATCCCCGGGGAGGGTTGTGAGGCTGAAGGTAAGTAGGGAGGTGAATGACATAGGGAAGGGGAAGGTAAGGCTCTTTGGATCTAGTCACCAAATCCATTTTAAGCAAAGTTTCTATTATGAATGGTGGTCTTACACCAGGGCGATACTGAGAGTATCTTCCATTTTGGAACGTGCAGCAATTGTGGAATCGTGAAAATTATTTGCGCTCGCCGGGTTCGAAACCGCGACCTTCGTATTGGGAGTCGAGAGCCTTACCCCTCGACCACGGAGGCCATCATTAAAAGGGCTTTAGCTATGTTCTGTAACTAGATCTAAATAGCCAGGTACTTCTAAACCACACTCTTCTCCATCTACTACTCCATACTCCCTTTAACACCACAACATAATCTAATTGGGGATGACATCACTTCACCGTCTTCTAAAAGTAATCGTTTAGTTCTTGAACACATTTCGTTTGATAAAAAATAAACTGTAGGTAGGTACTTCCTTACGATAGAGAATTATTGATGAAAAAAAGAAATTAATTATTTCTGTAAAAAAACGACTTAGTCAAGTTGCAACGTTTTTCAGGACAAGCAATTAAATAGAAATAAATAATTATCTTTTGATGAAAATCCTTGAAACAAATCTCGATGATTTCGCAAAGAAATGAAAGAAAAATATTACAAAAGATCGGCGCTTAAAAAACGGTAATATTCTCAAGAAATTCATTTTTTCAAATCCAATATTGTGATAATATGGAGAGTCGCTTCAAATAAACGATCGAATAGCGAATATAGCTGGCGCAGTATTGAATTACAATACAAAACAATACTACAAGGTACAACTCAAACAGTCCTAGTCCTCGTGGGTTCAAACTCAAAGGACTTCAATACAGTTACAATAGAATAATCAATCTATCAAGTGTTTCAAACGGAATTTCTGAAGAAACAAAGGAATAATAGGGGACTTGTTTGGAAAAGAAAGGGCTCAAGAGATGTCATTATTGAAATGCAAATAAATGCAATTGTTCTTCGTGAATTCTATGCATTGCATTGCATTAGCAAGGATACTGAAATTATGTACTTAAGTGGGTGCGAAGTTTCATTATTATATTTTTAAAATGTTGTACATTGTGATTTGAAATTTGGTAGGCGGGTAAGCGTACCATTTATTGGATAATCAACACCTCTGCCATAGGTCAGGCCATTCCAAGTGGTTCGTTATGTTTGGTGACTTGGCAGGGGTGTCCGAGTTCATGGGGTGAAGTTTGAAGTTGAAGGTGATGAATGCGATCGAGTCGGGAGAGACTGGTTGAGGGAAACCTAACCTAGGCCTCTTCAGCCGGATTCTCTCGACCCCATCACCTTGCACCGCAGTGGGAAGGATAGATTAATAAGTCCGTCACTCTTGGACACATTGAACCCCAGATTCCTACCGACCCGTTATACCTTTTTCCTTGTCAAAACCTCCTCTCCTTCTTTTGTCTAAAAAGACCCTCCTCGTTACCACAAATATGACAGAGGCATTGAGGGATTTTTTTCCTCGAGGCTTTCTGTGTAGATCTAATGTATTTGAAGTGTGAGGGAAATGGTGACAAAAGCAAAGTTTTTTCGAAACCGGTCGTCAGAGGATTTAAATATTACGTTGTCATAATATGTAATAATAAATTCAAATTAATAAAATACTTAGTTTTTACCACTTGTATTGTTTATAAAAACCAACATGTTTCGTGAGCAAAGCTCACTTCTTCAGGGTTTTAATAATACTAATTATAAATAATAGACATAGACAATAGTGTGAATAGAAAAATATTGGACATAGACAATGGTAACAATGGAAAGATGAGAATGGGTAGAGGGAAGAGGGGCAATATGAAGCAATTTACAAATGGAATAGGTTTAATATTGGGTCATTTAAAATCAATTTTGATTATTAATAATATTCAAATTCGCATTCACACTCTTCTTCTGACATCTAAAATGTCTAGTTTATCCAACTGAATACCATTGACATTACAATGTATTAATTCTATTTCACTATTGAAGCTAAGGGTGTGACTAGTTTCCAACAAATGGTTGGCAAACTCCGAGAAACTGTTATTGTTTAAAGATTTCATATGTTCTTTAATCCTTATTTCGCTATTTTACCAATATAAAATAAACCGCAATCATTACACTTTAATTTATAGATTGCAGATTTTTTCATTTTTTCCTCTTCCCCTACTCATTCTCATCTTTCCATTGTTACCATTGTCTATGTCTATTATTTTCCATTGACACTATTGTCTAAATCAATTATTTATAATAAGTATTATTAAAACCCTGAAGACAAGTTGCAACCATAAAAGTGGTAAAAAGTAAGTATTTTAATAATTTGAATTAAAATGGTACCACAAAATAAGTTTGATGTGTTAGAAGAAATAATATATTATTTAATTCCACTTAGTTTTTCCAAAAACAGTTACCGCTTCACTCATTCATTGGTTTGCCATTCGATTATACCCTTTTCTTTTTTACCAACCACTCTGTTTCTCTCACACAAGATGTAGTGATTACTAATTCATTAAACATATTTCTGTATTAGTTGTAGAATTAACTTTTGATCTGATGAAGGAATGGTTCCTCGAAATCAGTTGCATTTAGTTTTCGAAGTAAGACTTCTTTAGGGGCATCACGACGGGTAACTCAAATCTTAAATAATCGAAGTAACATTAACGGAAATGACTTTCGATTTATATTTCATCATATTAACGTCGTAGATATGGCAACAATGAGAGTGATGAACCTAGCAACGAATAATAAAACGTCAAAGCAAACTTAAACGTCAGACGTCACGCGTTTATTTTTGTTTACTAATGTATAAGGTAAGTTCAACAGGTTTTTGTTATATTTTGTTGATTATATGATCTAACTAACTGGGAGGCGGGAATGAGTACCGCCGCCCCGGGAACCATTTATTGGATAACCAACACCTCTGCCACAGGTCACCACAAGTGATTCGCTACGTTTGGTGACTTAGAAGGGGTGCCCGGGTACATGGGGTAAGGTTTATTGGCAGCGGATGATCTAGACACACTAAACCCCATATTCCTACCCAACCCTCATACCTTTTTCTTTCTTAGAACTTCCTCTCCTTCCTTTCCTTAAAAATACCCTCCACACAGCATCCCCAAAGATGACATAGGCCCTTACGGAAATTATTTTCCTCAGGGCCTCCTGTACGGACTTAAATAAAAAATAAAAAACTAAAGATTTTTGAACCTTCTGATTTGTATTATTTTTTACGATGAATATTTATCTTTTTTCTCTCTGATTCGTGTAAATTCTAGCTATTGAAGTATAAAGTGGCAGTAGTGTGACAATAAAAATAGTGTTGTTTAAGTTGTAGTAAATTAAGTTTAGTGTTGTAAAAATTTTCTGTTTTAAAATAGAAAATTTTATCCCTTCGTTTATAAATAATTATAAACGAAAAAATCAACAACCTAATCATGTTCCACCGCCTAAAAAATGTAAGTTTTTATTTAGTTTTTAGTCAAATAAGTTTTACTTCAACCGCGCGTAAAGGTTAGACTCAATATTTTTTTTCATTTAAATTGTGAGTTCGAGTTCTATCTCTCTCTTTTTTTAACAAGTTTTAATAGGAAATTTTCGCACTCGTTTGAAATTTCCAGAAAAGAACACTTCGTTTTTGCCACTCTTTCTTGTGCTCGATAACTCGACTGAATAATGATTTCCCGACTTTTTATTTCCCCGTTCCTACAATAAGTATTTTTTTGTTAGACTGATTCTTAAATTTAATCTTTGTCCTTTTAAAAAGAACCCCTCCCCACAAGATCTTCAGAGAGAGGCCCCGAGGGAACAGAACTCTCATGGATAGAATTAAAATATTAATAAAACGTTAAAAGCTTTTAAAAAGAAATATTGAGCATCAAAGTGATATCATTCAAGATGCATTTCGTAAAGTTTCTTCCACTTGAGTAACCAATATCGGCAACTGCAACTTTGTGAGCAATCGGACCCATTATAATTCATCGTCTGCACCCAGAACAAAAAGCAATTAAATACCAAAATGAGGAACTGGAGCAAAGAAGTCGTTGCCCTAACAAAAAAACGGTCCTTTACATCAATCGAACCACTCGGGGTGACCTATGGCAGGAGTGCTCATTATCCAATAAATGGTTCCCGGGAGGGCGGTACCCGTGCAGGTTATCCTGCCTTTCGTAACCCGGCAATATTCGTCTTTCCTGAAAAAAACATATTCCTGTAAGTTTTCTCACATTTTTGTGTTTTTGTTTTTAGTAGACAATTAAAAATATTTTTGTAAGATACTTTTATGTTTTTGTAACGTATTTTTAATCAACTTTCTGTAAATTATTTTCATGCAATAGATATGTGTTTTATCCATGATTTTTATGTATTTTTCAAATTAACATACTTATTTATTTTTTTCGTGAATTTTTAAACATTATATAGGTTAGGTACCTACTTTTGCACTCACATGTTTATTATTTATTTATATTTCACGCCCTGTTGGGCTTTTACATGTTTTTTTTTTAAAATTAATTATTGTGTTTTATCTAACATTTTTTTTTACTTTAACTTTAGCAGGCAATTCTAATATTATTTTTATATAATAATTCGTAACTCCGTTATTCGTCTCAGAACAGACACTTTTTAGTGAGGCGGGTAACATACATGCATTATGTGTTAATACGTTTATATTATGTCAATAATAGACGCCCAGATTGATGCAAATAAAAAAATATATACAATAATGTTTTTTTTATTTTTATTTGTTGATGTTACCGAACTCGTCAGTCTCTTATTTCCCCATTGCTATTGAATGGTTTCAAAGAAAAATGAATAAAATTATTATAACGGAAATTTGATTCTTCCCAAGTAGATTTCTCTGCGAAGTCTTACCCAAATAAAAGTCGAACTATTATGATCAAATACACTGAATACCAGGCTATTATTATTCCGAATAGTGATTTCATCTAACGGATAAGAAGCCCATTTTCGATACAGAGCGGTTTGATTTCCGCCCGCCGCACTCTTGCGGCCCTGCCTTAGAAACTTGAGACGTTCTCTTTTGCTTCAAATATACGCCGAGTCCTGAATACCCTTAAGGTAGGCACTTGTGTCAATATTCAGGAGGTACTTGAACGTGATGGAGTCAATGTATCTCCCTAACCTAAAGTATACCAATGTGGAAGACGCAGCGACGCGACGAGAGGATCTTGGTATGTATACCAGAAAACTAACGGTATTTGAGTACCCTACTGGTTAAGTGAAAAATCCACCCCCACATGCCTGGTTTGCCCAGTAGGAACTAATTGAAGCCACCGCACAATGTATTGTCCCTTTGAATGATGAGTAAAATCTCCCAGGACATCAACCATTATTACTTGGAAGACTTGAATTGGCTAATTATGCGCCTTCAGTTTAGGTATCACCAAGAATCAAATAAATTAACAATATCAGTTACAAACTTTCTTCAGGCCAGTACGTACCGTAATATTGGTTATTTGAAATAGAAACCACGATCATGCAAACTCTGGCGTGGAAAAAGGTAGTATCAAACACAGCCACCGATTTGAACCGAAATAACTGTGACAAACAAAATTTACAGACAGATCAAATGCCAAATGATAGAGTTAGAACAGGACTTCGCTACGCACAGTCAAAAAATATTATCAGATAGCGAATTCCTAGTGAAAGAGGAAAATTTTATAATTTTTTTGCACTTATTGAGCATTGACTATTTAACAATTTATAGACATTTTGTTTGAACATTTTTATTTTACCTGTACATTTGTTACAATTTTTTTTATTTGTCTGCTATCAGTTTTGACACATCCGTGTCATTAAGAGCGATTGACCAGCGTCTGAGAATAAAAGTTTAAAAATGCTTGGAACTGTACAGGGAGGATCCAATGAGAAAGATCGATTATTCCCCATATCAAATATTTTAAATTAAAAATTTTATATCGATTTATTTAATTAAAAACTTGCTTTAATATATTTATTTATTTATTTATTTTTTCATGTTCTCTATAAAACAGTTATACACCAATATATATCATGGAGAAGATTATAAATTACAAAGTACACAAGGGCAGTTTTACTACTTAGTGACATTTGCTAAAAGATAGTTGCTGAACTGTCTGTAAGTGACATTGAAAATGTCGATGGTCAATGCAGAATCGTTAAGCAGTTGAGTCGCTCTGTTTATTGGCGCGTTCTGATAGGCAGAAGTCCTCACTTTCGGAGCATAAAAAAGTGCATGGGATTTACCACGAGTATACTTGTTAGGGACGTAAAAATTAACCTCTTTTAATATAGGCGGATTGAGTATGATACCAGAGATTAGCTTAAAAAAGTGTTTACCTAAAAATATTTGTTAATAAATATTGTTGAAATCGAGCATCCCTGTTAAGAACAAGGATGGATAAAGGAATGGATAGTACGTATATTCCCTCATATACAGGTAACGCAAAAATCTTTTTTGTACTTTTTCTATTTCTAGGATATGGTTTTGTTCAGAAGGGGCCCAAATAATGGAACTATATTCCAGGATGCTACGAACAAGTAAGTAATATATACCTACATTCAAGTAAGCAATAAAAGTGCTCAAAACGCACGATGATAAATTATTAAATATCGTGTATTTCTGGTAAGTATTTTTTGATCATAACTATTTTATGATTTTTCAATAATGTCTAAACAAAGTAAGTGTGTAAAAAAAATTTGAAATATTTTAGTTTGTAAGACCTTAAATAAATAGAAAAACTGAGGTACTTTTGTCACAAAACACTTTCTCGGATTTATTTTTAATGATTTTCTAAAATTTAAGTGCCGATAACTGCGTTGATTACATAATGTATTGATTTATATTGTTGAATGATTATATGATTGGAAATTTGTGTTGATTAATAGAATCTATCGTTTGAAAATTGAAAAAATCTGCCAACGACCAACGGTATAGCCTTAGTATCTTAAAAATACACTTAGTTTTTAAAAATTTAAAAACTGCGTGTACCAGATAAAATAACAATCTTTCAAAATCAATGTATGTTTTTTTTATTTTTTGTAAAAAAGAGTTGATACGCCTAGAGTTTGATTTAAAAATGACTAATTTCCGATATTCTCTGGTAATATCCTCTTAAATAGCTAGTTTTAAGATTGCTATAAAATATTATAATCTCTATTTTGTACTGAACCGAATTTCCATACACAAGTTACCACCATTGGCTATAGGATACTTGGCGTTTACGTTACTTTAGGTTTATATGTTTCTCCGGAAAAACAACACAGCCTCAACGAATTTCCATCTTTGATCCCCCGTTTTCTCATTCTCGATATCTTATTCTCCTTTCCCCTCTTGACCCTCAACCCAAACCATTTCATCACCCCCCTAAGATTGTTTTGCAAAGCGCTCAGTTTGGAATTTTATTCACGTGACGTGTTCGGTGTCCGATACGGTTATCATACCACGATGTCAGAAGATACATACTTAAACAATAAAGATTGGAAAATATTATTCCGCTTGGGCACATAAGCGTGTTTTCACGATAATTTAACGTAGGTAGACATAGGAATGACGTATGTCCCGTACTTGAGTTATTAAGGAAGCATTACCAACATACTTTATATAATACTTTACTAAAATGATAAAACCAAAAACCTATATAGCTTTATTTCTGAATTATCTAGAAGGATGATTTTTTTTTTGAATAGCTCCACACATCCTAAGGAAAGAAATCCTTCAGGGCCTATGTCATCACTGAGGATGCTATGGGGAAGGTTTTTTTAGGCAAAGGAAGGGAAGAAAGTCCTGGTAAGGAAAAATGTATGGCAAATGGGCAGAAATAAAAAAAAAAAAAAAAGGTTTGTCCAGGAGTACAAGACGTATGTATCCATCCCATCCAGTGCGATGCAAGGCGATGGGTCTGTGGTTGGAGAGGTCTAGACCACCAAGAGCTTGACAAACCGCTTCTCGTGAAACCCTGCTAAATCAGGCAGGGGTGTTGGTTATCCAATAAATGGTTCCTGGGCGGCGGTACCCATGCCCGCCTCCCAAAGTTTTGGTATTGTTTTGGACGTACTTCATCATTTCCATCACGAACTATGGGATTTCAATGTATTCGAAAAGGTAAAAAAAAGAAAATTATTATATAAGAGAGAAATGAATTAATTGTTGTAATTTGGTATTTTGTAATTTTAATTTTCCATCTTGACTTATGTGATATTGCCTAGGAACTTCAATCCAATCCACTGTCTCAAATATCATCTTTGGGATTTTGTGGGGAGGGTTTTATTCGGGAAATGAAAGAGAGTGTGGGTAGGAATCTGGGGGTCAATGTGTCCAGGAGTGACGGACGTATGAATCCATTGTTCCCTCTGCGGCGCAAGGCGATTGGTCGAGAGAGTCTGACTGCAGAGGTCAAAAGATCTCCTTCAACCAGTGTCTCCCTATCCGGCCCGTTATGCAGTTGGTGGGCGCACTTAGAAGACAGAGAAAAACCTCAACCCCATGAACCCGGACACCTATGCTTAGTCACTAAACTTAGCAAACCTCTTACGCCGTTCTTCCATGAAGCTACGTTCAAGCGATGCGATCGCCGCTCGTCTGTATTTTCAATACTATTATTACGCCGTTATTTCACGTAGCTATTCACAAGCGACGCTACCGCTACCTGTCAAACAAATTTGCTAGTGTAGCACCTAGCGGCGTTTTCAAACACTAATAATAGTATGGAAAACACACACGAGCGGCGATCGCGTCGCTTAAAGGTAGTTCCATGGAAGAACGGCGTAAGTCTTTCAAATCGCCGCTAGGCGCTGCACTAGCAAAATTGTATGACAGGTAGCGGTAGCGTCGCTTGTAAATAGCTACGTGAACGATGGGCGTAAGTGTGACCCATGGTATAAGTGTTGGTTATCCAATAAGTGGTGCCCATACCAGCCTCCCAAATTGAATAGAACTTTCACCGAACTTTATTATTGCTTTTTGACGAATTGTTCATATTTAAAAAAAAAATGCAGTAGGGATTATACACATTATACAGTAGTACTATATATAGGGACTAATATATATATATATATATATATATATATATATATATATATATATATATATATACATAAATTTAAATATATATATATATATATACGTATATATTTAAATATATATATATATATATATCAGTAAGTAATATATTAAATTGTAAATCTTATAATAACAAAGGATTTCTCGGAATTGCTTTCATTGTATGAATCCTTAATATTTACTTCATAATTACTGGTGTGTATACCTAATATCCACACGGAAAAAAATAGTTATTCTAAAACACGATCATTTTATTCGTAAAAACGGGACTGAAGTTCTTAGGAACTAATTAACAGTGTTTCAATGTTTATTGGCGGAAAAATGTAAGAATAAATTGTTGGTATACGTAATTTCGTACGTACACCAACAAATTATTCTTACATGTTCCCGCCAATAAACATTGATACCCTGTTTATTTTGTTTGTAAGAACTTCAGTACCGTTTTTAACCGTTTTTACGAATAAAATGATCCTATTTTAGAATAAAAATTTTCTCCGTGCATAGGTAATCAAATATGTTAAATCCAAAATCACATTCTTTTTTCAATCCGCTGCCTTAAATGGTAATTACGTTATTATTAATTAGATAATTATTTACGATTGTCGGTGCATGGGTGCGTGATTTGTAATTGTATCCCGTGTTTAATTATTTAATTTCGATGAAACAATAATTTAAAAATTGGTACTGTAAGGTAAAAATCATATCAGACAAGCGATAAAGCAGGTACCAAAATAATTTAATGATTTAAAAAAATATATTTTAAATGTGTATTTAGTTTTTTCAAATCTTTGATAGTTGCTTAAATTAATTAATAGGACAAGTTACAGAGACAATGCGCGTGGTTTCACTGAACTATGTCCAGTGGACATACTTTAGCGGCCCGTTCACGTAGGTAGATATATATTGCGGGATAATTACTACAACGAGGTAAGTCATTCAATTTTTGTAAATAAATACATAAAAATGAATAGCAATTTTCTCACTTCCAAAATATAAATATTACGGTTCCCAACACATCAATTTCTTATGAATTCTTAGGCTCTATCTAAGTTTATTATTTACAAAAAGATACAAAAACATTATTACCTGGCATGTCACTTCCGATAAACATAATTTAATTAGAAGGTTTATGCTTGGAGAAGATACGAATTTGGACGCGGAGGAGGTTGTATTAAAAACATTGGATATTGCATGATTTTACATTTGTTACCCCCATCACAATAAGAGTGATTGACCAGCGGCTGAGAATAAAAGTTTTAAAATGCTTGCAACTTTACAGGGAGGTTCCAATGAGAAAGATCGATTATTCCCCGTATCAAATTTTTTTAATTAAAAAATTAATATCGATTTATTTCATTCAGAACTTGCCTTAAAATATACCTGCATTCAAGTAAGCAATAAAAATGTTCAAAACGCACGATGATAAATTATTAAATAGCATGTACTTCTTGTAAGTATTTTTTGGTCATAAATATTTATGAATTTTTAATAATGTCTAAAGAAAATAAGTTTGCAAAAAATTTTGAAATATTTTAGTTTGTAAGACCTTAAATAAATGGAAAAACTGAGGTGTTTTTGTCACAAAACACGCTCTCGGATTTATTTTTTAATGGGTTTAATTTAACTAAAGTTTAAGTTCTGATAACTGCGTTGACTAGATAATGAATTGATTTATATTGCAGTATGATTATATGATTTGAAATGTGTGTTGTTTAATAGAATCTATCGTTTAAAAAAACAAATACACTTATATAAAATATAAATTCTATATAAAATAACAATCTTTCAAAATCAATTTATTTTTCTTTGTAAAAAAGAGTCAATACGTCTAGAATTTCATTTAAAAAGGTCTAATTTCCGGTATTCTCTGGTAATACCCTCTTAATAGGAAGACCAATGCCGTTTAAATATAACGTGTCTTGTATTTTTATAATGTCAATTGGTAGAATTTTGTAACATTTTAAGTTCAATAACGTTAGAAAAATTAAATCTCTACTATTCAAATGGACTAAAAACATAATATCCCGTGCTTTCTCAAGGCTTCATAGACTCTTGTATATATTATTGAAAGTACGAGTTGGAACTAGAGATCATTTTAACCCCTTCAACAAACACAACCATTGAGGCCGAGAGCTCTCCCATTGATTCAAAGCAGATCACGAACTGAAGGAGGGAAATCGCTTCATTCTTTTAGGGGACTCAATCAACCCCATCCTGTATACAAAGCATAACGAGGATAAAGTTTAAGCACTGGCATTCAATGTGTAATTGCCAACGGTGTAAGGTCTGCAAACAGCCCCCGAGATTATCGCAAAAAGTCCATCAAAAAAGCCAACGATAGGAAAACTGTGGTACGCGAGGAAACACTACGTTTACTAGGAAAGCTACGTTTGGTGACGTAGTAATGGTTCCCGGGTTCACAGAGTGAGATTTGTTCAGGTCTTGGCGGTGGATGCATCTGCCCACCGCGTTGGTACGGATCGGGAGACGACAGTTGAGGAAAACTCTCCAAACTCACTGATCCCCCAGATTCCTACTCACACCTTGCCCTTGTCCGTTCCAGAACTTTCTGTCCTTATTCTCCCTGGAAACCCTGGAATGATAATCTACGCGTTTAAGACGTAAGCGTGACACAAGTATTGCTGTCTTTTTTTATTTCGTTAGATACGTTGCCGAGCAGAGCTTACGCGGGGAGGCTGTGTCACCACGGTAAGTATAATAATTACGGAATATACATACACCATACGTTCGAAATACGTATGATTATCTTTTATTTTTTTAACTTTCGGAATTCTCCTTATGATTAGATTTTATTATTTTAAAGCAATTTAAAATTTCATAACATATTCTATTTTGACCTCAAATAAAAACATATTTTTAAGAGTTTTACAGCATTTTATTATTTTTAAAAATTATATTATCTTTTTCATAATTATTTTGCTTTTATTTGAAGTACGAAACCCCAAACTAATTATTTTATTCCTTTAAACTCTTTAAGTATTATATTGTGGCAAATATACACTTTTAAATTGCAGCACGTCTTTACGACGTATCACTATCTTTAACGTAGATCAAAATACGATTATCTTTCAAGGATTAAAAAAGAACCCATATGGAAATTATTTTTTTCATGACCTACTGTGTGGAGTTTATGTAATAAATAAAAAGATGGCTTAGAGAGGTTGAAGCATAATACTCCAAAAACCAATCACGATAATAGAAAAGGCAGTGAAAATCTCAATTCATATCCATCTATTTAACACCACATTCAAATTGCTATCCCTATGGCGGACTATAAAACAATAGGGAAGTTGAGTGAAAAATATTTTGACTTATAAAAAATATCTTCATGTAGATGATATTCAAACTTAAATACCAGAATTTTTTTTTTAAAGTTCGTTTTCATAAATAAATTAATTCTACAAGTTTGAATTTTATTGAAGCCCGCGAAAACGGCGGCAAGAGCATAATACCGTGCGGCAGAGTCCGTGACGTAACCCGGCCCTTGCTTGTGTGAAATATAAGGTAAATATTTACAAAACCGGGACACGCTTAATACGGACGAAAAAAAATTCCATATTAAGCGTGCCCGGTTTTGTAAATATTTTCCCTTATATTTCACACAAGCAAGGGCCGGGTTACGTCACGAACTCTGCCGCACGGTATTATGCTCTTGTCGCCGTTTTCGCGGGCTTAATAAAATTCAAACTTGTAGAATTAATTTAATTATGAAAACGAACTTTAAAAAAAAATACTGGTATTTAAGTTTGCCTGCGAACATTGATAAATTTTTTTTAAAAAAAGGACTCAACTTCCTTATTTAGAGATTTCCTGCAGCGCACTACACAAAACGAATAGCTGAATTAATAGTAGGTACATATTTTAATTTTAAAAAGCTTATTTTTGTTCTTCGTAAATTCAATACACTTGCACTGTGACTGTAGAGAAGTCGAAATTCGAATAGATGTCATCTCTTTAAATTTTAACTGATATATTGATCAGCCTTCGTTTATGTGAACTATATAATAATATGTAGAACATTGGTAAGGATACTTGTCTTAATACACCTTAATTGAACTTATTTTTTTTACATTCGCTCCACACAGAAGGCTCTGAGAAAAAAAAACTCTCAGGGCCTATGTCATATTCGGGAAGCTGCGTGGAGGGTCTTTTTAGGGAAATAAAAGGAGTGGAAGTTCTGGGAAGGAAGAAGAAAGGTATGGGAATATATAATAGGTATAGGTGGGTGGGAATCTTGGGTCAATGTTTCCAGGAGTGACAGACGTATGAATCCATCCCTCCCACAAGGTACAAGGCAGAGAATCCGGCAGGAGAGTTCAAAAGATCTGTTTTTTTATTCCGGCCCACCACGCAGTTTCCTCAGAAAACCATCATCCCATGAACCCGGGCACCCCTTTTAAGTCACTAAACGTAGCGAACCACTTGGAGTGATTCATTGCAGGGGTGTCGGTTATTCAATAAATGATTCCTGGGCAGCGGTACCCATAATTGCCACCCAAATTGTGATAACTAATTTAGTCCTTCGTAAAAAGTGGAATGTCCTCAATGTTCAAAATACATTCGATGTGCACTTCTAAGGTGCGCTGTGGATGAATGAATACGTTCTTTGTTCCTTTAAAAAATTGTGTGTGTGTGTAGATATATAGAAAAGTTTTTTTTTTCTTTTATACAATTTACTATATGTAAATAATTTTACATTTAATTCATGGTATTGAGAACGAAAAACATTGATTTTAAACGAAAAACCTTAAAAAAATGTTTAATTTAGTAAAAGAAAATGATATTATTTTTCTCTAAGTACCTAGTTTCTGATTTTATGTGCTGGTGAGCACGTAGTACACAATTAGTTATTCCGAATCAATACAAGAAAATTGTATCTCTAGTATAAAAATACAATAAAAAAAACAGTTTTAGGTTTATGCGATGATATTTATAAATGGTATCGTACGTTAAAAAGCATTTTTATTATTATTTACCGAGTTTAGAGATTGGCTTATTTCTGTAAAGCCGCTTCGAAAAATATTATCAATACAAGTACGCTTGATAAATCTAAGACTCTGACCTTTCAAACGAGAGTCAATAGTTATTAAAAAAATAATTATTTGGTGGGTTGTGAATTATATAAAATGAGCAAAAATTAAATTTATGTAAAATTATAAAAAAACTTAAATACCCACATGATACAATAAATAATCTTAAAAAAATTTGTAATTTAGGAAATACCTGCTCTAAAATAAGTTAACTCTGAAATAAGTATTCCCACTTTATTATTGCAGGTAGCTAGGGATCAAGCCACTATATTTTAACGTGCGTTACCTCACGTGTTGTCGGTTCTACACGGAGAAAAATGTTATTCTAAAATATTATCATTTTATTCGTAAAAACGGTTAAATACGGGACTGAAGTTCTTACGAACAAATTATCAGTGTTTCAATGTTTATTGGCGGGAAAATATAAGAATAATTGGTTGGTATACGTACTAATTGACGTATACCAACAAATTATTCTTACATGTTCCCGCCAATAAACATTGAAACCCTGTTAATTTGTTCGTAAGCACTTCAGTTCCGTTTTTAACCGTTTTAACGAATAAATTGATCGTATTTTAGAATAACATTTTTCTCCGTGTAGAGATGTTACAGAAACAGATTTTTATATTTGTTTCTTTGCGGAAGGCGTGTGGAGATACGGAAGCAAATGTGTTATTGGTATTAAAATTTCAACGAGAACGGATATAATGGAAAGTCTTAGCACTTTCGTCGGATGATGTGTGTTGTACTATTTAATTTATATAAATAAAAAGCATAAAACCTAAAACATAAAGCAATATAAACATTTTTACCCAGTATAATTGATGATCATCGAAGGATCTAAACAAAGGTTGCTAAGTAAATCATCCGGGAAAGTTCCGTTAAACTTCCGTTATAGTTTTGCGGAAGCAGATGCAGAAGTAAAAATAATGAAGTACTTTCGCCATGGCGAAAGCGGAAGCAGAGCTCCGTTATATCACTAGTTCTCACATAAGACCTGTCACAATGATTTGCGCCTAATGAGGGCAATAAACTGAGTTAATAGCCAGAATTTTCGACTCCTGGACTATGACGATAATATAAGCACATCAAGTTATGTAGATACCTACAAAGAAAGTCCTTAATTTAACGAACAAACTGTTCCGCTTCCGCTTGTCTTTATAGGGAATAAATACTTACTACGCAAAAAATAGTTAACAACCAGAAATAAATAAATTAGAATTACACAACGCCTTATCCATATCATGTATGATATGGCCGGCGTAGTCCAGGGCAAGGCTATGGAAGAAGGACTCTATGGCTCCGAAGGTCGCGGGTTCGAACCCAGCGTGAGCAAATACATTTTATTTGATTAATTTGCGTTATTTCACAATTAATTAATAAAAATAATATACACTATATTTGCGGCACGTTCCAGAGTGGAAGATACTCTCAGTATCGCCCTGGTGTAAGACCACCATTCAGAACTGAAACGTTGCTTGAAATGCATCAAAATCAACACCATACAACAACCTGCAGTCCACCTCGGAACAGGAATACCTAGTGAGGAGGATTGAGGACAAAATACTTCACTTTGTATTCTTAATTTACTTAATATTGTATTTTAATATTAATTTATATTGTCATTAAATTTTTTAAAAAAAATGGCTTTAGCCGTGTTTAGTGACTAGATCTGAATAGCCAGGTACGTACTCACCTTTCTCTTCCCAATATCCTTCTCTTCAGCCTCACAAAACATTCCCCAATTGGGGATGCCATTTACCTATTTAAAACTACACCGAAATACCTTCGGCTGTAATTGCAAGTTAAGATAAATAATTAGTTATAGCGTTTCCATAATTAATTATTAATTGATTTAAAGCAATGTTATAGTCTCGGACTAACATAAAATGGTTACATAGCTGGCGTATAAAAACATATAAAACACATTTTTTTCAATCCATCCAAAAATAGTTGATGTGTATCGAGATGATTCCACCATAGAAGAGTATAGGATTTTAATAAAAGAAACTCTTTATTATGGTAATTGACGGTTATGCGTATAAAAATTTGTAATTTTAAAGAAGTTGAACTATTTTTTTAAATTTGAGAATTTCTGGAGCAGACTACAGAACACCTATTATAGAAGGAACGAGGGAAGAAATTAAGCGAGGGCGGGAGTGGAAGAAATGTGTTGTTCAGGAATAAAGGGCTTAACGCACAAAAGCCCCAGAAACAATAGCCAAAGGGTGGATTTTTATCCCCGGCATAAAGCTCCATCCCCCAAGGACCACCCACCCTAAACACCCCCGTCCCTAACCCAACTTGTTCCTTAGTCCGATCCACATGTTTCATGTCGCCATTGAATTTAGCCAACACGACAAAAAAAGGCACGCCTTACACTTTTGCTGAAGAGAGGCGAAAATATTATACCGCTCAAAATTCTTTCAAGATTTCGCTTAATTTTTCAAAAGAAAGTCTTGACGACAAAGAATGTTAAAAATATGTGATTTCTGACATTATGCCTTATGTGACTCAGGTAAAATTTTAACGCTTTGTCATTTCCATATAGTATGGGCTGTCTACATTTTATTAGGTTTTTTTAGTGCCTGCACCATGTTAAAATAAAAAAAAATCTTTTTCCCAAATCTAAGCGAACTACTTTTCTGACAAGCTTTTCTTGTCTGTATATCGAATATACAGTACAGTCTGTACTGTACAGTACAATATGGGTAAATTATTTTAAAACAACCCTTGCTTGTGTAGTGGTGTAGGTGGTGGATGGAGTCAAAATGATTGAATTTAACAAAAAAAAAATTGTTTGATTCCAAGCCAAAAAACGAAACATAAAAAAATATATCGAAATGAATCGCGAGACTAATTTTTACGAACTTGTTACGCATCTCATATTTTTTTTATTTTTTTTTTATTTATTTAATATTTAAAGGTTTTTATTACAATAAAATACACAATTTTTACATTTTATACAGTGGTAAAATAGTCGAAAAGAATAGCTTTTCCTCACCATAAAGAGACAAGGCTCTTGTGTTTGGTGAGGGAATTTTAGTTCAAATATATTTCAATTATACAATATCATGTGTGAAAGTAAATACATTATACAATATGGCAAAAAACAAGGCATAATTAAGAAATTGCAAGATTTATCAATAAAGGATATGAAAGAAATAATAATAATAGTGAGATATAGACTCTTATACTTGTTTTAGGTATTTTTTTAATTTTTGCTGAAATTCCTGAATATTTTCGATAACTTTCAGATATATATTTGGGCATTATCGGGTTAAGAGAGGATCACTTCTCAAATATAAGGTTTCTGATGGTAGTTTTGACAAGAAAACGTAATTAGATATGGTATGGTCGTTCAGATCGTCAGACACTCCATTGTTTATTGGAAAGTTATTAAATGTTTATACCAACGAACGGTTTTTTTTGCTAAGATAATGTGATTTAAATAGATTAAGAACAGGACCACCTACACCAATTTTCTTCAGTTTATAGAGAAGCATATCATTACTTAATTGTATCAAAGGCTTTTTGAAAGACTGGTCATTTATTTCTGCAAGCGTGTTCCATTTTTTCAAAGCCATACGTTTTTATTATCTTTGAATCGACAAACTTTATTTTGCTTGTGAAAGAGTATCGCTTTTTTATCATATATATTTTTATTCATCTACACATTTCCCATCATGCAAATTTAACCAGTTCCTTGGATATTGTGTAGGTAATGTGAAAATGTAGATGTCTTGCATTGACTAGTAAGTGAATTGACTCGCGCAGTTTTGCCATCTGAATACATGAGTTTTATGCATTCGAAAGGAGAAAATTCACGTACCATTGAGAAGACACTTTTAGAATTTCATAATATTTTGTGTAGAAACCTATCTATTATACCTACCTACCAGTTATAATTCATTTTTTGTTCATCACTTCAAAAATGTATATATAGTCAATGTTACATGTGTATTGAAAATTGACCCACAATCTGTAATACACAACAACAAAAATATTCGTTTTCGTTTTAAAAAGTTTTGTTAAAAGTGAACCGAATTAAGCCATCACCACTAAACTAAAATGAAAGGGATGAAATGGGGGTAAATGGATTTAAAAATAATTTAGGTTAAATTTAATTTAATAATGTTATTATTAAGTTCTGCAAGTATTTTAGATTTGTATTATGGTTATCTTTGTAATATATATGTAATATAAAAATAGTTTTATTATAAATCTAAAACACTTGCAGAACTTAATAATAACATTAAATAAAATTGAAAAAAAATGAAATAGAATTCCACGAATTAAACACAAAACAATAGATATGTAGATGGATTGATTAATAGATATCTGGATACATATTTATATGGAAAACTAAGCCATTAGTAATGGTAAATTTTCAATAACTATGGATCTTTCTAAACTTATTAACTCGTTGTTAAAGTACCTAGCAAACTGGCAGCTGAAAATTTTGATTGGCGTTGAACCTATCAACGATTTAACGTAAATTTTATTTGGCGTTAATATTAAATTTATCCGATTCTGTAAATATAATAATATAACGAAAAATATCAGCGAGTAACAAACAACGTTACGTCAAAATAAATATCATATTGCAATTTCTAGTGATGTTTCATAGCAGGCCCGAAACTCGTCAATCAATGTTGGAAAAATATATTTCAAATAAATTTCCACATCTAAATAATAAGCTCTTTGGCAATAATCAAGTACCTCGGGCCACCAGGCTACTACCATTTATTTCATTGAAATGATATATGTAACATTATGGTTTTATAATAGTTTTTATGTTCAGACTATTGTGACCACACGAAAGTGTCCACTCTCCTAGCAAAAGAATACTTCAAAATCACTAAATTGTGATTATCTGCTCTACTACAGGATAGCAAAAACTTAGAAACAGTAGAATAGTACAATTTAAAATGTGTACTTGAAGCGGGGTCTCTTCCTTCAATATTATCGTCTACTGCGACAACATTTGCTACCAGATTTGCTTCCACATCACTTACAACATCGTCAATGGATTGACCTTACATACAGACGCAATGTTCGTGCTTTCCGTGGTCGATGGAAAACACGATAACATCCGGGTGAAGCGGGGAAGGCAGGGGAGGAAAATGTTCATTTTTTGATAACAACTGCACGGTGCGCTCTTGTCATAAGTGAATAGATTGCACAAATTTTTGAGGTTATGTACAATGAACGTAATTATGAATTTAATAAATGATGTAATGGACGCGTCATGTCTGTAGCCACGCCTACAGCGCTTCAATGTTCAAACAAACGCAGGAGACGACAATGTGGAAAAAAACAAAAAATGTTCTAGAAATGTTGAAGGCGAAGTTGATGCGAATGTTGAAGCTCGAGATCGGACTTGAGCTATACCTACATGTAACACATATATATGAGAATGTAAGGACTTAAAAAAAAATCTATTAAATTACAAAATCGAAAGGGATTTATTCTGATGTGTTCTTAAAACGGGTCTCCAGCGACATTGTCACCACACACATTGAACAAAATGTTTGTGAAAACATGAGACATTGGGGCAGGACCACAGTGTTTTATTATTCTGTGGCCGATGGAAAACAAAAAAAGTTTTGGCCCCGACCCAATGTTTTTGTTTTTGTTCGAACTTTCAGCTTCACAAACCCTTTAATTCGAGTCTGCGCTAGTGTAATATATTCTAAGTTGAAAAATTATTAATTATCTTACCTATAAAGTATAAATCCGTTTACTAAAAGCAGCTAAAACTTTCCAACGAACTTACGAAAAAACTATGAATCTCTGTATTACCTGTTTGCTATTTTTTATGTCCGAATAACTATTCTCAACCAGCAAATTTATTCCACGGTCAACTAATTATTGATCTTCATGTAAAACCTATTCACGCGAGAACTATAAACTTATATTTTGACATATTGCTATGTATTATAATATTAACTAGTAAATTTACAATTTACGTGTAATAAATTAATTAAAACCTGCTAGAATTCTAAATATTCCTTTAACTTTAAAGTAAGAAACCATCCGATGTTTCGTTCTTTTAAAATGAAAGTAAAAATATTTTGTTGAAACTGGGGCAAATCCGGGTTGTTACTATAAGTTATTAATACATAGGTAGTTGCTTAACATCTAGAAAGGCGAAAAAATCGGTAAACTGGAAAAAAACCTTCCTTGAAGGATAATTAATGCGATCTAAAAGGATGCTAAAAATAGCCACATACTTTTCAGGTTTTCTTTATTTTTTACCACTGAGAGCAGCGCTACAAAGCCGTGTCAAAGGAGATGGGGTTCAAAAAATCCTTTGATTTTCAGATAAAAATACTTTTTACACCGAATTTTTACCTTTCTTGAAAGTTTTTGTAATAATTCTTAAAAAAAAAATACAGTAAATCATTTTTTTTCAGAGAAGCAAGTTTATTATATGCAAATTAACCTTTTAAAAACTTTTGAATTTTAAAAAAATCAGCAAATTCAATATTTTTGCAGATGAGGCAAGGACCATCCAATTATTCAATTTCATAATAACCTTTCCAAAAACAATATTTTAAACGAAGAGAAAACACAACAGGAATAATTTCCCTCAGGGCCTGTCATCTTTTGGAAGGTTCTTTTGAGGATAGGAAGGAATGAACATGGGTCTTGAAGAGACCCATGTTGTACATATGTACACAGCCAATCTGTTGAATACAAGAAAAAGACGTAGAAGTCACTCGTTTTCATGTGGCAAATATCAAATTTACGTAAGTTTATTTATTTGAAAGCTGTAAGTAACCGGAGTAGCAAGAAATTGTCACATCACCATAGCACTACAGACTTTCTTAATGAAAGTTAAATTTTTCTTAGCAATTGAAAATTATTGCTCGGTAATAAAGTCAACAAAAGAAATTTAAATATCTCCAACAGAAATTTGTATAACTCCCCATTTAGCTCTTGTGAAATTGTCGAGACCGCGATAGACATTGAAAACAATGGACGTATTAATTGCCCGGCCACTTTGTTGTGGGTGCGGGCTGGAGATGAACACATTGATATGGCAGGGATGGTTCGAGATGACCCGGGATACGGCCGGGATGGTCCGGGATACGGCCGGGATGTCCCGAGATAAAGCCGGGACCATATCTCTGCTCATTCGGAACATCAGATGAGATAAGAACGAGTACTTTGATTCGGTCTGGAATGAAAGCAAGCTGTTGGGTATGCGAGATGGCGTAATATAGCTGGAGACAGAACAATAAATGTTACGCAATTTGTTTGGAGCATTGTCAAACAGTAATCTTTGTGCAACTAGCGGTTCCTTTATTCTTCGCTTCTATGACATGAAAATTAAATTTTTTAAACATTATATTTCAATTCATTGCCGGAAACCCGGGCGTTTATTAAGGTAATATAGTATTTTATAAACAAGTAAGTTACCCACCTCACTAGCTTTGCATGGTAGGGTATCCTGCTTTTATCTAACTCGTATTTGATTTTGTTTTTGATTATGTTGTTGATTTTGTTTTTGATTTTGACTTTGATTTTGTTTATGATTTTTTTTTGGATTTATTGTTTTTAGATTCAGTTTTATAATTTTATTTTTTGTTTTTGTTTGAATTGTTTGTGATGCTTATTTAGATGTACTTTGCTTTTTAATTTTATTTTTTGCTTTTATGTGAATTGTATGTAATGTTGATTTAGATGTACTTTGTAAATAAAAAAAAATAAAAAAATAACATGTAAAAGCCCAGCAGGGCGTGAAATACAAATAAATAAATATATAAATAATTGAATTAAACAATATAACTAACTTACAACCACTGAATTATTTAGTTACACACCGACCGGTTTCGGAACAACCGTTCCTTCCTCAGGGCAAACATATAATGATGACAATTACAAAATAGTGTATCTCTCATTAATTCCTAGCCACGCCCCCACCCCTACCACAACACCTACTGATAAATTGTACCCTCCCACTGTTTTGTAATTGTCATCATTATATGTTTGCCCTGAGGAAGGAACGGTTGTTCCGAAACCGGTCAGCGTGTAACTAAATAAATCAGTAGTTGTAACTAAGTTATATTGTTTCATTTGGGAGGAAACACATGGGAGGAAACAACAAGGATTGCAAACTCAAATATAAACATACTCAAAACATGGTTCGACCAAAATTGTCTGTCACTAAATACTGAAAAAACTTATTTCATACCATTCTCACTTAAAGAAAAAAATGTCGATAATAGTATTATAATTAAAATTCATTCATCACAGTGTAAAAATAAAAAAGAATGCAACCATGTTAAATGTTTACTCATAACAGGCAAAAAAAGTATTAAATATCTGGGTGTTATAATCGACAGTCAATTAAAATGGAACGAACAAGTAAAAAATATGATAACTAGAGTAAGAAAACTAATTTACATATTCATTAAATTAAGAAACATCCTGTCACATGGTATGATTAAAATAATATATTTTGCCCTTGCCCAATCTATCTTACAATATGGTATAATCGGTTGGGGAGGAACTTTTAAAACTAACCTCTCACCTGTAGAAAAGGTGCAGAGGTTGATTCTAAAAGTCATCCTGCGAAAACCATCAACATTTCCAACTACACAACTGTTTGAAACTTTTAAGGTTCTGAGTTTAAACAAGATCTTCCAAAAGAATGCATTGCTACAAATTCATAAAGACCATTTTAATACAACAATTTCCGCAAAAACAAGTAATCGACCTAGATCCCGAGGTAACTTAGAAATTCCTAAATATAAAACTACTGCTTCTCATCACCATTACACTTACCAAGGTATAAAGTTTTTCAACGCCCTTCCAGATAAAATCAAAACAGAAAAAAAGTATAAAGTTTACAAATCTCAAATCAAACAACTATTAGATAAACCAAACACTAATTACAAATTTTAATTTCATAGAAAAAAGTCTACATATTTTTTATTGTATGTACACTTATTAGTGATAACTGATTAAGTTTTAACTATAATATGTAACTATTAGTATGAAATTAATCACTTTACATAATTACTAATTTATATTTAAAAATATTCATATTTTTCCTTTTTTTTAACATATCCTCTACAAATATTATATCAATCTTTTGACACAGTGCCTTACCTTACCAGTACTATACTTATGTACTGTCATATTGGTAAACGATAATTGTTGCATTTCATTATTATGTACCTTCAAATAAAATATTTATCAGCGGCTGAGGCCAATTTAAATGTTTAGAACCAACTATATGTACCTATCTATTAATTAGTTTATTAATATATATTTATTTCTACATTAAATTCAATTTGTAATTTTTATTTTTCACTCATGTAGATTGTAAGTCAATTATTGTAAACAATAATTAAAACATTATAATTTCTAACTTTTTTTAACTAAGAGGCTATACTCCTCAACTCAAACACGAGAAATTTTTTCTCCGTTGAGTTGAGTAGTTTGTTAAAATAAAAATCTATTTGTAAACAGCTTTTAAGAACCAACTGTATTTATTTTTCTAAATCTTATGTATATGTATTTCAAATAATAAAAAAAAAAAAAAAAAAAAAAAAAATTTAATTATGAAATTAACTTATTTATTTCAACACAAAAAAAGAGTGTCAGTTAGAGGATGATACTTACAACGCAACGTTTGTAGGTAATATTTATTTATGTGGAGGTACTTCGTGCCTTCTCTTATCGCACGTTTCCTTTCATCGTTTTTATCTTCATCCTGTCAACTCTCAAAACCGGAAAAACACAGTAGAACCTCACTGATATCTACACAGTTACCTTTTTTAAACCTCTCAGACCTCGAGCATATTTGGTTCGAAGGTCAAAATATTTCCGTTTTGTAACAAAATTCAAATAAACGGAATGTTTTTGAACGTTTTCGAAAAATAAAATCTGTTTTTTAGAAAGGTGATGAAAGCTTAAGAGCAATAGTGCAATACCCATTATCTGTAAGAAATGTTAATTTAACATATAATAAACTGTTTTTATATATTATATATTATTTATAATAAACTGTTTTTTATACATTGAATAATAGTATTATTGATTGTATAAAAGAAATAAAAATTAATTTAACAATATTGTTATTTAAAGTATTAGTTTTGTTTCACCTATACTATTTTTTGTTATTTTTGTTACTTCATAAAATTGTTAACCTCAATGTAGGCTTGTCTTAGTGAGGTTAAAAATTGATGAAACGTGATGAAATAATTCGAAATATACATATAATTTTATAAATATAAAATTTTTGAATGCCAACATAAAAAGTTTTAAAAATGGCTCACATTACATTTTTTCTAACTAAATTACTGATAACGAAAACACAAAACACATACATATTTTATTAGACAAATGTTTTACAAACGTTATCGGCACCTCATTTTTTGGCGTTTTGTGTAAAAATAATTAATAAAATAAAAAAATCCCAAAATTTATTTTTGTTTAAAATATTTTGTGATAAAAAAATATTTTTAATTTGAATACAAAGCGTGGTGCTTTTATTTTTCTAACACTGTTTAAATCATATTCCTCACCATCATAGTTATGGAAGCACAAATATATCTATAAGACCTATAAGAGTTGTTCCCAAAAGCGAACAAATTTGCCTGGGGTCAATACGTCTTTCGTATTTAATCAACCTTCCCCTAGATTGATATTCCCTTGGGACATATTTATAACTTGGTAAAAAAACAACTGCAATGATTATATAACTTGCCTTAAAAATTACAATAGCTTCTGATCTTCGATGCTCTCAGTCGAGGAACAGTAATTATTTTCAAAAAACTTAGGAATTTGAATTCCCGCAAAGCAGTGAAAAGTCATCCTTTAAGTCCTTGAAGTCACGATCCACACTACTGAATTCCGAGCTAAGCCGTTTGCGCCCGTTCATTGTTTAACTCTCCCAGAGTTGGCAGAAAAAGGATTTTATCAAACCCCTTTAACCCCCTGAACACCGAGCGTCGTAATTTTTACGACCACGTAACTGAAACCGACGAAATGATTGCGCACCAATTTTATTAGTCTTAAAGATTTAATTTTTTATCGGGTGTTTAAATAATATAATATGATGTACGATTTAAAATAGCCAGCAGTTTTAAACTGTGACTTAAAGAAAAGATCATCTTAAAAATGTTAAACCTTCAACTTGGTAAAGAAATTCTTGAATTCAGAATGCTGTATAATCGCAATTTTGGAGGCGTATATGGGTATCGTCGCCCCAGGAACCATTTATTGGATGGCTAACACCCCTGCTATAGGACAACCCGAGTGATTCTTTACGTTTGGTGACTTAGCATGTGTGTGATTTGTTTAGGCCATGGCGGCGTTTGCCCGCCTACTGCGTGACTCCTATTTGGAGAGAATGGGTGAAGGAGACCTTTTGACTTCCCAGCTGGACTCTGGACTGACAGCTGGACTGAACCCAGATTCATACGCCCATCACTCCTGAATATATTGACCCCCAGATTCCTAACCACCCCTTCCTTCTTTGATTCCTTTTCCTTCCCAGATCTTCCTTTCTTTTTCCTAAAAAGACCCTTTACACAGCATCCTCAAAGTTGAAATAGGCCCTGAGGGATTTTTTTCCTAAATTGGTTTGCACATACCACTAGATACTTTAAAAACATCAACATTACATTACTTTTAACCACAGTTGACTTTGGCAGCCACCTCTGATCAGGAGCCCCAAAATACTTGAAAAAAATTCTTGACTTCGCAGAAACGGGCACCGTTAGCATTACTCCTAAAAAAATCATAAACTTACAATGCCTGCTGCCTACAGGGTTAACCGCCGAGACATAGATTGTTCAAAAAATTCTTCCACTCCCCTATTTCTCATTTTCCTTCATTTCTCCCAGTTTGTAACGTTTAAAAAGCATTGTCCCGTGCACGCGTTCCCTTTTAAAAAAATCGGACAAAGGCAGTTGACATAAATGTACAAATGTTACGAATGTTATGTACGTAAGTTAAATGTAGCGCTTGTGAATGTTGGAGCTTTGGGCCCTTGTATCTTTGCGTTCTCATTGTAGAGATCTACTTTGTGAAAACTTTGTTATGAGGGATATACAAGAATGTTTGATGAATTGGTTGCTTTGATGAAATAAATAATGTGGAGACTCCCTGCTAGATAATGTTATAAGTATAGAAAAGAAGAACCGGATCAGTTTTTGGATATTTATATCTAAATACTTTATTTTTTTCTATTAATCGTTGTTAAAAAGATTCAATTTTTATTTTATTTTAATCATTATTTTTTTACCTTCAACTAAGTGCGTAAAAACGATAAATTATGTAATGTAATAGTTATAGATGTTGGTCCTTTACACCATGGGTAGGCAACCTTTTGTTGTAAAAGGGACAAATATTAGACGCGGGAATTAGTGCGGGCCGCACTTGGGTCACATATCATTACAGTACACATACACATATTTTAGTGTTTTTTTTTTAAATAGAGATAGCGTCTAAATGTGAATCTGATAACCGAGAACAGAGTTTGTTTTTTCAATAATTCAGAATTGAAAAAGTTTGCCCACAAATATATGTACCCACTACCAAACATAGTAATTATTTGCTGAGCAAACCTTTTTAACTCCTTGTAGTTTTTAGTAAGCAAACTCCCTTAGCAAACCACCAAGTTAGTTTTTTTCCTTAAAAGCCATTTTAAGTGTGGTATCACTTTGCAAATCTATCATGTTAATTTGCAATAGCTTGGTACATTATCGGTTTTCGAAAATCTCCATCAGACGTGCGAACTCTTTGAAACCAGCAAACCGGTTTTCAAACTCAGTTTGATGTTGTATTAATGCACATCATTTTAGTGTTTTGCCAAACAAAATTTATCCCAGCTTCTTCTATTGCTTTCTTGCAATTTGGAAAATGATTGAGTTTTCTTTCATCGATATGCTTGATAAATAATGGTAGTTTCATTTCAAATGATTTAACATCTGAAAACACATTGCATATCAATTTATTTTTTCCCTGTAAACGTGTATTGAGTAGATTCAGTTTGGCAGTCAAATCAGTCAAAACTCAAGATCTACAACCCACTGATTATTAAAAAGTGTATTTCCCTTTCACTCCGTTGTGTGTGATATTGTCTGACACGTGCGTTGTGGCGAGAATCTCGCGGGCCACAGGTTGCCGACCCATGTTTACAAAATACACAGCTACACTTACCTACATTATGCATCTATATGTCATGAACCGCCGTACTTGTAGTTAGTATTGTTACATTTCCTAACTTACTATTGAGAATTGGTCGAACTTATTAAACTGGAAGATCCGTTATGAAAGGGACGCATCTTGAAGGGACAAATTCAACATCCCATAGTAGCAATGACGCCAGGAAGTTCAAATTCCGACTAATTTATTATTTTCAAAAAATATGTCATAACATTTTATTTTTGTATTTGAATGTCATAATTTAAAAAAAAAAAATTCTTACCTACATATATGTGCTTTGGGAGAATATTTTAAAAAATTTCATGGATTTTCCTGCATTTCCACTTGAATTTGAGATCGTGAATTCCGTTTATATAATATCTGTAACACTTTAGTTTTGTTATTGAATGTCTGCATTGTGAAATAAACATTATTTCTGACATATGTGGTTTGGGAGAAATTTCCGGTATTTCCACATGAGATCTTGAATTTCGTTTAGTAATATTTGCAATACTTTATTTTTATATTTGAACGTCCGCGTTGGCAAATTTTTCTTTCTAACATATATTTTGTGCTGTGGGAGAATTTTTTCAAAAGTTCCCCGAAATTCCTACCTTTCTACATGAGGCCTTGAATTTCGGTTATCTAATACAAAATATATCCACTAATGGCGTGTTATTTATTTAAATTAAACATTAAATTAATGAAAAAAATACTACAAAAAAGAATGATAAAAAAAACTTGTAAGTTAGCCCAGCTATAAAATAAATTTTTAAAATCCTCGTATTTTGATGAGCTTCCGTGAAGCTTTGCAGAAATATCATATTTCACGCATAAAGTATCAGATTGTTTTTGAATTTCTTAAAAGGGTTTTAAAAAATATGATTTCATTTTTGGGTACAATGTCTATAATAATCATGGTATATAGACACTGTAAAGCCAGGGACACAAACAGCGTTAAAAGCGCCGGCGTTATTTGGCTTGGCCTACTTCACCATATCGCTCGCCATACATTTGCGATTGGAATGCATGGCGAGGAATATGCTGAAATAGGCCAAGCCAAATAACGCTAGCGCTTATAACGCCGTGTGTGTCCCTGGCTTAATGCTGTGAAAGAAGGATTGGTTCCATTTTTTTGTTGTTGCTTATTTGAATTGATACGGGTTACAATGGGTAACATACAATGAAGAGTTATATC
Organism: Limnephilus auricula; assembly: GCA_951813805.1. Taxonomy (NCBI): domain Eukaryota; kingdom Metazoa; phylum Arthropoda; class Insecta; order Trichoptera; family Limnephilidae; genus Limnephilus; species Limnephilus auricula. The sequence continues at coordinate 23,566,106 of OX638404.1, forward strand.
ATCACACCTTGCATAATTTTTGCTGGGAATGGGAATGCGGTAAAACAAATAAATATATAACCACTCGAGCGCTTTTTGCCACATTATGGCACTATTTCCAAAACCTCGGATTGCTATTTTGTCAATATGTGGAAAATTTCCATTTTTTTTTAATTAAAACTACTATATTATATATAGTACATTCAAAATATAACAAAATAAATATTCTCTAGATTCATTAAAATGTTTTAAGGTTAAAGAATTAATTATATATTTTTTTATAAATCCTACAAATATGTGATAATAGACAAAAGATAGGAGAATTCATTGGCTACATAGAACTATAATCAGTTTGTATGTCTCCATATTCAAATTAGGAGGTAAGATTTTTTTTAATATGGCCGGGAAATTTTCCTTTAGCAATCCGACACTCCGAGTGGTTATATATTTTTTAATTTATTTTTCTATTTTATTTATTTTATAAATAATACATTTAATTGCTTCATGATATGAAGTTTACAATAAGACAGATTGGATCAAGATAAGATATAACTTACCTTTTTATTTCTTTTCTTGTATTTTCTTTTCTTGTATCATTTATAAATCACCTATGTTTTTATTACTTTCGATGTATTTTCTTATAAAATTACTAATGTTTTTTTTATAATAATATTTGTAATTTAAATAGATATTAATTTATATAGTTGTCCTCTCCTAAATACAAGCAACTGCTTTATTAGGAGAGTGATTCAAGTGTTACAGTATATTTAGTTGTAAATATTGTAACACTAAACATGTTTCAAAAATAAATATAATTTTTAAAAATTGAGATACCTATTTATTCTTTTGATGAAATTTAAATATTATTAATACCCCTCTATAAGTTTTGATAGATCTTTTGACTTAAAGCTATCAATTAAGAAGTTAAAATTTTATTTATTACTAATAATGATAATTGAAAGCAGGGTGAGGATTTCAATCTGTAAGTTTGTTGTGTGTTCTGCTTGTGTTTGCTAACTTTTATCCTAGGGTCCATAACCTTACCATAAAGGTCCAGGAAAATAGCACCATAAATCATGGACGTGGGTACTGGGTCAAGTTTCGGGACATTGTGTTTTAATTGAAAAATCTAGGGTCAGAAGGAACGTTGTGTTTATTCGTTTTGCGAGACAAAACATAAACCGACCCTCTTTGAGAAAGGTCACAATAATTAGCCACCCTATTGCTATGACCAAATTTGGCTTTTTTAAATACTTATACATCGGCAAGCAATTAAAAATTGTTCCCTAACTTCTTATCTATGTATTTATTAATTAAATGGTAAAATTCAAAACTCCTAAACAAGATAATACAAAAACGACCCAATGCAACTACTCCAGAAATTTACTGTAAGCACTAATCTCTAATAAACAATAGATATAATATTAACATGTAAGTAATATTGTGTAAATTTATAAATGTTTTTGTGAGTTTTATTTTTATTTTATATAATTATTTTATCATGATAAAACGTTTTTTTTTTGTCCGTTTGTTTGACTTTTACTATTTTGTTTGACTTATAAATTATGTATATTTATTAATTTTCATCATACCTCTTGACGAAGGTACCATTGGTTTCGAAACACGTCGAATATTTGATCAAATGATGGCGCATGCAAAGAGATTTATTTCATTAAATATAAGTAATGTTTGTATTACCAGAGAATACCGGAAATTAGTCCTTTTAAATCAAATTTTAGACGTATTTTTATCTCTAGTTAGAGAGCGACGTTTATTCACATTTGCAGCAAGAAATTAAAAAAATTCCAATCGAAAAAGTGCTAGTTATTAGTTAGATTTGAACGTTTAGAATGTGAGAAACAACAACACAACTATTGTCAGCATAAATGCAAGCACCCATTCCAAACGTGATTACTATGGATTTGAGCACTGTTGTTACGATTGGATTGTGAGGAATGAACGTCAAAATTAATTTTAATTTATTATCGTTCGCCTCCGTAACGTTCGTAACGCTGCAACGCCGTGGCGTTCGTACGCTTTTGCCAGTTTACCTTCAAGTCAAGCGTGCGTAAAGAAGAATTTACTTCAATCCCGGAAAAAAACAGAAACGTTTATACTTTATAACGATAATAACATGTTATTTTTACGGTAACGTCGGTAACTAATGGGTAATGAATAACTATGTAATTGCCAAATGTATTTTAGTGTGCGTCTCATGTGATGCTTCACATTTAATAAGATAATAAATTAAATTAAATAATTCTAAATAAACATACTTTTGCCAAGTGTCTACAGGAAAATGAATAAAGACATTCGACATTCTAGTGTCTTCTGTCCCTTTCGTTTTCAAACAATACGCGTAAGAATTAATATTTTAAAAACAGCATTTAATTATTTTGACATGCGTACGATTTCTCCCTGGGACTGGTATAGCATTTTTTTTAAATTTGATGTTCAGTATCTTAAGGCCCGGTGGTAGGCGCTCAAAAAGAAGAAGGGGAGATACGTAAATACGAATGTTAGAGGAAGCACGCTAATATTAAAAATGATAATATGCAAGCAAAAATTGTGAAAATGTGAAAATGTTTAAAAACGACTCGTTTAAAATAGAGCAAAAATTTCTTGACATACCCTTAATTTATATTTAAAGATACACTCAAAATTTTTTCATATCTATGAAATGTGAAATAATAGAACGAAATGTGTTTTTAATAATTTTCGGAGCATACAGTTATTGTCTTCAAAAATAAGATATATTTTTTTAGGAACTTAAAAACTGAAAGTTTTCAATAGAGATATGTTATAAATTGGTAGAAATGCGGAACACGCAGACAATTAATTTCAAATACTCGCATAATAACTTTTATTTTATGTATTGATAATAATTTCAAAGATGTTCACTTATGCAGCTCACATTTAATTTGATTAAATACAGCAAATTTGATTATGTATCCAAATCATTTATCTTACCGATAACATTTTCATATACCCTAAGGAAGTAAAAAGCCCAAATAAATGCAAAGTAAAACGTGCTATTATGATGCTATTTTTTGTAGAGACCCGACCTTTTTTAAAAATAAGAACGTATTACGTTTACGAACCGTCTGAAAAAAAAAAACATCTGCCAAAACAAGTTCTTTTCTGCTTTTCGCGAGAGAGTAAAAATATTACGCCACAAAAAAACACCATCGAGGGTGATGCTGTTTTTAATAAAGTCTTGCCTCACCGAATTTTCAAGTCCTCGCTTTCTTAATAAGGTATTTTTATCACACTTTAGCATCACGCTGAATTACATGCAAAAGAAGATGGGAATTTCGTAATGGGGCAAGAGATATACTCGCAGTTCTTACTTTTTTCTTTGGCGGAAACATTATTCCTCGTTGGAGATAGCAATCGAAATGTATTACTCTGATTACTGATTATACAAGTAATGTTTCTACTACTCCGATAGCGTTTATCTGTCAGATAAATCCTTAAGTATGATGATGTAATTATCACAGATCCCATCTGATGGCTCGCCGCCTACTTTTATTCCCAAAGTTTATCTGTTATTTTCTCGTAAACACAGCAAGCTTATTAGTCTTTACGTTAAAGAGAAGATTAAGTATTTTTATAAAAGCAAAGTAATCAAGACTTGAAATTAGCGTTCTGTTTTCACCATGTTTTTTTATATATGCTACATTGCTCGGACAAAAAATATTTAAATATGACGTAGTCTTAACAAGATTCTAACTACATTTCTCTAATGCCATTCCAAGATAGAGCCACATTCCAAATAAATATTCTTCTTTAAAATATGTTAAACTCAAATACTTTACACAAGACTGAACCTCAAAATCAGAAATTGTTAAATAGATTATGAGACTTTTTCTTTGCAAACTTTAACACCTAGAACGTTGTAAGGCGAAGTTAGAACTCTATAAAATTGCAAAAGATTCAAAGTAATGTTTAAACTTTGTAAAATAAATGAAAGCCATAAAAACTTGATTTTATAATTTCGTCTTACAAGTATCTACTGAAAATTATTTTGGTTATAGAAATGAGCAAAAGAAATGGTTTTGCATGCAAAGATATTTTTTTTACATAATTGTAAGTTAGAATCATGTCTAATGTAGGTAGAGGAATGAGAAGAATTTTTTTTTGTGATAAATTTATTTTCATTCAGATGATTCGGCGAAGCTATTGACGATCACACGGTGCTACAATAATTTTGCAACTAGCAGTGAAACAGCTGCTTTTCGTTCTGCTTCGCCCAGTTAAGACCATTTATAAGGCATCACCCTTTTGAAAAACTAACTACTATTAACATTTAACTACAGAATACTTATATTTAATAGGTAGATATATAATAGTATACATTCTTACATTAAGGCTGTGAATAATGGGAGGAACACTCTTCACCCCAACATAAATCTTCTTTTTATTGAATGAAAGCGAAAAATGTTTCTTCTTCTTCATACATTTTTCCTTAAATATAGTATTATAGATGACGCCACTTCCGTTTGCAAATCGCATGTGAGCGAGTGATAAGTGTGCATATTACGGAAGCAGCTCCGTGGAAAAGGGCACGTTCACGGACGGGTCAGAACGGTTTTCATACAGTGTGGCGTTGGAGATTTACTTGGAGTCGGGTTCCTTAATTTGAACTGTACGGGTATTACCGTATTAATATACTTCGATAATTTCATCTAATTAAAAAGTTATTGTTGAGTTTGCCTTATCTACAGGCAGACATTGTGTTGGGCTCTTCAATAATAATAAAAGATAGGTCCTTGTACAATTCTGGTTTATTAACAATATTTACGTAATTGCAATATATTATGCTTCTGGGTCTTTCGATCAGCTACCACTGTCCGGAAATGGCGGGAATTGAATCTGAGTTCTAGGGCTCTTCTTGACCGGTTGTACTCGCCGGATGGAACTGTTCTAACTACACGACATCTGATGGTATCTGACGTAAACTTTAAGCCTACTGACATCTATCAAAAATAACTTTAAATATGTGTCATTCAAGGACCTTCCGGATTTCTATTTTTTTTTTTTTTTTTTGCAGTTTAACTTTGAGGTCTTATTATCTATAACTGTTTTTTTTTATTAAATCTACTAATTCTCTTATGAGGGTATTACCAGAGAATACCGGAAATTAGTCCTTTTTAAATCAAATTCTAGACGTATTGTATCTTTTTTACAAAAAAAAATAAATTGATTTTGAAAGACCGTTACTTTATCTGATACACGCAGTTTTAAAATTTTGAAAAAACTAAGTGCATTTTTAAGATACTAAGGTTATACCGTTGGTCGGCAGATTTGTAAAATTTTCAAGCGATAGATTCTATTAAACAACACAAATCACAAATCATATAATCATACAACAAAATAAATCAATACATAATCTAGTCAACAAAGTTTTGAGATTTTTAATTGTAGTTAAATTAAAATCATTAAAAAATTAATCCGAGAACGTATTTTGGGACAAAAATACCTCAGTTTTTCTATTTATTTAAGGTCTTACAAACTAAAATATTTCAAAAAACTTTTACATATTTATTTTATTTAGACATTATTAAAAAATCATAAATACTTATAATCAAAAAATACTTAATAGAAGAACACGATATTTAATAATTTATCATCGTGCGTTTTGAGCATTTTTATTGCTTACTTGAATGTAGGTATATATTAAAACAAGTTTTGAATGAAAGAAATCGATCATAAATTTTTTATTTAAAAAATTTGATAGGGGAATAGTCGATCTTTCTCATTTAAACCTCCCTGTGCAGTTGCAAGCATTTTTAAACTTTTATTCTCAGCCGCTGGTCAATCGCTCTTAAAGTACACCCTACTTAACCATTTGGTGACAACTTGTCTTTCTTTAAACGTACAATGAACTCATGAAAAGAGGTTAAATTAATTAAAGGGTCATGGTACATAATAAATTCTTTAATAATGACACCGGTTTTATAAATAGCATTTTATTAAAATTCCGCTTGTTTCAAATGAGAAAAGGGAAAAACGCATACATTACGAACGCGATTCCGCCAGTGAGCAAAGCTACTTTTAATTAAAGTTTCGTTTCACAGATTGTGGCGCAAAAAATATAATATACATCCGTGAAGCAGACACGCTTAGTGCCTGCTTTAGGTGGACTGTACAGGATACAGTGGGTGCAGAATGTGCAAAAGGTAAAGTAGGTAGAGAACCTGAAGCAACGGTGTAGCCGGCAGTAGGTTCATTCTGTTTGTAATTGCAATTAGTGAATTGCGAATGAGCCTTAATATGATTACGGGTTCCTAAAACTGGGTCTTGTTTAACTGCTTGGATACCTAGCGCCCCAGAGCCGGTAACAAAAGATTTAAATGAAATAATTTATTTTTCTTCTCGTCAAAGGATTTGTTGGGTTAAAATTAATTAAATGCACTCTGTTTTATGTTAATTAAAGTCCAAGTAAAATTGTGATACCTCTTTTTATTGCATTTATTTGATAGAAACAACGTATTAATTAAAGTAATGTAAAATAGTTTGGTAAATGGGTACACTTGTATTATTGTAGTGATTAATCCTGAATTGGGTTTCAATTTACAGTCTTTACCATGCCTGTAAACTAGGTTGCGTGTGTTGTGGTTATTTATCAATGAAAACACTTGAGTATGCAAGTCAAATATATTTACCGGAAAATGTATTTTTACACTTAATTAAAACATAACAACCGGAGGTAAAATGAGCAACTGATCTCGCTTAACTAAGGATCTTAGTTAAGCGAGATAAATTATTATATGTATATATATAAAGATACTTATCTTAAATAACTTAATTAACTGGAACCAGAATAATTCGCCTTTCCTGTTTTGTCGTGCGCAACGCAAACACGCATTCATCAGTTGAATGAAACACTAGTATATATTGAAATATTTGGCGGGTAACAGATAAGCCAATGTAGATCAGTGATAGAGCATTTGACCGGAAATTAGAAAGACACGGGACTCGAGTCCCGTCGGCGTCATGTATCTTTTCTCGGGAGATTGTATTTTTATTTAATTATTTTTATAATTGTATTTTTATTTATAATTTTTTTGTTATATTACCCACACGCAGGCAGTGCCTTAACTGGGTTCTCATTACCTGCATTTGTTTTATAAATTAGGTTCTAAATTTATTTGTGTACACGAGTCGCCGAAATACTGACGGACGGAATAAATTAAATACCGAAGCTGCAATAAAGATGGGGGGAAAAAAAAATTACTTTTCTACATTAAAAACTTTGCTTTTTTTTATTATCTAGTTTCAGAAGTTTTGCGGCAATAAAACTAATTAACCTATGAAAAACATCGACCTTCACTAAGGGCCAGTTGTTTGACCAAAAGCTCCGTTGACATTTAAAGAGTCCCCGTTAATAGCCGATTATCGACCTAAGGCCCTAGCACACTCGCCCGATAACGATCGATAGGATAACTATCGGTAACTTCTCATCGCTCCCTAGCATGACTACAGATCGCCAACGAATAAGTGACAGTTCACAATGACTAAGTGTCCTTAACATATTCCGACATCAACTGTTGTTTGTAGGTTAGAGATGTTCAGTTGCCCTAGGGAACGATGAGAAGTTACCGATAGTTATCCTATCGATCGTTATCGAGCGAGTGTGCTAGGGCCTCTGGCATATTTTTGATAATTTTGACGACTGTTATGATTTACGGCTTAATCAACAACTGACAAACAACTCGGCATTAAAATTGACAAACTGCTGTCGGGCAGAGAATTAACGGTTAAGAGGAAACCGGGCGGCACTTTGTATATAGGCACTAGTGCAAATATTTTTTTAATATAATATAGATATTGCATGTCGGTGCGTTTTACTTATTTTGATAAGTTACTTCTTATATGAGTTAGGACCCTTCAAAAATGGATAAAATTTCCTGGTTTGAACGCCATTAAAATACGTTTATTATAAACTTAAAAACTAATGCAATGTGTTTCTCTTTATTTTTTATAATACCTACCTAAAATAAAATAAAAAAAAAAAATGTCTTCTCTATATTTTCTCTTTATTATAAATAATAAAAAAAACTTTTCACTTTTTCTACTTATGTAATACTAACTTTTTAATATTTTATATGTTTTACAAGTCAATTTCATACTTTAGGTACTTGGAAATATAGTATTTGTTTTTATATTGCCCACACTCAGGCAGTGCCTTAGTGGGTTTTCATTTCTTGTTTATACTATTTGTAATTATATATTATGTTATTATATACCATTTGTTATTATATCTTATATGCATTAAAAATTGGAAATAAATAAAGTTAAAAAAAAAAAACAAAAACTAATTATTATTTAGGTATTTTTAAAAACAGCAAAATTTACAGACGTAGTATATGTTCTTCTAATACGGTTAGTTAAAAAAGTATTCAAAATTGTTTCAGTTTTAAAGAAGAAAAATGTGGATAAACACCTGGTTTTTATGATTTTATTTAGGAATTATCATCCTGAGGTGCAATTGTCTATTTCGCTCAGTATTTGGGATAGTAAGGTCAACAGTGACAGCAACAGATCGGTAAAATACCTATTATTTAAATTTCTCGGGGACCGGGTTTTCTCTTAAGAGGATCCGTTCAAATATTAAAAATTCAAAATGGAGGATTGCTAATTTTTGACGATGCCGAAATGTGATGGTTGGTCAAACAACTAACCCTTAACCAATAACAATGCTTAACAACACATTTATGAGCTTTTAGGGGTGTGTTTGATTCTAACATTGACTAAGCATGCATCAAAATGTTCCTCTGTAGTTTCGGACTTCCTAGTAGAATCATTTGTTCTTGCAAATAAAAGAGTCGTATAGAAGGAAGGATCGGGAAAGAGAATAAAATCCCTTAAAATGTTGCAAGAGCTCGGGGTGTAGTAGTGGGATGTGGGATGAAAATAGTATGTTTTCTGTACAAGGAGCCCTATATTATGTAGTGGATCCGGACCTGTGTAGTATGTAATATAATATGTACGGAAGTTTTAGTAAGGCAGGTAACGCGACACTGAGCCAGGACCAAACACCTCATTACAGGCCGCCTTAGAAAGTTTAAGGCCTCTTTTCAATCTACTGAAATTGGAGATGAGAGGGAAAATCGTCTTAACTCAACTGAAAATGGTGATTAGAGTTATTTTTTCTTGTAGATTAGTGATGTCGTTGCTTAGTAGCTTTCAATAATATATTTGTGTTCTTTAAAAAAACAATGAAAATTATTTTTTTAAATCCTACGTATATGATCATCATGCTTTTATGAGATCTGGATGCACTTTTTCTATTCGCCAATGCATTGGTATAGTGTACTTTTTTCGGATACAACCCCAACCAAAAAGTTCACAAAAAAGATCTTTACCAAGGAATTTAATGAATTTAATTTGGAAATTAAAATATGAAAATCAAAAGGTCATATTTGGGTAGCAAATCTTTTTTCCATTTAAACATTAATTTTTCGATTGAATCCTAAATTACGTTATACTTTTTACTACTTTAGCGGCTAGTGAAACAAATGAATCACAGGCACGTTTATCGTTGAGTTTCTAAAATATTCCTAAGATGCTAAATTACTAACAATGATTTTACAAAAGATGTAACAGTGGATTTGGGAGGCGGGTATGGGTACCGCCGACCCGGGAACTATTCTGTTGGATAACCAACACCTACGCCGTAGAAAACCCCAAGTGGTTCGTCACGTTTGGTGACTCAGCAGGGGTGCCGCGGTTCATGAGGGGGGGAGGATTGTCCGGGTCTCGGTGTCGGATGCGTCTGCCCACCTTCTGCGTGGCGGGCTGGATTGAGAGAGGCTGGTTGAGGAAGGTCTTCTGACCTCCCATCCAGACTCTCTCTCAGTTGGACGGATGGATGCATACTTCTGTTACTCCTGTATCCCCAGATTCCTACCCACACCTTTTTTTTCTCATAACTTTTCTCCTTTCTTTTCATAAAATACCCTCTACATAGCATATCTTAAGATGACATAGGCTGTGAAAGATATTATTCTAAGAGTATGGATATATTAGAGAGACGGCATGTGAAGTCTGCCCGCGCGCTCCAAGTGTGCCTTTTCGAGAATTTTACTTAAATGGCTGACATTGGCTGCTGTTTTTTGGTCGTTTAATACGTTCCAACATTTTTACGATAGCAGCCATCTTCCATGGTGACAGCCAATGTCAGCCGTATGGGTAAAATTCTCGAAAAGGCACACTTGGAGCGCGCGGGCACACTTCACATGCCGTCTCTCTAATATCCATACTCTTAGATATTATTATATCCTCCTGTGTGGATTTAAATTAAAACATTAAAAAAAAAACCATAAAATTAATAAAGACACGTTATAATAGAAATATTGCACCACTAGATTGCTAGAGTACTACCCTTGTCCAGGCACGATCCAGTGGGAAGTTATTGTTGTTTTTTTTACTTTAGCTCCACACCTGAGGACCTCAGCTCCTTTTTCATCAAATATGCTGTGTGGAGGGTCTTTTTGAGGAGAAAAATGACTGAGAATGGGTCTTGAAGAGACCCATGTTGTGGGAGGGTGGAAAAACAGAGGCCGGCAAAACGTTTCACAGCCGAGCTGTTTAATCAAGAATGAGTCGTAAAAACGACCTGTTCTCATGTGACAAATATCAACCGTGTACATATGTTTGGCGCGCGTTTGGCGTGTTTCCCGACTATGCACCGGTGCCGAGGGGATCAATGATGCTAGTTCCTCGGAGCACCTTCCATTGAAATACAGATTGAAGGTTAGACAGGAATATGGAATCAGCATTACCTGCACATTTTTCTCGTCTTATCTTATTATTACTATTAAAATCAGGAGGCTTAAAGAGTTTCTAAAATAAATTTCTGCACCAATGCACCACTTCATGTGCATAACTTGAAAAACGAATAAAATATCAATGTCTCTTCAAACTTCGCAAAATCACTTTGTGGCGTCATTTTGAATTAAATTAAAACAAATAACTTTGTTTAAACCACTAATATAATCACAATTACCCACATGTTTCAAAACCGATGGTTTCTTCGTCAGGGTAGTAATGATATTAACAAAATAAACAAACAAGTGTAGACTAAAAAGAACAGATTAAAAAGAACTATGGACAAAAATATTATATAGAGAGGTGATTAATTAATTAAATAATATCGTAAAAAACAATTATTTAAAATTAAATATAAAAATTATTTTAAAATATCAATGAACTGAAAATTAATTGAAGAATTCATCAGAATCAATAATTTTTAAAAATCTGTCACCCTACAGGATCCTAGAACTAAATAGGTTAGCAAAAAGGGGCAGTGCGAGGAAAGCCTGGACCCGCAATGGACGGATATCGAACGGAAGAGCTTTGTGGAAACAAAGCGACTCCGACCCACTGGGAAAAAAATATAAAAATGCTGGGAACAAAGTCTATATGCAGAATTTTCTCGTAGGTTTGGGTTTTAAAAACTATTTTTCCAATCATTTTTACTGCGTAAAACTCCTTTCCTCAGTCAACAGTAGTCTCAATTTTTTTTATTACTTATTATACGGATCATTAAGATATTAGGCCACTCAAGAGAAGAAATTAAATTCGAAGAGTATTATTTACAAATGTAAACTAAAATTACGAAAATAAGTGAAAAACTTAAAAAAATTGTTTTTAAATGCATCATGTACAAATTATGTATTAGAACATAAGGTAAGGTAAGGTTTTAAATATTTAAAATTTTAATTTAGTAGGTAAATATTTTTTTATTGAAAGCCCTACTTCTTATCGCAATATGGAAATAATACGACGGCCGGCGTGGTCAAGGATTAAGGCTCTCGACTCGCAATCCGAAAGTCGAGGGTTTAATCCCGGCGTGCGCAAATAAATTTTATTTGATTAATTTGTGTTATTTCACAATTATTTAATTAAAAATAATATATAGTGTATTTGCGACACGTTCCAGCGTGGATGATACTCTCAGTATCGCCCTGGTGTAAGACCACCATTACAAATTGAAAAGTTGATTCAAATGGCTTTAGCCGTGTTTGGTGACCAGATCTGAATAGCCACGTACTTCCCCACCTTACTCATCTCCATCTCCTTCCCCTTTCCACCACTTTCAGCCTCTCAACATACCCCAACTGGGAATACCAGTCTCACTGGCTCCAGACGGAATCAGTTGGGACTCTTCTGCTATATTAAAAAATATGCCTAAAAATTTAAAAAACGCTTTAATATTTTTTTATTTTAAAAAAAAAAAAAAATTTATTTAAAGAAACATTTAAAACAAAGAATAATACATACATATCAAATAAAAACATAATACAAAAACAGAGAAAAAGTCCCAATAAACTACTTTTAAGTAGTTTTTCAATAGTGAATTAAAATTTAGTAAAGTTATTATTGAGTTCTGATATATTTGTGTTGGCAAGGGTCTCAATGTTTACAAATTTCGTGATGCCCGAGCTCACCAAACGAGAGTTTTTACAGCTTCTTAAAAAAAAAATTTTCGCACAAAATAATTTTGAAAATTTCGTTGTGTACATTTTTATTATTATTTTGATATATCAGATTAAGAGGCTATAAATTCATTCTTATCTGAATTTTTGGGTTCTGAACGTCCCGAATTCAATTAAATAATTTTAAAATATAATATTCAAATCGTGACCCAATAAGATTCCTTTTTTAATTTATTACGTTAAACATTCTCCTATACTTTAAAACAAGTCTCAATTCCGTAACATATTTTTACGTAGATTGTGTAATCTTTTATTAGAAAATCAAATTCTATCATGGGATTTTTTCATTTACCGTGCAAGACAAATCATCAAGTTAAATAGTCAACATGTGGAAAAGTCAAATTAAATTTTCCGTTGGGCGCCTTTTCATTTCAGTGACTTTGAGCGAAATGTCACATCAAGTGAGCAGGTTGGATGTTGATTGCTTTTCCATTCTATTTTCGAACGAAACATACACAATAATAACATGAGAATTATTTGCTTTATTCGAAGAAGAAATATATATTTGAAGTCTATGCTCGTCTGATTATGATGAAACTTCTCTACAGATTGAAATATTAACTATTATTAATTAACTATTAAATCGGTACCGTCAATGTTTATTTTAATGTTATAAAATAATAATTAAATGGTTTAAAAAAACATTTAATTCTCTACTTTCTCTTTTTCCAAAAAGTAGCCTCATCTTAATTTTATGAAACTAAAATTCATACAACCGCCTGAAGCCAGTCAGCCTATGGCAGCCCCAATTGGTGTATGTTGTGAAGCTGAAGGTAGTAGGAAGGGGAAGGAGATGGGTAAAGGAAGGTAGGGAAGTACCTGGCTATTTGGATCTAGTCACAAAACATGGCAATTTCATTGATTTCTCATCCATTTCAAGAGACGTTTCTTTTCTAAATGGTGGTCTTCCACCGTCCGTGGTCGAGTGGTAAGACACTTGACTCCCAATCGGAAGGTTGCGTTTGCGGTTGGTTATTTCAGAATTAATTAATAAAAATAATATATGCTATATTTGCGACACGTTCCAGAGTGGAAGATACTCTCAGTATCGCCCTGGTGTGAGACCACCATTCAGAATTGAAACGTTGCTTAATAATGGCTTTAGTCGTGTTTAGTGACTAGATCTGAATAGCCAGGTACTTTCCGACCTTCCTCTTCCCCGTCTCCCTCCACTTCCCCGCTTACCTTCAGCCTCACAATATACTCCAATTGGGGATGCCATAGTCTCACTGGCTCCAGAAGGGAGCATTTGGGACTCTTGTGAGGTTTCTCTATAAAAAAAAGACAATACTGTATCTTTCACTTTGGAATGTGCCGCAAATATACCTTATATTATTTTAAATGATTAAATTCTATAAAAATATACAAATTTATTACCATTCGACCACAGAGGTCATCGTATACTTATATTGAATCAAAATAATCTGTATGTTTTGGTACCAATGGTTTCTTCGCTAGGACAAATGTACCTACAACTGTTTTCGTGTCTTTGTTTGTGGTTTTGCATTAAATTTGTGGATAGTCAAAGCTTTGTTTATAAATTAATAACCGTGCTTCCCGGTTTCGCAAGAACTTTACACACAGTTAAAAAAAATCCAGTTAATATTTTAAAGTAAACACATCAAGGAGTAAACTTCTCAATTTTTATAGTAAGATGGGGGTACAAACGATTCATAGCTTATTATATCTAACTGTGAGCTCCAAATCCTAAAAAAGTTTGTGCCACAGATATAATTTCGCTCAAGTTCATCATTAATTAATAAAAAAATAATACAATAAACAGTATATTTGCGGCACGTTCCAGAGTCAAAGATCTCGGTATCGCCCTGGTGTGAGACCACCATTCGGAATTGACACTTTAGTTGGAATAACTTTAGCCGTATTACTATAGCCAGTTACTCCCCCACCTTCCTCTTCCACATCTCCTTCCCTTCCCCGCTAGCTTCAGCCTCCCAACATACTCCATATGGGGTATGCCTACTCTCACTGACTCCAGACGGGAGCAGTTGGGACTCTAGTGCGGTATTAATACAAAATAAATATTAAAATGTTATTAATCCAGATTAATCCTACTTTGGTCACTTAACACTAGGTGAATAAACCTAGCACAAATTTATAAATCCAAATATGAGTTTTTTTTTATTTAAACAGATCAACAGATAACATGAACTAAGTATATAATTTCATGTTTCTTCCAAAACCTTTTGAATTTCACAACTTATGATTATGCACTTGAAGGGAAGCCAAGGCTTATTTAATGATGTCCTTTGTTCAAAAGCAATTAAGACTTAATTAACTGAATTAACAGGTAAATGGTAAGGATGTCTAAGCGAATTTGCTAAGACAAAATGTTTGTTAACGACTCAGGTGACAGTCGTTGTTATTTTCTTTCTCTTTGTATTACTATTTAGTTTCTTAAAGGGTGCTTCAAGTTACATATCAACTTATCTATTTACCTGAAATTCGTGTGACTGAATTTGAAAGTGTGACTCCAGCCTGTTTTATAATACTCTTAAACCTTTGAAGAAATAAATAGATAGAATTGTGTCATGAACGTATATGTGTACCCAAAGTAAGGTATAAGAAATTTATTTTATCCTACTTGAAGTGAAATAAATAAAAAAATCGAACGGGAATTCTTTCTTGAGCAGATAAATTTATTGGCCTATCGTGAGCTTAGGACTCGAAGGGTCTAGTGGAAATTTGCGAAATCGGTTTTCTTTTAAATCGATATAGATCACACGGTTCAACTTTCCAAAATAAACGTCTTAAAACGGAATGAAACACATAAAAGACCTTTTAAGCGATTTTCAAAATTTTGCGTCAATAAAAAGAGTAACCTTATGGCTGGTGGCTCAATGTAAAAAGGACAAAAAGAGCTAAAAATTACCTTTACCTAAAAAGTCTACAAAAAAACGTTTGTGTTTAGTCATTACTGTATGTTATGTTGTTAGTTTAGGTTAGGTTAGGTTAGGTTAGGTAGGTTGGGTTGGAGTTTTTGCTATTTCATCATACAGATTTTCCGCTGTTCGCCGAGCCAATTCAAGATTTTTTTATAGCGAACGAATTTGAATCCTGATAAATTTATCATCAAACTATCTCAAAATTTATTGTGATTTTGTCTAAAAATACGGACTGTGAGCGAAATTCCTAAAGCAAGCCGCAGACGAAACGATTCTATCCAAAGAAAAACTCATTTAAAAAGTCAATTTATCGCCAGAATTTGCAATTCAAATATATTAGACAGTAAAAAATCTTCAGCAAAATTCAAGGAAATTTCTGCTGACTAAGGACTCTTTTACTTTCAAGTGTATAGGTACTATTTACATTTTCAGGACAGAAAGGAATATTTCAACCGTAAATATTCATAGTCTACTCATGCTTTTAAATTACAGAAATGAAAAGCTTAATTTATTTCAATTTGCATTAAAATGATGTAAATTTCAATAAATGCTCTGCCCAGTGCAGAAAAATGATTTTGTAAAAATAACACGAACGAAAGGAGTTAATTAATATTTTGAAAACCGATTTATTGAACCTTCAGTACAACGTGATGCCATACGCATTTGAGTAGTAGCCATTTTCACAAAACGAAACTGTACGAACTGTAAGAATAATTTTATTTCATTTTTTATTTATTAAATATTTAAAGGTTTTTTTTACAAGAAATACACCATTTTTACATTTTATACAGTGGTAAAATAGTAGATAAGAATAGCTTTTCCTCACCATAAAGAGACAAGGCTCTTGTGTTTGGTGAGGGAAATTTAGTTCAATTATATAATATCATGTGTGAAAGTAAATAATACAATATGGCAAAAAACAAGGGATAATTAAGAAAATGCAAGATTTATCAATAAAGGATTTGAAAGAAATCATAATAATAGTGAGATATGGACTGTTATAGTAGTTTTAGGTTTTTTTTTTCATTTTTGCTGAAATTCCTGAATATTTTCGATAGCTTTCAGATATAATGGTTGTTTGTTATAATAAGTTATACCTAGATAGATATAAGTATTTTGTGTGTGCTTTGTACTAAATTTAGGGATTTTGATAGTATTCTGATATCTTGCTGATGAATGTTTTTGTAAATAACAAACAACAAATGCTTAATGACATTTCCGTAAAAAATACTTCCTTACATAATTCAGATTTCTTAAATCTTCAGTAAGAGCGGTTGACCAGCGGCTGAGAATAAAAGTTTAAAAATGCTTGCAACTGTAAGGGAGGTCCAGTGAGAAGGATAGATTATTTCCCGTATCAAATTGTTTAAATTAAAAAAATTATATCGATTTATTTCATTAAAAACTTGCTTTAATATATACCTACTTTCAAGTAAGCAATAAAAATGCTCAAAACGCACGATTATAAATGATTAAATATCGTGTACTACTTGTAAGTATTTTTTCATTTTTGCTGAAATTCCTGAAAATTTTCGATAGCTTTCAGATATAATGGTTGTTTGTTATAATAAGTTATATCTAGATAGAGATAAGTATTTTGTGTGTGCTTTGTACTAAATTTAGGGATTTTGATAGTATTCTGATATCTTGCTGATGAATGGAATGGTAAGTTATTTAACTGTACTTCTTTGTAAATTTGTTGTATTGAATATTTTTTATAAAATTGAAAAGAGAATTTCAGTAGAAAATTTGGATGGTTTTTTCAATTTTATTTTAATTATCAATCTTTGAACAATTTTGAGTGGATTAATTACTTGGTGATTGATTACCTACTGAATTTAGCATTTGTTAATAATAAGAAAAAGTGAAAGTCACTATTTTTGTAAACTGATTAACGAAAAAATAAAATTAATCGTTCTTACAACATTATCTTGAATGAGTTATCAAATTTGGTTTTCTTTATTCACGACTTGTCTGTCCTTAGTCTTAACTGCGAAATGCTATGCGAATGTGAAATTTACTTGTTATTCGCTCAGTTTGATTAGCGAAATTGGCTGTGGATAAGATATGTTTTTTATTATTATTTTATTCTATTGACTGACGTTGAAATTTGGGAATATTGAGAAAATTTCATTTCAGTGGTTTTCGTGAGTGTTTACTAAAAGCACTATTTAATAAAAAGTTTATATATATTTCTTCTATTTTAATAAATTTACTTATTTCACTTTGTAAAAAAGGATTATTTAAAAGGAATTTATTCAATATAAATCATTTTTAATTACTTATTATCTGTTGATAGACAATTTAGATAAGGTATTTTTGTTAACCTCCCACTTAAATACCTAACATTTTTTGTATATATCTGTCAATATTTTGTTTCATAGGTTAGTTTTAATATTCTCCTGACGAAGGAAGAGTTCTTTCGAAACCTGTAAATTAAAATTTTAAATTGGTCTAAAACAAATTACATAGTAAACCATTCATTTATAAATCCTTCCAGACACTTTGTTAACGTTTACTAAACTCTTCGTTAAGTTTGAAAAGTGTTCATAAAGTGTTTTAGAGGTAGAAATAATAAAAAATAAAAAATTATTCTAAAGCTGATCAAGACTGGGAAATAGAAAACAGGTTGGTGAACAAGAATCTGTTTAAATAATTGTAATATTTTAAATAGCTAGTATGCATTTGTTCATTTGTTTTCCAAGATTTCAAATATCCCACCTCCCTATATTCTTTACGTATCTTTCCACATCGTTATATTATTTCAACTCCTAACATTAACCAATATTAGTATATTATAATATACGTATATCGATCGTCCAGTTTATTATCTAAAAAATACGAAATTTGAGCTGAGTATACAGTTATAATATCTAAAAGTGTGCACTCTATCTGGTACAATACTCAGATTACTCATAGACACCACCAAATCAAATTATAATGTAGAAAAAAGTGAATTCAACGAAATGTTGATATTTTCTGGGTCACTAGTTGGATATTACAATATACCGGGCCGTTTTGCCTCCCGGTGTTGTTTTATATCATGTTTAATATGTATAACAGAGACACGAGACACGAGGCGTAATTATGGCTAAATGATGCAGATATTGAAACGCCTTTTCTATACATTTATCTATCCTTCTACAACTCACTTTCTGTAACTTTTTAAACTGTAGTACAATATTGTTTCCATTAATTTTTTATAATAACAAAAAAAATCTTTTTCACTTATTCTACTTATGTAATACTAATTTTTAAAATTTTTATATGTTTTATAAGTTTATTATATACTTAAGGTACTCGGAAATATAGTATCTGTTTTTATATTACCCACACTCAGACAGTGCCTTAGTGGGTTTTCATTTCTTGTTTATACCATTTATTATATTATGTTATATGTATACAGAAATGAGAATAAATAAAGTTTAAAAAATAAAACTTCTTAAAAATTGAGAATCTTAATTAATCGATTTTAACCTTTAATTAGCTTAATTTAAATATTTAGTAAATATGACACAATGTGCCTCATCGTATATATTAATCATTTTTAACTGCCCGGAACATTTCTGTGGTTCGTTGTTTGATGTCACATCAAGAAAACCAAATTGAGCGGTTTCATATTGAGGGTCCAGCGTGCTTTAATTTGTCCAAGGGGAGGAAACCATTAAAACGTGTTTTAGATTGGAGATTTCCACTCGACTGGGTAATAATACAAAGAGGCTTCGATATGAATGTATTCATTTTGGTAACAATGGCTACATTTCGCTTAACGTGTATATATTGGAGTTTTGGTAAAAATAACTTAAAATAATAATCAAATATAAAAAAAAAACAAGTGTGCTTTAGACCACACGACTGAAGTAAAACTTATTTAGCTCCATCTATATGTGTGTATAAATATATATGTTTATATGTATAATATACATATATTGATTTTCTACAAATATTTATTTATTTAAATTTATTATCGTTCTCCTCGCCCGATCACACTTTTCGTAACGCTCTCGTCACGCATTCGCCAGCTTACTCCCAGAGTCAAGCGTGCCTAAATAAGTTTTACTTCAAAATTTAAAAAAAAAACGCTATGATGTTAGATCACAATCTGAGGTCATACACGGAGAAAAATGTTATTCTAAAATACGATCATTTTATTCGTAAACACGGTTAAAAACGGGACTGAATTCTTACGAACAAATTAACAGTGTTTCAATGTTTACTGGCGGGAAAATGTAAGAATAATTTGTTGGTATACGTACGAAATTACGTATACCAACAAATTATTCTTACATGTTCCCGCCAATAAACATTGAAACACTGTTAATTTGTTCGTAAGAACTTCAGTCCCGTTTTTAACCGTTTTTACGAATACAATGATCGTATTTTCGAATAACATTTTTATCCTGTGTACTGGGTCGTAAAGGTATGTAGTTAAGGTAAACGGGAAAAGAGTGCATAAACGGGTTTAGATTTTTTGTAATTAACAAACAACAAACGCTTAATGACATTTCCATAAAAAATACCTCCATACATAATTCAGATTTCTTAAATCTTCATTAAGAAAATAAGAACAAAGAATAATCCATTACGTATACATTAACGATGTGTGGTTTTATAATATAACGATGTACGCATTACATTAAAAGCAAATGAAGTAAATACAAATGTTTTATTTTAAATTAAAACATTAACTAAGAAAACATAACTTCTATTTTATATTCACTTACTAGCGACCTAGTTTCTTCAGGGCAGTATAAATACTCTACTAAAATCAAACAGTTTAGAAGCTACGGTTGTAGCGAAACCCGGTCGGCATTAAGTTTATAAAAAAAATAAAAGTGGTATTTACTAAGTTACTGTTTTTGTTTAAATTCAATTCAGTTTGGTTTCAGTGCCGTTTATTATAATTTTATTTAATTACATGGTTTTCTTTTACCTGCCTCACTAGACAAAGTCTGTTCCGAGGCGGGTAAATAACATATTATATTTATTAGAAAGAGATATGCATTATAAGAGGTATCTATATGAAAAGAAATGCATTAAAACAGATTTGTACATAAAAAGATTAAAAAGTAATATTATATGTTGTTATGTTAAGTTTTTAATTATATATTTGGTTTTTATTCTTTGTTACTAGCTGATACACGGCTTGCTTTGCAATGCTAATTAAACAAATAAATTTTTTCTCCCTTCGTGTTATTTTCCATTCGTCCCCGTTCCCTTCCGACTCCTCTTCCTCTTCCCCTTTCTGCGTTCCCCCTCCCCTCTCCCGCTCTCCACGCCCCACGCCCCCTCACTCATTCCGCTTCCACTTTCTTCGCCTTCCCCTCTCCATCATCCCCCCCCTTCCACGAAGCCCCCCTTTTAATTCCCCAACTGACCCTCCCGCATACCCCACTCGCATGTCCAATTTAATTTTTTATGCAAATTTCATAATGCCAGAGCTCACCAGTGTATATATATAAGTATTCACGGACATGTTCACAACAATAAAAAAAAAAATAATAGCAATCGGATGAAATTTTAATGGCAATTGTATGAATAGTATAGGAAATAATTTCATAACGTCAGAGCTCACTATCCTATAACCATCCCGGGTATGCGCACATCATATTCCCAAAGTTTCATCGCAATCAGATGAACGGTATAAATCCTACTGATCCCTCAATATAAATATTTAAAAAATCTTTCGTAATCCTACACGTATTTAAAATGACTGATTTTTGCATTTTTATCTACAAATTCTTTGACAAATCTAATACGCCTAAATTTTTAATGAGAGAACCAGGTATAATGCCAGTAGCCGAAATAACAAATGGTAATATTTTTATAGTCTGAGAATGCCAAATTCTTTTAATTTTATTTCCTAAATCGGTATACTTTCTTATTTTTTCAGAAACAGATTTTTCAATATTACAGGAATTTGGAATAGCTACATCAATGATATAAGTTATTTTTTAAATTTTGTCATGTAAAACTATATCGGGTCTATTATGACTAAGTGTATAAATATTATTATTATTATTATAAGGTACGAACAAAGAAACAAACATTAACTTTTATATTATAGATATTTCCATAAAAAGATTGCGTACAAAGTAAAAAAGAGTTTACACTTGGGTATAAGAGAATATAGATACAGCAGGCACATGATAGTTAAAAAACAAAGAAGCAGTACCTTATGTAATTATAATGTCACATCACGAAGTATCTGCCTTAAATGAATAAAAATGTTTTTTTTATTTAATAAAAATATTAACAAACGTTTAATATAAAACACAAGTTTTTAATCCCGAAGTAAAACAAAGCTTTATGTGATAGAAAAAAACAACACTACAGAATTCTTAATTAATTTGGTGAGTAAAGAAGTGAATTTGGAAAACATCTTAGTGGCAGTCGATAGATATTTACTTTATGTACTTATCTTATTTTATTTATTCCCATCACGATACGTTATTCTGTCTCCAGTAAGATCAAATATCAGAACTATCTCATTTCGCAAGAAACGAGGCACATGTTTCGTTTAAGTAAATTTGGATCTATTTTTAATTTCGTAATGAAATTGGGAAAAGTCTTCTGTATTATTCCTTCGTGCGCCCTTAAGCCCTTGCAAGATTGACATTCGTCGTAATTTTCCCAGAAGGGATGAATAAGAGCGAACAAATGGAAGGGTTTCTTTCCATTTGGGTTTGATACCGCCGGTTCTGGAAGTAGAAAGGTTTATATACAGCAAGTGTATACTTCGTACAAACATCAATGTCCGATTGACCCTATTCTGTTTCTCAGACCTTTAACCAGTTTTATTTGGTTCATTTGGGTTACCAATTTTCCAAAAATGTTTTGTCTTTAATTTTTTTTTATTAAAAACTAACTAACTTTATGAACAGCGCAAAGATGTCTCTGACGCACTGCGCCAGTTTAAATAATAATAGTTTTGAAAAAATTACAACTTTCATTTTCGTTGTTTGTTTTTGGGGTGTTATGCCGTATTGCGCTACCTCCTTCTTTAGCCGACGTTTCGGACAGAGTTTCAGTGTTAATCATCAGGGCAGATCCGGCAGATCCAACGATGTGTCTGCCGGATCTGCCCTGATGATGGACACTGCAACGCTGTCCGAAACATCAGCTAAAGAAGGAGGTAGCGCAACACGGCATAACACCCCAAAAACAAACAACGAAAATGCTTTTGGCCGTGAAAATCTAAAAACCTATCTACAACCTTCATGTTTTTTTTATAGAAGCACGGCTTACGAGGCCATTTTCGAAATGCCTTAGCTCAGTTTTAAAATGGCCTTGTAAGCCGAAACAACTGTTACAATAATAAAAACTAAAACGCTTGCAGAACTTAATAATAAACATTATTAAATTTAATTTGAATTAAATTAAAAAAATAAATTAAATGGAGTTCTACGAATTAAACACAAAAACAATCAATAGAGTCAACTGATTGGAGTTAGTATGACTACAGAATCCTCAAACGGGGTAAGTCGTGCGGCTGAAAGGAGTTGGTTGGGATAGTTGGAATTGCATGGATATTCACATTTGATTACTAAACATGTCTCAAGGTAATTCTGAAAATTGGTCTAACAAACTGATGCTTGATTGTCTCCTGTCTCAAGATGATCACCAAAAGGGATTATATCTGGACATGGCATATTTTAATTTATCTGCTATCGGTTTTGACATATCCGAGTAATTCACTAGCAATCTTAAACCTTACATAAGTAACAAATGTACATGTGAAATAAAACTCTTCAAAACAAAATGTTTCGAATTGTTACATAGTTAATGCCCAAAAAATACAAAAAATTGCATATTTATTTAGACTTACGACGACAGCATCGATAATATTATATTAGACAAGCTTCTGCCAGCGACTTCGTCTGCGTAGGATTAGTACTTCGAGTAATCTATTTTCTTTTCCTATGTCCCATCTGCGTTTATTATACCAAAATTCTTAAACTATTTATTTAAAATATGTGTAATTCTTGATTCGATTCAAAGTATTAGGCGAGTATTTCAAATAAATACACTAATTTAAATATTTTCTAAAATAGAATTTTGATTTAACAATCATTGTTTTGCGAAATGTTATTCTCAAATTTTGACGTTTTCTATTAAACAATAATTATTATTTTCATTTGATTTAAAATAAATAGTTAGCTTTATAAATTATAGTCTATATGTTATTCTGATGTATAAGCGATATTATTGTAAAGGTTCATTAAAATTCATTCATTAAATTTCGATTTAAAGAGTAACAAACATACATACATCCATACAAACTTTCGCGTTTATAATATTAGTAAGATTTATTATTTTTGTGAGCTATTTCAGTACCGAAACAGATTGGGATGTTCGTATAAACGAATTCATGTACAACACGTGCACAGGTACCCAAAGGTATAGTAGTTCATTGAACAAGCTACCTTCTAGAAATTGCTGACTTTTAAAAGATTTGTAGTTGTTTATTACCTTGTGAGATTCTGTGACTTCATTGGTTTTGACGGTGTTATCCTTTTTTTTGCCGACCTAGACCCTAGAATCTCGATAATATTGACAATAGAATATTTTCATTTTTTTTTAATATCGAAAAAAATTACATAAATGACGGGATTTTGATTTAATTTTTAGGTTTACGGAGAAGAATCATGTGCGCGATTTTTGGTTTACCGCCGAAACCACATGTTCGTGAATCAAAAAATTAACATTTAAATATTTTTTACGTATTTTAAACGGTGTCCATGGTTTGTGAAAATACCCTGTTCTATTATGCATTATACTGTTCTTTTACCTTCTGACAAATGTAAAAACTGATATTATATTCAAAGCCGTTATTTTAACTTTGGACCCGAAAACGCTGGCTGTCGTTTATTTGGTGCTAACAAATATTAAAATTTTAAAATGTACGTTGATGTTTGTAGTTCTATAGTTTATCTTACGCGAGTTTACCCTGGCTGGTATTTCACACTGTTACTCCGGAAAAAATACATGAACCGATTTTAGATGACAAATTATAAAGTATTTTCACCAAAGTGGTTTTATGTTATTTTTACAGCAGTACGCTAAAAAATACTAGAGCTTTTGAAAATTTTCAATTATAAAGACAATAAAGCGTAAAAAATAAAAGAAAATCCATCCAAATCCAGCACTAAAAAGGCATTTAAAAACCTTTTGTTGGCGAAATAGAATACTTTTATCAATTCTCAATGCTTGATGAATTATTTTATTGAAACGGTTGATAGTAATTAATTCTTCATTATTTGATTTATGAAATCAAAGACAGCCTTCGGAATATTGCAAGCCAGTTGACTGGGTCCAAGACCAATTAATAAAACAACAGAAATTGTCTTAAACGAACTTAACAAGAGTAATTCTTCAATAAATTAAGAAGCGTTTTCACAAAGAGAAATATCTATGAAAACTTTTTATTTCGCGGGACAATTAGTGAATAATTACTCAATGTTAATAGTTTATGAAAATCTTTGAATTCGCATTTAATTATCTGTTAAACATGATTAATTATAAAAAATCAATTCATTAATAAAAAGCTAACTTTATTAAAATCGAAAATGTTTACAATGTGAAATAAAGACCCCTTACATTTTAGTTACAAAAAACTTCATGCCAAACATGTACTACTATACTTCTTCCAACGTAAACTACACATTCCAATGCAGTCTCAAACAGCAATTAAAACCAAGGCTTCCACAAAAAATCACTATCACTATACAATATACCTCACACGGGCAGAGAATCTTTAATTTCGATGCAATCAAACTATATAAACTGCATGCACCATCACACTGAGACAACTACTAACTACAATTACATCTACAATTATTCACAAAAAATCATATCACAGCCTGGATAAAAAAACAACGTATTCATTTTACTCAAAACATTATAATACCAAACGAAACATAACCGTTCTAAGGAGAAAATATTTTAATTTTATTTTCAGTGGCGTGTGGCTTGTGATACCTGCACAACACGATAAGTATTTATTTAACTTTTGATAATAATCTTAAATTTTAGTACGATACTACCACCATGGGTCGAACCACAGTGCCCTTCTTGAAAATATCTATGAGGATACTTGTTAAGTGGACTGTAAAACTAACGCCGTTCTTCCACGTAGCTATTCACAAGCGACGCTACCGCTACCTGTCAAACAAATTTGCTAGTGTAGCACCTAGCGGCGTTTTCAAACACTAATAATAGTATGGAAAACACAGACGAGCGGCGATCGCGTCGCCTGAAGGTAGCTCCATGGAAGAACGGCGTAATTATGAAGCGAATTACGAGTGTCCATAAGATTGTGTTTTTATTTCGACAGGGGAAGGATAACACAGGAATGGCCCTTACCTTGATGATGAGGTTACAGCTCACAACTATTCATTCACGGTCACTTTCCATTTTGTTAAATGACCCGATAGTTATCACTATCACGAATATCATAATATTTATATGATTGTTATTTGCGAGATTTGTGATATTTGCGAAATGCTTGTACAAGCCCGACAGAATTTTCAAACCATAACAACTGAATGTTTTTATTAAAAAAAACTAGGTGTAAATATGTTATTTTTTCAGGAGTTTTTTTTTTTTTTGCTTCTTAGGCCTTGATGTGAAAAGAGGGGACTCAGAAGGAAGGAATATATATGGAAAGGAAAATGGGTAAAATGGATTAATTAATGTCCTAAAGTTATTTCAACACTAAACAATACTGTTTTTTTACTCATGACGACAGAATAACATTTTTAAAACACGCGAACACCTCAGCACAGGTTCTCTTAGTGAGGTGTTCGCAAATCACTACTACTAACATATTTACACAAAGTAACTGATTGTTAACATTGTTTTGTATTTTTGAAACTTTAAAAAAAAAAAAATAATTTAATTTTTTTTATAGTAAATACCTCACAAGAGTTCCAACTGCTCCCGCCTGGATCCAGTGAGACTATGGAATCCCCAATTGGGGTATGTTATGAGGCTGAGGATAAGTGGGGAAGGGAAGGAGGCGAGGAAGAGGAAGGTGGGGAAGTACCTGGCTATTCAGATCTAGTCACTAAACACGGGCAAAGCCATTTCAAGCAACGTTTCAATTCTGAATGGTGCTCTTACACCAGGGCGATACTAAGAGTATCTTCCACTCTGGAACGTGCCGCAAATATACTATATATTATTTTAAATAATTAATTGTGAAATAACACAAATCAATTAAATAAATTTTATTTGCGCACGCCGGGTTCGAACCCGCGGCCTTCTAAAGTCTAAAGCCTTACCGCTGGACTACGCCGGCCGTTAAATATGTATGTAAACTGCTGTAATAATTTGTAAAATGTTTTTTCGAGAATAGAAATACATAAATAGATATAGCAATTTCATATCCTTTGGATTCTGGACTGGACTTTTTCCAGGACGATACTGAGAGTACGTTATCAATTCGCATTATGTTATGTGTACGACGTGAAACTTTACAAATAACAAAAATATTTTTATTCATAATTCGTAGTATTTAATCAAGAGATTCAGCGTAACTTTGAGAAACTTCGTAGAAAGCTATTATCAAAATACTTATAAACCTCTTAGTATATTTCTTTAAAACCTCTTTCCTTTTAACTTTCATTTCAGTTGGAGAGGTCTGTTGTTCTAAGATTCTTGGTAGCTAACTTGGGATATTGTCAGGATCTGGCAGGTTTCGACAGGTTCTGGCAGGATCTAGCGGGGTCTGGTAGGATCCAGCGGGTTTGGGCAAAGTCTACTACTTCGGGAGCGGGGGTTGGGGAGGGTCTCGTTTGAGAAAAAAATGCCTTTGGCGATCGTCGATCCGTAAAAAGATCGGATTCAAAGACATCTCCGCTGAATGCTTAATAAGAATCAAAATAAACTCGTGAAAAGAGGGGGATCCTGCATTATTAGTTTCTTTGGCATTCGCGAGTTTCTCTCGTATTTCTTTTACAAAGTTCTGATGTCTGGGTCACGTTTAGTACACTTAAGAACTTTAGACCATAGCCTTAGATTCCCGTACAAATTTATTTATTTAAACTCCGCTTGCAGAGGGCATCTAGATTAGAAAATAATACACTCGCTTGTTGTAACAAAAATTCTATTTCGGATATTATTTTCGAGATAAAGCAAAATTCATTAATAATGATTCTTAAAAAAGGTACCAAAAAATATAAAAAGTGACTAAATTGTCCCTGCATAATTGGCATAAGCTTTGTGAATCGTATTAAAAAAAAAACTAAACCAAATATCATGGGGTTTTGCATTTGACCAGATCAAATTAATCAAGAAACGGCTGGGCAAAAAAAAAAAAAAATTAAACATATTTTTAGTTTTTTTTGGGATATTATGTCGTGTTACGCTATGCTTAAGTACATCTAAGCGATACCGATATGTCGGAGCTGACAACACGGTATCGCTTAGACGTACTTCAGCATAGACTTGACAACTTTCAATAACACATATGCCCTGATAATGGACACTGTAATGTTGTTCGAAACGTCGGCTAAAGAAGTACTTAGCGTAACACAGCATAATATCCCAAAAATAAACAACAAAAATACTTTTGGCCGTGAAAATCTTAAATCATATATTTTTTGTTATTTTGCTTTCCTAAAAATACGTCCCTTTTTGGTTGGATGGTTACGATCTTCGGCAATGATTCCGGATGTCACGGTTCAAATCCCGACGTGCGCAAGTATTTTTATCTATATTTATTATTTGAAATAAACATATTTATAACTACCATAATAGTTAATAAATTAATTAGTGTAATTTCACAATTTAGTCACTAAAAATAATATATGCATTTGCAGCACTTTTGGTAAATACTTTCAGTTTTGCCCTAGTCACAGAATTGACCCTTGAAACGACTCTAGCCGTGTTTGGTGACCAGATCTGAATAGCCATCTTCCTATTCCTCATCTCCTTTCCCTCCTCACTACTTTAAGCCTCGTAACATACCCCAATTGGGGGTAACATGGTCTGAATGGCTCCAGACGTTTGAGATCAGTTGGAATTCTTGTGCGCTACTCACCTGGTTTTTTTTTAAATCTGTTTAAGCCCAATATAAAAAATTAATCAATATTAATAAAAAATGATAAGCAATATGGACCTTACCAGTAACCTCACGTTTCCCATACTTAAATGGTTGTTTATCAGTTGTGTACAGTTTAAAACACTTTACTTGTGTACATTTTAAAACATTACCTGTGATGAAAAGTGGATCCTGTACGATAATCGGAAGCGCTCATCGCAATGGCTGAACCCTGCCGAACCAGCCAAACCATGCCCCAAGCGAAAATTGACTCCAAAAAGTTACTTGTGAGCGTTTGGTGCTCACTAATAACAACATTTAAAAACTCGCCCTAATACTTTTTACTCTGAGACATCGTCAGACATGGCACAAATTAATTGCAGTATTTCCCACAATAATTAAGTAGTGTTTTGGACTACTACGCCAAACGAACGTACTAAATATATATTATTATGCAGAACATGTTTTAGTAAATTGTAGGTAAGACCCATTCCCCCGTACTCACGTAAACGTATCTGCTCGTTACAGAAATAGCTACATTGAAATGCAACAAGAACTTGGCAACTAACTTACTGGATCTACCGATTGCAGAGAAATATAATACATTAGGTGGGCCTCTACGATCCATAAATTACCACAAACCAATTTACCGGACAACTCAGCACAACGAGAAATCGACACACTTTTGAAAAGTATTATTAAAGTCATAAAAAGATTAAAAAAGTGTTAAAGCTATTAAAGGACTTAACTCTAGAAAGATAACGTGCGCCTCTGAGGCGCTGTCTTTTTTGAACCGACGTGTGTACAAGCTTGTGTTTCAGACGTCGGTCAACACTGCCGAGGGACGACCGCTGATGTTCGGTAAGTACCACAGTTTTGTTGTTATAACACGTTTGTTGCGATCGAACTTTCCTCAAATACCGAACGAATGTTTAAGGGGTAATATCCAGCAATCATTGTTCCGTTTTTGTTACCAGCGCTGCGCGCGGATGTTTTTACAACCATGAAGCTGTATTAGTTTTAAATTTAATGCAAAATGTTTTCATTAAGAGCGACGCGAACACAGGACCTTGTACGGCCGCATCTCAGCGGCCAATGAGTCGCGAGAATTTATGTCTCGAACTGCCATAAAAATGATAAAACGAGAGATGGTAAATGAATAAAAATTATATACTTCTTAAAATTAATTTTTGATCAAAATAATTTATAATTTTTCAATAATGTCTAAACAAAATAAGTGTGTAAAAAGAATCTGAAATATTTTAGTTTTTAAAACCTTAAATAAATAGAAAAACTTTAAGGTATTTTTGTCACAAAACACGTTCTAGGAATTATTTTTTCATGATTTCAATTTGTCTAAAATTTAAAGCTTGTAAACTGTGTTGGCTATATTATATAATGATTTATTTTGTTGTATGATTATATGATCGGAAATTTGTGTTGTTTAATGGAATCTATCGTTTGAAAATTGAACAAATCTGCCAACTACCAACGGTATTATAACCTTAGTACATTATAATGACACTTACTTTTTCAAAATTTTAAAACTGTGTGTACCAGGTAAAATAACAATCTTTCAAAACCAATTTATGTTTTTTTGTAAAGAAGAGTCAATACGTCTAGAATTTGATTTAAAAATGACTAATTTCCGGTATTCTCTGGTAAAACACTCTTAATAAAACAGGAATACCAAAATGTGATAAAATTTTTTTTTTTTTTTTTTTTTTTTTATTGGCAAAATTTTTTGATACATACATTTACAAGTAGATACATACATAATAACATAAATGAAAAGGTAACAAAAAAATCCCACAAAGGCGAAGCCTGTGCGTGGGCATTATAATATGTGGGTATAAAACAGTGGTGGTTAAAATAAAAAGATTAAGAATTAAAAATGTAGTACATATATGTGCAGAGGTAATTGATGTTGCAGGAATTTCTGTGATTGTATTTTTATATTTAGATGTGGATATATATACATATATATACATATATATATATGTACACACATGTACATACACATATACACATGTATACATACTCATACTCATACATATATACACATGTATACATACTCACATACATGTATACATACTCACACACATGTATACATATACATACACGCAATTTTATATATATATTTTTTTTAAATCTAACGATTCGGAAAGACATGGCATATTTTAGTTATTTAAAATGTAAACAGTACAAAATTATAGGAAAAAATTATTTACTTCCTTATTTTTTAACCAACTTTTAGTATATTTTTTATATAAGTTCAAGTTTTGGCATGTGTTGATGGAATTGGGTAAGGAATTGAACAATTTTGGGGCAATACAGTTAATGTGCCTTTGGGCCAGCCTGGTTTTGCAATGAGGCACTGTGTACATGCAAGAGGTGAGTCTTTGACTAGAGCGATTTGGGTTTTTATCGAAATTGTTAGGACGAGTAAATATAAATTTGAGACATTGTAAACAGTAGATCTGCCTTAGTTCCATAATTTCAGTTTCCTGAAATAACTGATTAGTGGGATAAGTTTTGGTCTTCTGGTACATTATTTTAATGATGGACTTCTGGGCAGTTTCTAGAGGTTTCACATGGTTATTGTATGTTCCTCCCCAGGCGATTATTCCATAGGTAATGGATGAAAGCACCAATGCATCATAAACAATTTTCATGGTTCTTATATTGACAATATTGCTCATCCGTTTGAATATGTAACTTAGGTATCTCAGTTTATTGACTGTTTTCTCTAAATGGTAGGTCCATTTGAGTTGGCAGTCTATAGTTACACCTAAGTACTTAGTATATTTTCCTAATTTCACATCTTCGCAGTTTGGGCATGTAGCAGGGTTACAATTTATATTATGGAACTTCAGGTTAAGATTATTTTTAGGGGATGACTTTAGGGAATTATAGAAGGGAATACAAATGGTTTTATCAAAATTTAGACTGAGAAGGTTTCTATCCAGCCAATCTTTGACTATTGCAATGCATTTGTTGGCTTTAGTGGTTGTTTCTTCCCACGTTTTACCTTGTACTGTTATTGCAGTATCATCTGCAAAGGAGAGAATTTTACCGGGTATTGCAATATTGCATAGGTCATTGATGTAGATTAGAAAGAGAATTGGCCCTAAGACAGTTCCTTGAGGAATGCCATGTTTTGCTAGATCATAAGTGCTTAAGCTTAACCCTATTTTTGTGCATTGTTGGCGATTTAATATATAGCTTTTTAATAGCATGAGACTTTTGTTTTTAATACCAACGTTTGATATTTTCTTTAATAGGATTCTATGGTTGACTGTGTCAAACGCTTTCTTTAAGTCCAAGAAAATGGTTAGAGTTTTAGTGCTATGGTCTAGATTTGAGTATATGTTTTTAGTTAAACTAAAGACAGCATCGTCGGTGGATAGGTTACTTCTAAACCCATATTGATTAGCTGAGAGTATTGAATTAGAATCTAGAAAGTTCATAATTTGTCCCTTTAAGCACTTTTCAAAGATCTTGGATAATTGTGAAGTTAAGGTTATTGGTCTGTAGTTGTCTGTTTTACTTTGGGATCCGGATTTATGTATTGGAATAATGTGAGCGAGTTTAAAATAATTAGGGTAAATACCGAGCCTGATGGAGTTGTTGAAGATGTGACATAATGGGATGATTATATGTTTTTTAATTGATTTAATTGTGATGTTGCTTAAGTTATCGGGGCCATTTGCAGATTTCTCTTTAAGGTTTTCAATTTGTTTAGAAATTTCAAGTTCTGTTATTTCTTTGAATGTAGATAGCTCAGGGGTGGGGTCATTATACTCTGGAAGGCCGGGAAGTATTTGATTTGAGTGAATAGAAAGACTGGGATTATTATCTATGAGGGTTGAGGCGATGTTTGTAAAGAAGTTATTGAAATTGTTTGCAATGCTCTCAGCGTCTTCTATAGTTGTATTGTTGTCAGTGATGATTTTTTGAGGAATTTTGTTAACCTTTTGATTTCTATTTGAAATTTCGTTTATGACATGCCATGTTTTTTTTGAGTCGTTTTGAGCATTAAGTAGTTGTGTAGAGTAGTATTCCTGTTTTCGTTTTTTTATGATTGTGTTTAAGTAGTTTCTAAATAAGATGTATTCTTGCCGTTTGGTGTGAGTCTGCGTTTCGTTGTTTAATGTGCAATGTTTTTCCTGATTTTTATAGATTTTAAAAAGTTTGTTTCTATGCTGAATTGAGATTATTAGTCCGCGCGTGATCCATGGTTTTATGTGTTTATGTTTACTTTTTGGTGGTGCTATTTGTTCTTGACTTTTAAGAATATATTCATGGAGTAGTTTGTAGAAGGTATTCAAAGCTGAATCCGGATTATCATTAGATAGAACTGCGATCCACGATTCTTCGGTAAGTAAGTTATTTAAAGTAGAATAATTGATTTTAGTAATTATTTTGTTAGAGTTATTTGGGTCAGTAGAGATGGGTGAAATTGGAATATGATGTCCGTAGAAAGTGGGATAGTGGTCAGTTATGTCAATTTTTAGTGTAGCGGATTTATGTTGGTAATTTTTATTTGATTTTATAAATATGTGATCGAGACATGTATCGTTAGGATGGTTAGGTCTGGTGGTATTGTTTATGTAGGATAGGTATCCCGAGGAATACAAAACATTTAGATATTCGTTCGCGATCGGATTTAGTATGGCGTTTTGTATATTTATATTAATGTCACCCATAAAAAATGAAAAATCAAAATGGTTTGAGCTATTATTGTTAATAAAAGTTTTAATTTCGTTTGCAAACGGAATTGTGGATAGAGAAGGAGAGCGGTATACTGTCAAAATAGAGTATTTTTTTCCTTTGGAGGTGAAAGTTACATGGACAGCATTTGAATATTTGAAGTTTGGGTTTTCAATGTTTATGTTAGATAATGAGTGTTTATTGTAAAATATGGTGATGCCATCATGAGAGGTATGTCTAGCCGGAATTGAAAAAGAAATATAGTTTGGTAAGTTGAACGGGATACATTCGCGCATTTGCGTTTCAGTGAGTGCTATAAAATCAATTTGGAAAGATAATGAATTTAAAAGGATACAGAATTCATCAAAATGTTTCCTGATGCTTCTGATGTTCATGTTTAATATATTAAAAGATGTTTCGTGAAAAAATGTGTTTACATCTTCAATATTATCACATTCATGAGTTTCAGGGATGCAGTATTCTTCTGACGGGGCCATTTTGATTAAATCCGGGTGATTTTCTTTGAATTTCCAAAGTGAGACTATTGAAGAGGTATGTCACTCAATAAACAGAAATTATTGGAAAACACCAATATGGCAGTTGTCCCATACAAAGGTGCATTTCACGTCATTGTAATTGTTAATGCAGTATTTTCCATTACCCAGGCGTAAGTAGAAGTTGGCTTTCATAGTAATTGTAATGTATCATAAGATCTATGATCAGTTTTAACATTGTTTCTCGTTGTCAATGCTACTTTCGGATCATATTGTATCGGTTACGACGTGTGTTGGAGATAGCCGAACACAGACTCTCCAAACAAAAACTAGCTTCCGAGTAACAAGGACGTGGTTCCTCTTAAACCATATTTGTGTAGTAAGAAATAACAATAAACTCTCACTGTGAACTTAAATAAATATAAGTCTTTCTATAAATATACAATAGTACTGAGATACTGGCCGGTACTATACAATACAATATCTCTGGAGGGCTAGAGAGAGACTGAGATACTGGCCGGTACTATACAATACAATATCTATGGAGGACTAGAGAGAGACTTTACATTAATTAAGTTGAATCAAGAGGTTATTTCAAAAAAATCTTCGTATTAAGCGTGGTCAGCGATCCTAAAAGTTAACCAAGAGTTTTTTTTTTTAATTGCATTTTATGACACTTTAGATGATTTTTCACAAATAAGGCGTTATCCAATTTTTCAATTGTCATTCAATTCATTAAAGAAGAAGAAAACAACAATAATAGAATAATATATAATAGAAAGAAAAATTATTAACTTGACTTGAACCCAGATCTCTCGTCTTACTCGATCTATTATGAGTCTGTCGTATTTCTCAACTTCATATTTAAAATTTCAAAGTTAACAATATTATCTTCGACTAATGTTTTTTTCCAAATTATTGGCGGCTACCTTTTTTATTGGAAACAAGTATTCAAAGAATGTATTTGTTACCAAATAGTGTCTTAAAAAAGGTAGCTGCCAATAATATGGAACAAAAACATTAGTCGAAGATAATATTGTTAATTCTAAAATTTGAAATATGAAGTTGACAAATACGACAGTTTCATAATAGATCGCAATGGCTGAATTGGTAGAGCGCCCGTCCGGTAAGATCTGGGTTCGAGTCCTAGTTGCGACCATTATGTTTTATTATTTTTCTGTGTCTTGTTCATTTTCATATTTAAATTTAGATTATTATTGTTGTCTTCTTCTTCAAAGATATATTACATGGTATATTATAAGAATAACCTACAAAAGTTAAAAATAATGTTATTATACTCTTTTATTGTGTATTTTAAACTATGAATTTAACACGTGAAAGTTTCATCTAGTATATTCTATTTCATTTTTCGACTTGATTTAAACTTGTATTAGTTCATGTAGCCCCCATGAAGGAAATAAATGGTTTGAAATAAAACATGCCCAAAAAACGCACAACATAAGTAAACCAGCGAAACGAGATGAATTGGGTGAAATATTTTACCCATGAAATGCCTCCTTATATTTCAAATTGAATATCGAGATAAATGAGGAAAGTAAAGGCTATGCCAAAGGTTCCGCACAGCCCCGGGAACTCAAAGGGTTGGAACAAAAAATATTGCCGGAAATCTTTTGTATTTGTTATGTTACAGAAAACATATATTTTCGGGATGATTGAATTCGTTTTTTGTTGACTTAAAAAAAAACTTTTTTTTACAAATCGCTTGCGGTTTTTTCTTTCTGTAGTATAAGTAACTTAGTATAGTCTAAAAGGGCCTTACTTTCCAACAGAAAGAGTTAGTGGGCACACTTGCAAATAGGTTTTCTATTTTTTTTTTCAAAATAACACTAATACCACACAAATATTTTATCTTCTAAAACACTAAGGCCCAGCCCTTTGCAGAAAATCTGATGTAACGTTGTCATCAAATAGCCATTCAGCGCCATTTTCTTTTTTTTACATTTGAAAGGACCCCGTTAAACGCCGATTCTAGGTACGTTTAAGTTTTCAAACAAATTGCAATAAGCTTATAAGCCACTGCTGTTGAATTTGCTGAAAAGCTAAAATGGACTCAGAATCGGAATTTAACGGGAACCTTTTAACTGTCGCTGAATCAAATGGAGCTGAATGAGTTTGTCACACGTGAATTTCTGCGAAACAACCGGTTCTAAGTTTTTTGAGATATTATTTCAAAAAATAGGATAAATATGTATTTTTTAAATTGGACGATGTTAAGTAGATGTAGAGGCAGGATGCGTGATGTCCTGGGTGAGGAGATGAATGGGCCTCCGGTTGAAGAGGAGATATCGGTGAGCTGATATCTCCGCGTGCCGTAGGTCGGAATAATAAAAGCGATGATGATGATTGTTGATGATGATGATGTATTTACAGTATTTACATTATGCACTATATACAAATGAAGAGAGTATTTACAATCGTAGTAATATTCCGACACGAACCGCAGATTGCGAAGTCGAGTTACTAGGCCGCTGACCTGTCGCCGTGAATACTGATTAAGAACGACTGACTGACTTGGCTTGCTCGAGTCCTTATATAGGCCGAGCCAAAGGTACTCGGAAGGTAGGTCAAACATGCACACGCGAGAAGTTTCTCGATATAACGGCGCAGCGCTGTGTGTAATGTGTCGCAGGTCCGAGCTCTTTCCAGAAGGTGGTCGAAATTAAATTGCCTAGCGAAGTAGCAGGTAGAGGCGGCCGTGCAGTAATAATAATATAATAATAATCGCCACATAGACATTTAAAATACACAATATAGTAGTATAAGAAAGTGTTTATGTAAATCCGTAATTTTTATAATTTTGGTTATCAACACCCTTTTTCTTTGTCAATAAACGAATCATATGAAATTAATTGGTGCATTCTTTAATTTTTTGACAGTAGTTAATTGCATGTTTCAAAAACCCCATAGATAAACGAAAAAAATATTCAAACGAAGCGATGTTAGGTTCCCATTTAAAAACAATTTAAAGATCTGTTTACATCATTTTGAAAAGTCTGGAAGGCGATCCGCCCACTGAGGCAACTGAAAACTGGCAACTGGCAACTGTCTTTGTATGACAATGTGATGGCCCGCACACTACATAATCACTCAAACAACCGTTGTCAATGGTAACGCAAGCGGTGACTCTTGACTTGCACTGCTGATTGCCGTTGCCGGCCGTTGCTAGTTACCAGCTGTCAGCCGATTGTTCTTCGGCTATGGTTAAACAAGCTTTTTGACCAATCAAGACATAGAAACCAGCCAGTTTTAGTTTGGTTTCAGTTGCCTCGTCAGCGGAGCGCGCGGAGCGCCTTTTCTTAGTGAACAAGCGAAACAAATGAAATCAAATCGCGCGTTCTTTAATTATTTGACAGATAATTCATATTTTAAACCCCGACGTAGTTCATGATAGAAATAATGATGTTAAAAGCTGAAACTAGCGATGATTCAAAATTATTTACAAAAAGGTCATGCAAGATCTCAGCGTTCAACAGATTTTAAGTTTTTTTTTTTACGAAACAATTCCTATGCTTGCGGACTATAAATCATGCATTGATAGTGCGACAGCCATGAAGACGAATTTCAGCACAGATTATCGCACAGATCTCGTGTACCTAACAGTGAATAATGTTGAATTTCTCCCCAATTTCGCAGAAGTTATAAAGGAACTCGTACGAATTGTGAATTCACGGAGCATATCAACGGAAGAATAGGCAATCATACCTACATACAGGCGGATGAAATTATTCGGATACGCTACCAGAAAGCAGACTCTATTACTATTACGAGTCGCCAAAGGGAGGAACTTCAAGGGAAATCCCAGTGAGCGTTAATAACAAACAACTGGTTCCTTTCACCAGATATTCTATTGGAAGCTCGTGGTGCTGTGAATTTGATATGTTACATGTTATTATTTTTGTGATCTTTGACATTTCGGAGTTTGTCAACAATTCAAAGGGAACGCGTTTAAATAATAAAATAAAGTTTTTACTTCTTTATAATTCGCATAGCAAAACCCTTCCACAACATAAACACTCTTTATGACAAAAATTCACTCAAAAATTTATGACAAAATTGCACTCCTTCAAATACATAAAGAATTTTTTGATAAAAATAATATCCCATAATTAAATATTAGGTCATTACATATGAAATTGGTGTTTTGCCGTACTGGCAACTTTGATCTCAAATATCGTCTTTTTAGTTAAGAATTCCAAATTCAAATTTATACAGCTATTTACTCATGTATTTGTGTTTCGAAAATTATAATTCATTTGCTTTTTCCTTAATTTTTTTTTTCTTTGCGTCACTTAGTTTTAAATATCCCGTTAGTTACGAGTACGAGTTCCACCGTGGCACCAGTGCTGCAGAAACGGCTCGAAGGATTAATGATGTGTATGGCGACGGTGCCGAAAAATAAAACACAGTGCGTTTTTGGTTCCAACGTTTTCGTTCTTTTTTTTTTTTTTTATAGAGAAACTTCACAAGAGTCCCAACTGCTCCCTTCTGGAGCCAGTGAGACTATGGCATCCCCAATTGGAGTATGTTGTGAGGCTGAAGGTATGTGGGAAAGGGAAGGAGATGGGGATGAGGAAGGTGGGAAAGTACCTGGCTATTCAGATCTAGTCACTAAACACGGCTAAAGCTATTATTAAGCAACGTTTCAATTCTGAATGGTGGTCTTACACCAGGGCGATACTGAGAGTATCTTCCACTCTGGAACGTGCCGCAAATATAGTTTATATAATTTTTATTAATTAATTGTGAAATAACACAAATTAATCAAATAAAATTTATTTGCGCACGCCGGGTTCGAACCCGCAACCTTCCGATTGGGAGTCAAGTGTCTTACCACTCGGCCACGGACGGTCGTCCTGGAAATTTCGACCTGCAGAACAAGCCCCGGGGACGGTTGGAGACCAAAGTTGATAATGAAGAATTGAAGACTACCGTGGAAGCGGATCTATCGCAAACCACGTCCAAGTTAGCTGCAGGCTGCGGTGTTAGTGATAAAACTGTTTTAATCCACTTGAAGCAAATTGGGAAGGTGAAAAAGCTTGAAAGGTGGGTACCTCACGAATCGAGTGAAGCAAATCAACAAACGCGCGTTGACTGCTGCGTTGCATTACTCAACCGGCACAATAATGAAGGGATTTTAAATCGAATCATTATCTGTGATGAAAAGTGGACCCTGAACGATAATCGGAAGCGCTCATCGCAATGGCTGAACCCTGCCGAACCAGCTGCCCCAAGCGAAAATTGACTCCAAAAAAGTTACTTGTGAGCGTTTGGTGATGCAAAGAACAAAACAATTAAGGAAAAAACAAATGAATTATAATTTCCGAAACATAAATACATAAGTAAATAGCTGTATAAATTTGAATTTGGAATTCCTAACCAAAGAGAAGATATTTGAGATCAAAGTTGCCAGTACGGCAAAACACCAATTTCATATGTAATGACCTAATATAAGCAAAAGAATTATTTCTGTTGGAGGGCTAACCATACCTCTAGTACGAACTTCAACAGCACAGCATCACTTTATATTTAAGGGTATAAAATTATTTAACAAATTACCTCTAGATTTAAGAACGGAGGAAAACTATGAGAATTACAAAAAAAAAATTAAATTAAAATTCTCTAATACCACCTCATAACTTTTCTTATTGCTTGATATTATGTTTTGCTAATTATTTCCTTGTATCATTTATAACTTACCTTTTTATTACTTTTACTGTATTTTCTTGTTTTGTATCATTTTATAACTTACCTATGTTTTTATTAGTTTCGATGAATTTTCTTATAAAATTACTAATAGTTTTTTTATAATAATTTTGTAATTAAAATAGATGTAAAAATATATATTTGTCCTCTCCTAAACACAAGCAACTGCTTTATTAGGAGAGTGATTCAAATGTTATATTTATATTAAGTTGTAAAAAAAAAAATCAATTGAAGAAGAAGATAACAGTAATAATCGAAATTAAAATTTGAAAATGAACAAGACACAGAAAAATAATAAAAGATAACGATCGCAACTGGGACAGAATATATTTTAATTTAGATTATTATTGTTATCTTTTTCTTCAATTGTATAATTTTATTGTATATTAAAACTCCACTTCGAATGAACTTTAACATAAGAAACTTATGTGGCTAGACT
The DNA here is from genome assembly GCA_951813805.1 of Limnephilus auricula. Lineage (NCBI taxonomy): Eukaryota > Metazoa > Arthropoda > Insecta > Trichoptera > Limnephilidae > Limnephilus > Limnephilus auricula. The sequence goes on from OX638404.1 coordinate 23,605,909, forward strand.
TCAGTTCGCTTGTATATATCACTGTGTTTTATATAAAAGCTGTTTGTTTCTTACAAATAAATAAATAAATTTCTTACTTTGTGTAAACCACTAATCACATGTTATAATATCTACATGTGATTAGTGGTTTACATAAAGTAATTTGTTTCATTTAATTAAAATGATGCCACAAAGTAATTTTGCAAAGATTGAAGAAATAAATATCTTGCCACAGCAATCCTTTTGAGTTGCAAAACTCATTTTAGTACAGGAGTAACTTACGATTCATAAATGGGAGGTAATATGTGTAATTTTACAAGGTATTTGGCTATCAAAAATATAAGTTTCACATTCAGAATAGCATAAAAACAAAATTAAAAGTCAGGTTAAGTAGAACAAACTATAAGAAAAAACTAATAAATAAAAATATATATAAATACAAATATATATGATTATATAGAGGTAAAGGAGAAAAAACATGACAACAAAATGACATTTTCATTTTTAAATGTTCTATAAAATATATTATTTAATTGCTTTTAACGTTTTGTTGTGCTGGATGCTTTTGTACATATCTGAGGCCCTAGCACGCTCGCTCTATAACGATCGATAGCATAACTATCGGTAACTTCTCATCGTTCCCTAGCATGACTACAGATCGCTAACGAATAAGTGACAGTTCACAAGTGTCTTTAGCATATTCGATATCAACTGTTGTTTGTACGTTAGCGATGTGCAGTTGTCCTAGGGAACAATGAGAAGTTACCGATAGTTATCCTATCGATCGTTATAGAGCGAGCGTGCTAGGGCCTCAGGAAGCGAATTATATTTCGTGTAGGCAATATAGTTCAGAGATTTAAATCCATATTTTGTAGTATGTGTTTGAGGAACTCGGATTTTATTGTTATTTGTGGTTGTGGATTTCGATATTGTTAGTGTGAGTTGACTCTACGCTGAGTTGATATTTCTACATCACATTCTAAATGAAGCCTTTGAAATTCCAAAATTGCTTGCATTAATATGCTTTCGGATTCCACTACAATAATACTGAAATTCTGGATTTATTTCAGTGCTGAAATTCTGGGAATAGATACCATTCTATGTACTCCTCATTGCCCAGAATAATATATATATATTTTTTTTTATACAATATTTTTACATTTTATAATACAATCCAATAATGTTGGCCTCAATAAGGTGGTTTCCCCGTGCTGAGGCCTCCAATTTATCTACAAAAAAATTATACACAATACATTTAAAAATGTATTTAATGTTGGTGAAGAAAGAAAAAAATATAAATAAAAAACATAAGATTAAGATAAATTCAACTTAAAAATAATAGGTTTTTAATTAATAGGTTTTAAAAATAATTCACCAAAGTTTGGTAATTAAACATAACTTGATTGACTGTCATAATATAGTACCATATTATGAATACGAACCAAATTCATTTTTATAAAATAATTACTTTAAAATTTACTATGATAAAACTATACTAACAGACAGACCAATTGGTCATAATAGACCTGATATAGTTTTACATGACAAAATTAAAAAAATAACTTATATTATTGATGTAGCTATTCCAAATTCCTGTAATATTCAAAAATCTGTTTCTGAAAAAATAAGAAAGTATACAGATTTAGGAAATGAAATTAAAAGAATTTGGCATTCTCAGACTATAAAAATATTACCTTTTGTTATTTCGGCTACTGGCATTATACCTAGCTCTCTTATTAAAAATTTAGGCATATTAGATTTGTCAAAGAATTTGTATATAAAAATGCAAAAATCAGTCATTTTAAATACATGTAGAATTACGAAAGATTTTTTAAATATTTATATTGAGGGATCAGTAGGATTTATCGGTCAAATTAGGAATTCCACAGAGCCGAACCCTCTGATATGAAAATATCTGGAGACGGTGAATTATATTCCCATTTAATAGTTTGGTAGATTAACGTGTTGTTCTTGTATTGTTTTGTATTAATTATACTTATATAATACACTTGCATAACGTGGATTTACTAGATGATCATTTATATGGAAAAATGTATGAAAGGGTTTAGTTTCCCATAGGAAAAACTAAACCCGTTCCTGTAAATCTGATTAATAAAAAAATAAAAAAAATAGAGATTTAAAATAAATAATATTATATAAGCTTAAAATAGGTGTACTTATATTATGTGTTGTGTGGTTGTGGTGATTGTGTTTTATATTGGTTTTGCGTGTTACGTGTATGTTTTATTATTTTATGCTACAAGATTTTGGTAATATTGTCTTTATTGTTCTTTAATCCATTTTGTAATTTTATGTTGGAATTTATGTTTGTTTTCTTCGATTTTATTTTCAAGTGTTAGACTGTTGAATGCGTGATACTGGTAGTGTCTTTGACCAAAGCTTGTATTTACCGTCGAGGTTTTTTTTTCTTCTTTGTACGCTTGTCTAACTGGTCTGTTAGTGATATTGTGTGTGAGTTGAAATTTAAAAAAAAAAAAATATATATATATATATATATTTTTTTTTTTTTTTAATGGGGGAAATGATGTTGATTCAGTGGACATCTTCAATATATCACTAAGTAAATACAAAAGAGTGTTTCTGGGACAGTTATATATAAAAAATAAATTAAAAACACATTAACAATTAAAAAAGGATAAATAATAAATTCACTAAGCAAATCATGAGTAAAAAATAACTGTAGACCAATTTCAACGATAGCATTTTATTTGTTATATAATATGAAACGCAACAGATATAGATAAGATTTATTTTTCTACTTACCTACTTCTTAAGTTTATTTTTTCCGCTATGTGTATATTTTAATTTCCCTGGGGTTCCTAGAACCGTAGTTAAATGACCTCAGTTTCTGGATTATTTTTGGTCACTAATAACGAATCCCAAAGTGATGTATTTTTTTATGACTTTTTATGAAAAATTTTTGCTTGAATTGGCTTTAGCGGTGTTAAGCGACCAAAACCAAAAAGTACATTTAAAATTTTCTCTCCCCACCTCCGTTCATTTAAAACTTCTTTCAGCTATAATCCCACTGGCTCCAGGCAGATGGGATCCTTGTGCAGTAAACACACAAAAATGACCATTTAGGGATATTTTTTTGTTATTTATTTTCGGGGTGTTAAGCCGTGTTGCGCTACTTCCTTCTTTAGCCAACGTTCCGAACAACGTTACAGTGTCCATCATCAGGGCAGATGTGTTGATCAACACTTTAAAAACAAATTAACAAAAATGCTTTTGGCCGTGAAAATCTTAAATCCTACCATTCAAGGATGTATCTTACCTTAAGAACATATTTGCACACAACATATTTCCGGGTGGATACTAGATAAGTTTAAGTAAATCGATGGTTTAGACTTTAGACGGCTTTAGCCATGTTTAGTATGTAGGTCTAAAGAGCAAAGCCAGCTTTAATCGGCTCCATCGGAAGCAAATCTACCGCAAACACTCACAACATAAACATAAAACAAGATTTACCCAAAACATCCCATTTCCAAAACAAACCAAACTCTCTTCCCAAGATATTTTGGTTTGTTAATCAAGTAAGTATGTGAAGATGCTTCTCTACACATACTTATATCAAACTTAAATATAGTTTAATTATTTTAGTTTTATTGTACTTCACCAAAGATGTGGCAGTTTTTAATTTGTTTTGCAATAAATTATTGTAATAATATTATCAAACAGCTGACCTTTTCAGGTTTATTCATGTTTTTATTTGTTTTTTATTTAAACGCCCCTAGGGCTTTTACATACATAAAGCAATTCATATTTTGATTAATTACAGTGAAGAGTTAGAAGTGAATAAAATACAGGTAAGTAATAGAAAATATTAAGACACATAATATAGGTTAGATAAAATATGAGTTGATAAAATGTAGGTAATACAGAATATAAATAAAGTAAAAATAGATAGCCTGCCAATATCCTCCAAATCAACAATAATAAGATTGTTACTTTTGCGAAATTTATTTCAATAAATTACGTAATACATTTCTTAATATAATAACGATATTAAACATTGAGAAAGTGTTAAAAAAGAAAAACGAACAAAAAATGGTGTAATAGTGGTCAAATCAACACATATTTGAAAATTGATAAAAAATCTTGAATCATAAAGGTTAAACAGGTTACTTTAGGTTATGAGCGATTTAAAAAATTATCACTTTTTAATGACTTCCAATGAATATAAATTACTTTTCAAAAGTGTTGTAGTGTGTTTAGTTGTCATGGAACCAAAAATACAATTAAAAATCTGTGACGATAGATCTGTATCTATCGATAATTTTATTTGTGTATGACCGTTAAGTGTACTCGGAATCTGGGTTCAGTATATATTACTAAACTGGGTTCAGTACCCACTCCCGCCTCTCAAATTGAATATTGTTTAATCCGATCGCTTATTGTTTATACCTAATTAGTAGAACTTTTCTTTTTTAACATAATAAATCAATTTCAATTTTAATTCAACTGTATGGTTGAAAATCACTTTTATTGCCTTCCATTAAAATCCGATTAATATTTAAATTTAAAAAAAACGAACTAAAACATTTCAGTAAACATTCCAGTCATGCCTAAAATTAAATCACAAAAAAAAATTGTCTACAGATAATTTAGGTAGATACCTTACACAGTGCAAAAATCCCGCAGGTATATGAATTAACATCCCCTTTAAACACTATTAAACAAAAACATTTCGAATTTAGATTTTTTACAGTCCATTTTATTTGTTTTAGCATTTGACATATAAGATATCTCCTGTAAAGTTCCTCCGCCCTCGGGTCATGACCCGGTCGTGGTTAATATCGCCCAAAAGGTTAAGGGCAAATAGTCCCCACGCCCCGCGCGCTAAACGCTCCGGGGCCCAAGTAACACCCGGGCCTAGTTTTTTTATAACTACCTACCGCGAATTAATTCCCTTTGCGAAACAGAAAAATAAACAGAGACCAAAATAGGTAATAAAATGGGTCGGTAAAGTCAAATTCAAAATTCTCTTCAGATCAATGAAGAAATAAACCGATGGAATTTGTTGTTGGCTTACGCTGGTGCCCGAATTAAGAATTGTTTTCTTCACTTCTAGTGAAATTAATCGAACTTTATCTAATGACTTTATATATATAATATACACCGACTGTCCTGAAATATTAAACAAAATTGATTTGAAGGTATCTATACGGCACACACGTTCGTGTAATCTATTTTTAAAAAACACTGTAGGTAAAACAAATTCTGATAAAAATTGTAGCTTGTCTTATAAGAATATGTTCAACATTCTCTCTGATGTAGACATTTTTTCATTGTAAACAAAATAAATATAAAAATTCTAATAAATTGTATTAAAATCTATTATATATTATGTAATGTCATATATTATTATGTAGAATGAGTATTTCTTGTTATAATAATCTTTCTATTGTTATAATAATGTAATATATTTAGTTGTTGTAAGTATGGTGTAATGTTTTATTTTTAGATACATAAAAAAGAGTATAATGAGGAAATCTATAATTGATTTTTCAGTGAGGTAAATTACACATGTATAAATTAATCACATTGCAAACTGTTGATTTCCCTAAATTAAAATAAATAAATAAATAGATAAATATAGACGCGTGGTAGAAATCTTAAAGTGGTAAGCCAAAGACAAGTCAATTGTATTGTCTTCGAATTGTAGTAGAATTTGTCCTCGTGTGAACTCGGCATAACTTTTATAGAAATTAAATATATTAAGCAAATATAGAGATTTAATATATTTAACAAATATTTTAAAAACTAGCTGACCCGGCAAACTTCGTACCGCCTCAGGATCAATAAATGTTGTGTTTAATTTATTAGCTATTCGAATTGATTCAAATTATGTCAACCAACGCACATAATTTAAAAAGCCGTTCCATACAAAATATATGAAATTTTTTATTTTCTTCATAATTATTTTTCTCGTGATTTTTTCCGATCTTATAATAGTTATTCTGTTAATCGGGACGGAGACAAATCCAACAAATCATAGATCTTAAAAATTGGTCCAGCCGTTCTTGAGTTATAAATGGTGTAACTAACCCGACTTTGTTTTATACATTAAGATTATGTATATTTTAAACAAAATTAAATCGAAACCAAAATTAAAACTAGATATAGCCAGATCTGAATACTCAGATACTTCTTAATCTTTCTCTACTACATTTCCTTCCCTTCACCATTCCAGAGGTTGGTGAAATACCATATAAGACTGATAATGGATTAAGGGGGTTGTTCTGGGAGAACGTGTATTTTCGATTTATTTATTTATAAAGTCCGACTTTACTATTCGGTACTCGAAAATATGAACAATGGTAATATAGACGGCTGACGTAATCCAGCGGTAGGGCGTTGGACTGCCATTCCGAAGGTCGCGGGTTCGAACCAGGCGTGCGCAAATAAATTTTATTTAATTGATTTGTGTTATTTCACAATAAATTATTTAAAATAATATATAGTATATTTGCGGCACGTGCCAAAGTGGAAGATACTCTTAGTACCCCCCTTATATAAGACCACCTTTCAGAATTGAAACGTTGCTTGAAATGGCTTTAGCCGTGTTTAGTGACTAGATCTGAATAGACAGGTACTTCCCCACCTTGCTCTTACTCGTCTCCTTCCCTTTCCCACTTACCTTCAGTTTCATAACATATTCTAATTGGGGATGCCATAGTCTCACTGGCTCCAGACGGAAGCAGTTGGGACTCTTGTGAGGTATTCACTATAAAAAACTTAAAAAATATCGGATAAGTTAGCCGAGTTTTCTACCTATTTCGTATATTTATTTGTTTATTTATTAACTTACATTATCCTATGGATGAGCTATCCAAAGGATGTTGAAATAACGTCTTTCTGGTTTGGGTGCTAATTTTTTTCATAATTTTTCAGAGATTCAAAGGCATAAAAAATACCTAAGTACCCTTATTCATGAATATAATATTTTCTTTTTTCACTCTTGTGTAAATTTGGATATTTAAATTTTGAGAGCAGATGTAAATTTATTTTAATACGAATTTTTCTTTTATTTCACACAGAGCCTCATTTCTTTTAGTAAATTGGCAAAAATAAATGCCTATAGTTTTAAGTTATTTTTTAGCTTTGGAAAGCGCCCTTTAGGTGACATTTCATAAGAATGATAATACTCGCGCAAACTCGTAAAAAATCACGGGAATTTATAATTGTAGGATTTGTGAAGCTGAAAGTATTTGCATAAAGAATATTAGCCTCAGGATTGGAAGTGTAAGGTACTTTCACTACGGCCCTTGTGTAAGACCACCATTCAGAATTGAAACGTTGCTTTAAATGGATTAAGCCATGTTTGGTGACCAGTTCTGAATAGCCAGGTACTTCCCCACCTTTCTCTACCCCATCTTTTTTCCCTCCCCACTACCTTCAGCTTCACAACATACTTAAATTGGGGATGCCGTAGTCTCACTGGCTCCAGACGTGAGTTGAGACTATTGTATTGTATTTATATTTAAAAAAGGACATTATAAAAATATAATACATGTTGTATTCATACCATTAGAACAAAAAAGGTAGCACCGCATATGAAAAGAATACGTGCCGCTAAAGAATACCCATTGGACCTAGTTCAATGAAACTAAGTGCGTCGTCTTATATCATATTATGTCAAATATCTTTACTTTATTAATTTATCTAAGCATCTGTCAAGCATTTGAACAAATGAAATACGCATTTCGAATAAAGAAATTTTATGATGGTATCTACTTTATCGCTCGTCCGATATAAGTAGATCCAATTATGATAATTAAAAGTTCAATGAACTTGAAAAATATGGTGACAACAAAATTTAGGACAATTATGCAACTCCAACACCTTTTTTGAAAAGTCATTAAAAATGTTGAAAAAAAAGGGCTTTTTAAAAAAAAAAAATTCAGAACATGTAATCAATTTTAAAAGGGGTGTTGAAATTGCGTGATTCTGACTCCTCGTGAAACCGAAAAATATAACTTACACGCGTAAGTTTTTTTCTGTAAGTTGCTTGTGTAAGCATCTTAAAGCCAAAAACTAATGTATCCATTAGCCTGAAGTCGCTTACGTGAGCGACTTACGGGAAAAAACTTACGTGTGTAAAGTCAGCCTAATAATGTAAAATGTAGTTTTATGTAAAATATCGTTTAAAAAAAATTGGTCAAAATAATATCATGTATTTATTTTGTATGAAACCAAATCTAGGTACATAATATATTACGATTAACTTGGAGGAATTTCTCGTATCTAAGACAAGATGAAAAAATTCCGTCCTCCCCTCGTCATGAAAATGTTTATTGTTTATGACTTTATGACTCAAGTTTCTATGGCCCAAGCTGACAGCAGTCTGACAATAAACAATTTAGATTCAAGGATGCCATTCGCCGCACACCAACATTTAGATGGAATTATTCCTGGCAGTAGGCGGAAATTTCTTTTTTTCATTTCATATCAAGTTGTATGTAACCTTCCCTTAACATAAATTAATATTTATGAATACATATAATAATATCTAGTTCTTGTTATTAACCTCACAGGCCTCGACCAGATTCTGTCAGTAATAAAATAAAAATAAATGGAATATTTGTGAACGTATCCAAAAACTAAAAACTGTGTTTGAAAGGTGATAAAATACGCTTTCATGTACCCGTTCTCCTTCCGCCTTCTCTTTCCCTCCCGCGTAATCTTCCCCTCCTGCGTTCCACTTTCACCCTCCCGCGAACCCCCATCCTTAATTCCCCTCCGCCCCTCCAGTATTTCCTCCCCCTCCTGCTTTTTTTCCCTGCCGCTATGCTCCATAAAGTTCACAATATTAAATCAAACAACTCGCGTTTGGCCTGTTTCAATTTTTTATGCAAATTTCATAACACCAGAGCTAGCTTTAAAATTTATAGCCTATATATTATTCTGATGTATGAGCTGTATTTTTGTAAAGTATCATTAAAATCCATTTAGTAGTTTTTGCGTGAAAGATATATATATATACACACATACATCCATACAAACTTCGCATTTATAATATTATTAAGATATCGAAATATTATTTAAATAAATAAATTTTGAATGAACTTTAATAAATTAAAAAAATTGCTCTCTTTGCGTTTTTCCAATTAAAATTACACTCTCAATTAACAAATGTATTCTGTGGTTAATTTTTAGATTTGGATATGTAGCATGGTGTTTTCTATTTTCAATTCTGTTTAGATCATATTTCTCACCATGATAGTAAGGGAGACACAAAGATTTCTATGAGTTGTTAGTATGAGGGTTTAAAAGTTTTATGCCCAAGTTTTTCCCGAGAGTTCGATTGAAATCTATTATGGAGCATGAAATCTCTTTGTCTTAGGACGGGTTGTTTCATAAACTTTGAAAAATTCGTTTAATTTTAAAGTTAAGTTAGTTAACCACTGGAGCGACACAGAGAATTATAAAAAATCCCCTTGAGTGCTACCCACTTTTGAAAATTAATTTTTAATATTTCCCGCCCACATTAAAAACATCATTACTCTACATTTGTGAATGAAAAAATTTAAACAAATTATAGTGATATATAGCCAATGAATTCACCTATATTTTACTAGCTCTTCTATATTTTTAAAATTGATAGAAAAAATGACAAAATTTCTTTAACTTTAAAAATGCGCAAAATTTGTGCTTTTATGATCGATAGATTTGAAAATGCCGCTAGTGGATATTTTTAATATCTACAATGAATATTGTTCTACGTTTTTATGTTATCTATGGCCTGTTTGATAATCACAGATCCAAATCAATTTTTATATGTGTTTTTTTTTATTATTTTGAAGTGCGTTTGTAGAACTGAAGTTTTCCAATTGCCAAAATTCATTTTAGAAAATTCAAAGACAATCGATAAAGCCATAGACATAAAATGTATTTTATCAACTATTTGATAGAATAAATTGCTGGCTATGGAAATGTTTAAAAAAAATACAATGAATGTTTTACGAACTGTACGAAAATCGGTCCACTTTTGGACCGAAAGCAATCCTTGAAAAATTAAAGTGGTCCAAATTTAGACCGAAATCGCTCCAGTGGTTAAGTTGTTAACGTACAATAAGGATCGTCCGATTCTCGGCAGGGAACCCGCTTGCACAGCGCGGTTTTAAACTGTTCACCATAAATTTACACATCAGCAAATTCAATACTTCGCTTGTGTTGAAGAACTATGATATGATGTGAAACAAGTTCTGTGAAAGTCCTATTCAAGTTATGTTATTATCCAAGTAATGTGAAGCATTATTAAATAATAACAAAAATTGATTAGAACTTTCAGAGAATTTTTAATCTGATATAGAAATTTAATAAATTGTTCAAACTCTGTATATCCAACCGTCCTTATTAATGGACAAGTCTTTAGTAAGTCTTTGGTAACCTACTTAAATTCTACGCTGCTTATCGTGGATATTATAGACAGAAAAAGATATAATGTCATAGTGTTAAGTTGATTATACGAAAAGATTTTCAATATATTAGGTATAGATACAAAAATAAGAATTCACAAAATATTATGTTATTGTCCGACGTAGTCGAAATTAACATACATATAGCATTGTTAAATACGCCTCTAACGATAGTTTTATATTATAATGTAACCACCGAGAAATATTCTTGTCACAATATTGATTCACACCGTTTATTCGGCAGACTTACTTAAACATGAATCCAAACATTTATTCGTTGAAATATTGCTAATAGATGTGCATACCTACCAATGTATCTTAACATGCACATATAAAATATCATTATCTATATCATTAATACGCTAGCAATAAAAATCCTCCATTTCCTGCTCACTCTATTATACTTCTTTGATTTTATATATATATTTTTTTTAATCGCATACTTTTTATATTCTTTCATACATATATATGCTTTTTATGTTCTATACTTTTTGTAATTTACTATATTCTTTCATAATCTTTTATATTACTCTTTTATATTATTATTTTGTTTTCTTAAATATTTTTTCATATTATGTTAATTTATATAACTTTATATTCTTTCACACTATTTTATAGTTCATTATGTTAATGCACTCTATAGATAACTGACCACCACAACACGGGCATGTGCCTAGCGTGGTGGTCGTAAAATTCTCAAAATATGTAACCAGCAGTTTAATGAATAAAGAAAAATTAAAAAAAAAAAATGTACCCAGTTATTAATTCATTTCATAAAAAAAAAATCTTGCTTCTCTAAATACCTATAATATGTAAAATCATTTCTCTCACAATGCTAAATAATTTTCTGTGTGCATAATATTATAATGCTTTTCCATGAGTAACTAGTTATTAGAGCCAGTTATTATTATTATTTATTAGTCCAGCAAGTGTTTCACAATTTTCTTTTTATTACTTTTTCAACTCCTTCTCTTTCCCACCCGACTTCATCCGACCTCACAATATTTTCCGATTAGGGATACCATAGTCACACCGCGACGGGCAGTGGGACTCATAAAAAAAGGATAAACCGTGATTTGCTCTACCCTCGCAACCTTACATAATAGAACCTTCGCAAATATTACAAGGGTTAAAGTAGAACCGATAGCCCCAGTCAGAAGCTAATAATATCGCTCAGAAGTTTATATTATAATGTAACGAGTTGGTATATATATACCCGCAGTTATGTAAAGTCGCAGTATTTTTTTAACATTTATTAAGAGCGATTAACCAGCGGCTGAGAATAACAGTTTGAGAATGCTTGCAACTGTACAGGGGGGTTCGAATGAGAAATATCGATTATTCCCGTATCTATCAAATTTTTTTATTAAAAATTTAATATCGATTTATTTCATTCAAAACTTGCTTATGTACCTACATTCAAGTAAGCAACAAAAATTCTTAAAACGCAGGCTGATAAATTATTAAATATTGTGTACATGTAAGTCTTTTTTGATCATAAGTATTTATGCTTTTTCAATAATGTCTAAACAAAATAAGTATGTAAAAAAGTTGAAATATTTTAGTTTGTAAGTCATTAAAGAAATAGATAAACTGAGGTATTATAGTCAATTTTTTTATGATTTTAATTTAACTAAAATTTAAATTTTGAAAACTGTGTTGACTAGATTATGTATTGATTTATTTTGTTGTGATTTAAAATTTGTGTTGTTTAATAGAATCTATCGTTTGAAAATTGAACAAATCATCCATCGACCAACCTTAGTATATTAAAAATACACTTAGTTTTTCAAAATTTAAAAACTGCGTGTACCAGATAAAATAACAATCTTTCAAAATCAATGTATGTTTTTTTGTAAAAAAACAGTCAACACGTCTAGAATTTGATTTAAAAAGGACTAATTTCCGGTATTCTCTGGTAATACCCTCCTAAACATTATACATGAAAAATTTAATTCGTTCGAAAAAACTGCATCCCGACATAAATAAATGATATAAAAATCATTATCTAATATTTGTCCATTTATTTTATTTTGTTCGGGAAAATACACAGTTTTGCAAATATTTTTTTTCATCATAAAGTTTATCAGACTTGCATTAACTAGTGAAATATATGCTATTATACATGTTATGATTAAGGATTTCACGGGTGCAAGATGTAGAATAACTTTCTCGGTATACCCGCGTAACGCATTCCTTAGAAATAATTTTTAACTCTCACTGTCCATCTTCAGAAGCCTTATGTCTTGAGTTTTGTATCAAACTGATCCGCTTACGCGTGTCTGTTCAGTCCAGAAGTCTAGACTTAAGTAAGTGCATATCAAATCTTATGTCGAGGACGAACTAAGGACTACGTTACGCGGGTAAACCGAGAAAATTATTCTACATATTTATTGTATTTTTTTCAATTAAGATAAGTTAATGAAACGACAGCAAAAAAGGTAGATTAAAATACACGGGTACAAGATGTAGAATAATTTTCTCAATTTACCGTCGTAACGTAGTCTTTAGAAGGAATTTTCAACTCTCCATCTCACTGTCCATCTTCAGAAGCCTTATCTCTTGAGTTTTGTATCAAACTGATCCGCTTACGCGTGTCTGTTCAGTCCAGAAGTCGAGACCTAAGTAAGCGCATATCAAATGTTATGTCGAGGACGAACCAAGAACTACGTTAGGCGGGTAAACCGAGAAAATTATTCTACATATATATATTGAAACGACATCAAAAAAGGTAGATTAAAATATATAGTTTTCTTAATCATAAAACCTACACCATTAAATGATGTAAATAAAATCATCACAATAAAAGACAAACACAGAAAAGTAAACATTACATTTTATAAAATGGTATCGATATTCATATATCTATCCCTACCAATATTTCCTGGAAACTTGATCCGCCCAATCCTCTATTGACCGAATATTTTTAATCCCATATAGAGGGGTACTAGATATCATTTTTCAAATTATACAAACGTCACTTTACTGTTAAAACATCCGTCTGTTATTAAAGTTTATTTCTGGCAAATGGATCTCTAACTTCCGCCTGACAGGCCAAACTATTGCTAAGTTTGATTGGGAAATTGAATAAGTCTCCTTCAAGCAATTTAAAGTTTTGAATTAACCTCTGGTTAGCGAGTACATCTACTTTGAATTCACTGGTGCATTAATTTGACAGTAACACAATGCATCCACAATACACTCATATTACTTACTCCACAGACACCGTTTTATTTTTATTTGCATTAAACGGGCGATTGTTTCCAGGAGTAAATCTGCAACAGCGAATGCAGTGGGCCGGACATTCCATTTATTTATCAGCTTGGATGCACATGCACATCCCTCAGTGCACAAATCTATCCGACAAGAGGACCAGTTGGCATACCTGTATTGTACTGGACATGGCATAGGGTGGGCTATAGTTGGGTAAAGATTTTGGTTTTTGAGATTTTGTTTTCTCAGTCTTTAGATTTGTTTAGGAACTTCTTTAGGCGCGATATTTATTGTTTCATAGTGCTTTCACACAAACGAAGTATTGAATTCCGTAAGTCTAAACTTAAACTTTAGGGCGCACAGTTTACAGCCGAGCTGTGAAAGCGGGTTTCCTACAGAGCATCAGACCTTTCGATGACGAGAAATTCATATGTTTTTCGTTGGAAATAACGTTTTCAAACGGAAATGACGTTTGGATATCGGTATTATTACGGCCATCTGTGTGTGTTTTTATTTTTAAAGGGTTCTCGCCTTCTCTAAAAAATTTTATTATTTTCCGAAACTTGGATGAAAAATCAAGAGCGAATATATTCATTTTTTATTGCATTTCTCAATAAAAGTGACCAAATTCAACAGCTGGTGGTGTAGCTGTGTATCATTAATCTGTAGATATGAATGTCAGTATTAAACACAGATGTCAGTAATTGTACCGTTTTAGTAATACCTGCCACAACAGTCAAATAAGTTTAACCGCGAGTAGAAATTAGCACTTCTTTTTTTGGCGTAAATAATTTTTTTTACAAAGAAACACAAACCGTTTTTTTTTTAAACTGGCAGTATTTGACGAATCGCCACACCGACTCATGCGCATGCGCAGATTTCCAAAGACCATGCAGTTTTGACAACTCAATTTATTCTGCTTTGATCGTTACCTGTAAATAGTTATAGTTTCTAGACATTAATTTAACCTTCAAGCCCTCTGATAAACTTAGCGTTTGAAATATATGTGATAAATAAAGTTATTCGCTTTTAAACATCACCTTTTTTAATTTATACCTCAAAATATAATTTCATCCAGCGTTACAAAAAAGCAGACTGGGTTGTACTATCAATTGGATTTAAAAAAGGTGCTTTGAAGTCAGTAAAATTTGTTACAATATAATTCGTATTGTACATTATTATAAACAATTTTGTATTCAACAATTGTGCTTTCGGCCCTATTGCGAGACGTATGGAAAATTAGTGTTTTACAACAAAATTATTTTTTTTTATATTTACCTACACTTTTCGAAACATTGATGACCCAAGTGTGATAAAGACACACTTCAAAAAAACTAATAACGTACCTACCCACTTAATAAAAAATACTTATAAAACATTCGTTGCTGGTTTTAAATTACGTTAAATAATATTATAATATCAATTAATCTTGTCTCTAAATATTCGTTAAACTTGAGATAAATATGAGTTAAGCAACAACAATTAAGCGTAATTATTCAATCATTGAAGAATTACATTTTTTTTTTTAATTTTTATTGGGTACAAAAGGATACATAAATTAGAAATATATATTTTTTTACAATGATTAATTACATAATATATGTATTTGATGTACCTCCATAAATAAGCAGGGCTTGTGTGTATGGGGGGGTGTTATTACAATGGTTTTATTTGACATGATTCAGTTCAAGTTTTCAGTATAATTTTTAAGGCGAGCTTTAAATTCTTTTATGTTAGTATTCATCTTTCTAATTTTTTTCTGGTAATGAATTAAAAGTTTTTACTCCGAGATGTTCATGATTTAACTGTCCTATTGTTTTTTTTTACATTTTGGAGTAGGAAGTATTGATGTTTGTCTAAGATTTCTGTTATTTTTAAATGGTACAGCTTTATTTTGAATAATGTCTTTATAAATTTGTAATGTTGCATGGTAGAAGTATAATGCGCTTAATTTTCTGACCTTAAACTGTTTGAAATTGAAATTGAAATCTTAAATTAAAGTTCTGACGAATATGTAAATGGTTTTTATTATTATTTTTTGTGATTTGTAAATTATTTGTGTTTGATTTGAATATGTACCGCCCCATCATATAATGCCGTATTGTATAATTGATTGACAGAAAGCAAAGTATGTGGTTCTTAGTAATTTTTCGTTTAAAATATCTCTTAAACATCTAAATATATATGTTAGTTTCCTTATTGTCGTTCAGAATATTTATATGAGGTGATTTTTATTGATATTTATTTGATGGTTAAAGTTATAAAAAGAGGGTTGTTCTCATAAAAATTAATTGGGTGATTTTTTTAACATTATCTATGTAACAATGCGCAACTTTTGAATCAAATCCCCAAAAAATCTTTGATAACCCACCCTATTCTATACATATTAAGGTGCATTCACTATCTAGTACAAGTGACGTGCCTTCATTGGCTATCTAAAACGTATTGTATTTCAAGCAAATTTAACGTTGCTTACAACATCAAATATAATATTGCAAAACCATTAGAACAATTTTCATTGAATTGTATATATGAATAAATATTTAAAATGGCGTTGTTTTGAAACAAGACTACGTCTCAGGGAAGTAAGCAATATTTTCACATTCATGTGGAAATCGATAGTCTAATGTAGAACTCTTCAATACCCGTGTTCACTCTTTCCTCTCCCCAAAGAGACCCTTCACACAGCATCTTCAGAGATGACATATGTCCTAAGGGAAAAAAAATTTCCTCAAGGCTTCCTGTAGGGAGTCAATTTTATTTATTAAATCATTTATATGTAATTTAAATTGTTTCATAAAATTCATGTTTGCAAGTCAGATAAATGAACGTTTTATTTAATATATCCGACCATCGGAACAAATGAGGACAGCAGCTGAACGGAAAAACATACTTATTGTTTTTTTTTACTATATTCAAATAACGCGAAATCAACATATTCAATGGTTTATCACTAGACAAGCCAATGTTGAACATTTATAAAAAAAAAATTATACGTCGAAATTAAAACTTTATTTTAAAAACAAGTAAGATTATCTTTTCTAAACAAGTAAGATTTTAGTTTGTACGGTACGCCACTTTCTTCTATGTATAATGTCCTGTACATATTATACATTTTGTACTGCGAATTCCAGTCCACAATTCCGCCAAATTCGCTGCAATAGGCTCTCCAGAGCGTGCAGAGAAATGCAGTGGCGTTTTTGAGATTTTTCCCGCAGCTCAGCGCTTTTGGGCACAGGTCGGAACGTGTCACCGCTCATGGTGCACTGGAATCAGCTGCTGAGTTGGAAAAAAGCACATCGGCAGCGACCATACAAATTACCTGCATTTTTCCACGTAAATGTTAAATTTATTCATTTGAGCCAGTTATCCAGTGTCCCTATTGGATTTTCGCCAATATAAAATTTACAGTATGCATGAAACCAAAATAATAATTCCAAAAATTTCTAGATGAAATAAAGTGCAGATTTTATTAATATTATGTACGTGTAAACTACAGTACATATGCTAAAAAAAAAAAATAGTTTAATTGAATAATTAAGCCGAATAATGTTTTATCCAAAAAACTATCAATATTGAGTCGTTGATAGAATACTAATTATTGGCACTTAATCGAAAAAACCAGGCAAAATATATTATTCTGCAATAATAATTCCGGGACCAACTACCACATATGTGCACCTATTTCTTGCTTTCACACACTTGGAAACAAATTCACGTCAAATATTGACATGTTTAATATGAGTTTGCCATTATTTAAAAAATACTTGAATGATTGTTTAATGTAGCATATTTTTACAAATGTAAAAATTTGTTCCTCTCTTTTCTTTTCCTGTATTGTGTACATGTCATGGTTAATTCCTACACTATAGTATTATTTTTATGCCATCTGCAATTTAAAAACTGGTTTCTGTTTAATCTTTTTTTTTATAAAATGTATATTATTTTCACTTACCAATACCTACCATTTTTATAAGTTTATCTTTCTTATTTAAACATTGTTTTATATTATAACACTAATCATGTAAAAGCCCATCAGGGCGTTGAAAATTAATGAAATAAAGTAAATAAATAAAATCCTAATTTAATTGCTTTTTTTATAACTTTTCATGTATAAATCTTAAGAATTGTATGTTTATTGTATTTTAAATATAAAATGTTATAAAACATGCACATGTTCGGATACAACATTATTCCTGGCAAGGGCTCAATTACTGTCTGATTTTCAAAACATCACCCCCAAGGATGCATTACAAATCTATGCAATTACTAACACTTCAGATAAAGTATTAGATCATTCGAGGAAAGTAATTTCTTAAGTAAATATGTAACGATTGGAATGTAACGATTACTCCACTTGTTGAAAAACCAAAAGGGGTGTATTGATGCAATCAATATAATATTAGCAAATATTTTGTAATGATTATTTTTGGGTTATTACGCCGTGCCGCGCTACCTCCTTCTTCAGCCAACGTTTCATACAGCGTTACAGTGGTCACATGGTCACATCTGATCTGATGATGGACACTGTAATGCTGTCCGAAACGTCGGATAAAGAAGGAGGTGGTGCAACACGGCATAATAACAAAAAATAAATCACTAAAATACTTTTGGCCGTTAAAATCGAAAATCATATCTAATATGTTCATTTTGAAAATGGAGGTAAGTACAAAAAATAGATTTCGATCATCAAATAGACTCGTTAGTAAAACTGTTGGTAAGTAACATCACAATACTCATTACATAAAAAAACAAATATTCCTAATTTTTTGAGATAAGTGGAAAACAAACTCGCAAACTCCAGATACGTTTTTAGATTTTCACGGCCAAAAGCATTTTCGTTGTTTGTTTTTGGGGTGTTATGCCGTGTTGTGCTACCTACTTCTTTAGCCGACGTTTCGGACAGCGTTGCAGTGTCCGAAACGTCGGCTAAAGAAGGAGATAGCACAACACGGCATAACACCCCAAAAACAAACAACGAAAATCGCAACCTCCAGATCAAAAGTAGAATTAAAAGACCGCTACGCTACACAGGTCATCAAAAAAATTCTGTAATAGAATTTAAAAAAAAAACAAGTTTGGTTTTAATAGTGAATATAATATGTGAAACAGCCCACGAAGCAAATAATCCCAAATTTTTAAACAGACCTTTTATTTCGCTGGACATGGGATTTCTTCAATTCCCTCGACCCGATTTCCATATTTCACTATTAACAAGGGAGCTCCGCCGAAAAACAGTTTTAATATTTTAGCAGCCGCGCAAAATTAAAAATGGCCACGGTTCCGCATCCGGCGTCCATATCTGGTTTCCGGTTTAGTCCCACACAGGACATTAAATGCCAGGCACAATTCCAGTGCCAAACCCACGTCACGAAAAGGACTTACATGAAACGGAGCTGTGTGGACCATTTTATTGTTTGGGACAAAATAGCTACTCGGCAGGTACGAAGAGAATAATGTTCTTTTCAAATGTTATATATTTTACAGTGAACAACAGATTTTGGGAAAACATTTATTATTTTCCTTAAATTTTAGCATTTGATAAATTATTGTTGTGGTTGATAAATTTCACAGCCTCACCATGTGCCATGATAACTTTAAAATATATCAGTACGGTAGACTCTTTCAATAATAGAAATAGGTGGCTTAGAATATGCATGCATTATACTTTAAAATTTGAAAGATTGTTATTTTATCTGGTACACGCAGTTTTAAAATTTTGAAAAACTAAGTGTATTTTTAATATACTTTTAATATATTTTCAAACGGTAGATTCCATTAAACAACACAAATTTCCAATCATATAATCATACAAGAAAATAAATCAATACATTATCGGGGTAACACAGTTTTGAAATTTTTAATTTTAGTTAAATTAAAATAATTAAAAAATTAATCCGAGAACGTGTTTTGTAACTAAAATACCTCTGTTTTTCTGTTTATTTAAGGTCTTACAAACTAAAATGTTTCAATTTTTTTTTACACACTTATTTTATTTAGACATTATTAAAAAATCATAAATACTTATGATCAAAAAATACTTACAAGAAGTACACTATATTAAATAATTTATCATCGTGTGTTTTGAGCATTTTTATTGCTTACTTGAATGTAGGTTTTTATTGTAGTTTTGAATGAAATAAATCGATATAAAATTTTAATTTAAAAAATTTGATACGGGGAATAATCGATCTTTCTCATTGGAACCTCCCTGTAGAGTTGCAAGCATTTTTAAACTTGTATTCTAAGCTACTGGTCAATCGCTCTTAAGGGCTTTTAAAATACATGTAGGGGTTAAGCGTGTAAAAATTCAGAGGGGGACTGTATGTAGGTTGTTATGTTGGTTTTACATCAAGATTTCTCATCTGCATGTTTGATGATTTCTTCATCTTCGTGTTTGATGATTTCCCATAATTTCCTTTGATTTTTTTATGATTCACTCATCTTTTGTTTTTCCAAATCATCATCGATTTTGTTGATTTCATCATCTTCGTGTTTGTTGATTTTATGATTTTCATGTGTATTGAAGGTTGCGTTGGTGTTGCTTCGATATTTTATAATTTTCTTATTCCGAAACTGCTTTGAAAAATCTTTCTCTCATTTAATTTTTCGTTAATTAAAATAAAATTCAAAGTTGTTAAATAAAACCAGCACTATCATGTGTCTAGTGTCTAGTGTGGTATTCAAAAAACATATGTATGCAAAAATATTTTATGATAACGAAAAAAAAAGATGTTCCTAATTTAAGACCCATTCATTGACCAGCGGCTGAGAATTAAAGTTATAAAATGCTTGCAACTGGACAGGAAGGTTCCGATGAGAAAGGTCGATTATTTCCCGTATCAAATTTTTAAAACTAAAAATTTAATATCGATTTAGTTTATTCAAAACTTGCTTTAATATATACCCACATTCAAGTCTGCAATAAAAATGCTCAAAACGCAAATTATTAAATAAAGTGTACTTACTTCTTGTAAGTATTTTTTTATCGTAAGTATTTATGATTTTTCAATAATGTCTTAACAAAATAAGTGTGTAAAAAAATCGCAAATATTTTAGTGTGTAAGCCCTTAAATAAATTAAAAAAACTGAGGTATTTTCGTCACAAAACGCGTTCTCGGATTTATTTTTTAATGATTTTAATTGAACTAAAATTAAAATTCTGAAACGTGTCTTTACTAGATTTTGTATTGATTTTTTTGCTGTATGATTATATGATTTGAAATTTGTGTTGCATAATACAATATTTCGTTTGAAAATTTAACAAATCTGCCAACGAACAACGGGGTAACCTTAGTATACAGATGTCCGGAAGTAAAGTGCATTATCTTCGGGAGGTGATTCTACATGATGGTAGGAGTAAAAAAAGATTAACAACTTTTTTCGAAATTCCTACTTTTTTTCCCATACAAAAAGACGTATCTATTAAAAATCCTTAGTGTAAGGTACAAACTTACTCGATAAATTTGCTGTTAGTCATCCGGGTCCGACTGTGGCGACTTTGGTTTCGATTGGCCCGTATTGTAACAGCGGAAATACCTACTAGTGCTGGGCGCACACGCCAGACTAATTTTATCTTTTTATCAAAAAATAACCCCTAAAAGTTGGAATTTCGAAAAAAGTTATTTATCTTTTTTACTTACACTATCATGTAGAATCACCTCCGAAGTTAATACACTTTACCCACGGACACCCTGTATTAAAAGTTAGCTTAAAAATTTAAAAAGTGCGTTTACCAGATTAAACAACAATCTTTCAAAATCAATTTATACTTTTTTGTAAAAAAGAGTCAATACGTCTAGAATTTGATTTGAAAATGACAAATTTCTGGTATTGTCTGGTTTTTCATACCCTATTAACAGTAATATTAATCGAGGTGATCTTAACTTATAAATCAATGTAACAAACTAAAGTCATACAATCTGCAAGGATTTTTGAATGTCAGATTATTCCCGAAAGTGAACAAAACTTTTCAGATCATTTGTTAGTAATATCGAACTTTCAGCTTCTCGAATCAAGGTAAGGTAATTATACTATTACGCTACGGAGACCGTTGTGTGTTTATTTTGTTTTCTTCTTGTTTTTGAAGTCTGAAATCTAATCAAGCTCGCGTGTGTTCAAACGAAGTTTTCTTTTTACAAGATGCAAAAAGAATTCACAAGTAAATCCTTATTTCATTCGTCTCAAACATTTAAAAGAATTCCTAATAACATTCCGTTACAAATAAATTTCTTTTCTCCTTAAATAATGGACGAAGTCAGGCTTTCAAAGGAATAAATTTAAATTACGTAAAATGGAATCCAATTGACGAATTTAAATTCAAGTACTAGGTATATAGTAAAACGTTCCAATGCAATAAGTGCTTTTAGGCATTTACATTCTGATTGACTCGCTTGTCCTTACGAATAATTTGATTTCTTTGTTGTGGAAATTTGGAGCAAGAAAACGATCTTTAGAAGAAGAAAAAGTCCTCACTTCGGCAAAACTGATAAAATAATATTTTTACTGCGTTTTATGTCAAATTACATATTTTCATTTTTATAGTGGAGTTGGCGCAAATTGTTTTTTATTAAAAATATTAAATTAAAACTTTTTTTGAAACAATGAAATATATTTGAAAAATGGGTGAATCCAAAATTTCGATATAATATTTAATTATCTAGACTCCCAGCTGCTCCCATCTGGAGCCAGTAAGGGGGGCATCATTAATTGGGCTGTAATGTGAGGCTGAAGGTAGTGAAAAAGGGAAGGAGATTGGAAAAAGGACGGTGGGAAAATACCTGGATTATTATACCTGGTCACTAAACACGGTATAAATTATTTCAAGCAACGTTTTAATTCTGAATGGTGGGCTTACACCAGAGTGATTCTGAGAGTCTCATCCACTCTGGAACTTGCCTATGCAGGTACACAATCAAATCCAGTAATTCCGTGTGTTAAAAAAAACCTATAAGGTTGGTTTATTCGTAAAACCCAAAAAGGATCTAAAAGTCACTTATTTTTTTAAAAATCTGCAGCCCAACACTACTCGGCGGGTCCGGACCCGAAATTAATTTTTTTTTTTTTGAAGCGATTTTGTCCCTTATGTACAAAGAAATTGTATCAAGAACAAGGTCAGAATCGCTTGGGCCATTCTCGTTCCCGACGTAACGAAATACTGCATAGCCTCTAGCCTCTCGGAATAATTTTAATAAATTGTCGATGATGCGGCTGGCAAGAAAGATGGCCGACAAAATGGCCGCCGCGTCAAATATGGACCGAGTTGGTTTAGAAACTCTATATTCTTTCATGCGCCTTGTTTTTTGCCTACATGAAGTGACCAATGACTAAATGGGAGTGGATTAAAACAATTATACAGTGATAAGATATATTTTTTAGTGTTAGTTCGTTAAGTTCCTGTTTGTTATTGCTAATTTACATTATTTGTTCTTGTATGTGTTTTATATCTAAATAGGTTGTTTATATGTAACGTTAAATTGCTAATAATGTTAATCTAGATTTTATAAGCAGTTTTGGAAGGGAATGGCCGACACAGATGTCGATGAGGCTCGCTATCCATCACATCGCCGACCCTTCGGTAGCGCAAAGAGGAGGACGGAACGCGAACAATGTCGAATCGGTACGTGGAATATCAGAGGAGGGATGGAAAGAAAGATGAATGAATTGTGTAATACCATGAAAAGCAAATATTTGGACGTACTTTGTGTGACAGAAAGTATGAAAAAAGAGAGCGGTACAATGCAGCATGATGATAGGTTGGTCATCTGGTTTGGGAGACCAGATACGGAGAGGGCCTGCCAGGGTGTTGCAGCGCTACTGTCTCCCAGAATGGTTGAATGTATGTTACAGTATGAATGTGTAAGTCCTAGAATAATGTGGATCAGATTCAAAATTGGTTTGACAAGGGTGTTTCTAGTTATTTGCTATGCCCCTGTTAATTCTGAAAGCGACGAAGTGAAAGATGATTTTTGGACTGGAGTGAATGATGTAATGAGACAAAAAAAAAGTAATGAAAGGATTATAATGGCGGGCGATTTGAATGGGTGGGTGGGAGTCAGACGTGACGGATTTGATTCAGCCTTAGGTATGTTTGGGGATAAAAGAACGAATGACAATGGGAACAGAATACTTGAAGTATGTTTAGAGTGGAACCTGTTTGTGTCGAATACTTTCTTCGATCATAAAGGTATCCACCAATATACGTGGGAAAGAGGAAATGATAGATCTATAATTGACTTTGTAGTAATTGACTCTAGGTTGAGAACCGTTACCGAAGACACAAGAGCTTTCAGAGGGGCTGAGGTTGAAACTGACCACTTTCTAGTAGTGTCGAGAGTAAACCTCTTCCGTGGTTGGCGCTCTAAAGTGAAAACGGTAACGACTCCAACAAGAGTCAAAGTAGAAAAACTACAAAACGATATTATCAGAAGTGAGTATGAGAAGTGTGCAGAGATGAGACTGAATGAGAAGGAAATGGACGGTTTTAGCATAGATGAAACGTGGAACCACATAAAAGTAAGTCTTTGTGAATCTGCTAGAGACGTGTGTGGATTAAGTACGCAAGGTAGGAAAAAAGGTGATGCATGGTGGGATGACGAGATCAAGGCACTGGTCTCAGAGAAGAAGAAAGCATGGTTATATCTGATAGCGTCTGGCAGTGCATCTAGTGAAGAGAGAGATCGAGCGAAAGAAGTATATAAGGAATGCAAGAAAAGAGTAAGTGTCGGAGTTAAAGAACGAAAGAAATGACTGAAAGAGGAAGAGGGAATTAAAATGACCAACCACTTTCAAGAAAACATTAAACTGTTTTGGAAGGAGGTCAAAAGATCCCGGAGTGGTACAGATAACGGAAGTATGAAAGTGATAAAATCAAAAGATGGGAAAATGTTGACGAATGAGGAAGAAATAAAAGATAGATGGATGAAATATTTTGAGGAAGTCTTTGAAAGCAATCTGGGTGACAGTGATTCCAGCGGCGAATCAGGGATTAGCGACGACGGAGTGAATGTTACCAGAATCAGCATGGATGAAATAAAAAGATCAATTAAATGTATGAAGAATGGTAAGGCTGTTGGGTTCGACAATATCGCTGCCGAATACTTTAAAGGTGATAGCCGTATAATTCTCACATGGTTGTGCAAACTTTTTAACCAATGTTTAGAGGAGGGTTACACGCCATTAGATTGGAGAAGGGCTGTGATCATGCCGTTATACAAAGGTAAAGGGTCACGCATGGATTGTGGGAATCATAGGGCTATTAGTTTGCTAAGTTCAGTCGGCAAGCTGTATGGTAGAATATTGATTGAAAGGGTAAGAATGGAAACAAAAGATAAAATATGGGATGTGCAAGGTGCTTTTATGAGTGGACGGGGGTGCATGGATCAGATTTTCTCTTTGCGTATGCTCACTGAGAAGTTTCTGGCAAAAAACCAGAAACTTTTCTGTGCCTTTGTGGATCTACAAAAAGCATACGACCGCGTCGACAGGAAAAAGCTATGGAAGGTATTGTCCAAGTATGGAGTGAATACAAATCTTGTACAGGCAATCGCGTCTCTATACGAGGGAAGCGTTGCTTGCATAAGGGTAAACGATGGTTTTACGGGGTGGTTTGACATCATAAAAGGTGTTAAGCAAGGTTGCGTAATGTCACCGTGGTTATTCAATCTATACATGGACAATTGTATGCAAGAATTGAAAGAGGCGGGATTGGGCGCGAAATTGAATAATCTGATAGTATGTTGCCTGTTGTATGCTGATGATGCGGTGCTGATTGCCAACAGTATAGAAGATCTGCAGTCTCTCGTGTCTAGGATGAACGAAGTATGTATGAAAAATGAATTAATGATGAATGTAAGTAAGTCTAAAGTCATGGTGTTTGAAAGAGAGAGTCAGAAAACGGTGTGCAATATAGTTGTGAATGATGAATACTTGGAGCAGGTGGATGAGTTTGTATATTTGGGAAGTATGTTTACGAGAGATGGGAAGGCTGATAGGGATATCGAAAGAAGGGTGAATGCAGGTAACTCCATTAATGGAGGATTGAACGCCGTTGGAGCCAACAAAAAGTTGTCCACAGAAGCGAAGCTAGCAGTCCACAATGGAGTGCTGGTACCTACCCTGATGTATGGCAGTGAAGCGTGGAAATGGCAGAGAAAGGATGAAAGTAGACTGAATGCTGTAGAAATGAGATCCCTGAGGCGTATGTGTGGTAAAACCATATATGATCGTGTGAGGAATGTGGAGATCCGAAAAGAATGCAAGGCTGATGTGAGCGTAGTAAGTAAGATTAAGAAAGGGACGCTTAGATGGTTTGGGCATGTTGAGCGAATGAATGAAGAAAGGAGTGTAAAGAGAATTTATGACGCGAATGTGAACGGTATAAGAAGCCGAGGACGCCCAAGGAAGACGTGGCACGATCAAGTATATCAGATACTTGAGTCGGGCCATGTCAAGAGTCAGAATAATAGAAGAGTATGTATGAGAAGATGTATGAATGTGAATGAGGCAAGGAGCGTGTGCCAAGACCGAGTTGTTTGGCGGTCCGTCCTCTCTGCCTACCCCTGCGGGGAAACGGCGTGATGGTTAGTTAGTTAGTTAGTTAGTTAGTTATATTCTTTCATTGTTTTTGATATAACTTCATTGTGGAAATAATAAATTTCGCAAGAAATCGATGGGAATCGTTTTATCTACATTATTTTCATGTAATTTTTATAATATATCACAAAAGAAATGTTATAAATATTGGATTCGTATGAAATGTCAAATTTCTTACGTCGTATTGAAAAAATACATTTTTCCTATGCTGGCATGGGTTCATGTTAGTTGAATATTATTTAGTATTATTATTCATTTAGTTCATGAGAGTCCAGAATCAAAAAAACAAGCATTTCTATCTGTAAAATAATCATAGATACAACCATTAATTTGAAATTATTTTGATTTATGATTTCATGTATCATTCTTTTATAATAATTAAGCAAATAGCTTCCCATGAAAAAACCCCACCAAGTTCGATACTAAAAAGACAGTACCGAAATTCATAACCTTGTAGTAGACTAATACTTGGACCAATTTAGCCTGATTGCTCTATATTTTCTGCTCAAGGGTTGTAGTTGTTAATAAATCTCCTTGCATGTTCGTACAAAGCCTGTGTTAATAATAATCAGAATAACCATGGATGGCGCGATAACCGTTCCTCCGACACTAATATATCTATTTAATCGTGCTTTATTATTCTGAAGCGTGTATAATATACTTTTTTGCCTAGACTAAAGAATGGCCGAATTAAAAACTGCTTCTCTACTAAAGTTTTACAGTCTCTCTAACGGCCTACGGGTGTTTCGGAAAATTAGTTCAGTTTTTTTAAAGTAATATCGCACAATACTTTAAATTTCAATAGGAATCACTCTTGATTCTAAATTCACATTTGATGTATACATTAACGACATTAAGTGCAAATCATTAAAAATTATGGGATTTATTCACAGAATATGTAAACCTTTTAAAGGTCGTAAATCAATTCTGACCCTTTACAATGCCTTAATTAGAAGTAAACTTGAATATGGAAGCACTATTTGGAATCCACATTACCGCAAAATTGAAAATATTGCGGTAATGTGTTTGTTGCGTTTCGACAGCAGATCCGACGATGTCACACATCGTCGGATCTGCCAGATCTGCCCTGATGATGGACACTGCAACGCTGTCCGAAACGTCGGCTAAAGAAGGAGGTAGCGCAACACGGCATAACACCCCAAAAACAAACAACGAAAATGCTTTTGGCCGTGAAAATCTAAAAACGTATCTGTTCCTAATACGTTGGCGATCTGCAGTCATGCTAGGATATGATGATAAGTTACCAAAAGTTATCCTATCAATCTTATCGATCGAGTGTGCTAAGGGGCCTGATCCTATCGATGCATTCTATTGGTTAGTGGGTGATAGTTGACTGTGTGTGTGTTGCGGAAAAATGTTACACTTTGTCTTGTCTTTCTAGTTTATACATGGAATCCAGGATAGGTTTCATATTTTTGAACAATGGGTGGAAGACAATCTCAGTTTTATCTAGTTGAGACATACAGAAACAAAAGTTGAGAGACATTCAGAAACAAAAGATTTCTCTATCGTTCCTTTCCTCCCCCCACCACACTTTCTCCAGTCCCACAACAATTATATGTGGGACTGGAGAATGTGTGGTGGGGGGTGGATTTCTTACATATTTTCCTTAAACTTTTGAAGCGTTTAACTTGTTGAAGGTCAGCATAAAAAAATATATTTTTTCAAAACGACGTAAAATACTTGACAGTTCTCACCTTTCTTACGAATTCGATTTTTATAACATTTCTTTTGTGATATATTACAAAAATTACATCAATATAATGAAGATAAAACGAACTTCCTAATAATCACTCAAATCTATGCTTCCCACAATGGATTTATATCATATTATCAAGCGGCAGAATGTGACAGCTATCATATTATCAAGCGGCAGCCATTTTGTCCGCCATCTTTGGTGCCCGGCGTGCCTTTAGCAATTAATATGAATTATTCGGAGTGGCTAAATGCTATCCATTAACTCGTAATGTCAAGAACGAGAATGGCCCAAGCGATTCTGACCTTGTTCTTCATACAATTTCTTTATACATAATGGGCAAAATCGCTTCAAACATCCGGACCCGCCGGGGGGACTGCGGCCTACGAGAGGTTAAGTTCTAAAAAAATATATTGTATTCTCTAAAGTAGTATCTATACATTCCCCACGCCGAAATGGTAATTATTTTAAATTCCCTCGATGTAACATTTTCATAATTTTCTCTTGAATTTTATCGTTTTTAATATTAGAGCTCTCGCTCCAACATTCGTATTGTCGTACCTCTTCTTCTTCTTTTAGAGCGGGTATGCGGCTCCTTACATCGGGGGTTTCTTAATCCCACTAGTGTTGGACAGTTGGGTTGTTCCTTCTCAATTATATCATCACTGAGAAAAATAAATATTGTCTGGTCCAGTACTATATTGTTTTCCTTTGAAGACACACATATCGAACGGTATTTATTATTATTATTTTTAAAGCAAACTTACCAAAGAATATGACAGCTATCCTCTTCAAATAACGTTCCGCCATTTCTCCAATCCACTATCCGGATCACAGATCAAATAAAAAGGAAGACCCGCAATCTGTCAATGCCATTTTACTCCATATCCCGTTATGCCTGAAATAATAAAAAAAACGATTTAATAAAACCAATTACTTGTAAATGTTCTGACAGAAAAAAAGGCCAGAGGGCAAGAAATCGAAGCCAATGTCCACTATTGAATTAAGGTTTACAAGGTTTATTAACAACAAATCATATAATAAATTTAAAAAATACGAGTGTGCTTTAGACCACACGACTGAAGTAAATACTTCTTTAGCTCCATCTATATGTATGTCCTTATATATATTTATTTGTATAAAATATATACATGTAGTTTCTACAAATATTTATTTAAATTTGTTTTCATTCGCCTCGCCCGATCAAGCCGTGCGCATCGACGTCTGCTCCCCGCCGCGTTTCAAAATACTGACTGAAATATTTCATGCACTGGCTATGAGAAGAAGAAAAAAAGAAAATGTGCGCGCGCACTGCTCTCTCTGGCTTCTACAGTGAGCCCGTTCGCCTCGCAACGCATTTCAATTTCTGTTACACATTCGCCAGCTTACCCCCAAGTCAAGTATTTACTTAAATACCTACATTACCATATTAGAAGCAATTAGAAAAATTGATTCAACAAATCAATTAAAGTGTTGAAGGTGCCTGTGCAAAAGAAAACGATACCTCTATCAGTTCGATGCACTTTTAAAAACTGATCATTATTTTAATTGATAAACCAATGTTTAAAATAAGATTTTTTATGCATATCACAAAGGGTAACAATTATTATAAGCAAAATCAGAAGGACACGGGTTCGAATCCCGTCGGCGGCATGTATCTTTACTCGGAAGATTTTTTCAAATGATGAGTGTTTCAGGCTAATAATTATTGGTTATAATAATTGTTACTTCTTTGATCATTTGGATCAACTACCTGGTCAATTATGTCCTCTGCTCTATAAACGGAGTATAACGGTTGTTCATGATTTTGTTATTGTTACAGTCGCCTGATCCTTTCGGGAGATTTGTTTAAGTTTTTTAAAACGTGTTCGGGTACATCCGTCATACTGGACAAAGCCATTTTTTACACATAGGTGTCATGCATCCATCACCTGTCCTCACACTTTGGATTATGATTATAGTGTCCATCAAGAGTTAATTAAAACTAAAAAAAAAACATGTTTATGTTACATGTCAACTCCGAGTATCCACATTTTTTATGCAATGTATTTTTAAATGTGTATACAAGTTGTCCGTAAACTAGATATACCAGCGTGAAACTATCGAATCTATCGTAATAGGTCAAAGATAACCTAAATACACATTTTATTTATAAAGTTTTTCGCCAACTGAAAGGCTTAAAAAAACTATTATAGCATATTCAAGGCTTCGACGCAAATTTAAAGAAGGTAAAAAGCTTATAGTAACCTTAAACAACCGAATATTTTGAAATTGATAAAAACAAATTAGTAGTACATCAAAATCGTCTCCAAATGCGATGTAGATTTGCCAGTATCTCGCTTGTACTTTGAGTTTTCAGACACTGTGTGTACGTGTAGATTTGTATGTTTGCTCACAGACTGGGAAAATTCCTTCATTTTTGACAATGGCACCGAAGTACTTTCTCTCTTTGGGTGTCAATTTAAGAAAATTCCTAAAAATCCAATTAATTTGGAAACCGTGGGACTTTTACTGAACATGACATTCAATTTTCGAAACGGTTTTGAGATTCCCCAGTCATATTTTAAAGAATATCCACCGTACACTGACACCCATACAATGTTTGGATCACTTCTAAAACGCAATATTCTTGAGAAAATAATCTCATAAACTTCTTAACAATTTTTTTAAAATTTCTTCCCTCTTCTTGAAAGCTTTAATACTGGCTCTAAATCTAACGTGATCATCAAATAAACACCTACTAACGTTAGTGGTTTTCAATTAGATCTTTTAGAAATTTTAGAAATTAGGAAAAAAGTTAATAGAAATTTAAATATTATTAATAATCAAATTAATTTTGTGAATAACCCTATTTTAAACATATATCCATTGTAATTTTTTGTCTTTGATGTTCTAAGCACCTCCCCTCTTCACCTCTCCCCCCCCCCCAACTCCCTCCCCACTCTTCCCTGTTGATCTTCTAAGCACCTCCCCTCACCACCTCCCTCCCCCCCTGCTTTCATTTCTACCCACGCATAGCTTTATACTTGATTATTTAGTTTTAGTACATATTATGTCCTGAGGAAGAGAACATCGTTCTCGAAACATGAAAAACAAAGTGTTTTAATTTGTTATTAATCTCATAAAGTTTTTGGTTACATTTCAACATGGGGTGAGGTTTGTCCGGATCTTGGCGGCCCACTGCGTCTGCCCACTAATTACGTAGCAAACCAGATCGGGAGAGACTGGTTGAGGGAGGCCTTTTGAATTCTCCAGCAGGGCTCTCTCGGAATATCACCTTGCACCGTAGTGGGAGGGATAAAATCATTTGTCGGTCAT
Organism: Limnephilus auricula; assembly: GCA_951813805.1. NCBI lineage: Eukaryota > Metazoa > Arthropoda > Insecta > Trichoptera > Limnephilidae > Limnephilus > Limnephilus auricula. The sequence goes on from OX638404.1 coordinate 23,637,175, forward strand.
TCCTGGACACGCTGACCCCAGATTCCTACCAATCCCTCATAACTTTTTCCTTCCCAGAACATCCTCTCCTTCCTTTCCTAAAACTCCACATAGCATCCCCAAAGATGACATAGGCCCTGAGGGGAATTATTTTCTTCAGTCCCTCCTGTGTTTTTTTTATAGTGAATACCTCACAAGAGTCCTAACTGCTCCCGTCTGCAGCCAGTGAGACTATGGCAGGGAAGGGGAAGGGAAGGAGGCGAGGAAAAGGAAGGTGGGGAAGTCTCTGGCTATTCAGATCTAGTCACTAAACACGGCTAAAGCCATTTCAAGCAACGTTTCAATTCTGAATGGTGGTCTTACACCAGGGCGGTACTAAAGTATCTTCCACTCTGGAACGTGTCGCAAATATGCTATATATTATTTTAAATAATTTATTGTGAAATAACACAAATCAATTAAATAAAATTTATTTGCGCACGCCGGGTTCGAACCCGCGGCCTTCGGAATGGGAGTCTAACGCCCTACCGCTGGACTATGCCGGCCGTCAAGCTATTGTAAAAGAAAAAAAAATAATATTAAGAAAACATAATATTCTCCATTCACTTGGGTGTATACGAATACTGTATATATACAGGGTGTTAAGGTACGTACTTGAGTTACTTTAACCAGTGATTCCTGACATTATTTGGAGTAAAAAATGCAAATGAAATTTTGGTCTCCGGTAACTTATTTATGTAAAAAATTTTTTTTTTCAAAATATTTTTTCTTCAAAATCAAACAAAAAAAATATATTTTCACATGACCTTATTGGTCACTCAGCCAAGTTATCACCCCACCACTTACCCCGCCCCCCAACTACCCAACACCTACTATTATTTATGTTTTTGTAGAAAAAAAAAAAAAAAAAACATCAAAAATGTTACCGGAGACCAAAATTTCATTTATATTTTTTACTCCAAATAATGTCAGGAATCACTGGTTAAAGTAACTCAAGTACGTACCTTAACACCCTGTATAGAGCCTAGTTATACCAGTCACTCCGGTGTATTCCAAGTTTCCAGCCATCATCTCTCGGAAGAAGTTTAAATGACTTTGCGATTTTCCCGACTACGAACGGGTTCCAACTTTTAACCGGGACCGGGAAGTTGCGCGGGATTGATGGAAAAAACGTACTATTATTATGCGTGCGAACGAATTTCTAAATGATAAATACACGCCGGGTAAGTAGGTACTAGGTACTTGTTAATTTTTCATATTCCTACCAATTCAGGATGGGTGTTGAAATACATCAGTATCAAATAACAAGCAGGCAGTTAAATCACCGATTTAAGAGGAATTGTTAATTGTTTAATGGCGTGTGCATCATAATTTTAAACATAAATAAATAAAGTGGATATGATCCGTACATCTTTTAATTTAAGAGTGTTTTACCAGAGAATACCGGAAATTAGTCATTTTTAACTCATATTCTAGACGTATTGACTCTTTTTTACAAAAAAACATAAATTGATTTTGAAAGATTGTTATTTTATCTGGTACAAGCAGTTATAAACTTTTGAAAAACTAAGTGTATTTATATTATATTAAGGTTGTTGGTCCCTTGGTCGTTGGATTAAACAACAATAATTTCAAATCATACAATAAAATAAATCAATATATAATCTGGTCAACACAGTTTTCAAAATTAAAATTTTAGATAAATTAAAATCATAAAAAAATAAATCCGAGAACGTGTTTTGTGACAAAAATACCTCAGTTTTTCTATTTATTTAAGGTCTTACAAACTAAAATATTTCAGTTTTTTTTTTACACGCTTATTTTGTTTAGACATTAATCGAAAAATTATAAATTATTTTGATCAAAAATTAATTTTAAGAACTATATAATTTTTATTCATTTATTATCTCCCGTTTGATCATTTTTAAGGCAGTTCGAGACATAAATTCTCGCGATTCATTAGCCGCTGTGATGCGGCCGTGCGAGGTTCTGTGTTCGCGACGCTCATAACAACAACATTTTGCTTTAAATTTAAAACTAATACCGTTTAGCTTCATGGTTGGGAAAACATCCGCGGGTAGCGCTGTTAACAAAAACGGAATAATGGATTGCTGGATATTACCTCTTAAACAACTATAATGGTTTACACACAATAATTTGTTTCATTAAATTATTATTTAGTTTGGTTGGGTATTTTGGCCTCAAATCCAAATTTAAGTGTTGTTCTAAGAAGGCTGTGCAACCGCTCCTCTCAAGAGACAACACGATGCAATTTAAATTATATAGTGATAAGTATTATAACCACTGGAGCGACAGAGCAATTTCAATCTTTTTGCTCGGATTTCTAAAGGAAATTTTTCCGCCCACATTAAAAAAAATCACACCTCTGAATTTGAATATGGAGACATACAAACTGATTATAGTTCTATATAGCCAATGAATTCACCAATTGTTTGTTTATTATCACATATTCGTAGGATTTATAAAAAATATATTATTATATCTTTAACCTTAAAACATTTTAAAGAATCTAGAGAATATTTATTTTGTTATATTTTGAATGTACGATATATCATATAGTCGCTTTAATAATAAAAAATAATAAATTTGCCACATTTTGGCAACAAAGCAATCCGTGGTTTTAGAAATAGTGCCATAATGTGGCTAAAAGCGTTCGAGTGGATAAACATATTATACACAGCGCACTTTGGTATATTTTACTTAAGAGCTGTATCTACCTAAAGAGATTTAAGAGTTTGTAGGTATCAAAGCCTGCTACAGGCTGGTCATATAAGTTGAAAGCCAGGTGATACCGAAAATCATTAATAAGTGAAAGGGATCGAGAAACATATCGAGAAAGGGCTGGGCAAATGCGTGGAAGAAGATTGGAGAAGGATGGGAAGGCCCGAGTTCTAGAGAATAATTGGCTCGAGCAGTTGAGTGCCACTTATCTTAGTTAACTTCTTGAGTGCGCCTCTTATACTTGAGTATGCTTCTTCGATGAATGACGTGTTTAAAATATATTTTATTTTTCTAATTAATAATCTGCATACAGGGTGTATCGGTACGTACCCGACAAACTTAAACCAGCGATTCCTGAGCATTTTTCGAGTAAAAAATATTATGACGACTTTACTGTCCGGTAACGTTTAAAAAAAAAAAATTAATTAGCATATTTTTACCACATGTCTCCACTGTATCAAAATTTGAAAGCGTCCATTGTATCATGTGTGAACACGTGTTTCAATTAAAACATATTATGTCGCAGCGAACGAAGCCCGTATTACACACTCCAGTACCAGAAAATAAATATTTTATGTAACAATGATAATTATAATTATGCACATTTTTCGTATGCAAATCGAAACGAAACGTTCAGCTTGAAACACTTAACTTTATTTCTACTAATTTGTAGGTACAAAGAATGTATAGTTTTAAAAACAACCCTTTTTTAATGCATAAAACAAAACTGTTCATATAAAACAACTCGGCCGAACACTCACACATATGAGAAATCCTGAAACAATACTGACCACTAACAGAATGCGTGATAGAGTAAGTTGCGGGGAGAGGGTAGCGCAAAGTTGGACAGTGACGGAGTGTGGATTTTTTATTTTTATTTTGTTTTTAATTGAAAAAAATGTTTCAGGAGAGCAAAGTCGTCATAACATTTTTTACTCTAAATAAGATCAGGAATCGATGGTTAAAGTTTGTCGGGTACGTACCGATACACCCTGTATATAAAAATGAATCCCTGTTTCCCTTGGTCATGCCATAACTTTAGAAAGACTATACCAATTTCAGTCACATTTTTTTAAAAGTTTTCTAATACTTTGTAGAAGGTTCTTACGGAAAGAAAAATTAAGAAAATTGCACAGAAAATTGGATAACTTCAGAAAACTTAACCACTATTTTAACTTCGTAAGTTTGACAGTTCGCGCGTTTGATTTTAGAGATATTTCCAATACTATTCGTCGGATTGCGTTAAAAATTTGTTGCTGTGGACATGCCCGAGAAGGTTTATATATAGCAATATTTCTAAATTGGTGATTTCTGAAATTTGTAAAAAAATTGCAATAGGGCAAATGCGAGTTGTTTAAAAAATGAGTGTATTTTATGGAGTTTAGCGGCAAGGAAAGAAGGCGGGAGGGGTGGGGAATCTGGGAGGGGTGTAGGGGAATGAAGGAGGGGTGGTTCGTGGGAGAGGGAGGGGGGAAGGCGGAGAATATGGAAGGGGAATTAATGAGGAGGGAGGTTGTTGAGTAAAAGCCGGGAGGGGGAAGGGGTGGGGAAGCCGGGAAGGGAGGAGGGGAATAAAGGATCGGCGGTTGTTATTATTCCGAGCAGCACGCGCGGAGATATCACGACACACCGAAATCTCCTCTTTCAACCGGAGGCCCAACAGCATTTCCTCCTCTACATCAGAAGGCCCAATATTTGCCTCCATAAATCTTTTAACAGTGAAATGGCTAAGTACACTTCCAATTCAATCAATATAATATACCCGATACTACAAGTACTTCGCAAATATTTATGTACAGGACTGCGCGAGACCGGTACCTAACAAGTTAGTCTTCCACTCAAAGAGCAAACGAAGATTAATGATTAGTTTGTAACATTCTTGCCGTCTATTGACGTTGCAATTTAAAAAATCATCCCCCCTGATTTTACTTAACAACGTAATTACTTAGTGCGTTTACTTCATCTTTGCGTGTTTGGAAAGAGATGAGTCTAGGTAGCTAAAAAGGCTACATAATATTGGTAGCATAAATAATATTAAAATGTATTTTTTTTATTTATTTGAGATACAAAAAGGACATTTATAGACCATGGTGTAGGTAATACAAAAAAAATGTATGTACTCAAATATAAATTTCCCTAGACTTACGCGTTTGCAGCCATCACCGTTTATAATATTAGGATCGTATAACCAAAATCGCCTTGTATTAGAAGTCTGTTGCCGCAACATCGTTTACATAAAATTTGAAGAAAATATGTAAAAATATCAATATCACTGAACAAAAAAAAAATATTTAAAAAATATGAAAATAACAGTTTTCATAGTGTGAATTCAAATTATTACTGTACAGGAATAGAAGATATCTCTAATATGGTTCACGGCGAGTTCATCGAAATCGAGTTCAACCTAACCTAACCTAACCTAACCTCTCGTTGTCGATGAATTTGCTTTCGATGAATTGATTTTCGATGAACTCGTCGATTACCCTCTAATATAGATTAGAGAAAGCCGCCGTGGTGCAGGGGCAAGGCTTCTAACGCAGATAAATTTTATTTTATTGTTTGTGTTTTCACAAATTAACCATTTAAAATAATATAAGGAATATTTGCGGAACGTTCCAGTGTGGAAGATACTCTCAGTATCGCCCTGGTGTAAGACCACCATTCAGAATTGAAGTCTTTCTTGAAATGGCTTTAGCCGTGTTTAGTGACTAGATCTGAATATCCAAGTACTTCCCCACCTTCCTCTTTCCCCATCGCTTTCACCTCCCCGCTTACCTTCAGCCTCACAACATACCCCATTTGGGGATGCCATAGTCTCACTGGCAACAGACGGGAGCAGTTGGGACTCATGTGAGGTAGTCATCTTAAAAAAATATTAAAACGAGATCTCTTGAATCCCACTATATTATTTGAATAAAACACACGTGCGTTTGTAGTGTGTCGCAAATAGAAATATAAACATATTGATGCCCACAACGATGCCCACACAACCACCGGTCAGTGGTTGTGTGGGCATGGCGTTTGGCTCCCACCCATGCATTCCGTGTTAGATCCCTCGGCTGGCTAAGTCCTCCATCACAACACAAGCAATATCTTCAGCTTAGTGTGGTGGTAGTAGGAGATTTTCAAATGTTGTTGGGTTATTCGTAACCCAGGAATGTTTGTCTTTCTTTTTATAAAAAGAAAAAAAAAGAAAGAAACAAACAAAAGAAATTAGACAAAATAACTGTGAAAGAAACTGTCCGAAATCGAAGAAGAACTGAAGTTAGAAGTCATTGAATGAAGTTGAAAGTTCATATTCTCGGTAAACAGATTTATTTGTGCATTTGGTACGCACCAACGCTTGCGACCATAACAAAAACGGTTTAATATTGATCACTCGTCCACGCTACCAGGAAAAGATTAGGTACCTGGGAATTTAATTGGTTTGCTTTTCCTGTTGTTTCTCTCTTATCGGAGTTCAGCTATAATTAAGGCAATCTTCATCCAACATGATGAATTTTTGTAAACCTTTATAGGGCACAGTTATGGAATTTTATACAAGTGGTAAGCTTACTTTAAGGGTTTAAAAACATGTAATGCAGATATCTTCTTCTACTAGGTGTTTTATAAATCTTTCCCTGAATTATCTGTTGGGTATTTTCCGGTGTTTTGCTCCTCGTCCAGTGTATTGGAGTTGTCACTTAAGAGGGTATTACCAGAGAAGACCGGAATTTAGTCCCCTTTAAATCAAATTTCAGACGTATTGACTCTTTTTACAAAAAAACATAAATTGATTTTGAAAGATAGTTATTTTACTGGTAAACGCAGTTTAAATTTTTTGAAAAACTAACTTTATTTTGAATATATTAAGGTTATACCGTTGGTCGTTGGCAGATTTGTTGAATTTTCAAACGATAGATTCTATTAAACAACACAAATTTCAAATCATATAATCATACAACAAAATAAATCAATACAAAATCTAGTAAATAAACACAGTTTTTAGAATTTTAATGTTAGTTAAATTAAAATCATTAAAAAATAAATCCGAAAACGTGATTTGTGACAAAAATACCTTAGTTTTTCTATTCATTTAAGGTCTTACAAACTAAAATATTTAAAAAAAATGTACACACTTATTTTGTTTAGACATTATTGAAAAATCATAAATACTTATAATCAAAAAATACTTACAAGAAGTATACGATATTTAATAACTTATCATCGTGCGTTTTGAGCATTTTTATTTCTTACTTAAATGTAGGTATATATATTAAAGCAAGTTTTGAATTAAATAAATCGATATTATTTTTTTAATTTTAAAAATTTGATACGGGGAATAGTCGACCTTTCTCATTGGAATCTTCCTGTACAGTTGCAAGCATTTTTAAACTTTTATTCTCAGCCGCTGGTCATTCGCTCTTAATAGTTGGATTCGCGATTAGATACGGAAAAATCTGCCACCATCGTTCTGAAACGACATCTAATAGTGAAACTCCTGTTTTCAATATTAACCGTAGTGGAAACTTGATATTTGCTGTGCAGCATTTTGTGTAATCCCAGGATGCTGTCTCTCGTCTTACAGTGGGGCGATATTCCAACAGACAGGATCTATGGCGGTGGAGTTTAGGGTAGGGTTTCACTCACCATGAGTACCGTCACGTTCATCCCCTCACCGATTTATTGTGGATGCGTACCTGACTCTCAGTGTGCTATTATTTTCAGCAAATTCTTATGTTTGTACGTAACAACATGCAAAAAAATTTATGTTTTGTTGCAATTTATTTTTAAATTAAGCGAGATTTTTACTATGCGCCGGTAAAAGATTCGTGGTAGATTTTTTTTTAAAGTAAATACTTCTTTACGCACGCTTGACTTAAGGGGTAAACTGGCGAATGCGTTACGGAAATTACAGCGTTACAAGGGGCGTAAAATCGGACGTTACGAACGTTACGGAGGCGAACGATAATAAATTTAAATTAATTTTGAGGTTCAAATCCATAGTAATGACGTTTGGAATGTAACTTTGTAAACTTTGTAAGAATTAAATCAACCATCCCATTCTAAGCGTAATTCCCATATTAAAATAAACCAAATTTTCATTTAGAGTGTGCGAACTCAGTGCATTGAAAGAATGAGTGGTAACAATCCAAATGAATTTTCAATATAGATACTTATACACTGATGATTGGAATGGTATTATTCGATGCCAGAAAGAAAATTAGATTAGATTGCTAAAGAAGTATTTACTTCAGTCGTGTGGTCTAAAGCACACTCGTAATTTTTAATTTGAATAACTTTTAGTGCAGTCCTGCAGAAATAAGCTGTTATTTTTCTCTTTCCCATCATTGGAAAAAAATCCAATGTTGAGTGGCTTCGATGAGTTAGTGTTTCAGACATATTATTTTGGACAAAATTGCATTAAATCAGTATATGTAGTGACTAGAACCTATAGATATCTAAATTCAACGTAAGATTCAAGATTCAACATAAGTTCTTGAGATATATAAACTATAAATTGCATATTCCTGTAGAAAACATTGATTATAACTACCTACTAGATAAAATGTTCCTATTAGAACTTTCAGAAAGAAGAATAATCACAGATTTAATACTATTACATAAAATACTGCATTACAAAATTGACTGTCCTGAATTGCTTCAATTAATCAATATCCACATACCTAAAAGATCTTGCCGAAATTTACTACCCTTTTATTTTAATAACACCAGGACACTCTCTTATCAAAATTCCCCGATACCGAGACTTCACAGTCTCGGAAATAAATATTCTGATCTGGGAGATATATTTCACATTAAAAACAATCAGTATAAACATTGTTTATTTCAATTCTTTTTTATATTTAGACATAAATAGACGTCTATAATCTGTACAATTTTTGTCTATATTGAATATCTTTTTTTTGTGAAACTTCTTGTATTTTTTACCTATGTATCTAATTTTATTATATGCATTTATTGTTATATTTTGTTGTAGATATATGCTTTTGTTTTACTTTTATTTTCACTGTATTATGCTTTCTTTATTGTTTTAATTTAGATTTTTTTTTAAATAACTGTTATACTCATCTATTTAACTAAAATGTAAAAGCCCATAAGGGCGTTTAATAAATAAATAAATGTAACTGAACATTTAGAAGCAAATTCAGAGCACAATTTATTCAATCATTTTTTTTTTTTAAGAATTTTATGTAATTGTTTGGTGTATTACATAAATCCAAACAATTACTTAAAAAAAATCTTTAAAAAAACATTAATTGGTAAAATCGTGCTCTAAATTTTCTTCTAAATTTTCTGTTATATTTAGATATCTTTAGGTTCTAGTCACCATGGTATACGAGTATAAAGCAATCTTATTAATGGCAAGTAAAAATGATGGCAATGAAATCCCAATTACAAATGATATGACAATTATGTCATGTAATTGTTAAACCAGAGCTATCAAGAAAATATAGCATTGTTTGATCTCGGCTCCTACCTATACTTAATGATTATGTAAAGTGAATTGTTTTAAATCACACGATTTAGAAACTCAATAGATCCTACAAGAGGAAGTTTAATTTCTATCCGACAATTATATTGAATAAACGAAAGCCAACATTTTACTTTCTAGTTAGGAGTCTACAACTACTTCTGTTGAAAACTTAATCGTCCAAACTTAAACTGACAGTGAAATCTTAGAATGGCTGGTATTTGTATGGGCGCCGAGCGGTGTATCACTTTACTTGTACATCCTTGAAAGGAAAAATGAACAAGGCAAATTAAATGTGATGTCAGAAGACCGTGGGAGGTAATGTTTGTATAGTTTGCGAGGGTTCGCAGGGGATTGTGGGAGTTAGTGGGAGTTTATGGGAGGTTGTGGGGTCGGTGGAATTCGTGAACGTTCTTCAAAAGATATGTAAGTCATAAAGTAACTACAATACAGCTGTCAGCCGTATGTACAAATAACTTTATGATGAATATAAACTGAACAAATGAAATGAAAGTTGAGCGGGTAACAAATATTTCGTCAGGAGAGACGGATATTAAAAATGTCCGCAAATTTATGGAGTTTTCTTAAAATGTTGGCCAAAAAGGAAGAAAGGAATGATTTAATGCGTCTTGATTTTGAGCCATTTATCAAGTCCAAATGATTACCCCTTGTCGCAGCGCTTTTCATTAAGCATTTTGACTTAAATAAAAAAAGCTAAGGGTTTCACAGAAACTATCGACAAAAAGTAGTTTAAATCTGTTATATCTAAGTACCTATATACCTATTCTTAACATTTTAACAGTTTTTCTTACAAATTCCCTGATTCGTCACTACACTTTATCAGGTATTTCATTATTTAATTTAATTTTTTTTAGTGAACACCTGCTCCTGTCTGGAGACAGTGAGACTATGGCATCCCAAATTGGGGTATGTTGTGAGGCTGAAGGTAAGCGGAGAAGGGAAGGAGATGCAGAAGAGGAAGTTGGGGAAGTACCTGGCTATTCAGATCTAGTCACTAAACACGGCTAAAGTCATTTCAAGCAACGTTTCAATTCTGAATGATGCTCTTACACCAGGACGATACTGAGAGTATCTTTCACTAAGGAACGTGCCGCAAATATAGATATAAAGTCGTATCTCCTCCAAGCATAAACTTTCTAATTAAAGTGTGTTTATCGGAAGTGACCTGCCTGGTAAGTATGTTCTCATACTATAATAAATAATAGTTCTAGGTAGAGCCTAAGAAGTCATAATAAGATGTACAGCGCCCTTGAGGTGATTTCTCACAAAAACGGCGCTCTTCAAATTATCCAATTATTATTATTATATATTATTTTTAATTAATTAAGTGTGAAATAACACAAATTAATCAAATGAAATTTATTTGCGCACGCCGGATTCGAACCCGCGACCTTCGGAATGGGAGTCCAAAGCCTTGCCTCGGACTATGCTGATCGTCATCATGATCATAGACTTCTTTGTACTTATTCTGTCTAGTTCCATTATACTCCCATTCGGATCACTAGATACATTAGAGTTTCTTTCATAGACGTCTTTGTACTTATGCTATCTAGTTACATTGTATTCACATTTGAAAACGTATTATTTTGAAAAGTTAATGGAAGTAGATGTCTGTTCAATTCAATTCTGAGTGATGGTTTTATACCAGGATGATACTGAGAGAACATTCCTCTCTGGAACCAATGCAAATCTATATATAAATATCTCGTATCACAATGTTCGTCCGAGGTAAACTCCGAAACTACTTAACCCATTTTGATGAAATTTGGTTCAACTTAAAAGATAGGATAGTTTTTATCTCGTATTTTGACCTTAATATTTGTTATTGCGAATTTAATGTTTTTTATGGGAGCATTATTTATAAGTTCTATAAGTTTCTGACAGATGGCGGTGTGAGTTAATTTATTGCTACAAAATTTGTTTATCCACATTAGGTAACCATCCAGTAGATGATGTTGTGTTTTATTAGCCACAGCAACGCGTGGGGGGGTCAGCTACTATACTATACTATAGTAAATTTTGAAATAACCCAAATTAATCAAATAAACTTTACGTGCGCACGCCGGGATTTGAACTCGTGACCCAAGCCTTAGCCCTCGACAACGGAGGCCGTCAATTGAATATTAAGTACATATTTTGCTAATACCCAAGAAGTCTTCTCATCATTGCAGTAGAAGGGAGCGTCAAAACTTCCCAAGAAAGGCTTCCCTGGTAAATTCGTCTGGTAATTCAATGTCACAGGTGAAATTCCAGAACTTTTGGGTTTCCATAAATTTAAATTGGGGTTGGGGCTGTATCGTTTTCAATTAAACTTTGCGAGAGTTATTCGGGGACTCTGTAGGGAGGTTCGAAGTCGTTTTGGTTCGCCAAGGACAGATTCCCGCAGCTCGAAATGAGAGATTCCGCATTCGGTTCGGTTCCTGACTATTTACTTGAACAGCCAACAAAAATAAGTGTAAACGCAAGATACTATTCAAGACATCATCTCATAAAATAGGGCTTTTAAATTATGTCCGATACTACACGATTGTACCACCCAAGCCAGGAGCACTTCTGTCTCGGTGAGACCGGTACATCAGGAGGCATTCATTTTTTTAGGACTTGGAAGACGTGCTCTGAGGATAGGAAGGAGGTTGGAGATTAATCGACTGGTATATATTGTAACCTAATAAGTCAATATTGAAATTTGGGATGGGCAGGATTAACTGATTGAGCATTATTATTTTTTTCCTTTATGTCTTCCTTCTTCTTGACGCTTCTAGGCTCTCTTGGATCTTCTTGCGACTCTTCTTCGGTCTTCTTGTCTTTATTTTAATTTTTTATTTAGTAAATAAAACATTTGTACAAAGGTAGTCCCGTAAAGCTATTGAAGACAGTTATTTGCTCTCCTTGCCTCTTCTTGGATCTACTCGTCTCTTCTTGACTATTCGTCTCTGATCTCTTTTGGCTGTTCTTGGTTTCTCTTATCTATTCTTATCTATTCCTGGATCTTCTCTTCTTATCAATCTCTTCTTGCTTCTTGGATCTTCTCTTCTTATCAATCTCTTCTTGATTCTTAGATCTTATTCTTGGATCTTCTTGCGGCTCTTCTTCGATCTTCTTGTCTGTTTCTGACAGTTCTTTGCTCTCCTTGCCTCTTCTTGAATCTATTCGTCTCTTCTTGACTATTAGTCTCTGATCTCTTCTTGGCTCTTATTGGCTTTTTTTGTCTCTTCTCTTCTTATTAATCTCTTCTTGCTTCTTACACACACGAGATTTTCTAAAGTTGAAATATATTGTAATTAATTATGAAAAATACTCCTCGAGTTCGAGTATGAAAGCTATAAACCCACTTTGTGAGCGCCTAGCACTCCAATGGTTAGGGGGGTATTGAAAAGCGTAAGCGCTACAAACACCCTACCTCAAGTTATGAAAAAAACATGATAAAATATTCAGTTAACCCCAGAAAGAAAAAAAAATTGTGTGGATTTCTTGTGGTGGCTTCATCGCACATTATTGTTTCAGCTACCCACGATTGGTAAAGATTGTTTTATGCCTTGTGTGAATGGGGCATGTTTCCCTAAGAGAAACTACATTATTTGTAAATTTATAACATCCTTAAAGGTTCGCCTCCGAGGTTTAAAGATTAACAAAAGGCGGCCAAATACAATACAACCATTTATTCTCGTCTTTGCCCAAAAGAAACTATGATAATATTCGTTCATAATCGGTCGATAAAAGATTCGGTAAATCAAAATTTCTGGAATATCGTCACCTCACACAGTCTATCTTTTTTTTTTTGCTGTATAGTATTTTCATCTTTACAACTCATGGTGAAATTAGAGTAATGTATCCTTTAGTAAAAACTGTAAAAATTTAATGACGGTACGATAGTTTTTGATACAATAACAAGCAAATCAGAAAGGCTTAAAGCAAATTTACCATTCCTTTAATAGTTAATGTTTGTGTATATAATGGTGAATTATTATAATGATTTAATTTTATAAATGATAAAAGCCTTTTTTATTAAGGTTCTCGTCAAGATTGTTAATCATGACACAAAAAACAGGTTTTATTTCAAATAATACAACTTTCACTTGTATAACCATTGCAAAACGAATGCCTCTGATTTCAAAGCTAACAATACTGCTATTATTCACTATTTTCAAGAGAAGCAATCTACAACATTGTTGAATAACGGATTTGATACGTTTTCGGGCCAGAAGACGTTTCCAGAAAGTTGGTAAAATTTTCTTAGAAGTGCCGTTCGCAGAGCGAATGAAAATCCCGGCGATATTCAATATCCACGGATTACTTTGTCTGGCAATATGGTTTCTAGCTCCGAACAGATAACTTCTAGAAGTGTGATCTGAACCTATTTGAACTAAAACTTATGTCGTCAATTTATATGGTGATCTTTCGACTCCCAAGCGTCAAACAGTTCAATGGTTTTAATTTTGATATCCTTCATAATATCAGGATGATAATATCCTTCATAATATAAAGGTGATAATATCCTTCATAAACTCAGGGTGGTGGGTAATATGATTCATAATTCCGGCTTCAATTTTTAACATATTTATTACATATCATGTTTCACAGTTTAAGGCTTAACTTAAAGTTAATCCGTGAGAAATAGTTAGGATATAGATCAGGTAATGTTTATATTATCTTTAACTTGGGCGTTTTAGCCAAAGTTTGTACATTCATTGCGTTTTTGACATGATGCACAATTTTGCATGGATTTTTCATGCTTGTTTAGTATATTATTTTTATCATGTATATGTATCTTTATCATGCAATTTTTTATTATTTAGTCAGTTAAATACACCCGTTTTCGTACTTGTACATGTTTAATTTATTATTTAGATGAAAATGCAGTGTATTTTTAACATCATCTAACATTCTATATTCAATGCAACAAAGTCTTATTATGTGATTTATTTTTAGGTGTATAAGATTAATTTTGTGATGTCTTATATTACATCGTACATAATTTGTTATTGGAAAATATACAGTTTTTATGTACATTTGGACCAACATTGACATTTAACATTTCTGATAAATGTCAATTTGTTACCCGTTGGAAACGCCGTTTATAGGGGCCTTTTGCATAGAATATTTATAAATTTTTAAACATTTCTATTACATAGGTTTTGAACATAACTCAACTGTCCCAGCAGCAATCTTTTGGATTTTGAAGTGATAAAATGAAGATGTCCATTGAATAATCCAAATGGTTTTCCTCCATTAGTATTATAGGGCAATGAGAAGTACATATTATGATAGTTAGTCTCAGAATTACTAAACTGAAAAAAATCCCGACTTCATATAATATTTGCTAAAAGTTAAAATTAACTAAATTAAAAGCATGAAAAAAGTAAAAACGTGTACGAACTTTGGCGAAAATGCCTATATCGGAGTTCTCTCTTGATATTTGAACAAGTTTGTATTTTCAGCAAAACTAAGAAGTTCATTATTGTGCTTTCTTGTGGCCCACGGTGCACTTCTACAGGTTTACTTGATCAGTGGGCAATATGGTTTTAATATACGAGTAGAGTAAAGAATAAGGACCCTAAAGTTTGACTGCCAATAAAAAGTTCTATTTCGTGCGGAGATTTTGTCGCTTTTGGAAACTGTGGGACTGTGGCACAATGTTTACCACAAATTTCGATCCTAACGAAATAAAAACTATAAATTAGGGAAATCTTTATGTTTATAGGGAAAAGGCAATTTTCGCAAAGACATACGTACAGAATTTTTCATGAAACATAATTATTCATAATCTAACCAAAGGTAAACTTTGTAATATTTAATAATTGTTACTCTGCTTGGGAGACCGCCGCTTCGTGAACCATTTATTGGATAAACAACATCTCTGCCACAAGTGACTACGCTTAGTGATTTAGCAGGGATGCCCGGAGTCATGGGGTAAGGTTTGTCATGGGTCTTGGCAGCGGATACCCACCAACTGAGACTGGTTGAGGGAGATTTTTGATCTCTTCATCAGCACTATCTCGAAACATCGTCTTGCACCTCAGTGGTAGAGATGGATTCACACGAATGTTACCCCTGGATACAATGACCCCCAGATTCCAATCCATCCCACATACCTTTTCCTTCGCTTCCTCTGCTTCTTTTTCTAAAAAGACCTTCCAGACAGCATCCCCAAAGATGCCAAAGAACCTGAGCGGAATATTTTTTTCTTAAAAATGTTAAGGTATATTGTAAAAAAAAAATCTAACCTCGTTGGCATATATTTTAGCTTTATGTAAAATATTTGCGATTTTCTTTTGTTCCATAAAAAACGAACTAAAAAAGAGCTGGGTAGCGAACTTCTTGTGGTGTTTTGTGAAACAGTCAATAGTAATTCTAAATGTTGTTTTGGACGACTCAAGAAATATTATTTTTACTATAATAAGTCAATCATTTTGGAAGAGAATAACATATTTTCAATGTATTTGTAACTACTTAGTAACGGTTAATATTTCCTCTACTCTGACTAATTGGTCAACTTTGTATAGCTCAAAATCAATAAAGTTGAATTGGAGTAATGTTAGTACGTGGAATAATATTATTTGTATAATGTCCCGAGTAATTGGCAGCAGTTGAAGCCTAAGTAAACCTTCACAACTGAGAGGACGACCACAGAGTTCAGAAAGCATGGTAGTCGATGGTGATTAGTGCATTTCCTACTAGTGAAAGAAACGAGTTTGAACGATTCGTGATTTTGAACGAATCTTCCCCTCAATTCGCTAATGATCGTAGTCACCGGTTATATACATATTTAATTAATAAAATCAATCTTAACCTAATCTGACCTCAGAAATTTTCGATAAAACCTTAAACCTTTAAAACAAGTTCAAACCTCACGAATGATTTGATAAATTACATGTATAATAAACCCTGAAATCACAAAAACCTATATATAAATCTTACTAATATTATAAAAGCGAAAGTTTTTATGGATGTATGTATGTTTGTTACACTTTCACCCAAAAACTACCGAATGGATTTTAATGAAACTTTACAATAATATAGCTCATACATCAGAATAACATATAGGCTTATTTATTGAACTCTGGCTTTATAAAAAATTCCTATATATTATTCGTCCGATTGCGATGAAAATTTGGTTTTGAGATGTTGTGAACACGTCTGCGAAGGTTTCTATATAGCGGGTTTCTATATTGGTGAGCTCTAGCGATGTGAAATTTTCAAAAAATAATCAATAGGTCACAAGGAGTTGTTTGAAAAAATGGGTGTATTTTATGTAGTTTGGCGGCAGGGAAAAAGACGGGTGGGAGAGGGAAATACGGGAGGGGCGGAGGGAAATTAAAGAGGAGAGGTTCGTAGATGTGGGATCAAGGGATGGGGAAGGCGGAGAAGGTGGAAGGGGAATGAGTGAGGGGAAGGAGACGCGGGAGGGGTAGGAACGGGTGAAATGGTAACGGACACGCAGGGAGAAAAAAAAACTTTGTTTTAAGTTGCATTGTAACGCTTGCCGGCAAGCAGGTAGTATGATATATTATCGAATAATTTATATACATGTGTGACTGGTCAGTGGCTGAGTAGCATCGCTTTTGGGTCCCACCCAGGCTTCGTTCAAGTCCTCCATCACGACATTTCAAATATTGTCAGATTATTCGTAATCCGGGTAGGTTTATCTATCTTTTAAAAAACAATTAGCATTGATTAAAAAATAACACACTTTAAAGTGTTATTTATGCATACACTTCCAAAAGTGATGTTCTTGCCAAATTTTACTGAGATCAGAACCGTTGCGGCCTTTTTTGCCTACGCTTACTTATTGTTAAAAGCGACAAATGTGGCAACAAGTGGACGGTAACCGAATCTGAATATTCCAATGTAATATGAGTTTTTACAGTAATTGAAAAAGTTTTCCAGTGTTTTGTTAAATTTGAGGTGGAACGACAAGTTTCAAAGATGCTCGGTGCAAGAAATGCAAAACGTTAGTAAACCTGTTTAAAATTTAATTGGAGCTGATACAGTTTATTTGAGGCGGATTTTGATGTGAGGCGAGAACACTAATAGCACAGTCTGCGGTAAGGCTGGACACCTTCGAAAGAAAGGTACTTCGAAGAATTTTAGGAGCGGTGCGAGAGAGAGAGTGGCACGGAGAATTCGCCACTATAATGAGCTCTATTATATCTTCCAAGCTTCTAGGCTCTCTACACATTTAAAGCTCTAAATACTAAGATGGGCAAGCACACCAGTACCGAAGAAGGTTCTACTGGGACACCTGGGAGGTAAAAGAAAGGCGGGCAGACCTAGACCTATGATGATGTCAGGAAGGATGCCAGAGGACTACTCCATGTTGCAGATTGGAAGACGACGGCACAGAGGGCGGTGGAGGTTTATGTTGAAGGAGGACAAGGCTCGAAATGGGCTATAGCGCCATTGAAGAAGAAGATTCTTTATTTGGAGCAAGATATAACCAAAAAATTAATAACCATATATTTATAACGGTGTCCATTTAGATATAATCACAAGTATTATTATTTTTAACTAAGATGGTCCATCGTTTTCTAAAGTCCGTAAGGACAAGCAACCGAACCAAACATTGTCAGGCGTAATTTCTTAGTTCAAGTTTCACAATAAATCGTTTTTCATTAGTGAAACTTTTGCCATAATTTTACTTAATGGTTTACTACTTCATAAATGGTTTCACAGCTTAAAGGGTACTTTATTTGCATCACGTCAGGCTCTATAGTCATTTTCCACATATTTCATTATTATTTGAAAATCCTTTCTATGACGCATCCAATCTTGCATCCAAATTTTCATCGCAATCTAATGAATAATATATAGGAAATAATTTTATAACACCAGAGCTCAATAAATAAGCCTATATATTATTCTGATGTATGAGCTATATGTATTATTGTAAAGTGTCATTAAAATCCATTCGGTAGTTTTTGGGTGAAAGAGTAGATAACAAACATACATACATCCATACAAACTTTCGCGTTTATAATATTAGTAAGATTATATTATCAAAAAATTATTACAGCTATTCAAGTTAGATATCAAACAATCTGAATTTTTAAAGTAAATACTTCTTTACGCACGCTTGACTTGGGGGTAAACTGGCGAGAGCGTTACGAGAGGCGTTATATCCGAACGTTACGGGCGTTACGAATGTTACGGAGGCGAACGATAATAAATTAAAATTAATTTTGAGGTTCATTCCTCACAATCTTATCGTAACAACAGTGCTCAAATCCGTAGTAATGACGTTTGGGATGGGTGCTGGCATTTATGCTGACAATATTTTTGTTGTTGTTTCTCACATTCTAAACGTTAAAATCTAACTAATAACTAGCACTTTTTCGATTGGAATTTTTTTAATTTCCTACTGCAAATGTGAATAAACTTCTCTCTTTTTTTTATAGAAAAACCTCACAAGAGTCCCAACTGCTCCCTTCTGGAGCCAGTGAGACTATGCAATCCCCAATTGTAGAGTATGTTGTGAGGCTGAAGGTAAGTGGGGAAAAGAAGGAGATGGGGAAGAGGAAGTTGGGAAATTACCTGGCTATTCAGATCTAGTCACTAAATCACTAATCTAGTCGGCTAAAGCCATTATTAAGCAATGTTTCAATTCTGAATGGTGGTCTTACACCAGGGCGATACTGAGAGTATCTTCCACTCTGGAACGTGCCGCAAATATAACATATATTATTTTTATTAATGAATTGTGAAATAAAACAAATTAATCAAATAAAATTTATTTGCGCACGCCGGGTTCGAACCCGCAACCTTCCGAATGGGAGTCAAGTGTCTTACCACTCGACCACGGACGGTCGTCTAGAATCCGAATCAAAAAAGTTTTATTTTAAAACATACTAAGAATTTAATCAACAATCCCATTCTAAGCGTATTTCCCATAATAAAATTAATCAAATTTTCGTTTAGAGTGTGCGAATTCAGTGCATCGAAACGACTGATTTGTCACGATGATTGGTAACATTCCAAACGAATCTTCAATATAGATTCTTATACACTGATGATTGGAATGAATTTATTCAATGCCAGGAAGAAAATTAGATTAGATTACTAAAGAAGTATTTACTTCCATCTCGGTTTAAAGCACACTCATATTTTTTTATCACAGGAGTTCAGACTGCACAGAAACCAAAGCAATATTGTGTGATTTTGAAAAGTGATTGTAATTTACTGAAGAGAAGGAAAACCACAGAGAAAGGTTGGAAGAATCTGGTTGATGGTCAGATGTATTCTATTCAATAAATTGTTAGTAGATAAACAGACGAAATACGATGTTTAAAATAACATTACATAACACTTTTTAGTAAATTGTAAGCATTACTTTTAGGCTATTAAATAAAATAGGTTATTTTAAACACCTGGATAACTTAATTTTCACGGATTTAGAACCTTTTTCAACATAGTTAAAATGACCGAATCGGAAAGGGATACATTAGCGCAGTTGGTAGAACACCGACCCGGAAAGCCGAAGATCCTGGGTTCGAGTTCCGATGTGATGATGTATCTGTATCTTTTTCTGATTTTTCAAATTTTCGATGGAGTTTCACTAATATTATCTTCTTTAATTAACTATTAATTTAACTAAATATTGTAATTTGAGGTTTAAAAATTAAAATAAATATTCTTCCTAGACTTTAATACAAGAAAAGTCAATAGATGTCGCAAATTACATAAAAATTGATAAATTTATCTATGACACTATCTAGATAGCATATACTTCGAGATGAATCTTGCAATCATACATAAAGATATCAGCCATTAAAAATGTTAGTAGTTCTCAGTTGAAGTATGATACAGTTAAATTTGATTATTTTCTCATGTTCTCCATAAAACAGTTATACACCAATATATCATGGAGAAGATTATAAATTACAAAGTACACAAGGGCAGTTTTACTACTTAGTGACATGTGTTAAAAGAAAAGTTGCTGAAGTGTCTGTAAATGACATTAAAAATGTCGATGGTCAATACAAAATCGTTAAGCAGTTGAGTCGCTCTGTTTATTGGTGCGTTCTAATAGGCAGAAGTCCTCACTTTCGGAGCATAAAAAAGTGCATGGGATCTCCCACGAGTATACTTGTTAGGGACATAAAATTAATCTCTTTTAACATAGGCGGATTAAATATAATACCATAAATAATAAAATAATATATACCAAGTATAATACATAAGCGCAGTCGGTAGAGCACCAGCCCGGAAAGCCGAAGGTCCTTGGCTCGAGTCCCAGATGCATCCGTATCTTTTTCTGATTTTTCTTTTTCAGATGTTCGATTGAGTTTCGCTAATATTATTACCTTCATTTATTAAAATAAAATAAAGACATTAAATTTTTTTTTCGATTTGGGTTATAATCTACAAAAAGGTTATTTGATTAAAAATACTTAAAAAATTATAATTCCAAAATTCTAACGCTTATTGAAAATATAATTACCAAGGGAGGCAGTCAGGACGCCATCAGTTTAATATTTCGACGTCTCGGCGCCCGCGTCGTAAAGCCAACTAATTAATACGACAGGCGGGTCAAAGTAGAGCACAACATGTAAAATCCGTTGTCACACTATAGCGGGAAAATAATATCGGAATAAGATTCAAGCCATTTTATGAACAAGCCAAATTTATCACTAAAATTTTGATAACTTGTCAAAAGTTTAAACACCTACGCACTTAAAATAGTTACTTCTTGTGTGGCATGTAAGAAAACACAGGTGACACGGTTTTAACACGTATGACAGTGCTTCACACAGCAAATTCCTTCAATCTGACGTCTCTTAAGAGGAAACCCGGTCACGGAGAAATTTGAACAATATGTATTTTAACAAACTGTTGCCTTCACTGTCGCTCTTACTCCCTCGAATACTGAGTGAAAGGGATAACTACACCTCAGACTGATAATCTTAAATATAAAATTTAAATGATTATTTGTTTGTTTATTCGTATTTTATGCGCCGCCATACCGTTCATCCGATTGCGAAGAAACTTTAGGAATTTGATGTGTGCATATCCGCAAAAGTTAAGGAATTATTTTCACAGTGACATTTAAAATGTCGATGGTCAATGCAGAATCGTTAAGCAGTTGAGTCGCTCTGTTTATTGGCGTGTTCTGATAGGCAGAAGTCCTCACTTTCGGAGCATAAAAAAGTGCATGGGATCTCCCACAGGAGAGTATATTTGTTAGGGACATAAAAATTAACCTCTTTTAACATAGGCGGATTAAGTATGATACCAGAGATTAGCTTAAAAAAGTGTTTACCTAAAAATATTTTTCTGCGGGTTTCTAAGGTGTTGAAATCGAGCATCCCTGTTAAGAACAAGGATGGTTACAGGAATGGATAGTACGTATATTCCCTCATATACAGGTAACGCCAAATTTTTTTTGTACTTTTTCTATTTCTAGGATATGGTTTTTTTAATGTAATATCTATATTACATTAAAAAAATATTTGAAGTTGTGTTAAAATCCAGAGAGGAAATTGGGGAATGCGTTGGTATGGACGAAACGCTGCCCGGTTTTCTCAAGTATAGGAAATAAACGCTTTCAGACAGATTTTTCAATGTATAAACAAAAGATGTACACAATATCCTATGGTAAAGAGCCAGCCTCAATTTTTTGTATTAATAAGCTAACTACAGGTGTAGTATATGTTAATCCCAATGATTAGAACAACTTGAAATGTGTAGGGGAACTTCCAAATAAGATCGAGGTATGTTTAGATTACAAGTAGCTTTATTTACGTTATCGTGAAGTTTACAATGAGAATTTTACTGGAACAGACTTCATTACTCTAGTAGGCTCTAAGTTATTTCATCGCTGCGGGTCGCCAGAATATCAGAGCCGTTGTACATTAGACACGAACGGCGATAGATGATACTATTCCAAAATAAAACTTAACTGACATCTGTTTAGATACCACAAAACATTATATCACTAACTATAGTAACGAAATCTTATAAAGAATGTTAAAACTGCTACGACTAAACTATATACCACAACATGCAATACGTCACTAACAGCTTTGTCCCAAGCCGTTCCCAAATATGAAATAAATAATTAAGCCATTTAATGGGTAAACTAAAGCGTACAAAATCAATTATTGTGGCTATAATAATGTACATTCAAATTAATTTTCAAGTATTTATTAACTTGTTTCTTCAGTGGTAAGCTCCTTAGATTCATATCCAGAGGTTACAGGTTTGAAACGACGCATTTAAATCTAATATCTACAGAATTTAAAAACCATAATAAATAGGCATAATTGCTTCTCATTCCAGAAAGGAAGAAACTCTCAGTATGGTAGCAATGGTGAGAGACCACTTCGAAGTCAAATGTTGTTTGAAATGACTTCCCACCCCCCTCCCCACTCTTCCCTGTTGATCTTCTAAGCACCTCCCCTCACCACCTCCCTCCCCCCACTACTTTCATTTCTACCATAGCTTTATACTTGATTATTTAGTGTTAGTACATTTTATGTCCTGAGGAAGAGAACATCGTTCTCGAAACATGTCGATGTGTTAAAATAAAGATTTTCGTGGTAAAAACAAAGTGTTTTAATTTTTTTTTTCATTAGTAAAATGGTGCCACAAAGTGAATTTGCAAAATTTGAAGATATTATTTTTTAATATTTTTTTTATAAATCTTAAAAATTTAGGATGGTTATTTAAATATAGGTGGATTCATTGGCTGTATAGAACTAGAAATTTTTATATGTTTACATACACGAATGTAAAGTAATTATTTTTTTAAGGTGGGCGAAAAATTTTCAAAATTAATTTTCATACGTGGCGAACGCTGAAGGCAAATTTATTTATTTCGCGTGATCGCTCGAGCGGTTAGCATACTTCTGTAGTTTATCAGCAGGTACACAGTGACAACATTTAACGCAATATGGTATGTATGGTACATTTTCAAAATGTATAGATATAATGTGAATAATAACATAATGATGATACATTAACAATTAGATCATTAAGAGCACGCCGGCCGGGTTCGAACCCGCGACTTTCGGATTGGGGATCGATAGCCTTACCCCTTGACCACGCCGGCCGTCAAAACATAAATAGCAGTATAATAGCCCTAACGAATATATAGTAAAAAATACATAAGAATAGTCACATTAATAGTTTCATATAGGTAGTAGATACATAAGTTTTACCAAATTATAATTATTTTCCATTTCATTAGAATATTAATTGGGAAATACAATGGCTTCATTAGGCTACATATATCATACAGCTACAATATATATCATCTGTATCTACTAGCTATTTCCTTGGATTAAATTTTACTTTAGCAGTATATATGATATTTATTTATTTTACCAAATGAAACAAATACTTAGTTCAAACCACTTTAGTTTTTATTTATATTTGTCGACCGGTTTCGATTGCACTCAATCTTCATCAGGACAATAAAATATAATGCAATGAAGTACAATGAAATATAAACTGACTATTCAGTTTATATTTTATTGTCCTGGTGAAGATTGAGTGCAATCGAAACCGGTCGACAAATATATATAAAAATAAAGTGGTTTAAAACTAAGTATTTGTTTCATTTGGTATAATGTCAAGCCACAAAGCTTTCTTCGATAATTTATTTATTTTATTTTAGGGAAATCAACACTTTACAATGTGGATACGTTTTTAGATTTTCACGGCCAAAAGCATTTTCGTTGTTTGTTTTTGGGGTGTTATGCCGTGTTGTGCTACCTCCTTCTTTAGCCGACGTTTCGGACACATAACACCCCAAAAACTAGCAACGAAAAAAACTTTACAGTGTGGTTCATTTATACATGTGTAATTTACCTAACTTAGAAACCAATTATTGATTTCCTCATTATACTATTTTGTTATGTATCTAAAAATAAAACATTACACTATACTTACAACAACTAAAAAACATTACATTATTATAACAATAGAAAGATTATTACTTCATAATATTTATCATTACAAAATTTATAATATAATTTAATACATTTTGAATACATAGTCAACATAATTTCATGTCATTTTGCATGACGATGATATTTATTTTCCATTAATAATAATAAAAATACATTATCATATGTGCATATGTTATACAGTCGGGGGGACAATACATCGCATTGGGGTAAGCCCTTCCAAATATACCTACTTTGAAGAGTAATCTGGTAGCTCAATGAAGATAATTCTTCCAAATATATCTACCTTGAGGAGTAATATCTGGTAGCTCAATAGACTAACATGTCACGTGATAAGCATTCCTTCTTGTTCCGGCAGACGGTAACACACGAAATAGTGCATGTATCACATGACCCCATCCCGACGTGTAGGAGTATTACACGCTAAAGTTTTTTTTTATTTTTTATATATGTAAGAATACCACCGCACAAGAGTCTCAATTTGGGAGGCGGGAATGAGTACCGCCACCCCGGGAATCATTTATTGGATAACCAACACCTCTGCCATAGGTCACCCCAAGTGGTTCGCTACGTTTGGTGACTTAGCAGGGGTGCCCGGGTTCATGGGGTTCATTGTCTAGGTCTTGACAGCGGATGATCTAGACATACTGAACCCCAGATTCCTACCCAACCCTCATACCTTTTTCCTTCCCAGGACTTCCTCTCCCTCCTTTCCTTAAAAATATCCTCCACACAGCATCCCCAACGATGACATAGGCCCTGTAATGTAAAAAAAATAAAAAATAAAAACTGCTCCCGTCTGGAGCCAGTGAGACTATGGCATCCCTATTTGGGGCATGTTGTAAGGCTGAAGGTAGTAGGGAGAGGTAGGAGATGGGGTAGAGGAAGGTGGGGAAGGGATTTGAACCCAACACATCCTGTTTACCATGTGACCACGTTTTATTATTTTTTTTCTTCATATTACAATCAGATTTATTAGTATTGTCTTATTTTTCGATGATATTTGGGTACTATACATAGATGCTAGTACATTGATGAGTATTTTTTGACCTTCAAAAGTTATTATAACAAGTTATTCCAATAAAATTAAATAAAAACATCGTTTCGAAGAGGTTATCATGATTAGTACAAACATGAATTAAACAGAAATCTGGGATCATAAATAACACATAAAGATACGTCGCGGATATAAATCGATGACTTTTATATGCGTGATTCGTGATATGGGATGAACAACAAT
Source organism: Limnephilus auricula (assembly GCA_951813805.1). Classification (NCBI taxonomy): domain Eukaryota; kingdom Metazoa; phylum Arthropoda; class Insecta; order Trichoptera; family Limnephilidae; genus Limnephilus; species Limnephilus auricula. The sequence continues at coordinate 23,662,538 of OX638404.1, forward strand.
TAAACTTCCATACATTGACAGCTCATCAATAAACTTTTATCTGTGAAAGCTACAAAAAGTTTTGTCATTAATTTCTGGAAAATTCCACGAAAATTCGGAACAGGCGCAACAATTGCCATTAGAAATTTATTAAAAAATTAATTTATTAAAATGATAATTATTTTATAATTTTTTTCCTTGAATAGGGAAAGAGTTTTTCATAAACATATTACAAGATTCAATCGAAATGAAGGATTAGTGGTTCCGAAATGAAGGATTGGTGGTTCCGAAATGAAGGATTGGTGGTTCCGAAATGAAGGATTGGTGGTTCCGAAATTGATTTCCTCATTATACTATTTTGTTATATATCTAAAAATAAAACATTACACTATACTTACAACAACTAAAAAACATTACTTTATTATAACAATAGAAAGATTATTACTTCATAATATTTATCATTACAAAATTTATAATATAATTTAATACATTTTGAATACATAGTCAACATAATTTAATACATTTTAAATACATTATTAGTACATTTTCAATACATTTTTAATACATTTTTAATATATTTTAAATACATTTTTAATACATTTTTAATACATTTTTAACACATTTTTAAGAGAATTTTTATATTTATTTTTAATTATCATTGGTATTGTACGAGTATTCAATATTTTGGGTACAATAGAGTTAAGGGTTCTTTCATCGTATTTATTTGTACATTTCGGAACCACCAATCCTTCATTTCGATTGAATCTTGTAATATGTTTATGAAAAACTCTTTCCCTATTCAAGGAAAAAAATTATAAAATAATTATCATTTTAATAAATTAATTTATAATAAAATTTCTAATGGCAATTGTTGCGCCTGTTCCGAATTTTCGTGGAATTTTCCAGAAATTAATGACAAAACTTTTTGTAGCTTTCACAGATAAATGTTTATTGATGAGCTGTCAATGTATGGAAGTTTAATTGTTGTTCATCCCATATCACGAATCATGCATATAAAAGTCATCGATTTATATCCGTGACGTATCTTTATGTGTTATTTATGATCCTAGATTTCTGTTTAATTCATGTTTGTACTAATCATGATAACCTCTTCGAAACGATTTTTTTATTTAATTTTTTTGGAATGACTTGTTATAATAACTTTTGAAGGTCAAATACTCATCAATGTACTAGCATCTATGTATAGTACCCAAATATCATCGAAAAATAAGACAATACTAATAAATCTAATTGTAATATGAAGAAAAAAAAATAATAAAAGGTGGTCACATGGTAAACAGGATGTCTTGGGTTCAAATCCCTTCCCAACCTTCCTCTATCTCATCTCCTTTCTCTCCCTACTACCTTGAGCCTTACAACATGCCCCAAATGGGGATGCCATCGTCTCACTGGCTCCAGACGGGAGCAGTTTTTTTTTTTTTACAGTAGGTCCACACAGGAGGCCCTGAGGATAATAATTTCCTTCAGGGCCTATGTCATCTTTGGGGATGCTGTGTGGAGAGTATTTTTAAGGAAAGGAAGGAGAGGAAGTTCTGGGAAGGAAAAGGGTATGAGGGTTGGGTAGGAATCTGGGGTTCAGTGTGTCTAGATCATCCGCCGTCAAGACCTAGACAATGAACCCCATGAACCCGGGCACCCCTGCTAAGTCACCAAACGTAGCGAACCACTTGGGGTGACCTATGGCAGAGGTGTTGGTTATCCAATAAATGGTTCCCAGGGCGGCGGTACCCATTCCCGCCTCCCAAATTGAAACTCTTGCGTGGCTTACACATATAAAAAATATAAAAAAACTTTAGCATGTAATACTTTTAGACGTCGGGACGGGGTCACGTGATACGCGCACTGTTTCGTGTGTTACCGTATGCCGGAACAAGAAGGAATGCTTATCACGTGACCCTCTAGTCTATTGAGCTACCAGATATTACTCCTCAAAGTAGGTATATTTGGAAGGGCTCACCCCAAGGCAATGTATCATATTAAAATATCAATATATTCAAACAATGGATCATCGAAAAAGGTCGTGCAATAATTAGTCACCTCACCCAAATATAATCGTATATCTCATTATTGTTACCACTACCTACCAACCTGAAAATTTTGTCAAATATTTTTGCTTTATTGAAAAATGTACTTTATATTATAATTAGAAAATATTTGTAAACTAGTCTGTCTCGACACAGGAGTTCCTAGTGAGACAGGCAAGGCCAAAAAAAAATGTAAACCTTATTATATAGATTCAATAAATAAATAAATAAAAATAATAAATAATAAAAATGTATTGTCCCCTTACTGTATAACATATACACATATGAAAAGTTATTGAGTTCGCTGATGATATAGCTTTCTTTTTATCATCCAAAATGTAACGAGTGAAGGAAATGTTTATTTATTATTATTAATTGAAAATAAATATCATCGTCCAGCAAAAAGACATGTACTTTCAGTACTCCAAAATTCTCAGTAATCGCTGGCTAAAATCCTCCAGGTACGTGCTGTTACACCTACCCTATGTACGTAATACGTTTAGGACATAAAAGTAGAAACAGAGCTCAAGGGCTATATTAAACTTAAATAAAATATACACAAAAAAACATTATTTTTCTAACAATAAATTTATTCAACTTCCAATCCTGCTATTAATATTCGTATTGGGTAGACAACCTTGGAGGAGTTCCTCAGAGGATACTATTCTCTGAGCTAGAATTCAACTCGAGTCAACTCCTTATGATATTATATTAACCTGTGAGCACAAGCGAACAGAACTGTAAACACTTTAATATAAACGGTCTCACTTTAACCGGCATTCAACATTCAACAACCGTGGAAATGTGTATCATAATTTACTTTTTAATTGCAAGGAGTCAACTCCTCACGGAAAGCATGACGAGTCTCAAAAATATAATAAAAATTAAAACCATTTAGAAAATGCTAGAATAGCGCTATGAAATTGTAATGTTCTTCAATTCTAGTGATTGGGATAATTCCTGAACACTTATCAATCAATTCTAGATAAAGATAATTCCCGAACACTTATCAATCAATTCTAGTGATTGGGATAATTCCTGAACACTTATCAATCAATTCTGGATAAAGATAATTCCCGAACACTTATCAATCAATTCTAGTGATTGGGATAATTCCTGAACAATTATCAATCAATTCTAGATAAAGATAATTCCCGAACACTTATCAATCAATTCTAGTGATTGATAAGTGTTCGGGAATTTCCAATAAAGCTCGAGGTTCGTCGAGATTACAAGTAATTTTATTTACTTTATCATATTATTATGTTTAACAATGAACACTTTTCTGGACCAAACGCGTGTTTTAATGGATGCTCGGAGTAATTCTGAAACAAGAGAACTCGACACTGAAGGTGCTCAGCTGCCAATCGTATATCATCGGCTATTTCCGTAACCGTTCGGGTATTAGACACGAATGGCGACAGTTAACACTCTACTAAGGTACTACTTAACTGAGTCTAACGTCTGTAAAGACACCTCAAAATTATTTTTTTTAAAATAGAAACTCCATACAGGAGACCCAGAGGAAAATGATTTCCCTCGGGGCCTATGTCATCTTTGAAGATGCTGCGTTGAGGGTCTTTTTGAGGAGAGGAAGGAGTGAACATGAGTCTTGAAGAGACCCATGTTGTAGGAAAGAGGAAACACAGAGGCCGGCAAATTGTTCCACAGCCGAGTTCGTAAAAACGTTCGTAAAAACGACCAGTTCTCATTTGACAAATGTCAACCATGTACATATGTTGGGCGAGCGTTTGGCGTGTTTCCCGACAACGCACTGGTGCCGAGGGGATCAATGACGCTAGTTCCTCGGAGCATCTTCCATTGAAATACCGGTAGAACAAGGATAGCATTCCCGTGCTCTAAAGATTGCATTCCTGTGCTCTAAAGATTACAATCCGTTTGTTAATACGGGAGAATCTATCAAACGGACATACAACACCTATAGGTTCTAACGATCTGTTGAAGGACATTGAAACTACGTACGTAATCCTATACACCACAGAGATGTAATAATCTTACATGTAAAGCTGGAATCTATTCGGGTGAATTATTGAAAAAGTTAAAGCTCTCAGACGGTGAGCTCTGTCATTATGAATTTTGCAGAACAGCTTTTTCAAAGTCCCACATTTTTTTCAACAGGCAAACTCGTGTTGTGGAAACGATATCCCTGAGGCGTACATATTTTTTTTTTTTGTTTCTTAACAATTAAAATGTGTTGTTCTCCATACAATTATTATTCTTTGCTGGGATTCGCGTTATAGAAGTTAATAATTTCTCAACTGAAGTAACACAAATAAAATAAATAATCATTATTATTAATAAGTAAAGTTATGTAAATAAAACACAATTAAAATTAAAAATAACAATGATAAATTGAAGAAATTTCTATTAAAAATATGATATCAACAACAAATTTTAAGAAAACGAAAGCTTAGATGGTTTAAGATTATGCGATGCATGTGAATGAAAAAATACTGATTTACATACGTATTTTTTCTGCAAACTCCTAGGGGGAAAGGAGTAGGTAGTTATAAATAAATAAAAAAAACAGATTGATTATTTTTCTTAAAATCTCGAGCAAAGCCGTGTAGTAAATTGTTGGTTATGTAAAAATGAAAATCGATTTAAATAAATTAACATAATATTTATTTGATCATTGGTTTCCATAGTTAAACACTCTTCTTCTTTCATTCAATCATTTGTCACTTTTTACACGACTAAACTTCATTTGACGTGTATTAATTAATATTCGCCACGTCAAAAACTGTGGAAACGATTTGACGAAATACACAAATTAATTCGATGTTTTAACATATTGTGAATATTAAACATAATTATCATTAATTACCTAGAAACAAAGCACATATGAGAAACAAGCGTATTGTGTGCTATTTGTTACATTTGACAGGATAGGTTCGCCGATAGCGTGTAGGATATTCAAATTTCATATGTATAGACTATAGACCAACTCATTGTACTGTCAATTATTATTATCTATTGACATAAATCAGCAAGTAGCGGCATTTTTTAAGCGTACATTTTTTTTTTCTGTTTTTTCTGTTTCGGATTTTCGATTGACTTTCGCTAATATTATCTTCATTAATTAAAATATTATAATTTGAGGTTTAACTCTTTAAGTTAAAAAGTTAAAAATAAAAATTAAAATATTTCATCCTAGACTTGCAGATAAAAGTCAATAGATGTCGCATATTAATAAAAAGTGATAAAATTTATCCTGACACTATCTAGAGGGCATTAAGTTCGAGTTGAATCTTGCAATCATACATAAAGATAGCAGCCAATAAAAATATGCGTTAAGAAAAAATGAAAATAATGTTGGTGGTTCTCAGTCGAAGAATGATACAGTTAAAAATGACTAAATCGGATAGGGATACGTTGGCGCAGTGGATAACGCGTTGGCCCGGATTGCCAGAGGTCCTGGGTTCGAGTACCAGATGTATCCGTATCTTTTTCTGATTTTTTGTTTCGGATTTTCGATTGACTTTCGCTAATATTATCTTCATTAATTAAAAATATTATAATTTGAGGTTTAACTCTTTAACTTAAAAAGTTAAAATATTGAAAATAGATTAAAGAAAAGATTTCTAAAATGTTGCTTTTTGTAAAAAAATACTTTAATATTTTTTTATGAGTCTAGTTTTTGGACTGTTAATTCGTGATGGAATTCCATTGTATTAGATTTGAAAAAAAAAATTAAAGAAAAGATTTCTAAAATGTTGCTTTTTGTAAAAAAAATACTTTAATATTTTTTTATGAGTCTAGTTTTTGGACTGTTAATTCGTGGTGGAATTCCATTGTATTAGATTTGAAAAAAAAATGCGAAAGTTTTTTAATTTCAAATCTAATTAAAATCTTTGTTTCACCCCGTAATCATTGGTTAGAGGGAAGTGAATAATAAGTGGCAGCTGCAGTGTCACTCTGGTAAAAGACCACCGTTTAGAATCGACAAGTTACGCGTTGTTGGAAATGGATTTAGCCGTGTTTGTTGACCAGATCGAAATACCAGGTATTTACAAACGTTCCTTATCCTATCTTCGACCTCTTAAATTTTCCTTCAGTGTAATTTTATCTGAGTATGCGTTGTTAACCTCAAAAATGGAGGTTTCTTCACCCTCCTTTATTTTATTTATTATTTATTTGTTTATTGTTTCATGTTCTCCATAAAACAGTTATACACCAATATATCATGGAGAAGATTATAAATTACAAAGTACACAAGGGCAGTTTTACTACTTCGTGACATGTGCTAAAAGATAGTTGCTGAACTGTCTGTAAGTGACATTGAAAATGTCGATGGTCAATGCAGAATCGTTAAGCAGTTAAGTCGCTCTTTTTATTGGCTCGTTCTGATAGGCAGAAGTCCTCACTTTTTTTGCAGGCTTATCATGAATAAGTAACATTCTTGGTCCACTTATATCAATTATTTCAATTTGTCTACATACAACCACGCTTTATGAATATTATTACGAATGGCTATCTTTTTCGCTTTGATTTGTTTCCAAACACATTCTGTTTAATTTATGGTCTGAAGAAAATAGTAATGCAAAGTCCAGATTTTGCTCAATTTACCAGCAACTGACATTGTCAACAGATGTCTCTGAAGTTCCATTTATTTATCAAGATTATACATATATATATATATATATATATATATATATATATATATGTATATATTATATATATATAAGTGTTTATTATTCTATTAATATATATATATATATATATATATATATATATATATATATATATATATTAATAGAATAATAAACACTTTGTATAAATTCCTGTTTTACCATACTAGTATTTTCCTTAATTTAATAGAGCGGTATCTGTAGATTCCTGTTTTATCAGTTCAACCATTTTTTATTTTATTTTTACGAGACTGCATTTTTTCTCTTCAAATTTACAACCTCGTCGAACAGCTTGTAACCGGAGCGTCCTACTGTATTGAATATATAATTTGATGACAAACTGATTTTAACACATTCTAAGTGTTATTTTTGGTGGAAAACAAGCCAATCGAATGACTTTTGTAACAATGGTCCACGAGCCTAGCTATTATTTTAAAATTTATAACAAGACTTCCTATTATATGAAGAAGGTTTCAATTTTGCGCAAGACTTTGTGTTTTTGTTGGTTTTGGTAAACCGCAAGGCAAATTAGGTTTTGTTTTTGGCAAAATCTTCTGATGGAAACAAATAAAACTGTCTCGGCAACGTGTGACACGGCTAAGAATATTCGAAAAATATACGATGAAAGAAATATTTTTCAGGGAGGCGGTGAGAGTCACACTATAGAATCGAATGATAAACTTTACTAGTCAAGTAACTCTTGGATTCGAAATTTTGCTGCTCTTTTGCAAAGACATTTGCTTTTTGAATGCCAGCATACGAATATTGCGAAACATTTATCGAGAACTCAATAGTAGAGGTAACGATGTCATGGAAATTATGTGCTCGCAATAGACAAAGGTCACCGAAATAATTGTGTCCCTTGAAGTCCCCGTAGTTTCCACGAAAAGGGTGCCAAAAAATATGATGGCTGTACTTAGCATCTGACATATGGATATGGATGTGAGGCGCTGACATTGACGGCAAAGATGGCTGTAATGCTGGATACTTTTGAAAGAAAAGTGTTAAGAAGAAGATGTGGACCCGTGAAAAAGGGGGAACAGTGGCGCATCCGGCACAACAAAGAACTGTATGATATATATCAGGCCCCCAATATCTCAGCCCATATGAGACTCCTCAGGTTGAGATGGGCTGGACATGTACAGAGAATGCCGGACACACGCATCCCAAAAATAATTATGGCTGGACACCCAGGTGGAAAGAGAAAAGTGGGAAGACCCAGACTGAGGTGGGAAGACGAAGTAAGAGGGGATGCAGCACAGCTTCTCCAGATAACAAACTGGAAGTCCGCCGCTGAGGACAGGAGGAGTTGGAAGCGAATGTTGCGGGAGGCCAAAGCTCGATATGGGCTGTAGCGCCATCGAAGAAGAAGAAGAAGAAAGTACTTAGCATCAAAAACTCATACCAAAAATTGGAATTTTCTTCAAAATAGTTTTTCAAACAATTTTTGAATTTCAATCGAAGTTGATCAACTAAAATTGAATCGTCTGAACCCGCCATATTAGTTATTTGTCAACTATTTGCAGGGATTCTCAACACTCCGAAACTAGCCCCCCCAAAATATACCCGGTACTTACTTATTAGATGTACATAATTGTGTTTCTAAGCCTCTTTCCCTATAATGACGTACTCGTTTAGAAATATATTGATAATATGAAAATGGGTAAGCAAATCCTTTTTGGTAATATTTGCCTTTATATTATTTGAATGTGTTCCATTTTAAAGTTACACGAAACAAAAGCAAAGGAGTTGTTTTTGACAGGTAAAATAATAGTGAGAATATATAGATTAAGCAGAGAAAACAGGCGGGAAAGCAGTGAGATTTGAGAAAGTTTAATGATTGATTGGAGCCTACAATAAAATAGGCTCTGTGGAAACTATGTAATGTGTAGTGTAGCGTACAAAGAAAACATAAAAACTCCGACGGTAAATACAAGCTTTGGACAAAGACACTACCAATATCACGCTATAAAAGCATTCAACAGTATAACACTCGAAAATAGAATTGAGGAAAACAAAAATAAATTCCGACACAAAATTACAAAATGGATTAAAGAACAAAAAAGACAATATTACCAAAATCTCATAGCATAAAATAATAAAACATAAAGTAACACACAAAACCAATATAAAACACAATCACCCACAAACACACATAATATAAATATACCTATTTAAACCTTATATAATATCTATTATTTATTTTTAATTTTAATTTAATTTCAAATCTCTGTTTTTAAATTTAATTTATCTTAATCTTATGTTTTTCATATATTTTTAAATGTACTGTGTAAAAATTTAATTGTAGATAAAATGGAGGCCTCAGCACGGGTAAACCACCTAGTGAGGCCAACATTATTGAATTTTACTATTAAATGTAAAAATAATGTATCAATAAATAAATAAATGTGTGTTATTTCAGGAGAATATAGGCTCTAGATCAAGATTCGTAGAAAATGTATTTAACAAGTTTAGCTCATACAGGCACTTTTCGGAATTCGGGGAAAAAAGGGTCGGGCTCGTGACGTAGCTTGAAGTCCCGAAACTAGAGTTGGTTGGTATCTGAAATAGCTTGTCACTGCAGTTCCAGTTGCCAGAATCCGCTGTAGAATTGATTCATTATCCATTTACTTTTGGAACCATTCTTCAAAAAAATAACGCAGGTGGGTTACTGGAGTGACTAGGTGACCAGTTAATCACAATAAAAAAATATTTTCTTCTAATTTTTCTAATATTTTCAATTTTCTAAAAATATTTACCAATGAACCGGTTCCAAAAATAATCAATTCTTGGAGAAAAACTTTAGCGTTCAGGAACTGGATTGGGATAATGTCTTCAACCTTATCCTCAGTACTACACACTGAGTATATGTAATTAATACAATAGAGATTCGTTATACGAGATCGTCGTTTATTGAATACAAATGGTTACGACGTTCGGGACGTTGATCGGCGGTACAGCCCGCCCATATATCATAGAGTAAGAGGCAGTGTTGCAAACACCACAAAAACTAACGGTTCCATTGATAGCAAAGGAACTGGTAAGCGAGACAGGAATATCTCTACGCTAAACAAAAGGCAACTGACAGTTGGCCATCGGTATACCGCGCCTTACAAAAATTATAATCGTATTTATTAATTATTTCCTTCCTGAACGTGACGTTTATAATTTTTCGCTTATTATAACACTTTATTACTTTAATCCAAGACACGATATTTTGATAAGTTTGACTTTCAATTTGGAAAATTGACATTATTGTGAAATTCATCGTTGCGTATGTCGATAATGACCTCGAGTCTACATCAAATGTCAAGGTAATATGGAAAATTATCCAGGGAATTTTTCCCCTTCAATCCGAACCTAGTTTTAGTAAAAAATGATTTTCATAATTACCAACGAATTATTGAATAAGTCATTATTTGTAGATGCATTCACAGTCGCTGCAGAAATTAGTTGATAGTCATTAGTTGTATTGCAACAAATTCAAATTTCCCGGTAGGGAATGGACTTCAAGCTACGTCACAACTTTTTAGCCAATCACCGCTCTACCTTCTCGATGAGCTTACCTTGTTAAATACATTTTCTTCAAACCTTGGGCTACGGTAAGAAAACACTAAAATAAACAAAAAAAAAACATTTTTTAATTGATAAACTAATGTTTAAGACAACATTTTTATGTAAAGCAATAATTATAAGCAATTATTATTATTAGGAAGTTTCTCACCATCCTGCCAATAGCTTATCTACCCTAATAACGAATATTATTAAAAATAAAAATAAAATACTCGCAGTGGTTAGAAAACTCGGCCAACTTATCCAATATATAGCCACTATTCATAGGTTCGAGTACCGAATTATAAACTCCAACTTAATAAATAGATAAACCATAAATCATAAATCGAAAATATTCGTTATTAGTGTAGATAAGTTATTAGGAGGATGGTGAGAAACCCCCTTAACCTGAAATACTCATCCGCATTGAAAAAATCTCCCGAGAAAAGATACATGACGCCGACAGGACTCGACCCCGCGTCTTTCTGATTTCCGGGTTTGAGTACCGTCGGCTACATGTATCTTTTCTCGGGAGATTTTTTCAATGTGGACGAGTGTTTCAGGTTAATAATTATTATAAACTTGAATTTATCTACCCTCACGATATGACCAAGATATGGGAATTAACCATTTTTTCCTGTGTTGTACACTTCCAAGTTTTGTCAGAACATCTGCATTTATCCACACATTTCAATGGCTTCATTCTTTCGTACTAATGATTGGTTGAGGTGGATTTTTGCAACATTGTAAGAAAAAAGAAATAACATTACAACAAACAATTCTATTTGTTGAATTTAGTTTTAGGTCACGGACACAAGAGTTTCTTGATCTTAATGAAGACGCTTCTAGCATTTCAATGTGAACCCTTAATTCTTGAGATGGATCCTATTCGTCGTTCACCCAAGTTTCTAAGTGAAGTAAAGTAATCTTTAACTTTTTTACTTTCAGACCGCAGACCTATCGGCGATGTATTCTTATTTATTTTTTTATTTTTTCTTTAAACGCCCATAGGGCTTTTACATACATAAAGCAATACATGTTTTGATTATTTAATTACATTGAAGAGTTAGAAGTGAATAAAATACAAGTAAGTAACAGAAAATATAAAGACACATAATATAGGTTAGATAAAATATGAGTTGTCAAAATGTAGGTAATACAGAATATAAATAAAGTTAAAAAAAACAGCCTGCCAATATCCTCCAAATCAACAATAATAGGTATTAATAAAAATGTATAAAAAGGTATTTACAATAGTTTATGAATTAAGTAGAAATAGTTCGCACATACGGCGTTTAAAGTTTGCCAAATTCAAATTATTGTCAAAAACATCAATATTGTTTAAATATTGGTTACCAAGACTATGTAATCGTTGTATTGGGGAATGCAATGTATAGTTAGAATGAAATGTGTGTAAATAAAATGTTAATGTTTGTCTAGTAGTTCGTGTAGGTACACGTAGATTTTTAAATGCAAAAGTTCACAGCAATCAAATTTACAGATTAATTTTAATAAAAAAGGTTAGGTCAGTTATTTTTCGTCTGTTTTCTTAAGTTGGAATATTAAAAAAATTCATTAATGATAAGTAATTTATGTGCTCTAAAGGGATGTTAAGATTAAAATTTACAAATCTTATAAATTTTCTTTGAATGCTTTCAATATTATGGATATGAATTTTGTAGAAGAGCGATCAGACTATATTCTGCTAAAAAAACTTCGACCACCGATTCACAGGCGCCATCTAAAGTTGACAATTAATATTTTTGTATGTTAAAAATAAATCTAATAATAGGTTAATAATAGGTTTTTTAACAACGAAGTCATTTTTAAGCAAAATTTTGTTTTGGGCATTTTTGTAATTTATTTACTCTTATTTATTTACTCTTTTATACTCCCACGGGGCTTTTACATTGGATATTTTTTTATATTTATTTATTGGCTCGCCAACAGAATACATCACATATTTTTTACAGTCATTTACACTTATACATGGCTGTAATGATGTTTCTAATTATAGGTGAGCACAACATTCATCTCAATATTCTTTATGTAATAATGAATGGTTAGTTACAATAGTGAAAAATTAAATTTCAAATATGTATATAAAAATAAGGAGGATCGAAATCAGTTGTTAGGAAGAAAAATGCATACATACTTATAAATATAACATACATACATATATACACACACACATACATACATACATACATACACACACAAATATACACCCATAATCACATATGCATATATGTGCACACCGTTCTCATATATATGTATATGCATACATGTACTTACACTTGGACATACAAATATAACTTTTATATATCTTTACACATAGATTAGTAATAAACAATTGGTTTAAAAAATAATTTATTACATTACAGCTCTTTACAAACGGAGCACATTAAAAAATTATAATAATTACGATAAACTGAATTTTTCTGGATATAACTTTTTTTAAGTATATTTTAAACATCGAATTTTCGGGATTAAATGACGATATCTTGGTACATATTTATTTGCTTATCTATGTAGACGAGGAATTGGCGAGTTTGGTACTTAATTTATTTGAATGGTGATATTTAAATAGGTCCTTATGCCTCGTGAGTCGAGTGGGTACTTAAATTGTTAAATTGACTGCATTCAGGAGTTCTGCTCTTAAATTGACTGCACTCATTCTACCTCCGTAAAACATTAAAACCAGTTATATCGTAGACAAATACCCAGAAAATGGATTTTGGCGTAGACGTTACAACGATGAGCTCCACACTCTGTTTAAGAAACCAAAAGTGACACAATTTATAAAGTTGTGAAGACTTCGGTGGCTGGGTCATGTGGAAAGAATGACAGAACATCAAGCACCAAAATCCCTGCTAAAATCTAAACCTGTTGGGCGAAGGAGCCTGGGAAGACCAAAATTAAGATGGAACGACAACGTCCTCAAAGACCTACGTACCTTGGAGATTCCAAACTGGAGAGAACTAGTACAAAACAGAGATGAGTGGAGGAAGACTCTCGAGGAGGCCAAGACCCACCAAGGGTTGTAGAGCCAATTGTGATGATGATGATGATTTATTAAGCATTAAAACGTCAATTAGAGATTTAATTATATTATTGTAAGCTAATAAAGAGGAAAAACGAGATTACTTACAATCAAACTGATTGATCAGTTTAGTAAGGTTTAAGTAATATTGTAAAATTAAGAACTGAATAAACATATTAAAAAAAAATTTCTTAGAGTTCCGAATTTACAATTTTCTGAAAGAAGCATAGGTCGCTTCCTTCACCCATCCTCAAGTAATTAGTTATAAGGGGGTATTTAACTTAAAATCAATAAATCGTAGAGACTTTCACAGATTTTTTTCGACATTTTCAATGTGATTTTTATGATGAGGTGACCATGTGATGGAATTATATTCTAATTGGTTTTGAACTAATTAGACAAGTAAACTTTTCTTAATAGGAAGTGAACAGGCAAGGTTGTACAAAATTTAATAAGCCATGTCTGATTGTATTCGCTGCGTAACAAACGAGCAATCGCTTACCATTATTGTTCCGCCGAAGTTAAGCGAGTATTAAAAACGTGTTTGTATCAAAAAAGTTTATTTAATAGAAAAATTAGTTTGGCATCGATGTTGATTGAAAGTTTCAGCACGTTTTCTTTCATATCAATTGAACATGTTCCGAATATGTAGTACTAAGTGGTTCTTATTATCGACGCTATAATTCTGCTCCTCCTGGGGAAATCAGTAAAAAATACCGTTAAAATATTAAGCTGGGATACATGCGATTTATTTTTTATGTAGCCACATACATAGTTGCCGTAATAAAAAAAAATAGAGAAGGCTGCTATTACCCACGTAGATTCGCACGAACTGTTTCCATTGCGAAATATTGTTAAAAAAAACTCAAGAAACTTGTTATTTACAAGAGAATTTATTCATAACACGCATGAAAAAAAGGTATTTAAATATTATTATAGACTATGTCATCCTGAATTTAGGTATTTTGTTAGGCTGAATGCGGTGGGGAGGGGAAGGAGATGGGGAAGAAGAAGGTGGGAAAGTAGGTATAATACTATAAATTGTGAACATGGTGGATTTGCTTCATCCGGGAAATTCTGGCTTAACTAATAAAAAAATATAATAAATATATATAATTTTAATACCGATAATATTAAAAAGATTTAAACTTTTCTATCATATTATAGTCTTTTTGAGCGATTATTTTAATAATATTTTAATTAATGAAGATAATATTAGCGAAAGTCAATCGAAAATCCGAAACAGAAAAATCAGAAAAATATATGGATACATCTGGGACTCGAACCCAGGCTCGGCCCGAATTGCCGGAGGACCTGGGTTCGAGTCCCAGATGTATCCATATATTTTTCTGATTTTTCTGTTTCGGATTTTCGATTGACTTTCGCTAATATTATCTTCATTAATTAAAATATTATAATTTGAGGTTTAACTCTTTAAGTTAAAAAGTTAAAAATAAAAATAAAAATAGATTATTTTAATGACTATAATTATTACTTAAATACTAGCTGATACATGGCATGCGTTGTAATGCTAATTAAAAAAATAAATTGTTTCTCTCTTTGTGGAATTTCCCATTCGTCCCCGTTCCCCTTCCGACTCCTCTTCCTGTTCCCCTCCCGCGTCCCCTTCCCCTCCCGCGTTTTCTTTTCACCTTCCCGCGTTCCCCCTCTCCTCTCCCGCTATTCCCTTTCTCGTAACCCCCCCTCCTCATGCATTCCGCTTCACCTTCTTCGCCTCCCTCTCTCCCTCGACCCCCCTCCCGCGAAGTCCCCCTCCTTAATTCCCCAACCGACCCTTCCGCATACCCCTCCCCCAACCTTTTTACCCCGCCGACTAACTCCATAAAACACACCCATTTTTATGCAAATTTCATAATGCCAGAGCTCACGGGCATGTTCAAAAAAATTTAATAGTAATCAGATGAAATTTTAATCGCAATCGTATGAATAGTATAGGAAATAATCTCATAACGCCAGAGCTCACCAACCTATAACCATCCTGGGTATGCGCTCATCATATTCCCAAAGTTTCATCGCAATCGGATACACGGTATGCCCTCGCATAAGGTACGAATAAACAAACAAACAAACAAACATTAATATTTATATTATCGTTTATGCGGTAACAACAATAGGTACCTTTTCAGACAAAATATTTTTTTAAATTAAAAAATAAAAACTTTTTTTTTTCTGAAAAATGTGATTTTCTTTAAGCACCCGAGTGTGGAAAACAAACGTACCATAGCTTTGTGATTTCTATATGATTGTAAGGGCATCCTTATCTCCCGTTTAAAATCTATTTGTTTCCCCGGCAAAGGTCCGGGTTCTGATTAATCTCTTTCCCCATTTTGTTTATCTCCTGGCATTGTTTGTTTCAGCCCCGTGTGAAAAAGGCATGTTAATGATCGTGGGGCAATGGATGTCTGGGGGTAGGAAAAACAAAGGATTTTTCCCTTAGATAGGCAACCCACTTCGGGAAATCGTTCTCCGAATCTATCGGACGTTTTTTATTCCGCCCTGTTCAAGCGTGAAATGTTTATCTTGTGCGTAAATATTCCGTTTTAAACTTTTTTATTATTTAAGTTAGTAGGATGAAATAAATTTAAATCGCGATCGAACAGATGGATGGATGAAAACCATGAAAATTGAAAATGTTTTTAATTTTGAATTTAAAATCAATCAAAGTTTTCATGTCGTAATAATATTGATTTTAAAAGTTGTAATGAATTTCAAATCTTCTTATTATTTAAAAACCACTCTAATCATAAATTTCCGGAACCTGTAGAATAGTAGGTAAGTTCCCCTCCTTTCTCACATCTTAAATAATTGTCTTTATTTTGAGGCGGTACGAAGAGGTGGGGGAAGAATGTAATGCATGTTTTTCTACATTAGCTCCAGGAGGCCCTGAAGAAAAAAAAATCCTTACGGCCTACGTGATCTTTGGGATGCTGTGTGATGCTGAGAGTTTCTTTATTGAAATTAAGTTCTGGGACGGAAAGGGATATTAAGGGTGGGTAGGAATCAGGGATCAATGTGTCCAAGAGTAACGTATGAGTCTATCACATGGAGAGGTCAAAAGGTCTCTCTCAACCAGTCCCTCTCGATCAGGCCAGCCTCGAAGTGGGTGCGCAAACTCATCCGCCACTCCACGAACCCTAATACCCCCGCAAAGTCACCAAACGTAGCGTACCACTTAGAGGGTCCTATGGCGGGAGTGTTGGTTATCCATAAAATGGTTCCCGGGGCGGCGGTACCCATACCGGTCTCCCAAAGTGATTGAGTAATAACAAAACCTTTCGTTAATTATTTTACTAACAAAAATCACGAAATGATGAATATCTCTGTAGGCGTGCGTCGCCCACAACTCAAAGTTTAGACAGTGGAACAGATGATATAGGTAACTACACCTTCTGGCGGTAAAATAATAAAAAGTCACAGGAACCAAACACGATTTGAAAAAATCTCAATTCCATCAATACTAAAGTAAAAATCATAAGGCTTTCAAGTTATTTTACAAATAGAAAAATATATTATTCAGCTGGCATCCAACAACTGTTGCTCCTCGCTCAAAAATTATTGTTCCCACAATCTTGATCCGCAAGTTCTTCGAGTCGGTTTGTTTCGCACAAAGAGATTTTGCCGAAGAACAACTCAAAGAAAGATTGCACGAGTTTTTCGTCAATCTTTTTCCACAACTCGAACGAATTCCCCCAGCCGAACTACGGCTAAAGGAATCGGCGGTTAAACGTAATGAGCCTGTTAAACTAACTTGTTTTTGGAGGCACTAACTAATGATCAAGATCTTATTTACTTGTTAAGCTACTAAAATAGTAACTCCAATAACGGGAATACTAACCAGGCAAATAATAGTTAAAGACATTTTGTAGACAAAAAAGTATTTTCCATAAAAATAATATGACAAGCAGGGTTGGCAACAATTTTTATCCCGGGAAATAAAATTTCTCTTACATTCATCCAAGTTGTAAAAGAACACATGAACAAAAATAGAAGTTTTTTTCGGTTTATATTTCAATATAAATAAATCAATTAAAATACCATACAGCAGAACAGATATTATGGTACAACATAGCATGACAAGAGGAATAGTGCGGTTGAATGAAATCTCAGATACACTAGATATATTTAATTCTTCTTTAAATAACCTTATGTTTTTTTTGTATAATAATTATGTACCTACGTGTTAAGATTGTCAAAATGATAACTGTACAGTAATTGGATAAGTAATCTGTTGTACAATTTAAAAAAAAAAATTTTTTTTAGAAATTCTTTTTTCTTATCGATGAAATGAAAGATATATTATATGACACAATCAATGTGGTATCTTGTCTTATTTTTTAACGTTTTACGCTTGTGTTAAAGTGTTGTCATGACATAAATGATTTTCCAGCTTCAAAAATGGTTCCCATATCATTGAATTTTTATATTGACAGAATTAGTGAGATAATTTCAAGTCGCCAGAACGACTCGTTCGAGATTTTATGCCGCATTATTAACATTTTTTGTTCTATTGTAACAGTTGGAATAGATAATTACGTAAATATGCGTAGTTTATTGTCAAATTTCGTAAATACTCAATACGAACTTGTACAATCATTGAGTAGCTAAATAAAATAAGTTTTGCAGACTAAAAGTTCCGTTATTTAGAGAGCGGAATCCTGGTATTTCAGCATCCCGACATCCCGGCATCCCGGCATCCCGGCATCCCGGCATCCCAGCATCCTGTAGAGCTTTGCACTGGTGAACTAGAGGGTCGACAATCAAACGGCTCTAGAATGACTACCCGGGCAAAAACTAATCATAAATAATTATTGTAATTCGAGCAGGTAGTCTGCTTTGCTGCCGGGCAATCGTGGCACAACCCTGATCACGTCAAAGCGAACGATCAATTCTTCAGAGACCACCGAGGAAATTTTGTTAAGTGGATTTATAACGAAAAATGGAGTTGTTTTCTTCACTTCCTTTATACGGACGTTAATCTGGATCTCAAAGGATTGCTTTTCAATAAAGGATATTTTATATTATAACCAGGAAAAATTTGGAAAAAAGCAAGCGTATTTTTCGAGGCTTTTCTAACTGTAATAATTTAAATCCGTCCAATCAGTGCAAATTCCATAAAATTTAAATAATTGTAAATGGGTTGAATAATTGAATTCTCAGACCCAAAATTGAACTTAATGGTCGACATGGATCGTAATGGCCAACATTACCAAAAAAAAATTCCAATTTTTAAATTTTATCTTTAGGACAGAAAATTTATTTGTGTAATGTTTGTCTGAATCAGCGTGGTTTATGTCAGTATCGCCCTAGTGAAAGTAATCCATTCAGAATCGAAAAGGGTCCTAAAATTACTTTTACCATGTTTGGTGACGGATGTAAATTGGCAGGTAACCTATCTAACTATGGAACGCCAGATAACTCGGTAGTAGCACACACTCCTCGCTTCATTAATATTCATACAAACCCTTTTGTTATTCAGACACATGATATTTAATTTATTTACTTATTACACGCCCTACAGGCTTTTACGTGATAATAATATTATATATGTTACAAGAAGTAGTTGTTTGTATCACACTTGTGACAGACTCATCTATAAAGGCTCCGTCAAACAGGAGGCGTACTTACCGCGCGTCAAGGCGTCAGGGTAAAGGCTCCTTCAAACAGGCACCAAAACGCTCTAACGTCGCGTACTTTCTATTTGAACGGCTCCGACGTTTTCAGTACAACACAACGCAGCGTTATACGTCCGGGACGTTTTAACGCCTTGACGCGCGTAAGTACACCTTCTGTTTGACGGAGCCTTAAAAGCGCCAGCGTTATTTGGCCTGGCGTATTTCGGTATATCCCTCGCCGTACATCCGTAATGGGAATGTATGGCGAGCGATATGCTGAAATAGGCCAAGCCAAATAACGCTTACGCTTTTATAGCTAAGTCCGTCGGCCTTATTACTAATACTAAAAAAAATTTTTTTAGAAAATATAAACAAAAATAATGACAATGCAAATAAAACTAATGAAAAACAGCAAAATTACAAAAAATGAGTACAGAAAATAAGAATAAAAAATAAAACCTAAAAGATCATGATTGCGTGTATTTTATATGAGATGTGTGTGTATTTTATATAGTTTAGCGACAGGGATGGAAGTTGCGAGGAGGAGGGCTGGGGGAACGAGGGATGAGGAAGGCGTGGAAGTGTAAGCGCGGGAAAGGGGAAGGCAGGAAAGCGCGGGAGGGGAAGAGGACGTGGGAGGGGTACGGGAGCGGATAGGGGGACACATAGGAAAGTACACGCAGAGGAGGGGTGACGAAGGGTTGGAGACGAGAGAGGGGCAGAGGGAGGGATTGCAAAAGAGACGAACGACAAATAGTACCGGCAAGGGAGAGTAGAGGGTAAATTTGGAAAATCGATGCTTCTCACACTGACATCTGAATGTGGCCTGCTCACGGTTCGGAAAACTTGTACCAGAGGGAAAAACAAAAAATATTGTGTATCCAAAATTAAAACACAAGCACTTTCTTTGAGTGGCAATGAAATGCTAGTATTTTATAAAAACATCGCAACGAACAAAAATAATAAATGATAACAAAAGTCCCACCAAAATCCTTTAAAAAAAGGACATCGGAAAACTTTTGAGCGTCGTAACTTAATAGCGATCTTTTTTTAGATATCCTGACACATCTGCAAATGCTGAGCAATTAAATGAAATAGGCAAAGGCCCGTAATGACTTTGGAGTTGTCCCTGAACTCCTGGGAAGACCCAAAACAAGCACGCCCATTTACGGCGAAAATCGAAATGTAAATAATTTTCGTATTAATATCATATATATTAATAAAGGCGTTTGAGCTAACCTCCATAGATCTTGGTTTCCGGTAACTGACGACTACAACACAACTAAACGCAGAAAAATATTTTAAATTTATTAATACCAGCTTTTAAAGGATTGGAACGCTCGACACGGTATTGCGTCTACACACATGAGCAGACACTTCGATTATACATCTGCATTGATGATGATGGGAAGTGTAAAGCTGTCCGAAACCTTGGCTAACCACTGTATTTTTTGCCACAATATGGCGCTATTTCCAAAACCACGGATTGCTTTGCTGCCAAAATATGGCAATTATTCTCTAGATTCTAAAGTTTTAAAGTTAACGATTTTATAATTTTTTTTTATAAATCCTACGAATATGTGATAATAGGCGGAAAAATTTCCTTTAGCAATCCGAGAAAAAGTTTTTAAATTGCTATGTCGCTCCACTAACTAAAGAACTGGCAGTCCAAAGAAGAAACGCAACACGGCGTAATGACCCAAAAATTAATCACGATAATACTTTTGGCGGTGAAAATCCAAAACAATATTTAATTTGTCAGTAATTTGTCAATAGTATATAACCTATAAACAAAATGGCTGTCATATCTTTAACTCTTAAGAGCCATTGACCAGCGGCTGAGAATAAAAGTTTTAAAATGTTTGTAACTGTACAGGGAGGTTCCGATGAGAAAGATCGATTATTCCTCGTATCAAATTTTTTAAATACAAAATTTAATTTCGATTTATTTCATTCAAAACATGCTTTAATATATACCTACATTCAAATAAGCAATACAAATGCTCAAACTCACGATGATAAATTATTAAATATAGGGTACTTCTTGAAAGTATTTTTTGATCATAAGTAATTAGGTATGATTTTTCAATAATGTCTAAACAAAGTAAGTGTGTAAAAAAAGTTCGTAAGACCTTAAATAAATAGAAAAACTGAGGTATTTTCGTCACAAAACACGTCCTCGGATTTAATTTTTAATGATTTCAATTTAAGTAAAATTAAAATTCAAAAAAATATATTTAGTTGATTATGAACTGATTTTTTTACATTGATTTGAAATTTGTGTTGTATAATACAATATTTCGTTTGAAAATTGAACAAATCTGCCAACGACCAACGGTATAACCATAGTATATTAAAAATAAACTTAGTTTTTCAAAATTTAAAAAATTATTTTACCATATAACAAAGCAATCTTTCAAAATCAATTTATGTTTTTTTGTAAAAAAAGAGTCAATACGTCTAGAATTTGATTTAAAAATGACTAATTTACGGTTTTCTCTGATAATACCTTCTTAACAAATTTTTCATCTCTGATGCTGCGTCAAAAATCACGGTCCACGGCACATACTCGTCCGTTTCCGGGGTGAAAAATTACCCCTCCGATCCGCCATGAAAAATAACCTCCCAAATGCGATATGAAAAATAACCTTCCCATTCCGATTGACAGTTTCATATTTCAAATACGACATTCGATATTCGAATCGTCGCTCAATTTCAAATGCGGACGTTGTCTAAAAAAAAAACATGTGTTTCCGTTTCCCTCGCCTAGGGCGCTGCGCTCGCTCCCGGCAAAAAGTCAATCCAAAAATCCCGTGCAGAAATAACAAGGATCGTGAACGCTATATTATTTGAAGTACGGAGCTGGTAGCTTGAATGCATTAAAAAAATATGTATTGTGAAATGTTTGTTTTAGAAAGGCATTTTGAAGAAGATTTTTATTATGAAGTAATGTTGATTTTGATGCCCAGTTCGCTATTTGCATGGAGATGGATATTTTTGTTTGTTTGTACCGGAAACGTAACAATTTATTGATCTTGTGCCCATAGAATATATAATAAAACAAGAAGTGCCTTGTGGGCGTGTTTTGTGATTCAATTATAGGCCCAATTTAGGCCTATAGTTGGATATCAACGATATCAGGTGAGTGTAAGTAAGACGGAACGCTGGAGGGTTGGAATAAATGGAACATATTTTACCCATTCAAATTTGTTTGGAAGTTATTATAGTATGATTGTATCTGACATCATAGTTTAATCCTTAGAAGTGTGTGCTTATAGAGGTGTGTTGTGGCCGTGTTTGCGTGCCCGAAGGACAATATTTTTAACGTTGATACATAAGTTTCAACATTAGTTTATTTTTTAAATCGGTAGGCTGGTATAAGTCACACATCTAGAAATTTTCTTTTCAGTAGCAGCATTATGGCTCATACAAAAATAAACGTACTGTTAAAATTTACTTTAACCTAATGATAGACCACAATTCACAATCTAATGTTGTATGAAATGAGGTAAGTCGTGTTTGGTGACAAGATCTGAATAGACAGGTAGGTACTGTCTGAACACCATCTTTCCTATCTACCTTCCGTTCGCAATCCTAGTACACATTTTTTTTATTTTTATATTTGTATGTTTTTTACAATAAATATACAATTTTTACGTGTTATACAGTGTTACAAAAGAAATTAAGAATAGCCTTTTCTCACCATAAAGAGACGAGGCTCCTGTGTTTGATGATAGAATTCTAGCTCAATTATATAAAATCATTTAAGTAAGTAAATAATAAAATATTTCAAAAACAAAGAGATAAGTAAGAAATGGGCAAGATTTGTCAGCCAACATACCAACTCCATTTGGCGATACAATAATCACACTGGTTTTGGGCAGTTGGGACTCTCACATAGACGGACAGACACTGCCGCAGTTATTTTCGAGGAAACAATCGTTATATTCGATTCCAGGCCCCCTAGCACACTCGATGGATAACGATAGATCGCCAATCAATAAATGACAGTTCACAATGACTAATAGTCCTTTACATATTCGACATCAATTGTTGTTTGTACAATAGCAATCTGCATTTGTCCTAGGGAACGATGAGAAATTACCGAAAGTTTTCCTATCAATCGTTATCGATCGAGTGTGCTAGGGGCCCAGGTCAACGTGTATAATATAGTGGTGACTGGACAATACAGATTCATGCAACTTCCACACATTCTTTAAAAACTCATTAAAAGTGATAAAATAAATATACAAAAAAATAGTTAATAGGTTACCTTAGGTTAGGTTATGTGCTATTTTTCAATAAATTTTAATGACTTTTACAAGGGTTGTTAAAATCGCGTGATTCTGAGTTGTCATGGAACCGTTTATGGTACCTATATTAATAGTATAAAGAGAAATTAAATACATTACTAGATTCACGCGCAACGACGGGTTAATAGTTCCGAAATTTAATAATAAGTACGGACAGAGAACGTTTGAATACAACATACCGATAATATTTAATTTATTACCTGACACTATAAAGCAATGTAATTCTATGAATAAGGTTAAATATATGTTGTGTATGAAAAATGTGTGGAAAAATGTTATCTGTAGATATAAGATGTAAATTATGTATATGTAACTAAATTATAAGCACCTGCTGACAAGCGAATTCAATTGGCTTAGCAGGACTTGTTTATTGGTGTATTATAACTATGCTTTCAATAAATAATAAAAAAATTAAAATAATGCATATAGTACCTACTTATAGTATATATACATAGTACCTACTATAGTATATACGTATATAGTAAAATCATTTGGCGCGTGAATGTCAAAGAGATATTGGTATATATTATCTTCTTTATGGCTTCTTTTTTAAGACGAGACTTGACGCTATTTCTAATTTCAGCTGAAGTATTGAAGTTTGAAATTGACAGAAACTGTCGCTTTTTTGGGCGCTATTGTCTCCTCAGATCTCACACCTAACATCGATAGAAATTTTTACTTCATGCAACTACTTCTATTACCACTTTGATAAAAAACGCTACATACATAACTTAATTATAACTTTAATTCTAGGTTAAGGGGGTATTACCAGAAAATACCGAAAATTAGTCCTTTTTAAATCAAATTCTAGTCGTATTTACTCTTTTTTACAAAAAAATATAAATTTATTTTGAAAGATTGTTATTTTATCTGGTACACGCAGTTTAAAAATTTTGAAAAACTAAGTGCATTTTTAATATAAGTACTAAGGTTATAACGTTAGTCGTTGGCAGATTTGTTCAGTTTTCAAACGATAGATTCTATTAAACAACACAAATTTCAAATAATATAAATCGTACAACAAAATAAATCAATACAATAATCTAGTCGACACAGTTTTAATTTGTTTAATTTTAGTTAAATTAAAATCATTAAAAAATAAATCTGAGAACGTGTATTTTGTGTCAAAAATACCTCAATTTTTCTATTTATTTAAGGTCTTAGAAACTAAAATATTTCAAATTTTTTTACACACTTATTTTATTTAGACATTATTGAAAAGTCATAAATACTTATGATCAAAAAATACTTACAAGAAGTACACGATATTTAATAATTTATCATCGTGCGTTTTGAGCATTTTTATTGCGTACTTGAATGTAGGTATATATTAAAGCAAGTTTTGAATGAAATAAATCGATAGACGTATGCCCCGTACCTGAGTTATTAATAACTCAGGCTGAGCAACCAGCGGCAGAATAAAAGTTTAAAAATGCTTGCAACTGTACAGGGAGGTTCCGAAGAGAAAGATTGATTATTCCCCCAATCAATTTTTTTAAATTAAAAATTTTACCGCTTGGGCACATAAGCTTGTTCTCACGACAATTTAACTTAGGTAGACATAGGAATGACGTATGCCCCGAACCTGAGTTATTAATAACTGCCGTATGCCCAGAACCTGAGTTATTAATAACTGCCGTATGCCCAGAACCCGAGTTATTAATAACTGCCGTATGCCCAGAACCTGAGTTATTAATAACTCAGGTTCTGGGTATACGTCATTCCTATGTCTACCTAAGTTAAATTGTCGTGAAAACAAGCTTATGTGCCCAAGCGGTAAAATTTTTAATTTAAAAAATGTGATTCGGGGAATAATCGATCTTTTTCTTCGGAACCTCCCTGTACAGTTGCAAGCATTTTTAAACTTTTATTCTCAACCGCTGGTCAATCGCTCTTAAGGAATAACTAACAGTTCACTTCACTCATATGTTCACTTTTACTCATCTTAAGGATGTAGTTATAGATGTGAAGCGTTATAAAAAATAGAACGGTAATCACCCGCAACATCACTTGGGCTGTCAAGCCGTATTGAACATCCTTCTTCCAGCGGGGGACGAGCTGGTGCTGACAGTTTCCAATTTTAATACGTTATAGTTTAAAATCCAGCCCGATATGGCGAGGCCGAATATCTGGTGGGATGAGGGAGAGGAAGGGGGTTAATCACCCAATTGAAAGTGGCTGCCATGTTGGATTGGTACTGTTTCGTCATCGTTAACATTTTGACAGCCGCGAATAGTTGAGAAAATATTAAAAAATGTGATATTAAAAATAAAAGTGTTTGCAGCAAAGATCTAAGTAACAAATCGAAAAAAAACTGAATATAGCTTTGTTACCCAAGGATGTATGTTTCCAAATTAAGGGATGCAAAGATAATTTTTCGATTCGATTTCCATTTTGCAATTCATAGTTAAGGTACAGGAACTAATTTTGAACTTTCATTATACATACTTTTACATAATATTTGAGGCTAAATAAAATATCGATTGTTTTAATACTAAAGTGCTGTTCGAAAAAACGATCATTTTAATAGTAAAAACGGTTAAAAATGGGACTGAAATTCTTACAAACAAATTAACAGTGTTTCAATGTTTATTGGCGGGAAAACGTAAGAATCATTTTTTTTTATATAGAGAAACCTCACAAGAGTCCCAACTGTTCCCTTCTGGAGCCAGTGAGACTATGGCATCCCCAATTGGAGTATGTTGTGAGGCTGAAGGTTAGTGGGGAAGGGAAGGAGATGGGGAAGAGGAAGGTGGGAAAGTACCTGGCTATTCAGATCTAGTCACTTAATACGGCTAAAGCCATTTCAAGCAACGTTTCAATTCTGAATGGTGGTCTTACACCAGGACGATACTAAGAGTATCTTTCACTCTGGAGCGTGCCGCAAATACACCATATATTATTTTAAATAATTAATTGTGAAATAACACAAATCAATTAAATAAAATGTATTTGCTCACGCCGGGTTCGAACCCGCGACCTTCGGAATGGAAGTCCAACGCCCTTCCGCTGGACTACGCCAGCAGTCGTTATACATACTTTTAAATAATATTTGATGCTAAATAAAATATCGATTGTTTTAATACTAAATGTACCTTTCTACCAATGTGTAGTTTTTGCACGATAGTTGCTGATTATTTTTATATATAATTTTTAAAGTACATTGATAATATAGTTAAATATATACTTTTTACTGTAGCTATAACTTTGCGGTTATGCATTAAAATGAAACAATTTTTCTTTGTTCGAACCAGGTATCAGACCCTAAGGTATCTTAATAATAATATTATTTTCCGATTTTGCCAACTACATTATTGCCAATAATCATAGTTTTAAAATAAATTACAAAGGTAAATATTCTTCATATGAATAATAAAGGAAAACGCTTGGATAACTTAGAAACCTTGGAAATAAATTAACACCCCCTTAATAATATGATTCCATTATAAATAAGCAAGAAGTATTTAATTATGGTCCCATCTTTGACATGTTACCTTTCACTGTCCGTTATATTTCCTTCCCCCACTCTTCAAACCCCCATGACATTTAGTAATACATTGTGTTCACCCATTGTTTTGTAATGTTAAGTTTTTATAACACGTTTGCCCTGAGGAAGGAACGGTCATTCTAAAACCGGTCAGCGTAAATAAAATATATAGTGGTTCAGCGGCAGAGTGGCCAGGAGGGAGGTGAAGGGAATCAGGAGGTGGTGATAATTCGGGGAGGGGAGGGGAACGAAGTAGGGGAGGGGTTCGCGGGAGGGAAGTCGAGGAAGAGAGAAGGGACACGCAGGCGAGGGATGACGACTGAGTGGGAGAACTGGGAGGGGCGGATGGATGGATTGCAAAGGAGACATAGTAGCAGTAGGGGAAAACAGGAGGTAAATTTGGAAAATCCTTGTTTCTGAGACTGACCGCTGTAAGAAGCGTGTGTATTTTATATAGTTTAGTTGCAGGGAGGGTAGGAAGGGGGGGGGGAACAGATGAAGGGGAGTGGGGCGATGGAGTGGAGAAGGCGAGGCCCTCTTTCCTCGACCGACGCTAGTGAACGCTGAGAAATTACTGATGGTTATCCTATCAATCCTTATCGAACGACTATGCTAGGGGTCCAAATCGATAAAGTCAGATTCTCCTACACCTTTCTTTCCCCCGTCGCCTTACCCCCTCACCAACTTCAGCCTCACAACATACCCCAATCGAGGATGCCGTAGTCTCACTGGCTTCAGGGAGCAGTTTGGCCTCCAGTGCGGTATTCACATAAAAAAATTTAAAAGTCCTGACATTCTGCAATAACTCTGTCATAGTTGTACTAATTGGTGATATTTATAGTAATACAAGTTACCTATTGGTGATATGTTGTACCTAATTAGATACAGTTTTACCCGATAAGGATACATTAAGCTCACTTCGTGCATACTTCGCTTCCAACATATTTCTACCGTTTCATTTGTTCGTTGCTTGCAAAGTATCAAGAAAGTAGTTGAAATTCTATCACGATTCATTATTTAAAAAAAAGCCCATGGGAGTAGTACATTGTACTCTGTAATGTAATTTAAAATAACATTTTTTCAAATTCCGTACGAACAAAAACAATAATATAAATTTGTTTTTTTAATAACTTAATAATATGCTTTTTTACATGTTTTTTATCTGCTTTTCAATTGTTATCACTTTTTTAGCGTCGTTTAATCCAAATGCCGTCGCCATAAATAACCGAAATGGCGTTATTAAATGAATTTTTATTATTCTCTGGGCTTTAAAGCCGAGGGATTATAGGGCACTAAAAAAAGGAAATAATAATTCCTTTTCACGTGGCCGTTCACACCTTAGAGCAGGGGTGGGGAACTATAGTCCTCGAGGCGTTTTGGAGCGGGACGCGTTTGGATGATATTCAGAAAGACACGCACCTGATTTGGATGATACTCTGAACGGGAGAATATTTTTCTTTAACGGTGTGTTAGATAAAATTTAAAGGAATTAAAATAGTGAAAAAATCTCTTTTTAACTTTAGAGGGTTATTTCCATCAATGTAATATATCAATGAAGAAGATGATAACAATAATAATCTAATTTTTTAAATATGAAAATGAACAAGACACAAAAAAATAATAAAAGATAATGGTCGCAACTGGGACTCGAACCCAGAACCTTACGTCTTACCGGGACATATACCTCTACCAATTGGGCCACTGCGATCTATTATGAGACTGTCGTTAATGTCAACTTCTTATTTTATTATCTTTTATTATTTTTCTGTGTCTTGTTTTTTTCATATTTAAAAAAATGTAAAATCATTTATTTATTAATTTAATACGTGATTTAGCGAAAGTACATATAGTTTATTGTGATATTTGCTAGGGATGATCCTGTGTTATGGCGGGTGAATTTTACAATTTGCGGATATACATTCAATAGTATTGGTTGATAATTTTCATTGATTAATACTATGCACACAATTATTCTACAATAAAAAAGTTATATGTAGTTAGATTGAATTACAAGAATAAGATGAAGAAGTTAAAGAATTATTGGAAAATAGAAATTTAAGGAATTAAGTCACAGTAATCAATATAGAAAATAAAGATAAAGAATAATGATAAAATATGTTTTGCCTGCTTTTCATACTGTGCATCCAATTCTTCTATAATAAAAAATGATGTATAGTTCGATTGGGTTACAAGAAGAAGATGAAGAATAATGATTAATAATAACAATAACAACTTTTACGAAATTAGTTGCCGATCATGAGTATTTATTTTTTACTTTTTATATGAATACCGCAGAGTCCCAATTGCTTTCGTCTGGAGCCAATGAGACTATGGTCTCTCCAAGAGGTAGTGGGGAAAGGAAGTAGGTGGGGAAGAGGAAGGTAGGGAAGTACCTGGCTATTCAGATATTGTCACCAAACACGGCTAAAACCATTTCAATTAACGTTTCAATTCTGAATCGTGGTCTTGCACCAGGGCGATCTGAAAGTATCTTAAACTCTGGAGCGTGCCGCAAAACTATATATTATTTTTAATTAATTACTTGTGAAACAACACAAATTAATCAAATAAAATTTATTTGCCCACGCCGCCCGGGTTCGAACAAGAGCCTTGGCTCTAGACGACAAAATGCAGAAAACCATTAATGTGTTTGGAGTACAATTACTGATTTGTACTGGTGGACTCGTACGCAGATTTAATAAGTTAAAACCAGTCTTGTGTTTCGAATGTAACTAATCACGCCGTTTCCTCGCACGGGTAGGCAGAGAGGATGAACCGCTAAACAACTCGGTCTTGGCATACACTCTTTGCCTCATTCACATTCACACTTTTGACATGGCCCGACTCATGTATCTGATTCACTTGATCGGTCAGTGTCTTTCGCGGGCGACCGTGACTGCTTCAACCATTCACACTTGCGTCATATATTCTTCTTACATTCCTTTCTTCGTTCATTCACTCTACAAGCCCAAACTATCTGAGGATTCCTTTCTTAATCTTACTCATTTCGCTTACATCAGCCTTGCATTCTTTATTCTCACATGATCATACATGGTTTTACATACATAGGGATTTCATTTCGACAGCATTCACTCTACTTCCATCCTCTGCCAGTTTCTTGCCTCTTTGCCATACATTAGGTTCAAGCACTCCATTGTGGACTGCTAGCTTTGCTTCTCTGGAGAGTGTTTTTTATTAGCGCCAACGGTGATTCAAATGTAGTTGTAATATTCCAGTTGCAGATTCATCTACTGACGCATTTAGAAAGAAAACATTCTCATGTTCAGAGTTCAGTAATCGAGGAATCGAAATGTATTTATATTTATCGGTTACACACATAGACATATGAATATGTATAGACCTGCCCTAAGTGATAAAATCGTATTATTTCTCCCTCCTTAATTCTGGGTTCCATGGAACCGGCCGGGCTGGCGTATAGGTACGCGTGAATCTAGAAAATGTGACGTCATCATTCTTGTGCGGACTAGCGTCGAGCTCTTATCGGTACATTTTACGAAATAACACGGCAAAAATGGTAACTTGTGCTATTAAAACATGTAAAAATAGAAGCGAAAAAGAGTATAAACCTAATTGTCGTATTACCTTCCATATGCAGGCATTATTTGTCATTATTTTAAGCTTATTCACATCATATAATATGATCAGTTTTAGACATGAAGCGAAATTCCCGGTCCCGTCGTGTGCACGTTGCAGTTTACTGTGATAAGTAAATTATGAAACATTTGTAAAAGTGTCTTAACTTAACACGGTAACAAAATATTCGACTCTCAAAACAAGCGAACCTTTCTTCATTTTATATGGATTACACAAGTTTGTTCAAACCGGGCGAACAATTCGCGCTCCCATGTAAAAAGGTCTATTCATTCAAAAGCAGATTTTACTTTTAAGAGCTAAATGGTGATATTATAATGCGTGATGCTAGTCCAGGCAACGAAGCAAAAATAGCGGGAATAATTCATGTAGAAGCCAATTTTGGCACAATCGTAGAGGAAGGTGTCCTTAACAATATACTAAAAGTACCCGGGGGTGGGGGTGGAGCTAAGGGTGGGGGGGGGCTCCAAAGGTACCTTTTTTCAGTTTTTCGTTAATAACTCGAAAACTACTGCCTCTACCGAAAAAATGTGTGTGTACTAAATTATCTAAATAAAATTCTCTACAAAAGAAGTTCTATAAACTTTTTTGCTAGGATCAATGCTTAAGGAGATATGGGGGGGGGGGGGGAAAGTAAAATTTAAAAAAAAAAACAGTTTTTATTGTTAAAAGTGAAATGTTTATTGTTAAAAATGAAATGTTTGTTGTTAAAAATAAAATGTTTATTGTTAAAAATTAAATAATTTGTGTTGAAGGATGTATTTTGAACATTAATCGTCCAAATCTAAACTTGCATTGTCACCAATGCTGTCTTCAACCGGGGCTGCGTTCGTAAATGAGCCGAGGCAGCCGCAGGCAATCCCTGCTTTGCGGCAACCGCAGCGCATCCCACACCCAGTCGTGCATCGGCAAAAGATCATGTTCAAAACGGAGTTTGGTGTCACAGGATCGTTTGTGTTAACTGGGTTCAGTATCCCATCTTCTCCCTTGACCCAACCCCTTTGGATGGGTGGTAGAGGGTTGCCGAGCCACTGTTGTATCTGTAAGAAAGTAATGAGATCAACGTAGGTATTCATCGCATATTAATATTTGTTATTTAAAGGAAGCAGTATTTAAAACTAAGTAAATGGATTTACCTGTAGATATACTCTGAACGAGTGTTGTTTTGAAGCTCCTCTGGTAAGAGGAAAAGTGGCCATGTCTGATTTGGGATTCGTTGACACTTTCAAAAATGCGAGTACCGATGTTCGTTCAGGTTGTCTTGATGAGCAGGTGCTTTGTATGTATACACCCAAAAAAGCTTCTCGCAAGCCTGATCAATATCTTCAGGTGATGCTGAGGCATCTGTGAATATTGCTGAAATGTCTTGGGTGAGACCAGGATTTCCTGTAAAGAGCTTAGCGATTCCCACTCTTTCCATGTATCGCCGAGGTGGTGTCGCATTCGGAGAAGCTATGGAGAAGGATAATCGTTTTGGCGATTGGAAGCTATTGAAGTTGTCGCACCGAAAATAAGTTAATTTCCACATTCCCACGGCCTGGCTTCCTGAAGTACAAATTGATCGATGGTGGTGCCAATCCAATGAGGAGAACAATCAAGTCCACATCCCAAACTATTGTTACAGTTGAATGTTCAGCATCTTTATCCAACCTGCACCTCACAATAGTGCTGTCAGCATCCCCAGTAGCAACAGTTGTTTCAATCCCGACTGCTGTCATTTTGTCGCTGAGCAAGTGAATCAACCTTGTTCAATGTTAATCAGTTGAAAATGTTCTTGTTGAACTGTGATGGTCATGTTCTCATGAAAGTTGATGTCAACAGAAGTTTTGTGAGCCCTCTTCGTTTCTGCTCTGCTCGTTTTGTGCTGTTGACATCACCATAACCAAAAACCACCGTACAATTTTTACCGTAATATTTATGTACATAGGCAATGTACTGATGGCAAATTGAAGAAATGTAGGAGGACTGTTTCCATTTCAGGCGGTGAAGAAGGAAACCACCATCTACCACATTGGTGCTCTGGGTGATATCTAGAGTTGTGTTGTCCTTTACTGGCAAAACATCGTAGAGGGATGATTGTTTTCCTTTTCGCATTCCGCCCTCACTGAACACGAGCCAGGGGGTACGAGTGTAATTCAAATGTCAAAAAGCTCTGCTACATCTTTGTCGTTCTTTTTTGCTATGACAGTTCATTGGAAAATTGTCGGAGGGTTAACCGGTAGGGCACATAAGCTTGTTTTCACGACAATTTAACGTAGGTAGGCATAGGAATGACGTATGCCCCGGACCTGAGTTATTTAGTAACTTTCGCACCATTGTTTTAAATGGTGCTGCTCATACTGGCTTTTGACAAAACCACATTCTTTATAGATTGCTTCATGTCACCAAATTTGCTGCCAATGAAACTTTGCATAGTTTTGGTTCCAATATCCAGGGCTTTGTGGCAGTTTATTTTGGAATTCCCCAGGATGCCTGCTGACAGCAACATTAGCGAATCCAACTTTGGAAAAGGGGGATGGTCATTGAACCATTCGTGAATCTTAGCTCGATCTCGTGAATCTCTCGTTTGCCGTGATATCCGAAAATCAAAGTGCTGCTCTCCAGTTGCCAAAACCACTTCAGCGAAATCCTCCAATGACGTGCAGATGGTGGTACCTCCTGGTGATCCACAAACCCATTTAGCGAGTAAAGAATCAGTAATTCCTCTTCCTCGCGTCAGGCCATCTGAACTTTTTATGGAGCGAATAAGTGTTTATTCTATGACCATATCCGACCAAACACCTGCCCAAGGTGTACCTGTGCGATTAATAGTGAAGTACCCCTTTACTGCAAACTCCTTTTACGCCTCCGGATGGCTAACTTTCAGTTGTATCATATCTTGCTCGTAGAGATGGGCACATTTTGCTTACTGGAAGTGCCCACTTGCATGGAAGAATGGGGTCATCTGCTGTACACACCCCAAGTGGTCGTCCCAAACACCACGACGCTCAGAATCAATGAACTTCTTCATCAGGGTAACCACGTAGAAGTACTGAACCCACAAAACAGCGGTGGGCCCATTATCCTAAAGGGATTCCAGATGATTCTGAAATTTCGTCAAAGCTGACACCTAGAAAGCATTCTCTTCAACTTTGTCTGGAGTAAGTTCCTCCATGTTGGTCAGCATTGTAAGTTGGTAGGGCTGGTGAGGGAGGGGAGCCCAGACATTACAACAATTTTGACAAAATTTTATGGTCAAGATACATCCTTAAACACTAATTATTTCATTTTTAACAATAAAAATTTCGTTTTTAACAATGGAAACTGATTTTTTTGTTTATTTTACTTTCCCCCCCTCCATATCTCCTCAAGCATTGATCCTAGCAAAAAAGTGTAAGGAACTTTTTTTGTAGAGAATTTTATGTAGATAATTTAGTACACACACATTTTTTCGGTAGAGGCAGTAGTTTTCGAGTTATTAACGAAAAACTGAAAAAAGGTACCTTTGGAGCCCCCCCTTCACCCTTAGCTCCACCCCCACCCCCGGGTACTTTTAGTATATTGTTAAGGACACCTTCCTCTACGATTGTGCCAAAATTGGCTTCTACATGAATTATTCCCGCTATTCGTTGTTTTTTGGTCTTCGTTGCCTGGACTATGCCTATATACTGTCGTATTGAAGGATTAACGAATCACATATCGTTACCGTCAACTCATCCCTCTCCGCCCCGCTACAGATGGTTATTACCCCTCTCCCTGATTCTCAAGTCTATGAATAATATGTCTGTGGTTACACACCATATTGTGGGGTAAAACCATTTGTTTTTTCCGTGCGTAACAATTATTATAGCTTGTGGTTTCTTGCATCTGACACCTTCCATCTGCTAATGTAAATCAAACTCATCTGCTGATTTAATTTAAGGAAACCATTCTCGTGTCCCGTGTGCAATTATAAATTTGTGGTTCCAGTCTCATGGTAAAAGCTAGGTGCGGATACTACAAAAATTCAAAATGGCTCCCGAAGTCAAAAAGATTTCCTACCCCTGCCTTGGAGCCTGAAAGGACGAAAGAAAATCAATGGATGGTCTCAGTCACTACTATAACTATCTAACTAACCATAACGCCGTTTCACCAGAGGGGCAGGCAGAAACTATATACCGTCATAAATCTGTTTTGGCACACACTCCTTGTTTCATATACTGTTTTCTGACTTGCTTAGATGAGCATCACATGGCAATCTTTTTGATGGTGCAAATAGAAGGAACTAATACTGGATGACGAACACGAGGAAAACTAATATGTAGCAGGATGGTGAGCTAATGGGCTTTGAACCTAGAGGAAACTAACAAACTAACCATTTCCCCCATAGGAGTAGGCAGAGAGGACGGACTGCCAAATTACTCAGTCTTGGCATACACTCCTTGCCTCATTCACATTCATACATCTTCTCATAAATACTCTTCTATTATTCTGACTCTTGACATGGCCCGACTCAAGTATCTGATTGGCGTCCTCGACTTCTTCTACCATTAACATTCGCGTCATAAATTTTCTTTACACTTCTTTCTTCATTCATTCGCTCAACATGCCCAAACCATCTAAGCGGCCTTTCAGATCTCCACATTCCTCACACGACCATACATACGCCTCAGTGATCACATTTCTACAGCATTCAGTCTAATTTCATCCTTTCTCTGCCAATTCCATACTTTAAGGTAGGTACCAGCACTCCTATGTGGACTGCTAGATTCGCTTCTGTGGACAACTTTTTGCTTGCTCCAACGACGTTCAGTCCTCCATTAATGTAATTACCTGAATTTACCCTTCTTTCAATATTCCCTATCAACCATCCCATCTCTCGTAAACATACTTCCCAAATACAAAAACTCATCCACCTGCTCTAAGTATTCATCATTCACAACTATTTTGCACACTGGTGTATGTAAATAGAGGTCGCGGGTTGAAAACCCATAGGTCTGAAATAAAATGGAGTTATTTGTTTTATTATAGGTGATTGTCGTGTAACCTTTAATTGGCCGTTGGCCCACCGGTGGCCACCAATGAAAATTATTATTTTTTTAAATCATTATGTTTTTACGAGTTTCTATTACAAAATATTATTATTAGTAACAACAGTTGTATAAACTACCAAAATCTGAAAGAATTGTTACTGTAAACTTATAAAATGCGACACAAAAAAAATTTAAGTGACGTTTGATATTTTTTGAAAAAAAAAACATGGCCTACCAAAGGATATAGCTATTTTTGGTGAACTTTAAACCTTCAAGCTACATTCGTTAACCAATATTCCAAGTACTTCGCTATTCTTCCTATCCCCATCTCAATTATCTACCCTCACTAATATCAACCTCACAATAATTCCCAAATGGACATGGCAAATTACCACTATCTCCTATTTTATAAGTGCGATATCAAAATTAATATAATTATTATGAGCTGTTTATATTAAAAATGTACCTATTCTGATATGAAATTAACTTATCTACACATTAAATTGGTTTGTTTGTGAAATATTGTTTGATAAACCTTCAAGTACACTCTTGCTTATTTGATTTACATACACAAGTCAAGCCCCCATATCCAAAATAGGTTCCATCTTCGATGAACGTACGTACGACAGAGAGCTAACTTCGCGATTTCCACAATATTCAAAACTCCAAGGCCTGTTCAAATTTTCCACACCGTATCCTACAGGCTTCACTGCCTGCCCGTTGAAATTTCTCGAGCCACTGAAGAGAAACACCGATGGAAGTGTGTTGTAGGCGTGACTGTGTTACCGAAATAAGGTAAAAAATTATTTTAATTAATAGACAAAATAACTTTGTGTACATCACTTTTTATTTATACACAATCTACTTGTTTCGTGAACGATGTTCACCTCATCAGGAACAAATGTATACTAAACTTAAAAATTAAATATAGATTACATATGGGAGGACATCACAGATAAATAAGATGCCTGAAGGCATCACAGATAAATAATTTAGAAATTAGAAAAAATGTAAATAATAAAGCAGACATAATAAATAAGCAGCAAATTTTTATAAACCCACTTTTGAACCTTTTCCCACTTAACCGGTCTTTTCCTGCTAATGACTTTGAAATTCCTAATTGTAATAAACTTCCCCCACCCTTACCCCTTCCCCTTCCTTCTAGCCTTTCCAACCATATGTAATCTATATTTAATTTTTAAGTTTAGTATACATTTGTTCCTGATGAGGTGAACATCGTTCACGAAACATGTAGATTGTGTATAAGTAAAAAGTGAAAAATTAAAAATTTATCTTGCTACCGGTAAATATGATTCAACTTTTTTCAAATATAACAATTTGTGCGAATAATAATAACATAATAACGATAATAACAACATGATACCAAATTGCTTAAATATGTTACCTGCAGCAATTAAAAAATGTACAAACGCAAGAACAAATATTATGTTAAAAAATTGGCTCGATGAAAGAAATAGTTTGTATTAGACTCTTAACTAGCAAACATGCAATATCACTTTTTCGTTGTTTGTTTTTGGGGTGTTATGCCGTGTTGCGCTACCTTCTTCTTTAGCCGACGTTTCGGACAGCGTTGCAGTGTCCATCATCAGGGCAGATCCGGCAGATCCGAAACGTCGGCTAAAGAAGGAGGTAGCGCAACACCGCATAACACCCCAAAAACAAACAACGAAAATGCTTTTGGCTGTGAAAATCTAAAAACGTATCATGCAATATCACTCTTTAAAATTATTAAATATTCTTCCTCTTACAATAAAATCCATAAAAAATAACCGACTTCAAAAGAAGCATTAAGATATGGATTATGGACACGGGAAGGAAGAATATTGATATAATTTTACAGCCAAACAAATAGTATTTATAATTGCGTAGACATTGTTTTATATACTTTTTCTCGTAAACATAGGTATTTACTTTAATTTAATCATTTCGTAATGTACAATGTAACCTTGGAACTGGGTAAGGACACATTCTCTCTTATAAAAAATAATAATAAAAAATAAGAAGTGGTATTCTCGGTCGAAGCTAGTGTGATTTGCACTGATCCTTAATTTATTATTTGATTTTATATGATGTCTAACATATTTTTTGTCGCTTTTACGAACTAGTTAATATCTTTTGTTCTTTTGGTTTAGGCAAATAGTACACAACTGAAGAATAAATAGGGGTTCTCAAAAGTTAGTAATAGTGCCGAATCGTACGTCAAAATATAAATAGTAATTAATTTTGAAAATATTTCCCAAACACTTCTAACAATTTTCCATTCAGTCGAAGCCTACAGACTCTACAGAGTCCCAGAATTCTTTCCTCTTAAAATAGATTACTGGAGAGAACCAATATCCGAACTGCGAACAAAAAATGATGACAAACTAATGAAACTCGCGAGAGGAGTTTCTCGTTATTGCATATTCGGAAAAACGAATGGGAAACAATAGACCTGACAATTTAATTACCAGCTTCGTGTTGGAACTGGAACATGGGAGCCGAGCGTGAGTGGGGTTCTACCCTTGCCAGGGGTTGAGCTTAGAAGAGACAGACATAAACGTATATATATAACAAGCTTCTGCCCGCGACTTCGTCTGCGTAGGATTAGTACTTCGAGTAGGTAATCTATTTTCTTTTCCTAGGTTCCATCTACGTTTATACCAAAATTCTTAACCTATTTAATTAAAACATGTATAATTCTTTTTCGTTGTTTTTTTTCGGATCTACCGGATCTGCCCTGATGATGGACACTGCAACGCTGTCCGAAACGTCGGCTAAAGGAGGAGGTAGCACAACACGGCATAACACCCCAAAAACAAACAACGAAAATGCTTTTGGCCGTGAAAATCTAAAAACGTATCTGTATAATTCTTGATTCGATTCAAAGTATTAGGAGAGTACTTCAAATAAATTCACTATTTTAAATATTTTCCAAAATAGAATTTTGATTTAACAATCATTGTTTTGAAAAATGTCATTCTCAAATTTTGACGTTTTCTATTAAACAATAATTATTTTTTTCAATATTTTGAAAATAAATAGCTAGCTTTATAAATTATAGCCTATATGTTATTCTGATGTATGAGCTATATTATTGTAAAGTTTCATTAAAATCCATTCATTAACTTTCGATTTAAATAGTAACAAACATACATACATCCATACAAACTTTCGCGTTTATAATATTAGTAAGATACATAAAAATAAAATAGGAATACGACTGAATAATTTAGAAGCATTAGAAATTATATCAAAATCAAAGAAAAATAATTGCCAAGTTTAACAAACTTAGTTAGAATTAACGATTTTAAAGTTGTTCCCTTTCTTCCTATGTAACCCCCACCCTTCCTTTACCCCTCTCCTACCCCTCACCAACCAGTCTCTGATGTTCTTTTCCTCTGTTTTATGCTTTCTCCTTATATTATATTTATCTTATTATCTTCCTCTGTACTATCTATAATATAAAAAATTATGTTTGCTTGTTTGATTGTGTGTTCGTATGTTATGCGCGGCCGTACCGTTCATCGGATTGCGATGAAACTTTGAGAATATGATGTGCACATACCCGGGATGGTTATAGGATAGTGAACTCTGGCGTTATGAAACAATTTCCCATACGATTGCGATTAAAATTTCATTCGATTGCCTTCAATTTTTTTTTCAATTGTAGTGAACATGCACGTGAACACTTCTATACCTATATATGTATGCTGGTGAGCTCTGGGATTAGGAAATTTGCATAAAAATTAAATAGGTAACGCGAGTTGTTGGAAAAATGGGTGTATTTTAAGGAGTTAGGTGGCGAGGAAAAAAGGCTGTGGGGAGGGGTATGCGGAAGGGTCGTTAGGGGAATTAAAGAGGGGGGCTTCACGGGAGGGGGGACGAGGGAGAGGTTAAAGCGTAGAAGATGGAAGCGGAATGCGTAAGGGGGCGGTTCGCGAGAAAGGGGAGAGTGGGAGAGGGGAGGGGGAAGGCGGGAAGGTGAAAAGGGAACGCGGGAGGGAAAGGGACGCGAGAGGGGAAGAGGAAGAGGAGTCGGAAGGGCAACGGGGACCAACGGGAAATGACACGAAGGGAGAAACAATTTATTTATTTGATTGGAAAAGCAACGCATGCCGGGTATCAGCTAGTATACTATATAATTTAGTTTTTCTATGTTTATTGTCCTAAAGAAGGTTGAGTTCAACCGAAACCGGTCGACGAATATACATAAAAATAAAGTGGTTTAAAACGAAGTATTTGTTTAATTTTGTATAATGTCATTCAACAAAGGGTTTGCTTTCTTCGATAATACTAATATTTTATTAAATTGTAATAAATATAAATAAATAACTAAAAAAAATGCCATGTGTTTAACTGGCGTGCTCGCTCCTTTGCACCCACTCTCCACTTATTAAAATCGGGTCAGTTGCATTCGATCTTCCGAGAAATGTGCCGAAAAAATATACTGATTGGAATTGATCGCGAAAATAAATTCTAATATAGTCATGCGTCTAGCACTTTTAAAGCAATAAATCAAAACTCCCACCAAGAGTACGAGGTCTAATAACAAGAAACATTAATTTAACAAAACATAGTATATGTGTGGTAAGTAGTTATTTTGATTAAGAACATCAAAAACCAAACACATAAAACTGAATATTTTATTATGGAAAGAAAAAATGCGAAAAAGGTTGGGCATGATGTATGGGCTCTAAGGATTTTGGAAAACAATGACCATGACTGTTACAGATTGATTATTTGCTAATACAAATTTCTTTACTTTATTTTAAGGGAAACGAATATATGTGTCAAACGTAGGTTTATCAACTTCAATACACATGTGGGTTATTTTATATCTATTACGATTTGGTATGTTTTTAGAAAACAAAACTCAGGTTCGTAACTGATAAGCATACCTTTCCCTCTGTAAATATGATGCCTTAATCTGATTAAGGCCATCCGCTCACCAGAGAAACTGAAACCAAACTAAAACTGGTTGTTTCTATGGTTACAACCATAAATAAACCAGTTACAACTGCACGTTGCTATGGTTGCCAGCCAAACTTCTCTCATGCGCATGTCAATTTTACGATTTCAGTCTTTATCTCAGCTTGTTTCACCATAGACAACATTTTCAGCTGTCACCTCGAAAACTGATAACAAAACTGGCGTATCCTTGGCAACCAGGAACTGCTTGCGATGCCATTGACAACGGATTT